>RCWM02000015.1:3027500-3665000 GCA_003667255.2 Euschistus heros
TAAGGGAAATCACATAGTAAACCCCAAAAATTTAACCTGTCTGCCACCTTCCCCTTTCCACGATGGATATATTTCAGATATCTGTTAGATCTCCTCAGGTGAGGTCCAATGTTTGATTTCTTGTCTAACGTTTTTGAAAACTTTGTATATTTTAGAACTGAAGATGAATGTTTAACATTCGAAACTAGTTTTCTAATTAAATAATTCCAATAGAAGAGGCAATTAATTCATCAGTCCTAATTGTGTTTTTATCCATCTCATGAATGTGTACCCTGGCCATCTTCTTATTATGAAACTGTATAATATATAAAATAAAATACAATTGAGTGGTTTAGATGCAAAGGGGTACAAGTGGCAAATTTTGAAAAAATAGAGTAAGTTTATATTGTGAAACTTAAATTACAAATAATTCTGTGGCAAAGAGATACAAGTGAATATCCCGTTAGGTGATGCCATCTATAGAGAAGAAATCTACCAACTTACCGAAAATCCTGAAAGAGTTTGTGGCAAACGGATACATCGATTGGCTTTTACTTTACAATGAGGTTTTGTTACTTGTACCCCTTTGGATCCAAACCACTCATATAATAAATGATAACTTTCTAATATTTTATACATGTTTTATTATATGGTTGGGTTGTTAGTAGAAAACCATGTTTAAGAGAAATAAACCAAGCCTGGAGCGCCTAGTGAAAACTTTCCTTGGCCATGTAATTGCAGCAAGTATTACTCCTAGATTGTTACAATTAAATTGAACCGTAATGACATTTGATTGATCTCCAACTTGCAAGGTCCCTCGCGTAAATGACTCCACACAGGGAAAACAAAGCAATCATGTTATTGACAGCTTTAGCAAATGGCGGAAGAGTTTCGTCCTCCAAACAGTTAGGAAGGTGAGCCAGTCGGCGGCCTCGGCTGTTCCACAAGTGCCCGCCAGGTGCCGCTATCTGTTTGCAACCGAGCGCTACCTAGTGTCGATATGTGTAGTTATTTATTAAGAAAAAATTATAGTTTAAAAAAACTAGAAAAACACGCTTTAATAGGAAATCTAACCAAAAAGCTAAGTGTGGTGAACAATTTACAGCAGTTAGACCTTTTAATTTTTTGAGTTCAAGGTTCGAAGCTAATTTCTCTGTACTATTCCTGATTTGCATTTTTAACACAATTTATCCTAAAACAACCAACAACCAACAAACAACCAACATTTTTTTTTTAAATATCTCAGAAGAAATAGGCAAATTTTTACTTTAAAAATCCTATCTTGCACAAAATGTAATGATCTACAAATTTTAGTATATAACATTTTTTTTTTTTATTGAATTAGCCATTTCTACGCCATAGACTCTTAAGCATGACCAAAACTAACATTTTAAAATAATTGTTTCATTTAAGGAGATTAATATCAAGTTATTATATTAAAAAGGCATAACTCCTCATTTGCTTTATTCAATAACTACATGTTTCGGAGCTTGTCATGTTGCTCCATCTTCAGGTTCTTACACTGTGATATTCTCACTGGTCATCTCATCTACACTCTGTAGTGAACAGTGTAGATGAAATGACCAGTGAGAATATCACAGTGTAAGAACCTGAAGATGGAGCAACATGACAAGCTCCGAAACATGTAGTTATTGAATAACGCAAATGAGGAGTTATGCCTTTTTAATATAATAACTTTTTAAAGTTGGCAAAATTCTTCAATGTTTAACAATCTATTGTAGCTAAACGCTTGAATCAAATTAAGCTTAAGGGATTTCTTTAGAGACACAATTTAATCAACTTTAATTTTGTAAATAAAACATTTTTCAATTGAAAGCATTTTTCTATATATATATATTTTTTTTAATCTTAAAGAAGTTCAAAAAGTTTGGGTTTTTTTGCCCACCAAACATTTTCCTCTTATCAAATTTAGTTTCATTTTTGATATTTTATTCTCAGGACCCATCTAGACCATATAAAAATGTAAAATCTACTACTTCACCTTTTGCAAGGCAGACCCCCATTTCGGTGGAAATTTAACAAGACTAAGTGAGAACATTAGAACAAATTTGTGCAATTATTGTATTGTCATTGGTGTATTGGAACTTGTGCAAATTTTTAAGTTAATCAGATTCCTGGAAATTGGTGAAAATTACGATGAAAGATTCCGTTACATACAGGTCAAGTTAAGAAAAGTGTATTAACAATTTGGAATCACTATGAGAACATATGATTTAATTATTTATTTTGTTTTCTAAATCTAATGTACTGTTGATAAATAAATAACATTTTTGGAAGTTCCATAGTTTTCTAAATAATATTTTGATACTTAAGGGATTAATCAACCAAAAATAAATAAAAGTTAAATTTAAAAATCCTTAATTCTAATTGTATGCTGATACTTTGACCATCATCAGGCCTACAAAAAAGTTGTCAGATAAAAATTAGACTATATACATATAGTTAAGGACGGAAAGAAAGATATTGAGAATGATATACGGACCGAGAAAAGTGGGGGAAGAATATCCATTAAAAAAGAATGATGACCTTTACGAACAGTTGGAAAACTTAAAATCATCGATGAGGAAAAGGAAATTAAATTTTTTTGGACACATGAAAAGAATGAATAGCAATAGATTAAACAAACAAATATTTGATAAAGTGATGAAATTGAAAAATATAAAAGGTTACCCAGAGCAAATGAAAGAGGAAGTTAAAAAATTGGGTATCACGGAGGGAGACTACAAAGATAAGGATAGATTCGGAAAAATGGTTAAAAATATAAAGGTTCTTGTAGCGAAGAAGAAGAAGCATGAAAGTAAGAAATGGACGGAGGAGAGAAAGAGGGAAATGGGCGAAAAAATGAAAAGAATTTGGGCAGAAAGGAAGAAAACCTGAAAATGATATGCGCGTGGTCCACCGCTGGCCTGTATCGCAATAAATAAATATATATATATTTTAAATACAGAAATGAAGATGGTATAAAAAATAAAATACAAGAAAACGGTAAATGAAATAAAAACATAATGGAAATTTTAAAACAAATATGAATACTATGTTGAGATTAGAAATATAGAAACTCAAAAAGGACGAATATGCAATGAAAATAATCGGGACAATCTTAAAGTTATGCCAATTGGATAATAATCAATTGAGCAGTGCTAACTGAAATGGTTCGGTCATATAACAAGAATGAGTAATATAACAATAAAAATAAAAAAAGGAGCTAAATAATTGCATGAAGCTAAGCCAGAAGGAAATAATAACTATTTACAAACGATTCAAATGATCACATCGAAAAAATCAGATTGGAAAAAGGCTGCTCTCTCTATATTTTGAAAAAAAACGGTGCAAGATCACGACTATTGAAGACTAAACAACCATAATTCTTTGGGTTGAAGAAGTACTGAAGGCAATTTACAATTAAAGGAAACAAAACAGCTATCGAAAACAAAATCTACAATTTAGGCCATTCCAGATTATTTATATACATGCATGTATAATGTATTTTTTAATGGGTGATTGGAGAAACAACATAAGTCATAATTGTATCGATTATTTTTTTATTTTTTTGCAGAAATCGATTACATTACATACAGAAGTGTATTACATCAATGAGTTTGTATCTACATCGGGTTGCAAGCTATATTTATTTTCTAATGGTTGCACAGACAAACACCTAAACAATTCTACAATGAGATTCTGTTTGGCGTTGACTGATATAGGTCGTATTGCAAATGGTGGTACAAATTCATTGGTTGCCTCGTGAAGCATAATTTTTCATTCTTGAAGACAGGAACTCCACATCAAACGATTACTCTTTCTAACTCGTAAGCAGGTAGGTACCCAGGTTGAGGCTGGGAAGGTATGTATCAATGTTAAAAAAAATGAGAGACATTAAGAAACTTGAGATCAACATTCCTTCAGAATTTCAAGAAGTGTTCTACAGAAATGTTTTAAACTAGCCTGTGACCGAGCAGGACACTGATGCTAAAATCGAAGACAATTTATTAAAAAAATTTTTTTCTTATCAAAGATTTTATTAATAAACAATATTGCTTCCATCAAGTTTTATTATAGCATTATTCCTTTTATTCTGATAATAAACTCAAGTTCTTGAATAAGTGCAGCTTCTCTGTCCAAATGTGTAAAATTGGTCTTATTGAGTGAAGAAACAACGCAAGTTAAAGTTGAAGATTCAATTTTTTTGAACATTTATCGATGTTAGCAACTCCAAATTAATGGTTTATAATTCTCAACAACTTGTAACCAATGAAAACATTCATTGTTGGAGCCAAATTTACACAACTGTTTTGCCCTCCTATAAAATTTCTAATTTTTGACTTATGTTGTTTCTCGAATGAGTAATTCATTTAATAAAAAGAGTTATTAAAAATATGAAAACATAAAAATTAATTTATTATTATTTGAAGACTGGACATCAATAAAGAGCTAAGTGCCAAAAAAAAAAATTATAATAATAAATCAAGTTAGACCGGAAAAAGCAAGCTAAGTGCCATTAAAAATTACAAAGTAGTAGAAAAATAAATGTTGATTCTTATCTATGGAATGGTCATCAACATTTATAAATTATTGCTTTTATTTATTCAATGGTGATATATAATATACACCTAATACATAAAATGATAGATAATTAAAATAGAACTAAAGAATAAAAAAATTAATGAAAATAATTTATCAGATAAGTATGCAACTATGATGCCAAATTATTTTCAAAACTAAACAATAAAATATTGTTTATTTGGATATTTGGATACAGGAAAGTGGGAAGACTTCACCTATGGTGGATTGTGTGGCTGCAGACGCAGAAACAATGCTAAAGATAAGAAATTGGAGAGCAAGAGCACAAGACAGAGAAGTTTGGCAGCTCAGGCTAAGGGAGGCTCCGACTCTTCAGGAGTTGTAGCACCAACAAACCAAACAATAAAATAATTAAAAATTTATATAATGTAATTGATAACATATTTTTATATTAGAATAAGAATGAGAAACTTTACCGAGGGTACAGTCTATTTCTTACCGCACCCATTACATTTGTCAGCTGATTCAATAAAATAGCTTCTCTCACCATTATATTACATCATTTTTTTTTTTTAATTCTATTATCATTTTGATGAAATTATCAAAGGTTGGCCATGAACTTTTGCAAATGATAAAAACACTGATAATAAAATTTGATTTGTTAATATGCCCTATTTAAATATTCTCTTCTTCTCACGAGTTCGGCCATCGCTCAACAATTCATTTCTTGCTCTCCCGTTCCTTCCAATATCTCTTCATTGCCTCAGCCTGATGCTTTCTTCTTTTATCTGACCACCTTCTATTAATTTGTGTTTTAACCATTTCCGGAAATTTTATCCTCAATTAAATATTATGTTATACAAAAATTTATTTATTTATTTTAATCATATGATGTTATTAATTGACTTTTAATCTGGTTTGCCCTCCCATAAATGGGGGAAAAAAGCTTGGTTCAGGGTTTTCAGGGATGCTTGCTTATATTGTATAAATAGTATGGATTATTTTAATTTTACTTCTTTCTACTATTTTTTTTTTTTTTTTTTTTATATATATATGGATATGTGCTTTGGCTGGGGATCTAGAAATTTTATTTTGTGACGTTTTTTTCACATTCAAAAATGTAACCATTTGTCACACTTCAGCTCTGTTGTTATTGCTCGGATCCGAAATTTGCAGACAGTTTCCTACTCAGAAATTCTAAGGAGAATATTTTTAGTTATAGAAAATTTGTCGCTAGTACCTATCATTTAGGAGCTATATTCGTTTGAATGAAAAAAGTCACTTTTGAAACCCCATTTCTTCTCTAATTTGTTTATTCCAAATAATGATTAATTGTTAATTCAATTTAATTATTTAACTAATTGTAAGTAATTTAATTCTTTTAATTCTAAAATGTAAATTGATCAAAATAGGTACATGTATAGTACACACATATATATATTTTACTTTTCATATCATAAACCATTACTCATGATTATCAAAGTATCATTGTCTAACTGTACATAGATGATTAAAAATAATTTTTGTTAGTAGATTTCTTTGTCTCTTTATTGTCTATAATTCATCAATCTGAACGTCCATCCGCAAACTGGTAAAAGCAGTAGATTATAGACATTAATATATGCGATCTATAGTTTTTACCTGACAGGGAGAAAGATATATATATTATTATTATAATGTATATATGGATTCATAATCATATATTTTACTTTTAATGCTCTTATAGACCTTGAGTGAGGCAGACTACATTAGTTATTAAATAAAATAGTTTAAAAAAATTAATGATATAATATGCTCTGAATGATTTAATAATTAACTTACAGCAACAGCATTCCTCATAAACATGAAATAAAAATTATTCTTCATTCTCCTACTTACCTGAAACAAAAATAAAAAAAATAAAAATACAATAAATATATTATTTATAAATATAAATATGTTTTAAAAGAATGGCAATGATTAATCTTTAAATTAATTAAGCCAAAGATTCGTACCTAATTCCACATTTTACAAACAATAAAAAAACAAAAATTAATCTGAATGTTATATTTATAAAATATTTTCTAAATAAGTCCTCTGTAAGTTTGTAATAATAATTTAATTTTGAATAAATCTCTTCAGCGAGCAACATCTTTAAAAAAATAATTTTATTTTTTGTTAATAGCATTTAAAATAAATGAATCTGATTAACATTATGCGTCATTTAAAATTAAATGTTTAAAATTCAAATTACAAAATTATTTCAATCATTCGTAGTTAATCACGTATTTGATTTCTTATCATTTGTTTTGCTTCAACACATTATGATAGTTATATAAATTAGATAATCTTTGGCATTCCCCACTTTTTTAAAGATAAAATAATATCTTATTTAATACAGTACCCAATTTATATCACAAATGACTAATTAAATAAGTTATAAGAAATCTTATTGGTTTCAGATATCATTAAACTTTTTTATTGTTAAATAACAGAATCGATGAAATCTGTCACAAACTTCTATGGCACACTGCGGTGATTATCAAGACAAGGATATTTACTATATTGGACTTGTATCATGTTATAAAATATTATATAATACAATATTATTTATATTTTAATTATATATTATGAATAATTACAACTTATAATGAATTATGATAATTATTGATCCCTCCAATTCAAAAGAAAGAAGACTAAAAAAACCCATCGATAGCTAACAATCTTAAAATAACAGAAGTCAGAAGAAGGCTATAGTTAAGATTCCTGTTTACTTTAGTTTCATTAATTTTTAATGAGAAAAATATTATTTATTATATATTAATATTGTCCGTGATATTGTCTTATCACGGACACTATGAGGAAGCGAAGGTTGACATTCTAAGGACACCTACCAAGGATGGATGAAGGCAGACAGACCAAAAGAATCTTCAACTACATTATAGGGTTAAAATCGACTTCTAAATGGGCGGATGAGGTGAGGAGGGGAGCCAAGGAGGTTGGAATTACTCTGCAGATGGTCCACAACAGAAAAGAGTTCAAGAGTAGAATTAACAGAATACCATCTTTTACAGAGAAACCACCCAACAGGGGACCCAAGTGGATCATTTCCGAGGAGGAGAGGAAAAGCAGAAGCGACTGTATGAACAGGTTCAGGGAGGAGAGAAGAAAAAAAGTCAAGAAGTCTTGAGTTCTTCGCGGTCCATAGTTGACCAAATTCGGCTATTAATTAATTGTATTATATACTGTTTATTATTTATTTTAAATACAAATTAATTCAACTATTTACTTTTAGTCCACCTATTTCATTATATTAGTTTACTCTTTAATGGTCTTTACTTTTTTTTTTTTTACAGCCCTGGAGAAGATTAAGAACATGAACCACATCGTTAGTAGACAACCTTCTAGGAGTTCTCTTATACAGTATACAGCATGTGTTCATAGTAAGATACAAACTCATATAAACTTTCTAAAAAAGGGAAGATTGGGGTGGCTCGGCCATGTTGAATAGATGGGAAGTGACCGTCTGTCAAGGAAACAACTTTATGAAAAGCCTGGCGGCTGGCTTTCTTTACAATGCAGTTCCACACTTCAATATCTCTGACCCTCGTCTCCATCTCGTGAACCCCAAAACCCACAGATCCTTCTTCGCGGTCAACCTACTCTTCTTTTACCAAATACTTTTCCAAGAGTTTGCTCAGCATTCTATCTTGAGACATTCCACATTAGATGGCCTAGCCATTCTATGTGGATGATTTAATATACTGGACCACATTGGGTTCCTCATATAAGGATTAAAATCCTTCGTTGGTCTGGATTCTCCATGTATTGGAGTCAGTGTTAAAAATGGGATTATAAATCTATGGCCATATAGAGCAATCAGTCTATGAACCAATAACTTCAAAAAGCCCTCCTTTTTTTATAAATAATGATGATTGTTTAAAATTTGAAATTATTTTTTTGAATCCTAATTGTTTTAGTTTAGTTGTGATATGTACCTGATATTAAGTTTATTCATTAATTTAATTCTACAATCAGTGCAGGAGTCCTGATTTCCTCCAAGCGCCATGCATTTTTTTTTTCTTTTTATATATAAAATATTTGTAAATTTTTATTTTTATTTTCTTCTTCATATTGTCTCTGTCGAGCCAAACCTTCTCTAATTGTAATTATATAAAAGAAAGGATAATTTCATTTATTCAATACATTCATTCATTATTCATGTTTTCTTTGTAGTTGTGTATGTGTTTTTTTTGTTTTTGTTTTTTTTTAGTTTTTCCTACTGTTTTATCCCTTTGTTTAAGCTTTTTGCGTTCTTACAATTGTTTATAAATCCCTCCTTATTACTCACTATGTCATGTAAGATTGATGTGTGTCCAGGCATGTGCCTATGTTATTATTAGTCTAGTTCGGCTTTATGTAATTTATTTTCAATAAACAATACAAGAATACATGTTTTCTTTTGTTTTGAAGCAATCCAATCATCGTCTCTTTTAAAAAATCACAATGCATTCCAAGAATTGTATTGATAACACAGAGAATATTCTGATTCATTGATTAAATTAAACTGTTAAATTATTGACTTCACCGCACTATTGAAAAATATAATGCAATAATTTATTAACTGTAATAAACAAATAAAAACTGTCTTTGAAATCTACTATGAAACAGTTAATTAAGTTAACTATTATTAAATAGTTAATAGTTAATTAAGTAGCATTGTTAATTATATCTTAGATATTTTTAATTATAAACAAATGTAAGAGTATATAAAAGATGCTGTCGAAAAGTATTACTATACTATTAGTATACTAAGGGGGGTGTATGTGTCTGTTGAGCTAAAAGAAGAAGTAGAAGAGTATATGAGGCGTAGAATTCCAAAATCAGCCCAGTCCGATTTCCTGATTTTTTAAAATAGTTTTTCTACTATATTATCTATAGGTGGAAGGTTTTCTCACAAAGTAGTTAACTCAAATTGAAAACAGCTATACAAAAATAAGGCCTATTCTTTGAAACACCAATAAAAACCTTTTATCAACCAGCTGTGAATAATTTTCAAAAATGGACTTGACCAGCTTTTGGAATTCTGTGACTCATATATAATAAATATAGATCAAGATAGTAAATTATGGCATCAGCTGTAAAGATAAAGCTGACCTTCACCTATATAATTAAATTAACTAAATGATATTCTATTGTCAGTGCTTTAATTTACATTTTAAGTATAGATTTTCGCTAAAAATAATATAAATATGTAACTTTATTCTTAATAACAGTTATATATAATTGTTTATACTTATTTCTCATTTAACACAAGATACCTTGAATAGAGATTATCATTTCTCTCATCACCTCATTAACCTTGAATAATTAATTATTATTTTCTCAGATAAGATAAGAAGTTGTTGTTTCCTCCATTTGGAAACCAATGGCAGAAAGGAAACAGGATCTTATATATTAATGTTAAGCTGTAATTAGCTTGAAGTGAAATTATATAACAATCTGCTTCAGCGAACTAAGATATCCTAATAATTATGTAACCAGAAAATTGATCAATCCTGAACGATGCCGATCATTTCATGAAATGAACAGTATCATCCAGCAAGTATGAAATAAAAATTATTTTATACATTCAAAGTATAGATTTATCAGTATACAGCAGTTTTATACAGTTTCATGAAGAAAACTATAAATTTACAATCATTAACCCATTTATGTATACTGTTGCATAAATGCAACATTAATTTAACAATTTTCTATTTTATTACATCAGCTTATTATTTATTATTTATTATCAGTAAAATAGTGTGCAATTTTAGAGTATGTGTTTAAACTTGTCGATTATCTGCCCCTGTAGTACCATTCTTTGGTACCTTTAGGGTATTAATTTTGTGACAGTCATATCCATACACAATGATTTTTTTTTTCTCATCAACATAATTTATTTTTTTAATTTTAGTATAAAAACACCCAATTTAAATAACAATCAATTTATTTTAATATATCATATTAGTAACAATGTATAAAAACCTATGTTTTTAATTTACACGACTTTTATTTTTATACAGTTCGATAATTCTTCATTTTACCATGTAAAAAATAAAATCTAATATTTTATTGGGATTCCTCTCATCCTACCTATTTACTTCATAAAGCCGCTTTGTTAGTGTTCCCACAAGAGTTGGAGTTGTCTTTGGAGTTTGAAAACAATTTGTTGTTTTCTTGTGATACTAGGGTTATTTTACTAATAGCGTTCAATAAATAAATTTTCACATTTTTTCAATAATTATCAGCCCCTATCAGATCTTTTTGTATATATGTATATAATGTTAAATATATATTTATAGAAAAGAAAAAAGTAAACAGCGCAAGAAAAAACTGTCACTAAGTGTATATACGAGTATCTTTCATCTTAGTGAATAAGAGGTTAAGTCAAATTTTGATCAAAATGAGTTAAGTGACTAAAAAGAATCGAGGAGGTTTTTTTTAGTGGTGATAAGTGTTTAAGTAAGATGTTTATTTCATTATCTTTGGAATTATCTTTTTAAAAAAATAATATATATATATATATATATATATATTAATATCCATTTATTGAAATTTACAACTGTACAAAATATATACATCAAGTAAATGTACTTGATGACATATTACAAAGGACAATTACAATAACATGTCAAAATTGAAAAGATCTACTCATCAGTAGCACTTCATTAAAAATTCTACACTAGAAGGTCACAAAAGTAAGGAGCATTAAGGATTTTTCAGAGGATATTGGTTTGTAAGGATTGGATACGAGAAGAATTAGAAGGTTTAGTTGAGCCCCAAAGCTCAACTCCGTATGTCCAAATAGGTCTGATAATTGTCAAGTAAATGAGTCTTTTGTAGATAATCAGGAGTTTTAAACGTTTGTCTAGTAAATGTTAAAGAAGTCGAAAATGACGAGCAGTTTCCTGTCGTTATAGTCTTGTATGAGGATTCCAAATTAAACATTTGTCCAGTTGAAGTCCTAGATAGCGGATCTGTTCAACAGGGATCAGTGGAATATAAACAGAATTAAAAAGTATTTTTAATATTCAATAGAAATGTTCGTGAACCGCAATCTTAAAAATTATACAAAATAAATAAAATTCACCAAAATTTTACATCAAAAAAAGAAACTCAATTTCTGCCTGACAGGAAAAAACATATCTATAAAAGATATATATTATTTTAAATATATAAAAGAAAGATATATCATGACAATAATCAAATTTTCACAATAACCGAAACCTAGCCTTTACTGAGCATATCATCAGTGCTACCAACTGTCCTGTATCGTTATGTTTTTGTTTTTCAATAACTATTCATGACACTGATTTCATAAATATAACCTTAACGAATCCATTCAGTAATATTTAACAATAACAAAGGAGGTTACTGGAACATTACATGCCACATGACCCATAATATATATTTAACTCCATTGCAATCGATCTGAGAGGAATCGACCTTCCCATCGCGGGTAGCAGAGCCATAGAGTAGGATCGATATCAGATAGTAGAATCATATCAATAGAAGGACTGCCGTGGAGATAATTGCCAGATCTAGATAACGCTGAGGTCTGGGTCACAGCACCCGTCTCGTTTCGGTCACAATTCGGCGACCGAACATTCCTGTCTGTTTAGATAGGAATTATATTGATAGTCTTTTGTTTTTTTAATACATTTAATACTGTGATGTTGGGGTCTATGAGTATAATTTTTGTAAACATAGTAAAATATCTTTATCCATAACTTCTCAGGAAGTAATATATAATTACAAAATTTCTCAAATTTACATGAGTCAGCATTCTTTACGGTAAACGTCAACAGTATTGTTTTCGGTAGTACTTCAACGCTGAGTTATAAGTTGTAATGTCTGAGTAAACATGGACAATTTGATCAAAAGCAAACTTATTCATACTTTCTCAATCAGACGCAATACGGAAAATGACTTGTCTTTCTCAGTGCTATCGGTTGCCAATGCCTTTCAAATCCAGTCTCGCTAAAAAGCTGAACAGGCCGTGGCAATACACTATATTAATGTTTATAAATGATATTTTCCTTTCTTATATATAGATGAGGTTATAAGAAAGGAAAAAGGAAGGAATGCCGAAATTATAGAGGCATCTGTGTCCAGAGTTCGATATCAAGGATCATTGCTAGAATTCTGAAGGGTAAATAAGAAGAGGAGTTCGTTGCTCCAGAAGAGCAGTTTGGGTTCAATGCTGCCAGGTCGTGTACGGACAGCATATTTGTTCTAAGACAGCTCATAGAAAAGCGAATGGAAAAAGGAAGAGCTATGCACATAGCTTTTATAGACCTAGAGCAAGCGTATGACACTGTACCAAGACGGAAGGTGTGGAAAGCCCTTAAGGGTGCGAGTATGAGCAGTGCTCTAATAATGCAGTGATGTGCATGTATAGGGAGAACGAGTATCGAGTAAAGCTTGGCTCTCGTGTGTCTGAGCCTTTTTCTGCATCCAAAGGGCTTAAGCAGGGTTGCTGTATGTCACCGACGCTGTTTAAAATTTATGTACAACCGGCAGTAAAAGAGTGGAGCGCACGATGGGAGAGAAAAGGTATAGACATTAACGGGCATTTGCTTTCTCCCTTTTCTTTGCCGACGACCAAGCGGTGGTCACATATAACCGAGAAGGCCTGGAGGAAGCGTTAAAGGCCCTGGAAAAAGAATACAGCCTATGGGGTCTAAGAATAAATTTTGATAAGACCGAATACCTGCCAGTAAATTGCAAGGAGGCCGCGGACCTACAGCTTAATGGAAAGGTGTGTAAGAGAGTACCTTTAAATACCTAGGGTTAACAATAGATAGGAGTGGTACGTCAGAACCCGAGGTTAGGAGGAGGGTTGGCCTGGCAAGAAGCGTGACTAGAATGTTACACCCAGTCCTTTGGAACACGATAATCTCAACGGACAACAAAAGCTGCATTTTTAGAAGTATTGCTGAGCCATCCCTCAGCTACGCCGCAGAAACCTGGACACTTAACCAAGGGCTCAACTCTAAACTACAAGCGACAGAGATGGATTTCTGAAGGAGGTGCCTAAGGATTACCCGCCTAGATCAAATCAGGAATGATGAAATCAGAAGCAGGCTGGGCGTGATCGAGGGAGTCCCGGAGAGGATCGGAAGAAGCAGACTACGATGGTATGGACACTGCCAGCGGATGCCATAACGTAGGCGGCCGAAGAGGTTTTTGCTGTGGGAACAACCAACGGAGGAAAGGAAGACACCGAACCCGGTGGAAGGACTGTGTGGAGGGGGAAATGGCTGGCAGGGGACTTGAGGAGGACTGGTGGGACAGAGAGAAGTGGAGGGACGCTCTGACTTAACAAGGCAACCCATTGAGGGATAAAACCTGCAAAAGTAAAGTAAGTAAATTAAATTTATTTTTTACTTAAAATATACCTTCAGCCAAAGTTTTTCTAATGAAGGCCATTCATCTCGTAGACTACACAATATTCTTACACATTTTCATCGACTTCTTTATCCTTTGTTTTTCGATCAACTTCATCACTTTATTCAATCTTTTCCCAATTCATAAAACTACTTTTGGCGATCTTTCATCTCAAATGCAGTGAGGGTGAGGGAGAGAGAGAGAGAGGAAGGAAGAGAGAGAGAGAGGGAGAGGAAGAGGAAGGAAGAGAGAGAGAGAGGAAGAAAGAGAGAGAGAGAGAGAGAGAGAGAGAGAGAGAGAGAGAGAGAGAGAGAGAGAGAGAGAGAGAGAGAGAGAGAGAGAGAGAGAGAGAAGTTTATTGATATGATAAAATGGAAACGAATCGCATATAAAAATAGAACATCTGTATAATAGACTTAATCCATATAAATGAGCTGATAGCAATATAAGAATATAATAGAGTTGACATTTCAAAGCGCCCTATAAACACCGAATGGAACTTATCGACCAATCGCCTTAGACTGCCTTAGATCGTTTCACAGATCTGCATATGCTATCTCCTTTCTTAATCTTGGAAATTTCTGTTTATAAAACAAGAATAGTTGGTGCCAATAACAACCCAAGTTTTACAGCAAAGTGCCAAGTACCGTTACGTCTAAAATACAGTAAATAAGCACCGATAGACATAGAACAGTTTCATCTATTTACTTAAATTCACAATTGTACAAAATACAATACATCTAGTCCAGTCAATAAATACATTGTTGAGTGCATGAAATATGTGATAATTTTTGACTTCATAGCTTTGTTAGGAATAGTTAGAAGGTAAACATACTAAAAGTCCCCGCCCCTGGGGGGTGAGCTAACGGTGGGAGGAAGTTCTGTGTAGTTGTTTTTCCTAACGGAATCACTGATAGCGAACATTATTATTTTTTTAATAGAACGATTAATTTCGTTTGTGGTATTGAAAAATAAATAATTTGAAAGAAAATTACCTATAATCAAGTAATTATACTGTTAATATATGTTTATATAAATATTCCATTTAATAATTCCACATCCAGTTGGCAGATATCATGATGGCCTTGTCATCATTCCAGATCCGGCGGTTATATCTTTGTAATTTAGCTATCCTATTCGAATTTTATGTTAGGTTTTGTATTCTTTTTTTTTCTTTTTTTTCTTTTTTTTTTGTAGCATTTAAAACAGTTATAACAACTTAATAATAACGATAGCAACAATAATAGGTATATATATAAAAATATATTGAAACTATGAATACATTCATTTTTTTATTTGTAGACATGGATATGTCTTTTGGATGGGGGTGTATACTTTTTTGGTGTAAGATTTTTTTTTTTTTTTAAGTTGCCGATAGTGTAGGGTTGTCATACGTCCCGGTGCACCGGGGCATGTCACCGGTATAGAAATTCCGTCCCGTTCGTCCCGGTTTACCCATCCCCCATGTCCCCCATCCCCGTGTCCCAGCCCGAGAATATACAGTAATTGCGGTTTATTTGGTTAACTCCTTCAGCGGCTTAATATTATATATACAGTGGACCCTCGTTATAACGCGGGTTAAGGGGAAATGAAACCTCCCGCGTTATAGACGTACCCGCGGTATAACGAGGGCGGAAGTATGAATTATTGGCGGCCAAAAAATAATGAAAATGCACTCTGATATAAACTCGGGCAACAACTAAAGGAATAATACACAGTTTTAAAAAGGAAGTGAGGGGGATTCTATGAACCAAGAAGGCAGGAATAGAGACAACTTCTCCGTACGTCATCTAGGTAGGTTACCGGGAAGATATTCAATCGACATTGTCTAAGCAACACATTTCGGCTTATTTCCAGGACGACACAAGCGATGTACCCACTCTTCCCTAAAGTTTTTTTAAAATTCTAATAAAAATCAAACTTTAAAAAGTTCTAATATTGAAACAAAAACAATGAAACTTGGTTAGACAATCGTAATTCATTCTAAACGTCCTATTTAGTTTTACTTACTAACAATAAGTTAACAACCAGTTATAATATTTTTCCTTTACAAATTCCTTTTAATGTTCAGTAAAATTAGAAATGTGTTAAAAAAAAAAATTTAACAAATGTAACTTAATTTGCAGAGTTTACTTTTTCCCAGAACTTATTAAACTTTGGAACCTTTTCGTTTTTTCTATAGTTTTTATGACTCAATTTTCTAATTAATTGTTTTCAAGTTTTCTATTGTTGGTTTTAAAACCATAATACGATGTAATCTTATTTTTTATTAATTTTAATTGAATCAGGATCGGGACCGGAACTTGACCCGCGTTATATCCGAATCCGCGGAATAACGAGCCGCATTATACCGAGTGTCTACTGTATGTATATCTTCGGTGGTGTTGTAGTTCGTTCTTAATTCCTAGAGTGATCTTTCATGTTATATGTCTACAGCTCCACTCCGCAGCTCCAGGAATAGTTTCCCTGATAGTTGCTAAATGAACCAAATACAATCGCCTTCGCATAGAAACCGTTGAAAGCAAATTTAATTTCAAAATGACTTGTTCAGAATTTCAAAAAATATATAATGGGGAAACCAGAGCTCCTAAAGCAAGTGAAGAAGACAGGCAAATTTTAAAACAGTTAAAACTTAAACAATATAACAATATTGTTAAATTGAAATCTATGTAATGTATTATAATTATATTCTCTAATTACCTATCTAAATTATCTATATCAATATAATACAAACTTTACTTCCAAATACTTATCTATTTTTTCTTACTAACTTAGTTACAAAGACTAAAGCGACAAGAAACTGCTCTTCGTTACAGAATACTTCAAAATTTACTAGACAAACGGTCAAAGCTCCCAATTCATTACAAAAGACTTATTTACATGACTGCTATTAGACCTATTTGGACGTACGAAGTTGAGCTTTGGGGCTCTACTAAACCATCCAATTCATCTCTTGTCCAATCCTTGCTATCCAAAATTCTTCGAAAAATCCTCAATGCTCCTTACTATGTCACCAATAAGCTTATCCATAATGACCTTAATGTTCCATATGTTGATGTGTTAGCCCAAACCAGATACCTATCCTTCCATAGAAAGCTCCATAACCACTGAAATTCAATAGTTTTTCAACTTGCTTCCCACTCCATTCCCGATAATCCTTCGAGGTGTTTGAGAAGAAGATGGCCTAGAGATCTTCTAGTTTAGAATTTTTATTGAAGTGCTACTGATGAGTAGTTCTTTTCAAGTTTTTACATGTCATTGTAATCTTTATCAGCTCATTTACTTGATGTACATATTTGTATAGTTGTAAATTTCAATAAATTAATACGAGGGTAAGTCAATAATTATCCGCAATATAGCTATATTTTTGTTTATGTTGGCAGTACTGTTCTTTTGTGTTGATGGCGCATGCTTTGTTTATTCGTTGTTATGTTTATGTGCGTATCAAGCTGGTAGGTTAGTTTTGTTATCGCTGTCGTGCTGTTAATAATGGCCGCTCCACTTTCTATTTGCACCAAAGAAGAGCAACGTTCAGTGATCCGTTTTTTGTGGTCGGAAGGTGTATCAGGGGCCGAAATTCATCGAAGACTTTTGGTACAGTACGGGAACAATTGTTTGCCACAACGGAGTGTCTATGAATGGATTGAAAAATTCAAAACACAGTGAACAATAAACAGTGAACGTTACAGTGAGATGCTTACTGCTAAGCTGAAGCCTGCAATTCGAAGCAAACGCCGAGGACTGCTATCAAAAGGCGTTGTGTTGTTGCACGACAATGCCCGTCCGCATACAGCTGCCCACACTGTAGAAACGCTCGCTTCAGAAACTCAATTTTGAAGTATTGAATCATCCTCCATATTAGTCCCGATCTCGCTCCATCTGATTTTCACTTGTTTGGTCCACTCAAACAGGCAATTAGGGGCCGTCGATTTGCCTCGGACGAAGCATTGAAAGAAGCGGTGCATTCCTGGCTCGCATCTCAACCCAAAACCTTCTTCCATGAGGGCATCAGGAAACTTGAACAACGTTGGACCAAGTGCGTTGAAAAGCAAGGGGACTATGTCGAAAAATGATGTACTTGTAAGTTTCCTATTTCATTTCAATAAAATTTTATAACTATATTGCGGATAATTATTGACTTACCCTCGTATATATATATATATATATATATATATATATATATATATATATATATAAATTAAAAAAAAAAAAAAAAAAAAAAAAACTTAGTTACTATTGGACCAAGCATCATATACTACTTTTCTTGAGTTTTGTGTCCCAGTCAGTACCTAGACTATTATCGCAACCCTATCATAGTGTTATGATCAAAAATTTAATGGAAAATACTGTAGTTATATAACATATGTCGCTAGAAAATATATTGGTTTGAATGAAAACAGTCAAGTATGAAATCCCTTTTCTCCCTCACCATTGTTTATTTAGAATAATTATTAATTGTTAATTTAATTTAATTATTTATTTAAGTAATTAGATAACCCTCTGAGCTCTGAAAAAAAGATTGACCTTCTAATATAGAACCTTTATTGAAGTTGATTTACAAGCAATTGACATGTCATTTTTAACATTACCATTACATTTACTAGTTTTATATTGTATGGAGTTGTAAATTTAATTATATGGCTTAAATAAAATAAACAAATAATTTTTTTTTTTTTTTTCATATTCATTATAGAAGACCGAAGAATTTTTTTTTTAAGATACACAAGATGGCGTATCCTGCTCTTGAATTATTGTGTCAAGGCAATATGGGATTGCTCCATATCTAGGATTTTGGTAACTTATACAAGACAGCCAACACGCAACCTGTGAGGATAACCTAAATATATGTATTATTATTAAATTATGTATTTGCTATAGTTTGAGTTGGTAAAACGTTAAACAAACATTTAAAATATTTATATAGTTGTGTGTATCGCGTGAAATGTCACGTTTCCGGGGTAAAAAGGATAAAAAAAAAATGAATAAATTCGATCTTTTTATTTACAAAGCAAACTCTTCTCCGTTAGACTAAAAAAAACAACCAAAAAAAACTAGTATTTCAGTTTTTGTAAAAAAATAGTTTTCATGCTCTTAGAGCAGTGCAGAATGTCGTGGGTTCGAATCCCACCTCGGCAGGTTGAAATCAGAGTTGGGCAAAATTCAATCATAGCTAAAAAATAATCAAAATTAAATCATAGATATTAGACAACCAATTTCCAGGAATCGATCATCTAATTCAATAATGTTAAAAATATTTCAGTCATTTTTTAGTGGATTAATGGTTATCTGACAGAGATTTAATCATTATTAAATTTGATGATTGATTCCTGAAAATTAGTTGCCAAATAGCTATGATTAAATTATGCCACACTCTGGTTGAAATTTATTTCGCGTCGGACCCACGGAATGAAGTTCGTTCATTTCACTCAGGCTAAAATAGGTAACATGAATGATTAATAGTTTTACCATTGCAAACTCTCTTGCTCAATGGGCACACATCAGTCGATTTTTAAACTGCACTGGGATTCATATGCCGTTTAATAACAATTGCATTGAAAATAAGTAAATTTTATCATAAACTTCTAGCTCTATATAACACTGTAGCTTTGTAACCTCTCTCGAATGGTGCTCGCCACCTATCGGTCGATTATCAAACTTCACTGCGCACCACATATTTATGGTTTCTTTATTGCAATATAATTGAAAATCTTTAAGTTTTATTATTGCTAAACCTTCCTGGAACTATAAAGATGGTGTGGTTAGACGCGTACTTCGTGCCCTAGTTGAAGTACTTAGTGTTTAACACCACAAACAACTTTTTAACCTTGTTGATGCATTTTATTTTATTCATATTTGAATTTCAATAACCGCTCATACCTCAGTGATAGAACTTTAAAAGTTAATCATAACTTTTCCTATTCCTCTCTCTTTACCCAGTCTGCAGGTGATCCTCAAGGAAGTATGCTAGGTCCAATCCTCTACACGGTGTATACAGCTGACATCCCGACAAATCCTAGCACCATCCTCACCACGTATACCGATGACACTTATGTGTTATCAGTAAACAATGATCCCTTTATAGCCTCCCAGACAATCCAATCCCATATCACAAGCCTTGAAGAATGGTGTCGAAAATGGAGGATCAAAATAAATGCAAATAAATCCCATCAAAAAACCTTTACCCTTCGTCGTAAACCTACGACTTCCTGTCCTACAATATCCTTTAATGATGTCCCACTAATCCCTGTTGAACAGATCCGCTACCTAGGACTCCACTTGAACAAACGTCTAACTTGGAATCCACATACAAGACTAAAACGACAAGAAACTGCTCGTCGTTACAGACTACTTCAACATTTACTAGACAAACGTTCAAACCTTCCATTCAATTACAAAAGACTCATATACATAACAGTAATTAGACCAATTTGGACATACGGAGTTGAGCTTTGGGGCTCCACTTAACCATCCAATTCATCTCGCATCCAGTCATTACAATCCAAAATCCTTAGAAAAATCCTAAAGGCTCCTTACTTCGTCACAAAAAAACTCATCCATAAAGATCTTAATATATCTTACGTTTCTGACTTAGCTCAAACCAGATATCTATCCTTTCATAGCAAACTCCACAACCATTCAAATCCATTAGTGTCACAACTTGCTTCTCAATCCATTCCAGATAACCCTCCGAGGCACCTGAAAAGAAGATGGCCTCGAGACCTTCTAATATAGAACCTGTAGAAGTGCTACCAATGGGTAGTTGCTTTAAAAACAAGTGACGTATCATTTTTATCATTATCATCATATTTACTTCATGTATTGTATGTTTATATTGTAAATACAGTTGTAAATTTCAATCAATAAATAAAAAAAAATTAAAGGCCCACTCGATCCTGCCGGCTAATGAAAGAATAACCTGGAACATGTTTTAGGGATTGGTCTAGTAACAGTCGATGATCATATGTTTTATTTATTTATTTTTTTTTTTTTGCTTACCTGAGATTTATTTGTCTCTAGCAGATAAATTTTCAAATTAAATAGCTTAATACTGCAGACCGTCTATGCCTTTATGTTCTTTGCTTTTTTTCCGCTTACCTTTATGGTTTTAAATTATTTAAAATAAATTAGTAATTAATAGAAATATCACACTTATTTTGGCATCACTCCTCTTTATTATTCCTCAATTAAGTTACATGTTTCGGGAACTTTGTCCCATCCTCAGACTGAAAACAGTATTTCTTATAATTTTAGTAATTAATGATTATTCGTAATATATAAAATGGAGAGAAAATAAGAAGTTTCGAAAGTGTCTTTTTTTTATCCAAAGCAATATAGCTCCTAATTGGTAGGTCCTATCGACAAACGTTATAGAACAAAATATATTCTCCTGTAATAAATATAACATAATATGAGGCAGTGTATATTTTTAGGAATTTTGACTGGGCGACATAAGGGACGGCAAAAGTACCGGGAGTAGGGTGGGGGTCCGGGGGAAACATTTTCAAAATTAAGTGTCAAATGACGCATTTTTAGGCCGTTTTAACTCTTAATTAACATGGTCCGTAAGGTTTTGAATACCGGGAACTCCCTACTTCAATTAATGATCCCAGGCCCTTTGACAATTAATTTGGTCCACTATATGACGTATGAACCCATTTTTAAATTGACAGCAGGGGCCTATTTCATAAACATAGAAGTACAACTCTACAGATACAATTCCAAAAAAAACCTTGACATTTGAGCTCCCATTGTTTCAAGTTTTTTTTTTAATTGTAGCTGTGGAGTTGAACTTTTTACTATTTTTTTATTATTTTAAAAACTGTATTTAAATTGAATTTTTAGCTCCCGTAAAAATTAGCCGGCACCGGCTACGTTCACTGGGCGACAAAGTCACGGAACTGGGCGACACTTTATGCTATGATATGAGGCGTGGAGATGCAAAAGTGGGTAAATCCACTTTTTATCATTTTAAATTTTTTTAAAGGTTTTTTCACCTCTATAAGGTCCTCTGTAAGATGGTAAATCGTCCACGCTTCAAAACATGCTAAATCCAATCTAATTTTACCTTCAAAGTTTGTGTTGAGTTTTAGAAGCGGGTAAATCCTTGTTTCTCACAACAGCCGCTTGGAGCACCACTTACGCTTGTAACGAAAGTAGTAATGAACGTTTGAAAAGGTTCTAGTTGTCGATATATTTTTAAACGTGTGATAATGAATTTATTGTGTTGTGTTAAATATGGAGAGATATCCTGAAATAAATGTAACAGCACCGAAATATAAAAATATAAAAATCTGGGAATGAAGCTAATTGGGAGCGGACTTTGTCAAAACATCAGAGGTTTGTACGATCTTCATTTAACCATTTTCTATCTGTTCTTACATCTGCCGATTCCAATCTAATTTAATAAAATTGAACTTCAATAGATATGCTGCTCCTGGAACTTGTGCCCGGATACTTGAATGTAAACAGCTGAAGCACAAACAATTAAAATGCTCCATTATTGGCCGCAGTGATATAAGATTTTTCTTTAACATGTTATACTACACTACGGATAAGGTTTGAACTCTTTTAGTATCTGTCAATTTTGCTTCAATGACTGGCGCAAACTCAAGACTAGTCTTCGATTTTAAAAAAAAGTATGAAAAATTTAAAGAAATCTCGAGAAAATAGTTTGAATCAAGTTTTTTTTTTTTGTTTTTTCAACCGACTTAAAAAAAAAAAGAGAGGTTCTCAACTCATCTGTATTTTTGTTTTGTTTTTTTTGTTGTGTATATGTTTCGCGATCACTCAGTCAATTCTGAATCAATTTTGATGTTTCTTATTTAGATTGGTAGGGCATACTTCAGAGGTGGTCCCATAAAAAAATATTTTGAAATCAACGGAGCACTTTTTAAGAAAAATAAAAAAAAACAGTTAATAAAAATCATATGATAATTTAAAATCTCCATGGTAGCTAAATCTAAATTATTAACAAAAATAATTTACATATACAGTCAACTCTTGATGTTAAAAATTGTGTAAATAAGTCGAACTGAAAATAGGGTTTAAAACAGAGAACTTCTAGGTCCACCTCTATGAAACGAACTATTAGAAGTAATCGCCTCTATAACTCGAACTCAAATTTAAAAGAATTTCATGTGTAATTTGTTTTCCGGTTTCCCGTCAATGTTTATCTTTCCAGTTCATAGTTACACCAGTCACTTATTATTAGTTATTCACTCGAGTGAATAATTTTACAGTGGCTATTGTAAATTCTTTCAATTAACGAAAAGTTAAAATTGATTTGCAAAGTGGAGAAATGAGAAAGAAGTTGGGCGTTCGTTGTTTGTGAATTTCGAATTCCGCATAGTTCTCTTTCAACCATCCTAAAGAATAAAGAAAAGATCACCACTGGTGGAAGGCAGTAAGTCTACTTTTAGGCACCCTCAGAAAAAAGCGCAGTTCAGTTCAAAGTTATATGATAAATTAGTACCGGGTATTTAACTTTCTGTATCAATGATTTTATATGTATGTACAAACAACATTCCCATTAATGAAAATGTACGTAATGATTTCAACTACAATTTTCCCAATTACATGCAGATAAGTGGAATAATAACCTCGATAATTCTTTGTTCAGTAAGTCGAACTATTTTTAAGGGTAGCTTGAAGATCGAGAATTGACTGTAGAAACAAAAATACACTCACCACTAAAAAGTAAAAAATAAAAATAATTTTTAGAAAAAAAAACAAAACCGACTTCAAGATTAAACCTACATATACAAACTTGAACTAAAAAATAAAAAATAATGTTTCAATTGCTTCGAAACAAAAACCATTAAATGACAATCAACGAAATTATCGATACTTATATACCTATTCACAATTTATGATCAGTTATTTTTGAAGTCGGTGCCAACCAAAACAAACAGAATTTGAAAAGAAATGGTAATTGTAAGATGCTCCCACTGTTTCATCACCGCCACACCGCTGTCTCCGGCCATTCGAAAGTTTATTGTAAAGGCAAAATTAAACTGCCCTTCTTGGCTGGCACCGACTCTAAAAATAACTGATCATAAATTGTGAATTGGTATATAAGTATCGATAATTTTGTTGATTGTCATTTAATGGTTTTTTTTTCGAAGCAATTAAAATATTATTTTTTATTTTTTAGTTCAAGTTTGTATATGTTGGTTTAATCTTGAAGTCGATTTTTTTTTTTTCCTAAAAATTATTTTTATTTTTTACTTTTTATTATGAATTATTTTTTTTATCAAAGTTTCTTCAATGCTAAATTAATAAAACAATAAAATGTGTTAATTTTCATGAGTTTTTTTCTTATTTATTGCCTTTTTAAAATTTTCCCTCCAGATTGGGATAAATCCAATTTATTTAAATTGTTTAAAAATTTGAAGTTTAGAAAAGCTGGACAATATTTTACAGATATGTTTCTGATGTTGTTTGAAAACTTATGATCCAATAATAATTGTTTCCAAAAAAGAAACACCTAAATTATGGATATTTTTGGGCTTACTCCCTTTTGCGGCTTCATGCCTGATATAAAGGCGACAGGTGCCGACAAAGAAAAACAATGACTTATAAAACGTTTCTTCAACTTTAAATCTTTAGTACATTATTACATCACCTCAATTGCCGAATTTGTAATTTATTATTGGATTTCGCTTGGTAAGATTACATTATAAATTAATATGGCTAACAAGTGGTCTAACTCTCTGACATCCCAAAGTGATTTGAAGGGCTCTAAGGGATTCCGAAATAATGGACTTCCAGACAACCTGTTACTCTACTAACCTTGGACCATTATGAGGAAGATAAAGGGAATAATTTATTGGGGTCGGGCATAGTCCAGCGGGAAGGCATTTAACCAATAAGTGAGTTACAGTAAGATCTGGATAAATATTAAAAGATAACGGTAGGGTGGAATTAATTGCTTGGACAATTAATTCTCTCCGCTTCAAAGCCTCTGACCTCAGAAACATTGATACGGCAGAAGGCGTGGGCAAAAAAAGGGAAAGATTTATTAAATATCTTTACTATTACATAAAATGACAAGGTATTTTTCGTTTCTGATCACTAACCAAGAAAACTTCTAAACCAATCTGTACCAAATTTCAATCACAACGTCCTTATAGTTCAAGCAAGGTTTATAAATGATAAAATTTATTTATTACTATTTCCAATTAAATTGCTGTTTAAAAAAACGATTAATATGTGGTGCGCAGTGAAGTTTGAAAATTGACCGATAGGTGGCGAGCACATTTCAAAAGAGGTTACAAAGATTGTTATTTGCTTAATTCTTATTTGGGGCTACAAATTTATAATAAAATATACTTAGTTCAATTAAAATGTTATTAAAATTTTTTATAAATTTGTGGTCTGACGTGTGGATTCCAGTGAAGTTTAAAAATCTAATGATATGTGGCCATTCTGCAACTGAGTTTAGTAAAACTATTGAACCCATCTGTGCCAAATTTTAAATACATCTTCATTGTTCTTGGGAGATTCACAATAGTAAAGTTTACTATAATAATAATTGAAATGTAAAGTGTTAAGTGACAGAATAAGTTTTGTCCACCGTCATTAGCTTTTAAGGATAGAAATTAAAATCCAACTAGATAAAATTATTTCTGTCGAATAAAAATAATTACCAAATCAAAATGTCAATTCTTTACTTTTTTTAGATTGTGAGTAAAAATGAGGAGGTAACTTTCAAAACGCGTTTTGGCACAAAAAATGTTTTGTTTTTTTGAGTTTTTGGTATCACTGGATATGTTTTTCGGAATCTTAAAATATGTGATGAGTCATCAAAACAAGCATTTTCCAATCCAAAATTAGTTTACAAAATTGTCCACTAAGCCAATGGGAACGCTGCATTATTGACAATAATCACTTACACTGGTCCAAGGTTGTACTTTTTGACTCTCCAAGTGTTGAAAATGTTGTGGAAGAGGATGAAACTTGTGACTGTTTAGAAAATGAAAGATCTGAACTGCATATTTAAAAATTAGTGACTGTTAAGAAAATGAAAATATTACCCGAAAATTATGAGTTTCATTAACATAAACGCGCAGCGAAATTTCAAAATTGACCGATAGGTGGCGAGTGCAATTCAAAATATATATAACCATGCCAATGTTACTGGTGAGTATTGCTATTAGTTAACTACTACCAAACTATAGTAGGGTTTGAATAGTTTAATAGTAGATAAAATATATATATATATATACGCATAAATATATACGTATATATTTTTGTTTTTAATAGCGTGCGATGATAGCATGTTTGATAGCGTTTTAGAGAAATGGTCACTATCAATAAATTATATCATCGAACAGCTGATTAGTAGAATCGATTCTATAATTGTGTGGTCATTGGCTAACTTATAAACATTTATATCAAGTATTCGATCCTTCAACTCGATTAATTATGAATCGACTCCAGCCATGGAATATTAATTAAACGGTTATAAAGAAATCATTTCAATGTCACGGGCGTTTCCTTTTGATGTAAAGTAAATGGTTTTTTGAAATTCCTTTTTAAAATTTCGTCAGCTCGGAGGTAAAAGTCATAAAGTAACAACAAAATTGTTTTTCCTTCCAATATTCAAAGGGAAATCTGCTTATAATAAATATCTTAAATAGTTATGCAGTGAATTTTCTCATTCTCTAATATGCATAGATAGAATATAATATACTAGAAAAATAATTTTATTCTAGGACAAAGTCCTTTATAAGTCGCAGTTATAAACCGCAATATCAATAATGCCACTATTTCGAAAAATCTTACACGCTACACCATCAGCTACTGATTATGGTGAAATTGAAAATTCTCGTAAAAGGGAACAAATAGTATAGGAGTTATAGCGAAAAATGTGCCAAAATAACGTGGATTTAACAAAAGTACGGGTTTCTTTAGCGTGCTTTTAAGAAACATTATTCTTCATATTTAATAGTCTAATAGTAAATTTTATCAGCTTTGAGATGAAAAAAGCCGATGTTGAATCAGACAAATAGTTTCGGAGTTGTAGTCATGAAAGTACAGCAAACATGTTTTCACGGAGAAGCAGAACTGACCTCCAGTTGGCCAATTTCTACACTTTTTCCAAAGACCATATCTTGGGGATAGATGGTATTATTTCGGAGTAGTTTTTTACATTTCGTTAGTAATAATTTCAGCTACAATTAATATTTACAGATGGAGTTAGAGAACAATAAAACTTTAAATTTTTTAGACATAGAAATCTCCATAAACAATAAACAACACGAATTTAATATATACAGGAAACCCACACACACAGATGTAGTTATAGACAACAATGCCAGGAGACCACTAACACACAAACTCGCAGCATTTCATAGCATGATATACCGCCTTTTAAATATACCGCTAAATGAACGAAATTTTAACAAAGAAATACGAACGATTCACACTATAGCTAACAACAACGGATACAGTAAAACCACAATCGATAATATTTTAAGAAAACAAATACATAAAAAAAACTATGAATAATATATACAAAACACCCCCAGAGGATAAAGCTACCCCTAAAAAATATATTTTGATACCATCCTACGGCCCAATATCCGCTAAAGTCGGGAAAGAATTAAAAAAATTAGGTTTAAACCCTGCATTTAAAATAGATAAACCATTGTTATCATACTTCCCTTCACCGAAAGACAAAATAGACCCTTTCCAAAAAAGCGGCGTATACAAATTAAAATGTTATGACTGTGAAGCAAAATACACGGGAAAAACCGGACGATCAGTAAATCAAAGAGTAAACATATAAGAGCATACACTAATAAGACCCAAAATTCCAATTTCGCTATCCATCTAAATGAAAATAACCACAAATTTATTAAAGACTCGGGAGTAAAAATATTACATCAAGTAGAAAATAGCCTAAAATTAAATACTTTTGAATCACTAGAAATAATAAAATCGTTTAAAACCGATTGGATATGTTAATCTGATCATTTTTGTTTAAATGATCAGATTAACATATCCAATAGCCCCATTTTAAATTTGTTTCCCATAGGAACGGAAAAACCCAATGAGTCATAAGGGAAACCCCGTTGTAAATCTAAAACTTAACCTACCTGCCCCTTTTACTTCTCACAAATTCAGTGTTTTAGTTACCTCGAAGGTGAGTGCCTATGCTTGATTTCTTGTCTTATCTTTTTAAAAAACTTTAGTATATATAATCTATGTAACATAGTACTGATGTGTTGAAAAAATTTTTGTATGTTTTAGAACTGAAGATGAATGTTTAGCATTCGAAACTAGTTTTCAAATAAAATAATCTCAATAGAAGTGGCACTTAATTCATCAATCCTAATAATATTTAAAGACTTTCTTTGAAAAAAAAAAAAAAAGCTTTGTTTTCGTGTTATAGGTAAAATAACCGGTATCATGGGCGGTTTTTTTCGCGATTTCGGTTATGAAGCCGACGTCTGCCGTAGTAGCAAACTTCAGATTCGGATTCAGCACCCCAAAAAAACA
Organism: Euschistus heros; assembly: GCA_003667255.2. Taxonomy (NCBI): domain Eukaryota; kingdom Metazoa; phylum Arthropoda; class Insecta; order Hemiptera; family Pentatomidae; genus Euschistus; species Euschistus heros. The sequence continues at coordinate 3,055,941 of RCWM02000015.1, forward strand.
TAAAGATCCGTTGAGAATAAAAGTGCGGCAGTTTTTTCTTTGGCAAACCCTTATTTTACTGGACTACAGTGCGGGACGAAGACGTCTTAGTCTTCAATCAAGTTCAATAATTTTTTTTTTCTCCCCAATTTATACTTAAAAACAAAGATTTTTGTTTAAAAAAAAAAAAAAAAAAAAAATGGTAAACACGAAATTTGTACGAAAAAGTGCAAGAGTTTCCCAACAAAACTGGGAATCACTTTCAGCAACTTCGAAGGGTTGCCACTCTCCCTTGCGCCAAGCGCCTTAACTTATTTATCACAAATTTACGGCACCGCTAAACAGATACACAGATAAAATAATTACAAACTTTTCAGTCCAAGACATTAAAAATAATAACAAAAGCACCTAGGTACGTTAACAATAAAACTATTTACATTCACACCTACCAAAAGTATCAACCAAAAGTCAATTAACACATACCGACGCACTATAAACTGTTTCATTAAAAATTAAAGGGGCACTCAAACTCAGTTTGGCCACATCTCTCATACCAGAGGATACCAGAAAGATACTGAAAAGAAACTGGATGAGAGACCTACTTACAAAAAAGTAAACCAAAAAAAGGGGTGCTACTGGGTACTATCTCTCCTCATGCCAGATATACCAATTTGTATTACCTATATTTATATTTCATCGCATCTGCTGATTTCAATTTCGTATTTGATAGGATTTAAAAAAAGTGGGAAAAAAAAAATGTTTGAGGATGGTAAAATAATTATTTTTCTCCTACTACGCACTTAGAGGAGAAATAACTCTTCTTCTTAGACAGAAAAAGATGAAACGATTTCTGGAAATGTGTAGATCATGAAGGGAATCAGCGATGAGAGCATTAACATGGATCGGACGCCATATTGTGGGAACGGATCGACTCGGCAGCTTCCGATTGGAGATTGATGTCGAAGCCAAGTGCTGACTTGATGAGGGCCCAATGCCACCTCAATCTTAATCCCAGTCAGCCGAGGAGCTGTCTGCATTTCTGATCACTTTCTCTTTGCAGCTCAATGGAATATAAAAGATTTTTTTCTACTATTAAGTAAATATATAAGAATAATATTTTTTTTTAATGATACGACAGCAAGGTTTCACACAGAAATGACAGTTTTATTATTTTTACAGAAAATAACCAAAGGCACCTGAATTTACGGTAACAATACTACACAGCTATAACTCTTTAGGTCATAAACTGTTATTGATTGTATATGTTATTATAATATCAATTATTGTCAACAGTAGGGAGTGGATATCGTAAGAAAAATATCGATCTTCCATATTAGCTACCGTTCTTTTATCGATTCTAACCTTGTTCAAATTTATTTCGGTGTTTTAGTCGCTACTTTTCGATGGGAATTCACGAAGAAATTCTAAATACTTGTTCAAATTAATGTTAACTTCTGTCTTCCTTCTAATATCAAAATGAGAAATAAGAAAATAAGAAAGTGGAAATAAGAAAGTATCAAAATATAAGACACTAAATCAATGTTGAATTAATATTATATTAAATCAAAATTAATATAATGCTGAATTACCAGTAATGTTAACTCCTGACAAAATTTCTCATGTTAGGGAAGTGTAAATAACAAATTATAAATATATAAAACACAGAATCCTTGTTGAAAGTTGTGATGTTAATTTCTGCTATATTTTCTCAAGGGAAGTGGAAATAAGAAAATATGAAACCTGTGATATACTTTCTCACATTTATTTTTAGATCGATGTGTTTTATTGAATTAATAATACAATCTGTTTCACTTTAGGAATCTAATTGTAAGTAATACAGACGACAAAGAATCCATTCACAAAATATGTATACCGAAATTTTTAGACTTAAATTGATACACAAATATCAACGTATAAAACACCAAATCCATGTAGAAATTAATCTTCTTAACTTTTGTAAAACTTTTCCACATTAGAGAAGAGGAAATAAGAAAACACAAAATCCTTTATAGTCCAGTAAAATAAGGCTCCAAAAGGCCGTTTCAAGAAAAAACTGCGGAACTTTTATTCTCAACGGATCTTTATGTTTTTTGGGGTGCTGAATCCGAATCTGAAGTTTGCTACCATGGCAACCATCGGCTTCATATTCAAAAAACCGAAAAAAAAAAAAAAAAACCGTTATTTTTGTTTTTTTTTTATCTATAACGAAGCTTTTTTCGAAGAAAGTCTTCAAATATTAATTGTACCTGGAACTGGTGCCTACATAATGATAAAAAGAAATCCGAAATCGCACCATTTTTCGCGAAGTTGCGTAATGGGAAAAAAAGGGAGAAATTGGCCAACTTGCCGTCATTCCCACAGCCCCGCGAAAACACGTTTTTGGCTATAACTCTGAAACTATTTGTCCGATACAACATTACTTTTGTTCATCTTAAAGCTGAAAAAACCCCGTAGAATGTACATGCCAGCCCACTAATAAAAACGTACTATTGTAAAATCCAAGTATTTTTGGCACATTTGTCGCTCTAACTCCTCAAATATTTGTTCGATCCCAAATTTCTTTTTTCTATCTCAAAGCTGATTAAATTCGCTATTAGATGCTATATATGTAAATTATATTAAATCCTGTAAACCACCCATGCTAGCACGCTAAATGTGTATGTTTTGGCAAAATATGTAAATTATGACATGTTCAGTAGACTGGTGTGGGTATTTCACGGTGTTAATTATAAGTTACATATATAGGATCTAATAGTAAATTTAACAAGCTTTTAGATAAAAATATTAAATTTTGGATCGGACAAATGGTTTTGGAGTTATAGCGATAAATATGCCACAAAAACCATGTAATTTACAAACGTAAGTGATTTTCAGTGTGATAGCTTGTGTATTTCAAGAATTTTGATAACAATTTTATAGATGTAAATTATGACAAATAATTTAGGTTTGAATAGAACTTCATTTATAGATTCTTATAGTAAATTTCATCAGCTTTAAGATGAAAAAAATAAAGTTGTATCAGACAAATAGTTTCAGAGATATAACCAACAGAGTACGACAAACGTGTTTTCGCGGATTTATTTTTTTCATTATATAGGTACTAGTTCCAGCTACAATTAATATTTGAAGACTTTCTTGAAAACAGCCTTTTGAAGCCTTATTTTACTGGACTATTATGAAAGTTATGTTGTTAACTTCTGTTTCACCTATTTACATTTAAGAAGATTAAGTATCAATATAACACACTGAACAACACAATCCAAGTTGAAACTGTAGAAGTGATTGTTTACATGTGAGGTTATAGGAATGAACAATCGATAAACTCGAAACTCGTAAACTCGAAGTGAAGCCTAAGGATTCGTGGAGACGCGCTTGTGGAATGGTACCCCATATTATATTCCATAAGATATTTTGAGCTCTGAATATCGATACACGATATATCGATGACCTAAAATATATGTTTAGATGTGTTCAATTAGATTCCAAACATTCGGGCTCACTCCAACATGAGTGAAAAAATAAAGTTCAAACTGAAATCTATACTATGATATAAAAGGACAAGCAAATTTTCGTTCATGATCACTAACCGTGGAAACTACTGAACCAATCTGTACCAATTTTTAACTACCTTATCTTTATAGTACAAGGAAGGTTTAGCAATAATAAAAACATATTTTTCATAAAAATGTTGTTAAAAAAGCGATAAATATGTGGTGTGCAGTGAAGTTTGAAAATTGACCGATAGGTGGCGAACGCCATTCAAGAGAGGTTACATAGGTATGGTCTTACATACTCGTGGAGTTAGACATTGATAATTAAAATGTATTAATTCATTTAAATTGTTATAAAAAAAAAAAAAAAAAACCTATAAATATGTGTTATGACGTGTGGATCCCAGAGAAGTTTAAAAATCGGACGATATGAAGCTAGCGCCATTCTGCAACAGAGGTTTAGTAAAACTATTGAACCCACCTGAACCAAAATTTAACTACATCATCTTCATAGTTTTAAGAAGGTTTGCAATAGTAAAATTTACTATAATAATAATAATTTAAATATACAGTGTTAGCTGACAGAAACGAGATTTGACACACTGTCATAAACTTTTAAGGTTATTAATCAACATACAACCAGATGAAATCAATAAAATTATTTCTGCCGAACTAAACTTAGTACAAAATCCAAATGTCGACCATTTTATTTTTGTTTTTGTGTGTAAAATATGATCCATTGACCTTTAGTTGTAACCACCGATACTGCAGTCCATTATCTACAAGAATTTCTTAATAATCTCTGTCCGTCTGGATTACCAATTCATGCAGTTTTAACCAGATTAAAAATCACTGCTATGCGTTGAAATATGATTAGAAATAATGCTCAATTTCATACTTCAATACTATATTTTTATGAATAAACAAATGAAACTTGAAATATTAGTTAAAATTATCCAAGTTCTTTAATTATGAATTATGAGGTTATAGTGAAGCCGTGACGGTGGATGCTAGTTATTCATAAAGAATCGATTTCAATCAAAAAACTAATTGAACTTAATTATTCTAGAAACGTCCCATTTTACGGCTATGACATCATTTTTCTGAACGATTTTGGGCGTGAAACGTTTACTTTGTAACAGGTTATAGTAGGGTTGCGCGATAGTCGATAGTTAGCACTATCGATAGGCCGATACTATCGGATGAAAACTATCGATTACTATTGATAGTTTTTCGATAGTTTCTTCTTTTTTTCCCAAAGCTTTTCAATAAAGAATTTCAACTAATTTAATTAAATTCAATTATCTACTTACTATTTGAAATCTGCATAAAGGTGACAGAAAAAAACTAATTTATTTATTTTTTTTTTTATTGATTGAAATTTACAACTGTATTTACAATATTAGGGTAAATAATGAAAGTAGAAAATTTTATGGAGCCGTTAGATACATGAGTCAAGGATTCCATCCCAGGTTAGATACCTGTAAAGATAAAAATGGAAAAATTGTCGAGAAGGCAAATGTAATCAACCGATGGGAGGAGCACTTTACTGATCTACTTAATGTGGGCAATGAGAATCTTGACCTGGTACCGGAACTAGAAGATATTAATGACTTAGAACCATTGTCCATTGAGGAGGTAGTAGAATCAATCGATAAGTTGAAGAATAATAAATCACCCGGAGAAGACATGTTGATTGCAGAATTTTTTAAGAAAGGAGGTGAGGAGCTTACAAATCAAATGTATCTACTAATAGAGGATATCTGGTGCAAGGAGTACATGCCAACAGAATGGAAAACGAGTCTGATATATGCTAAACATAAAAAAGGAGATAAACTACGCTGTGAAAATTATAGAGGCATCTCACTTTTAGGAGTTGCATATAAAATATTTTCCAATATATTGGTTAGTAGGCTCAATGGATTTGCAGAAAATGTCCTACAGGAATATCAGTGTGGTTTCCGTAAAGGAAGAGGAACGGTTGATCAGATTTTCGTTATGAGGCAGATAATGGAAAAATGTTGGGAGTTTAACACTGACCTCCATATATTATTCATAGATTACTGCCGTGCCTTTGATAGTGTTGTTAGGAACAATATGTTAAATACACTACGGGAATTTAATATCCCGAACAAACTAGTTCGTCTCATACAAGTATCTATGAAAGGTAGCAATGCTAAAGTGTATATTAATGGCCACCTCAGTCGCAGTTTTCCAGTTACAGCTGGAGTTAGACAAGGGGATGCGTTATCTGCTACATTATTTAATCTTGCGCTGCACAGTGTTGTAAAAAAGCTGAATATCAATAGAGATATACTGTACACGTCTAATCAACTTTGTGCATATGCGGATGATATTTGTTTGGTATCAAGGAGCAAGCAAGGCTTGCTAGACGTGTTTGGTTTGTTGAAGGCTGAAGGCGAGGTAGTTGGTTTGAAAATAAATGAGGTTAAAACCCAATATATGTACGTCAGTCCAAACCATAATTCAAGAATTAGAGAAAATCTAATCGCAGACGGATACTCCTTTAAAAATGTGAAAACATTTACCTATCTTGGTGCTGAGCTCAACTGTGAAAATAAGTTATCGTCAGAGGTGCAAAAACGGATTATGGCAGGTAACCGAGCCTATTTCGCGAACATCAAGCTTTTTCGATCATCACTCTTGTCACGGACAACGAAGGTAAGGTTATATAAAACCTTAATAAGGCCTATCGTGACATACTCTGCTGAGACATGGACCCTGTGTACCCCCACAATAAACGCACTAAAAATTTTCGAAAGGAAACTTCTTAGGAAAATATATGGACCTGTGATGGTTGAGGGTGAGTGAAGGATTCGGAAAAGCAGAGAGTTATATGAGATGTACGCTACCTGTGACGTGATCCAGTTTATAAAAGCGAGAAGAATTGAATGGTTGGGCCATGTTATGAGAATGGAAGATAGCAGAGCCCCAAAAAAGCTACTACTGGGTACAATGTTTGGTACCAGGAAGAGAGGACGCCCAAGAAGAAGATGGCTGCAAGATGTTGAAGGAGATCTCCGGACCCTTGGTGTAAGGAACTGGAAATTGAGGGCATTGTGTAGGGACGAGTGGTGTAGTATTGTTGGAAAAGCCAAGGTCCACCCAGGACTGTAGAGCTACAGAAGTTAGTAGTAAGTAAGTATTTACAATATAAACATACAATACATCAAGTAAATATAATGATAATGATAAAAATGACAAGTCGCTTGTTTTTCAATGAACTACCCATTGGTAGCACTTCTACAGGTTCTATATAATGAGTTACTATATTAGAAGGTCTCGAGGCCATCTTCTTTTCAGGCGCCTCGGAGGGTTATCTGGAATGGATTGAGAAGCAAGTTGTGACACTAATGGATTTGAATGGTTGTGGAGTTTGCTATGAAAGGATAGAGATCTGGTTTGATCTTAGTCAGAAACGTAAGGAATATTAAGATCTTTATGGATGAGTTTGTTTGTGACGAAGTAAGGAGCATTTAGGATTTTTCGAAGGATTTTGGGTTGTAATGATTGGATCCGAGATGAATTGGAAGGTTCAGTGGAGCCCCAAAGCTCAGCTCCGTATGTCTAAATCGGTCTAACTATTGTCAAGTGAATAAGTCTTTTGTAATTGATAGAGAGCTTTGAACGCTTGTCCAGCAAATGTTGGAGTAGTCGAAAACGACGAGCAGTTTCTTGTCGTTTTAGTCTTGTATGTGGATTCCATGTAAGACGTTTGTCCAAGTGGAGTCCTAAGTAGCGGATCTATTCAACGGGGATTAGTGGGACATCATTAAAGGATATTGTAGGACAGGAAGTCGTAGGTTTACCACGAAGGGTAAAGGTTTTTTGATGGGATTTATTTGCATTTATTTTGATCCTCCATTTTCGACACCATTTTTGAAGGTTTGTGATATGGGATTGGAGTGTCTGGGAGGAAATAAAGGGATCATTGTTTACTGATAACACATAAGTGTCATCAGCATACGTGGAGAGAATGGTGCTAGGATTTGTCGGGATGTCAGCTGTATACACCGTGTAGAGGATTGGACGTAGGATACTTTCTTGAGGAACACCTGCAGATTGGGTAAAGAGAGAGGAATAGGAAAAGTTATGATTAACTTTAAAAGTTCTATCACTGAGGTATGAGCGGACTAATTTATTTAAATTTTAAAAAAAGTATTCACAATTTACACGGTTACAATAATAATGAACAAATCAAATCTTCAGAAAAGAAAAATAACGAAATAGTTAATTTCAAGAGTCAAGTGTGCTCCTTGAGCCACATATTTCCCGAAAGAAAAACTAGCATTTCTGCTTTCCTTTGGCTTAATCTTTGAGAGAACCCTTGAGCTCAAGGAATACCGAATTCAACTTCAAAAGAACTCGGCCCCTGACAGAGCCAGATCAGCATAATTCCGAGAGTTTCAAAACTTGAAATTAGTAAAAAAAAACTATCGATAGTGACCATCGATAGGCATGGTTTATCGATATATCGATAGTAAATATTGACTATCGCCCAACCCTAGCTGGATGTGCCACAGGCATGTCCATTTAGAGTCTATTCTTTCTATATTAATTACAATAATGATAAAATAATAAACTTAAATAATACTGAGCTATTTTAAAATTATTTTTCCACACTGAAAGTAAACAAAAAAAAAAAAAATGTAATAGGTTTGGCATGTTGCCCAGAGCTAAAATAAGTCAAAACTAGACCGGTTTTTATCTCACCTTGAACTGTAATTTACTTATCTTTTTTCAAAAATATTATTTATAAAATTAAGTAATCTGTCAATAAGTATTTCTTACTAAGCATTGACGTAAGATTACTTGACTGATCGGTTCTTATTTTTTGTATAACGTTCCTTATATAATAAATTATATATGTTGAAAATATCTAGCATACGTAATCTGATAAGCTATTTATCTAGTAAGGATTCTTACCTAGCAAAAGCTCTTTTCTTTGACATATTAATGTAATACATATTTTTAATGCCACTAAAAAAAAATAGAAGTTATAAAAACTCAGAAGTAACATGAAAAGGGCGCAACTAACAAAAATATTCTCAATTCAATTTTTTTTTCTATATATATCAATTTCTTGAAATTTACAACTGTACAAATTATATACATTAAGTTAATGAGCTAATAACGATTCTTTTCAGACGCCTCGGAGGATTATCGGGAATAGAGTGGGAAGCAAGTTGAGAAACTAATGGATTTGAGTGGTTAAGGAGCTTACTATGAAAGGATAGGTATCTGATATGGGCTAAATTAGCAATATATGGAACATTAAGGTCTTTAATAATAGTTTATTGGTGACAAAGTAAAGAGCATTGGGGATTTTTCCTAGGATTTTGGATTGTAAGGATTGAATACGAGATGAATTGGATGAATTAGTGGAGCCCCAAAGCTCAACTCCGTACTCTAATCACAGTCATGTATATTATTCTTTTGTAATTAATTGGGAGCTTTGAACGTTTGTCTAGTAAATGTTGAAGTGGTCTGTAACGACGAGCTGTTTCTTGTCGTTTTAGTCTTGTATGTGGATTCCAAGTAAGACGTTTGCCCAAGTGGAGTCCTAGGTAGCGGGTCTGTTCAACAGGGATTAGTGAAATATCATTAAAGGATACTGTAGGAGAGGAGGTGGTAGGTTTAGGACGAAGGGTAAAGGTTATTTGGTGAGGTTTGTTCGGATTTATTTTGATTCTCTATTTTTGACACCATTCTTGAATGTTTAGGATATGGGATTGGAGTGTTTGGGAGGCAATGAAGGGATCATTGTTAACTGATAATACACCTGTGTCATCAGCGTAACTGGTGAGGACAGTGATAGGATGAGTTGGGATGTCAGCTGTACAGACAGTGAAAACTGGTTTTAAATGTTAAACATTTATCATACTTTATAAAACATTCAAAATTTTTAAAACATTAACACTTTGTTGTAGTTGTGTGTTTTAGAACTGATGATAAATGTTTATCATTCGAAACTAGTATTCTAATAAAATAATTTTAGCGAGTCAAAATACGCGTAAAGCCCACGCGTTTTCCTAAAAACCTATCACTTTTGACCAACTAGGACATGGGTAAAACTGTTAAAAAAAAAAGAAAAGTTAATTGAACAATCTTTTAAATATAATTAGACTGTTCCAATATTGATAATGAAGACAATGATTTCATAACAATGGGGATTAGATATGTTCAGATCCAGGATAAAAATCCGTTCAGGAAGAGGCTTGTGGAGTTTAAAAATGTTAGGGTAGTATGAAGAGTCGATATTATAATCGACCGTAAAATCGAAAGCTCACAACTGTTTTAGGTAGTAAACAGGCCCAAAATATATATATATATATATATATATATATATATATATATATATATATATATATATATATATATATATATATATATTTTTTTTTTTTTTTAAATCATGAAATTTATGAGAACAAAATCAATGAATGATCTTTTATAAATGACCTTGTCCTTGAGCTATATTATATGACATAAGAATATGTAATTACATGACTGGCCAAATGTACTATCAGAATATAAGTTATCTTATAGATAATGATTATAGAATGTTTTACATATTTTAATTAAAAATTTGATGAACAAGTAAAAGGGATTACGATATTTCACATTGCCAATTATTTTCATTAGCTTTTACTTCTTAAGTTAAGAGAGATTTCATTGGTGATTTTTTGAAAATGTATGTCTTTGGACTCATGATGATTGTTTAATATTTAAAACTTGTCTTTGAATAAAAAAAAATTCAATAGAAGTGGCAATTCATTCATCAATGCTAATTATATTGATCCTTCTATAACATCATGCGTACCTTAATTAATTCTCAAAAAAGGTTAAAAATGAGTACTTAGAGGGATTTCCTGGGATAAAAACCTTTTGAAAGATGAAGCTAGAAGTAGACACAACCGGGTGATGTCTACCCTCATACCTAACATCCCAGTTTCATTATACCTAACTGTATAATAATGCATTTTAAAAACACATTTAGAATTAAATTAAATAATATATAGGACGTAATAAAATAAACCATTGGTATACATTCATTCCTTATATGGATTCATTTCCAAATTACTGATAATCAATACTATCATTACTGATAATTATAATTATGTCTGATTACCTGAGGCAATGTGTATCCCACAAGAGGCCTAGGCCAACTGGCCGCCTGAGACTTGAAAAATTGGCTGCCCGAAGGCAGAGATAAATTTGTACAAACCGTCCGAAAATTTCTAAAATTAGTGTTTCAGTCGTTTTAATATTTTATACAAAAAAATAAATAAATAAATAGTTAAAAATTATTGTTATTACTGTGTGATATATTCTCTAGAAATAATTATATAAATGCTAAGACAGATTATATGAAATTATAACACAAAAAGTCTGTTAAATAATATAATTTATATTTGTCAAATAAGCGCTAAACAACTTGTTTTAAAACATCGATGTTTTTCATATTTATTTTAACTAGGTTTATTAGGTTAGCATTTAAACCAATATGAAAACATCGATGTTTCATGATCGGATTTAATGCGTAATGTTCTAATTACTTTTTAAATAATTGAAGTTAAATAATTTATGTAAATTAAATGAGTGTTAAACGAATATTTGTTTTAACTATAGTAACCTGGTTATGAAAACATTAATGGAATGTTTAACGCATTTTTAAAAAACATAAATTTTTTCATATAGGTTTAAATGTTGACCTTATAATTTTAGTTAAATTTACATATTCATTATCCGGCTCCACACATCCTTATAACCCTCCTCGCAGATTAAAACGGCAATGGCCCCGAGATCTATTGTAATAATTATATAGTAATGGAGTTCTGGCAATGGCCAGCTTCTCGACTCAAGTCCTGAGCGACTGTGGCGACACAATGGTGATGCGGCTGAGAGATGAGCGCTGGGATTACTGGGGGCCTGGCTTGCCCTCCGGTAAGTTGGGGGACAGGCTTGGTCTGGGATGTTTGTGTAGATTGCTTATATAGTGTGAGTGCGCTTTTTAATTTATTTAATTTTTTTTATCTGCTCCTTTATTATAACTATTGTCTGTATTTGTATTTCATGATTCCTATATTTTTTTTTATTTTATTTTTTTAATATTAATATCTTGTATAGTTAGAGGATTTTATTTTTATTTTTATTTAATTTTATTGTACATAGTGTATGAATGTATTCTTTGTCATCCATATTATTCATTGCTTCTTAGAGAGGCAGCTTGTAATATTTATTCAATAAAACGTTTGGAAATAAAAAAAAAAAAAAAAAATTTAAATAGTTTTCATTTTACTTAATAAATAATATCACCACAAACATGATGTTTTCTGACGATTAGTTAACAACTTATTTAAATAAGGTAAATTATTTAAAAGTTTAAGGTTATCTTAGGCCTCCAATCCAATCCAGACAGGTTTAAAAGTTAATTACAAACCGCAACATTGAATCAATATAAGAAACATAAACGTTCTTTTTAAGTATTTAATGGTAACCGAAAATCTGGCCTGAAAGAGTTATTAAAATCATCTATTTTATCATTTTTACTAATGAGTGATTCGGTAAGAAACAATAATCATTTTTATATTTTAAATAATTTTTTTATTTCTTTTTTTTTTTTAATTCCAATCATTCTATAATTCTATTGTTCAAAAACATCGGTCCGAAACATCGATGTTAACGATACATCGGGCAGAAAACATCGATGTTTTTCAGGGCGATACATCGATGTTTTGCAGCCCGATACATGGATGTCGATTCCTAGTGAAAGGTGAAAAGATTATTGAAGTATTGGTTTTATAGTTTTCAACAAAAATCTCATTACTTTAAAATAATTAATTCTTAAGATAATTAAAGACTACAAAATTTAATCTCGATTTAAGATCGATTCTTACATTACCGATAGCTTTTTGTTTCATAAAAACTTCCAACCATTTCCTACAAGAATATCGGACCAGAGGCCGTCGACCTTAAAGCGTGCCCCCTATCGCTAAGAATTCCATGAAGGGTATTTATATTGCAAAGTATACCTGACACTGACTCAACTTGTTTATTCAGAGTGTTTACCTAGCTAAAACTTTTTTTTTTTTTTGTATGGAGATGTCATGGATGGGGTGCAAAGACAAATACAGAATGTGATAATAATTTAGAAGAACCGTTCAATACACAATGAGGTGCAGGTAACTGGAATCCGATCAATAACGGCATACAAGTAGGCTAATGTATTGGGTCGGCAAATAAGTCCGATCGGTTCTTGAGGGTGAAATAAAACTGTGTGTATAATAAACATAAAAGTAATTTTAAGCATTATCTATACAAATAGAGTGTATTAAAAAAAAATGACCGTTTTATCAAATTCCAGAGTTCAAAAGTCTGTAAATATCATAATGCAATTTATTATTTACCAACACTTAATAATCCCTTTAGAGCATTCCCTAAGCTTGTTCACTAACACTGGACATCTTCAAAAAAAAGCCTCAGTTCAGTTATTTATTTCAAAGAAGAAACATGACAGTTTCTTACGAAATTCTCGTAATTTTAAGATATTACTGGAAAAAAAATTTCACAGCCGCTAAAGCAACTCGTGAAATTATTAAATATGAAGGGGAAGGTTTAGTTTGAAAAATTTAGAAGTGGAGATACGATACGTGGTTATTAATGGATATTGATGAGGTTCTGAAGGAAGCTGTTGAGTCAAATCCGTCCACAAGTACTCACGAACTTTCCAGGGAGTGTGGTGTGTCAAAAGATACTGTAATCGCCATCTTCTCTCCATGGGGAAGGTGGAAAAGACCTATAGACTGGTCCCTCACGAACTTACTCCTCAACAATCAGCAGAAAAGTTTACAGAACTTCATGGGTTTCAACTCCTGCCTCATCCACCGTATAGTCCAGACCTCGCACCTTCGGATTACTACTTGTTTCGATCCATGGCCCATTTTCTTCAAGGGAAAAAATTTGATAATTTTCCGGAAGTTGAAAATGCTGTCCAAGAGTTCTTTGAGAGCCATCCCAAGGAATGGTATCAGCGTGGCATCGAGCAATCGGCTAGCAGATGGGTAATGACGTTAGATAACAGTGGACTATACTTTGAGTATTAATTGTATTTTATATCAAAGAAATAATAATACAAATATTTGTTTAAGAAACGGTCATTTTTTTTTATATACCATATTATTATATAAAAGGAAAAGCCATTACTCGTTTGTGACCACTACCTGCGAAAACTATCGAACTAATCTGTAATAAATTTTAACTATATCATCTTCATAGTTCAAGGATGGTTTAGTTTAAAGTTTAGTTTTGTTTAAATTGTTGTTAAAAAAGCGCTAAACATGTGGTGCGCAGTGAAGTTTGAAAATTGACCGATAGATGTCGATCGCCATTCAAGAGAGGTCACAAAGATATGGTGTTATAAAGAGTCTAAAATCGATAATAAAATTTGCTTAATTCAATAAATTTGCTATTAAATAAAACTATAAATATGCGATGCGACATGTGGATCCGTGTGAAGTTTAAAAATCGACCGAAATGTGTCTGGAGCCATTCTACAAAAGATTTTGCAATAGTAAAAACTATTTAACCTATCAATTCAATTAATTTGATGGATCAAATTTAAACTTTATCATCTGCATTGTTCTAAGAATGTTTACAATAGAAAAGTTTACTATAATAATAATTTAAATGTACATTTCTTTGGCAGAAACGATGTTTGTCACACTATCATAACCTTTTATAGTTAAAAATTGAAATCCAAACAGATGAAATAGATAAAATTATTTCTGCCGCAATAAAAGTTATTGCCTTATCAGAATACCAATCCCTTGCTTTTTGATATTGTGTGTAAAAATATGATTCGTGGGCCTTTACCTAGTTGTAAGCAGTGATAATCTGGATTCCCAACTCATTAGTTACTTACTTCCCATCTACCGGTCTGGGTGACCCTTGGCCTCCTGGATTTTTCTTCCCATCTACCCCTGTCCTCCGCTTCCATTCTCCAATTTCTTATTCTTAATCTTGCGGCATCGTTTGCCACTTCATCCTCCTATCTGGTTCGCGGTCTTCTCCTTTTTATCATTCCAGTCATTCTCATATCAAGCAGTTTCTTTGACAATCTATCTGCTGTCATTATTCTGACATGGCCAGTTCAACTTAATCTCTTTACTTTAATGAAGATCACAATATTTTCCCTCTTTAACAAGTGGTATAGTTCTTCATTCGTTTTTATTTCCCATATTCCGCCTTCTTGTTTTGCGCCGTATATTCGTCTCATTACCTTTCTTTCAAAAACTTTCAGTTTCTGGACGTCATTTTGGGCTGAACACCAAGTTTCAGCTCCATATGTATCTACAGGTCTTATTAATGACTTTTATAGTTTTAGTTTCGTTTTTCTAGACAACAGTTTAGACTTCAATAACTTATAATTTTCAAAGTAGGCTCGGTTTCCTGCTATAATTCTCATATCAATTTCACTGCTGGTCTTATTGACTGAAGAGCCAAGATAGACGAAGCTAGACACAATTTCAAACTTGAAGTCGAGGATTTCAATGTAGCGCATTAAAATTAACAATTGGATGTCTAATTATGCTTCTACATCATCATCAAACACCAAATCAGTTACCAAGTTAAAAATTACTGCTATGCGTGAAAATATGATTGAAGAAATAATGCTAAATTGCATAATTCAATAAAAGATTTTTATCGATAAGCAAATCAAACTTCTATCATTAGTTAAAATTATCTAATTATAAGTTCTTGGCTTATAGGAGCTGGCGAAGCTGCGACTATGTTATGCTAGTTTAGTATGACTTGTTCCCATCTAGCGACCAATTGCATAATTCCCACGTCCATAGAACATCTGGGATTTTTTGTTAAAAAACTAATCCAAGTGGTTTTTGATGTCCTTTTTGTTTTGAAATTGCTTGAAATTCATGAAATTCTGCAGAGACCGGAATAACTGTCAGTCACTTGCAGCTAATTCTAGTGAATACGGAGGATGGGGCAAAAGGTCCCATGGCGTTATCGTATCGAATCTATCCTCTACATCCAAAATTAACTTATACCACTGGATAGCTAAAGGATCAAAGAATTCCTTACAATAAGCGAAAACAGTGATGCATCGCGCGCGGTAGAGGGGGAAGTGCAGCAATTTCGAGTTTATTTTGCTGCGTATTGAGATTTGCAATTAGTATAATATTTGACCCGGAGAAGCTACGATGTTCGCTTAAGTTTTAATCGTCAGCTGTCACAGTAACATTAAATATAATAAGGTGTTAGAACAAAAAAATATCATCAAAAATATATAAAATCGGCGCCAAAATGCCTATACCAAATACAGAGATCATATACATACGGTTGGAAAGGACTTCTCAAGAACAATGGAATGGTAATAATAAAACTTATTCTAAAATAAACGTTTTTACGTACAGCACACGGACGTGTCTATCACACAGCCACACCCCTTTTTTTTAATTGATTGATCCAACTTTGTAATTTGCAATTGCAAATTTGTAAAAAGTTAGAGCTGAATTGTTTGTCCTGATGGAAATAGCTCGTTTCTACTTCTGGTGGGCGACCAGATTGTGGAGCGTCATTGATGTCAAAATTTCCTGAACGAAAACCAATTTTGACAGGTGCGTTTGGTTAAGGAATCATCCCCATCAACACTGAAATTTCTTTTATAGGCTTATGCAGCACGGTTACCTTTTTTAAGATAATACAGCAAAACATGCCGATAGTGGATGATATTTTTTTCCATGTCGAAAGTGCAATAGCAATCAAAATAATAAGCTAATGTAAACAATAATTTGCAGAAATGTTTGTTGGCATATTACGGAGTATACAATCCACCTTAGGGATTAATTGATCAGATAAGAAATGGAACCTAAATAAAAATAAACAGAAAAAACCGAAAGTATTTATTTGCCAACCCAATAGAAATGAAAATATACCGTTCGGACGGGTCTCGAACCCACGTGGGCAACCTCCAGACCAAACACTGGCCAAGGGCGTTAACTAATTCATCAGCCGAGTTGAACTAGGGCAGAATACAATCAATAAATCAACAAATATTAAAAGTCCTTCTAGCCGCCCTATAATTTGTTGTTCAGATAAAAAAAAACAACTCATATGAATCAAATAAACATCAAAAATACTAAATAGGCCTCAAGGACTGTAGTGCATTGTTAATATACAAAAATAGAAAGCAAAAAAAAAAAGTTGTGCTATCCGATACGTAAGTTAAGTATTAAATGATTCACACTCGGGACTCTAGTAACCTAGTATGGATCGACCGAGCATTATATTTTTTTATTTCACTTTATTAGGTATTATTTTTTTTTTCTCCGCATAAATTCGATTTCTGAGCAAGACAGTAGGAAATCATTGTACGAGCATTATAGTCCAGTCAATCTACATCAAAAATGGACAATCAGAGGAACTAAAAATACTAGTTCCAACTTTTTCAGAAATGTGTAGGGGATGGTCCCCTGAACAATAAAAAAATATTTCTCCATTCCATAATTTATTTTTCCATTTGAAATCTGTTGACATTTACTATTGGCCCTGTTAATGTAATTGTGATCAGGTCCCGTAAAATACTCAGCCCAATGAAAAATAAAATTTACCAAAACATACACATTTAGCGTGCTGGCTTGGATATTTTACAAGATTGAATAAACATTTCATAACCAATGTCTGATAGTAAATTTAACCAGCTTTGAGATGGCAAATATTAATTTTGGATCGAACAAATAGTTTCGAAAACAAACATGTTTTTTTTTTTTTTTTTTTTTTTCCCCTAGCCCCTATTGGATGATTTCTTGAGTTGGATGGAATTTAGGAATTTACGAGGGATGTTTTGCCTTTTTCTGTACTGGGTACACTGTAAGGCCAACAGGAAGTTTGTGATGATATCTTGAGCTGTGGGTTTCAGAAAGAGTATATTTAGGTGATGGGGCTCACCTAAATCATGTAGTAAGGAAAACTTAAAACTATTTACACTTACGACTTAAAAGAGAAAATGTCTTTGTGGTCACATTTCTGACCAGTGGCCAGTGGGTTCTGATTTGCCCGTTGGTATGTCTTGGTTACGGTCCGGTTGTTAGTTGCCAGCGGACCGGTGGTGGCGCTGGTGTCAAGGATCTGAACAGGGGGTTTGTCAGAAATTGAAGAGAGTCCAGAAACTTGACATGCCGGCGCTGGATGAATTCCGGGACCGTCGGGAGGTTGAAGATCTCGTGTAAGTCTTCTGGCTTCTTTTTCTTCAAGGAAGTCGTTTTTTTTACAATCTTCTTAAGCATTGAGTCCTGGAATCGCTGCAGATGCCGTCTGTTCCGTCAGAAAGGCAGGTGAGAAGAGGGGCACCGTACAGGAGTGCAGGCCTTAACATGCTTTTGTAGGTGCACAGCTTCAGTCGCAGGGAAAGTGCTGGAAAAGAAAGCAGGTGGTGGAGACGGTAAGATCTTTTCCTCACCTTGCGGTAAACATGGTTTTCACAAACGTTCGCGTTTATTAGCGTGCTTGGAAAGGGTATTTTACGGGACTTAATAAAAATTTCATAAACAGGGCCTAATTGTAAATTTTATAAGTTTTCAGATAAAAACGTAAAAGTTATGAATCGGACTAATAGTTTCGGAGTTATAGCGGAGTGAGTTATAGCGAAGTTATACATGTATTAGCTAAGAATAAGAATAAGAATGGGTGCACATGAGCTGGAAAACAATCGGAACGCAACGATTGTTTTTTAATCGGATAGTCAACTTACTTTTAAAACTTTCTTTTTATAAATTTCAACTTTCGCTAGATCCATCTCGGAAGAAACAACACACAACACTGAAGAAGAATGAATCCCCATTTAGTTGGAAAATTTAAGTTATCAAAGAGATAAGACGCCGCGTCCTATCTTCATGTGCACAGAAACAAGGTATCAAACAGACAGGATAGAAAACAATCTCGGCGTCCCAATTGTTTTGCAGCTCATGTGCACCCAGCCTGAGTGTTTCAGCGGGTCAGACTTGTAAACGCACCCGATTAAGTGATTTTCCGCTAAGCCTTATCATCTATTGAGCGTAATTTAGCAGTTGTATAAATTTCAGCTGTTTATGTTTCTGTTGAATTGAACATCAAAATTTAATTTGGAAACCAAAAATTATTCGTTGAAATCTTAAAAGTACTGAAAGTCGCGACGTGTTCAATAGAAATGAATAAATTATATAAATTCTTGTAGGAATTTGATACTGTAGATATTTTATTCTGACGATTTTCCTCTAAATGATCGAGGGAGGGCCTAAAAGACAATAATATACGAAAAACATGAGTGAAAAAAAAACAATTTATTTGTAAATAATCTACTTTCCGGAGCCGGTAGGACGAAATTGTCCAGTTTTTCTTTCCAGTCTTATGTGTCCCACTATGTCCGAATCTCCTAGGAGATTATGTACTTCTTGATTAGTTCTGTTCAATTTGAAAGATATTCTTTCAAGCAAGTGAAAGAGTTCATCTACTTGGGGTCACTTGTAATCGCAGATAATGAAACTTCAAAAGAAAATCAAGGGGTGAAAACTCATTGCCAACCGGTGTTACTTTGGTATGGGTAGATTCTTCTGAAGTAAATTTCTGTCAAAGACTACCAAGATGCTGACTATACAGGGTGAGAGTCTCTTAGTGTAAAAAAAAAAAAAAATGGGTAAAACTAGATCAAAAATGTAGCAAAATGCCGCTGACCTCACCTTTCTATTCCAATCCATTACAGTTATACAATAAATCAAAGACATTTTGTTTGAATATTTTTCAATTTTGACCACATTTTCAGATTTAGCATTCAATTTTCTATAATAGCTGAGTACCTGTAACCTTGAGTTTTACAATCTTGGCATCTAAAGAACAGCTTGATCTTCTCCTTATTTAGGGAAGTCACAATGTCCTATATTACGTCAACGCCCACCGTTTTTCTAAAAAAACTATCCACAAAACGTCAAATCACACAAAAACTTGCAAATTTAATCAGCTTTCGAATGATATGTTAAACGTAATGATTTTGTTTCAATTTCATGAAGAAATGTACTTTTAAAACCGAAAAAAACCCTGGTGTTACTTATGTAAATAAAACATTATGATAATCCCTTAATGGAAATGCGCATTTTAAACATAAACTCTTTATTGGAATAAAAAGCAACAAAGAAAAAAATTATTGTTTAATTGAAAATAAAGGAAAATTGTCAATAAAGCAACGCCAGATCAGAGGGTCTTATGATATTACATTTATTTATTTATTATTATTATTTAGGATTTATCTTATTAGATTTTCAATGTAAGGTTCAAAACCGAATGATAATGATCATAGACCTCAATTTGCTTCTGAATGCAGATTGTGTTAAACAATACCACTTTTTGAGGTGAATTTAATGGGCAGATAAGTCTGTTTTTATACTACCGTTCCATGTGGAGTATCGTTGGTTTATTCATCTTTGTATTGCTGTCGAATAGTGTTGAAAAATCATAGTTTGCCCAACAGATTGAATTATGAGATTACTAAGATATGTTGCAAAATATCCTACCACAACTTCATCACGATATTACACATGAAGTTCGGAAAAATATGATTTTCCAACACCATGGTGCTCCTCCACATTATTCAAAAGCTATACAAAAATAAACCAACAATATACATGGAAAGGTAGAAATGCCTTCCCCAGTAAAAACAAACTCATCTGTCCATAAAATTCACATCAAAAAGTAGTATTCGTCAACACAATCTACATTCAGAAGCTAATGGCAAAATTGAGGTCTATGTTCATTATCATTGGATTTTAAAACTTACATTGAAAATATACTAAAATAAATCCTAAATAATAATAATAAATAAATAAATGTAATAACATAAGATCCTCTGATCTGGTTTTTCTTTATTTTCTATTAAACAATAATTTTTTTTTCTTTTCTTTCTATTCCAATGAAGAGTTTATTATGTTTAAAATCCATATTTCCATTAAGGATTATCATAATGTTTTATTTACACAAGTAACTGATTTGTATGCCAAATGAGAACACAATGTTTTTTGTTTTTTTTTGGTTTCAAAAGTAAATTTCTCCATGAAATTGAAACAAAATCATTACGTTTAACATATCATTCAAAGCTTATTAAATTAGTTAGGTTAATAGGCTTATTAAGTTTGCAGGTAGGTATTGCGATTTTTTTATTTTTCTAATAATGCAGATAGTTGCATATTTTCGGTATTTAATTGCATATTTTACCCAATATCTCTGCATATATATGTGCATATTTTTTAGTTTTTATAGCATATAATTCACAGCCCTAGTTATAAACTACAAACAAACTACACGAAATTTTGATATTCCTTTTACTGTTTTTTGTTGGTATGATTATTGTTCCTCAAGCCATTTCAGCATTTCTCTCTGAATTTAATATCTTATGCTAACAGAAATCGAAAATGTATACATACTTCTATATATGATTTTTTTTTTCACCTTCAGAATGTAGGATTCAGCTTGTGCATGTAGGAACAATTCACCATAAATAAAACCATACACATATACGCATTATCACAGTTGAAAAAAATTAAATAAAATAACTATACAACTAAACTAACATACGAAGGAACTGAAATTGGACAACGAGACGATAAATACTGACACTAAATTACTCAATGGCCTCAAATTGATATCGAACCTATATCATTACTGATTAGCATTCAGTATAAATCGATTCTTTCGTGCCTGGGATTATTATTTTAGTTTAGATAACTCGAAAGGTCAAACAATTAAAATTATACGTAATATATAAATAAAAGCAGTATTATTTAGGAATAGGAAATTAGTTTTGAAAGCGAAAAATGCTGATTTCCTATCATTAAGAACGTGTTAACTTGACCTCTGTCATTCTCTCCAGCTTTGACTACCAGTATATATGTACAAGAATTTCTGTATAGCTTTATATGAAACTAATGAGGTTAATGAATTCCATCATAATATTTTTGAAACAATCCGATTTTGCACTAGACGCTGATTTAGGTAATGATAAGGATGCAGCTGTCCTAATAGTCAATAAGCAAGTTGTAGAGTGGATAAAATATCCGATAATTTTTTACTTCAGGGCTTCGTTAGGAGTTACTAGAAGGTAAACATACTAAAAGTCCCCGCCTTTGGCGAGTGAGCTTACGGTAGGAGGAAGGGAGAAGGTTACCATTTTTGGGTTTTTCGATTATATCTCGGAAACGGTAGACTATACGTTATTGAAAATGTCAGAATCAAAGTTTTAGGGCAATAAATTTACTTTTATTTAATATATAATTTATACCTCGAAAACCGTTAAAATTTCCTTCTAGTGCATTGGTTCCCAAACTGGGGGGCGCGCCCTCCCAGGGGGGCGTGAAGACATGTCAGGGCGCGTTATAAGTTGAACATTTAATTAAATTTTGGTAGTCTTTCTAAAATTCGAAATTTTAAAAAACATAGCACAATGTTCTCAGTTAATTTTTTATGTTCGATATATCGAAAACGAAAGAATGAAAGAGGAGCTATTTCTTTTCTACAGAGTTGGAGCCCACGACAAAAGCTACTGATGTTATGAAAGCAGTGTCAGACTTTTTTGACAAACATGAACCCTCATGGCAAAAACTGATCGGTGTATGTACGGATGGCGCGCCTTGCTTGGTTCTCGCTCAGGCTTTGTGCAATTAGTAAGAGAGAAAAATGCTGATGTGACTGGGATACATTGTTTTATACATCGAAAAGTCTTGGCACCAAAAACCCTTCTAAATAAACTCAATGCTGTCTTAAAGTTGTGTATTAAAGTAGTGAATTACATAAAAACAGTGCGTTGAATACTCGACTGTTTAAAACTCATTGTGAAGACTTAGGAAGTGATCACAAAATCCTGCTATCTCATACAGAAGTACGATGGCTCTCAAAAGGAAACATGTTAGCAAGATTATTTGAGCTTCCAGATGAAATAATCACCTTCTTGGAACATCAAAAGCAAAATGAACTAAGCGTGGCCTTCAAAAAACCTTGTACCCAAGTAATATTGGATTATTTGTCAGACATCTTTGACTCGTTGAACGGCCATACCCTAAAAATGCAGGCTGGAGACTCAAATTTAGTTACTCATCGTGATGCGATCAAGATGTATATTGAGAAATTGCAACTTTGGAGGCGTAAAATATCAGCAAACCCCTGCAATTATTCAAATTTCCCTAAAGTAGAATCAATCTCAAAAGATACAGGCTTAAACGACATTTATGAAGGATCAAGTTTGAAAATCCAAATATCAAACCATTTGGAGAGCCTAATTGAAGAGTTCCAGATATACTTCCCAAACACTTGTGAAGATAGTATTTACAGATTGTCAACTGACCCATTCCATGTCAACATTGACCCCTGCCTGAATCACTTCAAGAAGATGCTTTGGAAATAAACCATGATTCCTCTGCCAAATACAACTTTGATATAATGGACAAACCTTCATTTTGGTTAAAATATTTCAAAGTGTATCCTAGTGAATCACGGGAAGCTCTTCGTTTATATTTGCTTTTTCAAGCACCTATTTGTGCGAAAAAGCATTTTTAACACTCGTGGCAATTAAAACAAAGAATCGGAATAAACTTGATGTTGCTAGTGACTTGCGTTGTGCACTTACTAAAACTCAGCCACGAATAGGTTAGGTATGCTAGTAAAGAAAATGCAAGCCCATCCATCTCACTATCCAACCTAATCTATTTTTCTTTTATTAATAATTTTTGTATTTTATAAAAACTGATATTGTTGTATCTTATGGCAGTATAAATAAATGTTTTGTTTTCAATTTAACACTTATTTGTTTTTGTTATGTTCCTAGGCCCATACAATTTATTGTTATGGGAGGGGGGGGGGGGGGGCGCGAGAAGCTTTCATTTCAACGAAAGGGGGCGTGGTACAAAAAAGTTTGGGAACCCCTGTTCTAGTGCCTCCAATAACCGTTTCTCAGAAAAATAGTCAGAAACAAATTTCTATAGCAATGAATTTACTGTTATTTTATGTATACATTTACTATTTTTTTATCAATTTTATTTAAAATTAAACCAGTTTTGAAATGGAAAAAATATATTTCGGATAGGACAAACATTTTCGCAGCTGTAGTGAAAAATAGGCCAAAAAAAAACTTGGATTTCACAACAGTACGCGGTTTTTTAGCGAGCTAGCAGGGGTATTTTACGGGACCTGATCAAACTGTTATATATGAGGTTCCACAGTAAATGTAACCAGCTTTCAGGTAAAAAAAAAAAAAAAAATTCTTATCGGACAAATAATTTCAGCCAAAAGAGTAACGAGAAACGTGTGGTAAACAAGCAAAGAGGTGTGACTAACCGCAAGGCATTTTATTTTCATCAATAAGTTTTGATCCCTTTTTGATTTTTTCACCCTCTATAATTTTTGAGACGCTGAACATGAATCTGAAGTTTGCGGACAAATATTTTTGCTCGCAAACTTCAAATTTATGTTTAATGACCAAAAAAACAAATCTTTAATGACCAAAAAAAAAGAAGATGAGAAAATCAAAACTTTCTTTTCTTCTGAGCCCCCTTTATTTTGCTAACATGCCTAGTTTCGTTTGGCTTTTCTCCTAATCAGTATTATTGTTATACTTTTCAAACCAAAAAATGTTTTCTTCATAGTTTGATATCAATATTTCAACTTTTAAAACATGAAAATAGTTTTACCGAATAAAATATATTTTTACACTCTTTAAAACTATTTGTAAACTGGAATGTTATGTTCTAATACTCTTGTAATATGTAACATATTTACATAATTAAAGAGACTCATCTTCGAAGGTCGAACCGATCAATTGAATCTAAAGCAGACTAAATATACGCAATACATATCATTTGTTTATATTATATTGTTGAGTATAATTATATTATATTGTTGTGTATAATTATATTATATTGTTGTGTATAATTATTTTATATTAATACAGAATATTTGCTCTTATTTTAAAAATGAAGCTACAGAGTAAAACGACAAGAAACTGCTCGTCGTTACAGACTACTTCAACATTTACTAGACAAGCGTACAAAGCTCCCAATTAATTACAAAAGACTTATTTACACGACTGTGATTAGACCTATTTTGACGTGAGTTGAGTTTTAGGGCTCTACTAAACCATCCAATTCATCTTGTATCCAATCCTTACAATCTAAGGTCCTTCGAAAAATCCTCAATGCTCGTTATTATGTCACCAATAAACTTATCCATAAAGATCTTAATGTCCAATATGTTGCTGAGTTAGCCCAAACCAGATACCTATCCTTTCATAGTAAGCTCCATAATCACTCAAATCCACTAGTGTCTCAACTTGCTTCACACTCCATTCCCGATAATCCTCCTAGGTGTCTGAAAAGAACATGACCTAGAGATCTTCTAGTGTAGAATTTTATTGAAGTGCTACTGATGAGTAGTTCTTTTCAAGTTTTGATGTTATTGTAATCGTGATCAACACTTTTAGTTGATGTATATATTTGAGCAGTTGTAAATTTCAATTTATTGATATTACATAGATGTATCTTTATTTTTCATCAGATCACAGTCCCGGATGAATACTGACATAACCACAAAATTTAGCGCTATCTACCCCAGAACAATCTTAGGGAAACATGATATGACATTTATATCAAATCTATACCGCATGTGGCTAATATAAGCAATCAACGGATATCCGCCATGACAACATTCCCGCGGTCAAGTATCAATTATGATAGTGTTTTAAGAAAAGTATCAATATGGAACAAGTGCTACTAGTGAGTAATTCTTCACAAGTTATTTACATGTCATTGCATTCTTTATCAACACATTTACTTGATGTATATTATTTTGTACAGTTGTGAATATCAATAAATAAAGAAGAAAAAAAAAACAATTAGAACATCCGATCATGGAACATCGATGTTTTCATATTGGTTTAAATGCTAACCTAATAAACCTAGTTAAAATAAATATGAAAAACATCGATGTTTTAAAACAAGTTCTTTAGCGCTTATTTAACAAATATAAATTATATTATTTACCAGTCAAAAAATCCTCTACACTTATAATAGATGTTCCAAACATGACTTTTCTTATTCAATCCAATACAGCTCCTAAACGGCAGGTCCTAACGACAAATTTATAAATAGTTATATAATATAAGTTATAGAGGGTGTCCCAGACATAGTGTAAAAAAAAAATTGGGTAATACTGCATGCTAAACGGGGTAGAATGGCGCAGAAACTAGTTTCATATCTCAATCTGTTGAGGAGATAGAATTTTTTTTGTTTTTATTTTTAAAATCTTCAACATTTACTTGACAAACGTTCAAAGCTCCCAATTAATTACAAAAGACTCATTTACATGACTGTGATTAGACCTATTTGGACGTACGGAGTTGAGCTTTGGGGCTCTAATAAACCATCCAATTCTTCCCGTATCCAATCCTTACAATCCAAAATCCTTCGAAAAATCCTCAATGCTCCTTACTTTGTCACCAATAAAACTATCCATATAGATCTTAATGTTCCATATGTTTCTGATTTAGCCCAAACCAGATACCTATCCTTTCATAGTAAGCTCCATAACCACTCAAATCCCCTAGTTTCTCAACATGCTTCCCACTCAATACCTGATAATCCTCCGAGGCGTCTGAAAAGAACAAGGCCTAGAGACCTTTTAGTGTAGATTTAATTGAAGGGCTACTAGTGAGTAGTTCTTCACAAGTTATTTACATGCCATTGTATTCACTGTCAACTCATTTACTTGTTGTATATTATTTTGTACAGTTGCAAATATCAATAAATGAAGAAAAATCCCCTAGTTTCTCAACTTGCTTCCCACTCAATACCTGATTATCATCCGAGGCGTCTGAAAAGAAGATGGCCCAGAGATCTTCTTGTGTAGATTTTGTCTTATTTTTTACTGAAGTGCTACTGATGAGTAGTTCTTCTCAAGTTTAGGCATGTTATTGTAAACCTTTTTTTTAACAAATTTACTTGATGTCTGCTTGTACAGTTGTAAATTTCAATAAATTGATTAATAAAAAAAAATTAAAATTAAAAAATCTTTATTTTTTCTGAAAAATGGCCGTTTTCTCTACTTTGGTTTAGCGTAGAAACAAAAGCGATGATATTTTCTTAATCAGCATTAAATTTTCTAAAATATGACATAGATCTAGTTATTTTAAATTTACTTTTAGAGGGCCATTTAACGCGCAAAACACAAAACATTTATCAAAACTAAAATTTTTAATATTTTTTTGAAAATTTCTCACTCCCCACTGGAGCACTCTAGAAGCCGTCAAATTTTCCAAAAACTGCGGAATTTAGTTAGCTTTTTAGTGGTGTAACTCATGATACAATTGCACTTCACCTTTTGAGTCTAACAGAAGTTTTTCTGATGAAAAACACGCTAGAGAATAAATACTTGATTGCTCCACATACCTACTAGATTGAATAAATGTATTAGTAATTTTATCTCTTGTCCATATGCATGAGGGGTAAAGAGTTGTGAAGGTGGCAAGCCCTCCCTACCCCTCCCCTCCCCCCCCCCCAAAAAAAAATCTTATTTATTGGGAGTTAAGGGGGGGGGGGGACAAAAATTCTTCCTGATCGCCTAATGTTACATAAACGTACTTTTTTCTTTCTTTTTTTTTTTTAAATATAAAAAATAACAATTTAGGATTATTTGAAGAAATTAAATACACCAACAGAAAAATGACATTTCATAATGTGCCTGCTTCTAATAAAGAAAAAGATATAATATTTATTTTAAATTTATTATATTAATCTTTAATTTATAAATACTTAACCCTAAGAGGCAGGGTATTTTAAAATGTAACAGTTTAAATAGACAAGGTGAAATAACACCAAAAGAAAAAAAAGGTGAATTATATTGTTTGTATTGTTAATTAAATATTAATTAGGTTAATTCATTTGGGTTTTTCATTGTTTAAGTGAAATGTGAGAGGATTGTAATGTATTTCAGTCAGATGATGGGATAACATGTCCCGAAACTTGTAACATTGAAGTGAAGATAAATTGATATACGAGCTAAAGCAAGAATAAAGTGTATCAGAAAATAAAAAAATACTTAACTTTATTTGTTAAATAAATTATATTTATTATTAAACCTGATACGTGATAATCCTAGATGGGTCATCCTTAAAACGATTTATATAAAAACAAATGGTTTTGTGTTCATAGAATAATAAAAATTAAATAATAAATAAATAAATAGGAAATAATGAGATGACTTCACAGCATAAAAACTTGATAAACAACAAATGAAAAATTAAATAAAGTTTGAAAAAATACCGCTTTATTCACCCCCAAATTTTAGATTGTGACACAGCTTTTGATAGCGCATGCGTTCTGTGTTGGTAAACACTGCCCTAGGGTAACGTATATTATGTTGAAACATTTATTTTATTTTTTTATTCAGAATTCCCTCCCTCCTAAAAAAAGGTGGCTCAATACTATTCATTAGTATAACTAACCGCCATATTATTCAGAAAAAAATTAAACTTTTTGGCTTTATTCATAATAAATCATGAAAAAATATATATCAAATATTTTTAAAATTATTAAAATAATCTTGAATTTATAAATACTAAACTTGATTTATTCAATAAATTACATTTATTATTTAACCTGATAATCCGAGATTATTCCCCCCAGAGAAGTATTTATATAATAATAAATGGTTTTGTGTGCTTATAGAATAATAAAAATTATATAATGTAATAAATAAATAGAAAATAATGAGATAACTTCACAGCAAAAAAACATGATAAGCAACAAATGAAAAATAAAATCACTTCAAATTAAGTTTGAAAAATGAACGCTTTATTCATCTCCAAATCTTATATTGTGACAAAGCTTTAGATAGCGCATGCGTTCTGTGTTGGTAAACACTGCCCTAGGGTAACGTATAGTATGTTGAAACATTTATTTTTTTTTAATTTAAAATTCCCTCCCTCCTATAGAAGGTGGCTGCCGATGACGCCATGGCATACAGTGACGTCATCTATTTGATGATGATGATGCTCACCTTGCTCCTTCCTCGTCCCAGGCTGACCTAGGCCTCTCCTCTCCTGCCTTGGCCGGTTCTTCCATGTCGACTGCCCGGCCCCAGGTCGATAGTTACCCCCTCCACTCTATGCGCCGTCCCGCCCAAAATATAAACACTTTCAAATATTTTATTTATTAAAGATGAGTGTAAGATATATCTATTTTTCAAGTCAAGGGCATTATATACTAGTATATAGATTATACGATAATATTAAACTATCCTACATTTTTTTCTTTTAATTTCATTCTATTATTAACCTCAGGGCTTGAAAAATAATTCATAAAAGTTTTGCTCATTTAGATCATTGTTCTGAGGTTGCATATCATAAATATAGAGAAATTCTTTATTCTTCTCATACCGTGGAAGTTGCTTCCTAAAGTTTTCTGGTCTTTTTTACTTTAGCCATCCCTGTTACTTTATTCTAAAACAGTGATTTATCTTATCATTAAATTAATACTAGTGAAGAACATATGTTCAAAATTGTTTGTTTAAAATATTTTAATAAAAACAATCAAAGTAGTTATTTTATAGTAAATTCATAGAAATTTTCATTTTGGAGGCCAATAGTCTCTCAATGATTCCAAAATACATTCAAAATTTTCCTTTTTTTCATACCTTCTCCTATATCCAAATCCACATAAGTGGGAATGAACAGGCTTCTTCTTGTGCCACATTCCATTTTATTTCTTCTTTTTACAATTGCCCATAGCGACTCAATTCTTTGTGCGTGCGCTCCTGTATTAGGGCCGACAACGTTTTCACTGTGATTGATAGTATAATGTCTGTACCTCATACCTGCAAGTTTTCTTATGCCCCTATAAGACCTCCATAAGTCGGGGTATATTGTTGTACCAGGGCGTATAGAATATTTAATGCATTCCGTTAATATTGCTGCTGTTCAGTTCGGCACTGCATAAAGAAAAACCTCTCTTGCCTTCCTATACACACAAACACCTCCAGAAACCCATTGATTTGGGTACACTCTCCACACTTGGTATGTTCTTTTTGAAAAACAGTTTTTATCTATTTCAACGTTCAACCCTTAACCACCAATTATCATAGGTTTTTGTAATATATCCATGGCACAAACTTCCCTTAATATATTTTTCCAGTATATTATAGTCTTCGAAGACACATTTAATTCTTTTTTACAAAATTTAGTGGTTGCATACTCATTAGTCCAGGCGTATATAAACAATATACATTTCTGGAACGGAAGTTTACAATGATTGAACCATGTTCCTTTAAATGCACGAATTTGTTCCCTGCAACTTCTCAAAAAACACTTATAAAAAGGAGTTCAACAAACAAATCTTCATAAAATTTTTCAAGTCAAGGGCATTGATTTAAAAGACTCCAGGCCATTATAATAGGATCTAGCTCCCTCCTTAGTGCATACACCCATTATCTTCCCTTAATCCTTAATGATCATCCTATCCCTTTCTACTCGTCTATTAAAAATCTTGGAATTATTTTTGATCAGACCCTTTCTTGGAAATCTCATATTGTTCAAATCTCCCCCCGTTCTACTTAAATTATTCCACCGATCCCGTCACCTTCTTCCCCAGTCAACCCGTAAGCTTCTAGTGACCTCCCTAATATTCCCTTACCTTGATTATGGCTGTCTAGTTTATGGTGGTCTCTCGACGGTTCTCGAAGACAGATTGAAACTAATTATGAACTGCTTTGCCAGATTTGTCTTCGATAAACCGAGGCGCTCCCACGTTTCCTTCCTCTATACCGAATTAAACTGGCTTTATCCCATATTCCGTAGAAAATTTTTCCACGGATCATTCCTTTAGCAAATCATCAGCACCCTTCATCCTTCCTATATCTATAATACGCTTCAATTCAGATCTGCAATCAAGTCACTGGACACAAGATTCCGCCTTTCTGATCTATATACCCCATCCCATAGAACTACTACATTCCAGCGCTCTTTCCTATTCCGCTTAACCATCCTATGGAATTCCATTCCTTCCCATATTAGACAAGCGAAATCTCTAAAAACCTTTTGAATTCCTCTATTTCCAGTACCTCCTCCTAATCCAAGGTGACGCTTACTAACAATATATTTTCTCAATTAAACGATATCTAAGTCTTTCTAAAACACACTCAGTGTTACCAATTAAAATAATCTTTTCTCATTCCGAATACAACATTTGGGTTCTTATATTGTATTTAAGTAGCATTGTATCAAAATAACCTATTTATTATTTCATTAGTAGAATATTTTCTTATTTTCCTGTTCATATATTACATTACTATGTATACATTATCATTGTTATATTAATATTTCTTCTTTATTTTATTGTTTTTAATTTTTTTTCGTTAGCTTTTTCATCTTATTTATTCATCATGTCTCTGACCAGATGTATCTAATATAATTTCTTTCTGCACAATTTGTTATTCTTAAGGAACTTGGTCCCGGAATAAAATTATGTTTCTATTCTATTCTAAAATGCCCTCTTCTACATTTTCTCGTTCTGTGCAGAAATCCACACCTCTGTAGGTATTGGAAAGCTATTTCTTCTAATTTTAGTAACTTGCTAAGTTTTAAAAGATTCATATCTAAAATAATAAGGCTAAAAATTATAACTAGAACGTAATCTACTATATATTTGTCAAATACCACTCACTCATTTAACACGAAATCTCAGAAACCACCGAACGAATTGGAATGAAATTCGATATGTAGCTTCCTCTAGGGCCGTAGATGCTCGCTAAGAAAGGAATTTAAAAAAATCGGCCTGGATCGCGGCTAATTCACGAAAAATGCGATTACAATTTTTATTGGGTGAATAATAATAGATTAATTGTCATATGGTATTTGGAGATAAGCTAAGTCAAAAAATAGGTTAGATGTTTAAGCCGCACACTTTAACCACAAATTAAGTTATAGTTGTAAACAAACAAAAATACGATCGATGTCGAAACCTTATAATATGGTACTTTCTGTGAACTCATGGTGGCTGCAGAGGTGGACCCTTACAAGTTTGAGTTGTTTCGTAACGAGAAGCTATTAAAAGACTTATGTTAGAGAGGAGGTTAAAAGACTTATGTTCTCTGGTGATGACATGTTGGGCCAGTTCGATGTACATATTCCTTTCGAGCAACCCCCCAACATTGCTTCACCAGTAGCTTCGTCCCCAACTACCCTTCCTTCAGTATTTTACAAGTTGTATACAGAGTTTTTCTGAATTTCATTCCTTGAACTAGAATATACCTTTTTCTCAGTTCAGATAAGTCTATTAACGCTTAATTTTTACTAATCTAAGTTGTCCTTAATCCTAATGATATTAAACCGTAGCGGCGCAGGGTACTTTCTGCTAGTACTGAATATAAATGGTCATATGGTAGTTAGGTTATATCATAGCAACTGTTATTTTATCTAGATCGCATGTTACTTAGAAAAGTAGCTGGGATAGCTAAAGTAAAAAAGACCCCGTTCTATTAACATTTCCCACTGCTATAGTCCAGTCAATAAGTGCTGAAATGAGGGGTGTAGAGTGCATGGAATTTGCGATAATTTTTGACTTCACAGCTTAGTTAGGAGTAGTTAGAAGGTAAATATACTGAAAGTCCCCGCCTCTGGGGGGTGAGCTAACGGTGGGGGAGAGGGGAGAAGGTCTTATTTTTGAGGTTTTGGATTATATCTCGAAAACGGTGGGCTCTAGAAAAATGTGTTTCAAATCAAAATTAAAGCTAATTAAATTTCCTTTAAAATTAATTCCAAACATATTTGTCGTACTTCTAAAGATTTTAGAGATATATTGAAAATCCATAATTTTTGCAAAAGAATTATTGCTACCTCACTTTTTGTCAAACATTTCCTTCTAGTGCCTTCCGATCGTTTCTCAGAAAAAAATGTAAAAGTCTAAGTTGTAGAAAAAAAAAAAAAAAATTTTATGATAAGAAAACAATTGTAATATTTTTTTAATACGCTGTAAATACGTTGTTTTTTTTATTATCTATGTAATTAGATCATGAAACGTCCTTAAGATATTTCATATACCAAATAAACAATAATAATAATATTTGTTTATATTAACTCAATATTTTATTTTGTACTACATTATTTTTTATATTATCTAAAGCGATCATTCAGAATCTGAAGGCCGAGAAAATAAATTAAAATATTTATTTAAAAAATATACTTAAAAAAATTAAATTTATAAGAGTGATCCAGTTAAAAGAATTGTTTTAACTGACCAACATTTATTGTAGATACAGAACTAGATAATACAATTATCAAATTACTAATACAACAGTTGAGGTACAGAGCTTAGTATCACATCGATTATTCACAAGTATCGATTAACGAGACAGATAGTAGCAAAAGTTATAGTTATCTCATTGTACATTCAGTAGCAGTAGCATGGCGTAGGTATGTATTTTATAGTCACCAAGCTTACCGCAATTTTTTACTTTATTTATTCTTCTACTTTTGTTTTCGCTTTGTTTTTGTTTTTTTACAATTTACAGTATCAAAAAATCTATTCTCGATTCTCGGTACGAATAACTTTGTTAAAAAATAAATTACTATCACAAAAAATAATCCGTATGGAAGCTTAAAAAAGCCAAACATTAAAAAAAATCCATGAAAAAATCTAGTTACCACCAAATAGCGTTTTTTTTTTTATCAAAATCCAATAAATATAGTAATAACGATCTCATATAAGAAGATAAATATTACAAAGATTCTTAAGAAATCGACAAAGTTATGAAATCGTTTCATTCAAAACAGTATACGAGTAGATGGGGTGACATTTATATGAATGTTGTTTTAATATCAATTGAGGTACACCATGATGGTATAGAAGGATCAATACAATTATGATTGATGAATTAATTGCCACTTCTATTGAGATTATTTCATTAGAAATCTAGTTTCGAATACGAAACATTCATCTTCAGTTCTAAAACATACACAGTATTCAACAAATCAGCACTATGTTACATGGATTATATATATTAAGTTTTCAAATATGTAAGACAAGAAATCAAATAAATTGGTATTCACCTGAGGAGATCTAACAGAAATATATCCATGGATATGAAATATATCCATCGTGGAAGGGGAAGGAACAGGTAGATTAAATTTTTGGGAATTTTCCTTGGGGTTTTGAACGATTTTATTATTTTTAATGGAATGAATTATTATTTTTTAATATTTATGAATCATCAAAAACCAGGTTTTTGTTTTAATGACCAGATAAATTAATGATCATTTTTAATTTGTTACGAATAGGAACGGAAAAATCCAATTATTCATAGGGGAAACCCAAGGAAAAGCCAAAAAAAATTAACCTTCCTGGCCCTTTCCCCTTCCACTATAAATATATTTCATATATATGTTAGATCTCCTTAAGTGAGTACCAATATTTGATTTCTTGTCTTTTAACTAACATTTTTAAAAAACTTTAGTATATATAATCCATGTAGCATAGTACTGATGTTTTGAAAATTTTGTATGTTTTAGAACTGAAGGTGAATGTTTGGCATCCCGAAATTAGTTTTCTACTAAAAATAATTCCAACAAAAGTGGGAATTAATTCATCTATCCCGGTTGTTTTAACAGTGTATTAGGGTTGAAATGACAACATACGAGGGTGAATCAAATATAAACGGTAATTTTGCTGTTGAATGTACCAAACACGTTCGGACGTGATGCGGCTGTGGGCGATTGGAGTGTTGCTTAATAGGAGTGGGGGGAACTGCTTGCCTCACACACTAGCGTTGTGTTCTGCCTTCAGTACAGCCATGACCGAGCGAGAGGTACATCCATCTGTTGCGCAACGCATCGTCATAAAATTTTTAACAAATGAAGGTGTTAATCCTTCGGAAATTTTTACTCGTTTGCAGGCACAGTTTGGGGACACTACTCTGTCTCAAAATCGAGTGTATAC
This sequence comes from Euschistus heros, assembly GCA_003667255.2. NCBI lineage: Eukaryota > Metazoa > Arthropoda > Insecta > Hemiptera > Pentatomidae > Euschistus > Euschistus heros. The sequence continues at coordinate 3,090,442 of RCWM02000015.1, forward strand.
GTGGGCCAGAGAATTTAGGGATGGCCGAGAACGTGTTGAAAACGAAAGTCACGGTCGACGCCCAAGGTCAAGTGTTACAGATGACAACATTAGTGCGGTTCGACTGCTTATTGAAGGTGATCGCCGGTTAACTGTTCAAAAAAGCTCGTCGGAAATTGGTATCAGCTATGGGAGTGTTCAGTCTGCAATCACAGACCACCTTGGCTTCAGAAAAATTAGTGCTCGCTGGGTTCCGAGGTTGTTGACCGGAAATCAAAAACAGGTCAGGTCGGAGATTGCTGGGAGACTTCTGCAACGATTTCAAGAAGAAGGTGAAGATTTTTTGAGGCGCATCGTCACATGTGATGAGACGTGGGTACAACATTACACCCCCGAATCGAAAATGACAAGTAAGGAGTGGCGAAGGAAGGATGAAGGCTGCCCAGTGAAAGCCAAAACTCGTCTCTCAGCCGGAAAAGTTCTTGCAACAATTTTTTTTGACTCAAAGGGAGTTCTACTCATTGATTTTCTTCACGATCAACGAACAGTGAATGCGGCTTACTACTGCCAGGTGCTACAGTCAGCAAAAACCAGTTACCGGAACAAAAGACGAGGAGTGCCCATTAGATTATCCTTCTCCATGACAACGCAAGGCCTCACACCGCATTGTTGACAAGGGATAAATTGGAAGAAATGGGCTGGGAAACTTTCGAACACCCTCCTTACAGTCCAGACCTGTCCCCTTGTGACTATTTTTTGTTTGCGCCCCTGAAAGAATCACTTGGAGGAAAACGATTTGAAAACAATGAAGACGTCGAAAAGCACGTGCGCGAATGGTTAAAAACTCGCCCTCAGTCTTTTTATGAACAGGGAATATTCAAGCTTCCAAATCGGTGGCAGAAGTGTGTAGATAATGCAGGAGACTACATTGAAAAATGTTGAAGGTATATTTTCTGTATAATATTATTCAATAAATATAATTTTGAAAATAACCGTTTATATTTGATTCACCCTCGTATAATGAAATGAAGAAATTATATGTACTCTGGGATAGCAAACATTTGAAAATAACAAAAAAAAAAAAATATTAAATCGTGCTATTGTATGGATACAATTGTATCGTTTCCGATTTAGCATCTGTTGGTTAAAATTGAATTCCTAGTTCTTAATTTTCCAGTAGCGAATACTCATCCTAATAAAATATATTTTAACAGATTTTTCTTTTTTTACTATTATTAGGAAGAAGAATTTATGAATACTTAATTATGTAATTAAGTATCACAACTATTGCCAAAATCAGCGGTATCAGTTCTGGCTCGGTGAAATCAAGAACTGACATTTGGAATCGACACATGCTTAAAGTATATATTCATTCATTCATTTAACAAAACAGAAATATTTTAATAGAAGATTCATTTAAATTGTTATCTAAGATTCTAAAAACTTACATATCTGCTAACTTCAAATCCTATTAACATACTCCATCTGTACTTACCTAGAGCAAAAAAAACAACAAAAAAAACATTATAGCAATAGTCATTAAAATTCGAATTGTGTAATATTGAATACGACTAGTGATAGTAATTATATAATTAATATGTTTAATTTATTTATTTCAATTTTTAGTTTTCTGTTGAAAATATTTAACAAAATTTCACGAAGCAGAATATTATTGGTGTGTGAAAATTGATTCACTCACCAGCCATTAGTCACACTCCGGCTTTTTGTTTTATTCATCACTAATCGTTATTCAACTGTTTCTCATCGCGAGTAATTTTTACTAATAAATACTTTAAAATAAAAAAATAAAATCCTCTGAAGAATACTAATAAAATACTGAAATATCAAAATGAAATAGCTATACATAACTATTTATAATCCTATGATTGTTTTTAAAAATTATTTTCATTGGCAACTGCCACTCACTTATCTAGCGAAATAAAGGAAAATAATTCTCTTGGCCATGACCTTTTTAATATTTGTGTAACAAGGCGTGTAAAAGGGATTGGAGGAATGGACTGGGGTGATTTTAGTTGGAAGGAGTAAGTGAACGTACCCAAGTATAAGTATTAGGTATAGCACATGACAAATGTTACTCCAACATTCTGATAAAGTGAAGACCACGAGTTCGAATCCAGCTGGCTTTGAATGGATTTAACTCTGAGAAATTGACTGCCTACTCAACTTCCCCCAACCTCCGGACCAGGAAAATCCTGCGTTGCCGATACGGTAAGTGTAATTGATAACAACAAAACAATAAATAAAACTAAAAAGTATATGAGTATTACAATTTTTATTTGCTCTCAATGTATTTAAAAAAAAAAAAGTTAATATTGTTTGTTGTTTATTTGTACCTTAACGCCCTTATGTACTCCAACTGAAGGACGGGTTATCCTACAGGTTACCTTATCTGTTAAGGTAAACCTATTAAGGTAACCTTATCTATGAAGGAAGGGTGGGAAGGTCAAGATTCATTACATTGAAAAGTTAATGTTGTGTTATGAATAAAAAAATACATTACTTGAGGTATAGAACCTACCTTTAATTTAATTTAACCTACCTGCTCCCTTTTACTTGGAACGAATTCAGTAAGAAGTCCATTTCTGTTTTAGTTACCTCGAAGGTGAGTGCCCATGTTTGATTTCTTGTCTTATCTTTTTTAAAAATTTTAGTATATATAATACATATAACGTTAAAAAAATTTTGTATGTTTTAGAACTGAAAATGAATGTTTAGCATTCGAAACTAGTTTTCGAATAAAATAATCTCAATAGAAGTGGCCATTAATTCATCAATCCAAAAAAAATATATCTAGATTTTTTTTTAATTATTTGAATTTTACGCGTTTTGCTTAACCCATAAGGTTTATCACGTACTTCCAGGCAGGTTTGAGTATAGTGTTACAGTTAAGTCCTTTATTTCCGTTTGAGCGAGATGAATGTTGAAGATGAGCATTGTTTAAAGCATTGTCTCTCTAGTAATTGCATTTGTAATTTTTTAAGTTTTTTTTTACACGAATATTTTTAAAGGCATATAATACAGAGGATTATGAAATATCATATCCTTTCACTTACTTGGACCAGAACATGAAGGATTAATTATTCATTCTTCAAGTTAACAGCCTATTTTCCTGAGTGGAATGTTCGAGATTCATTTCTTTGACTTTTAGTTTATTTGGTCTCAACGTCCTTATCTACTCCACCTAGGGCAGGAAGGACGGGTTATTCTACATATTACTTTTTTTTCTATTTTTTTTCTCCCTTCCTTGCCTTTTCAGGCATACGGAGTTTTGACAGCAACGGGATCAACATAGGGGTTTTATGTATGCCGCTGCTGTCAATAAAACTCTTTATTTACAAATTTTGTTTTTATTGTATTTACATTATAAATGAGGCATCATTTATTTAAGGGGTACAATCCTATGGTGCGGCCCGGACATGCTTTGCACGCCTTAGCGACCGCACCTTCTTTTATTTCCCTTCTACAGGTTACCAACACCTATTCTACCCAGGGTGGAAAGGTACCTTCAGTACCGCTCGCTGAGACCCTCGCCCCAACTCGCTAGGCCATCGAGTCCCCATGAATTTTTTTTAGTATGACTTCTATATATATTGAATTTTAGCGATATAGTGGTCATAGGTGGGTAAAGAATTATTAAGTAATTTTAAGAAATAAGTAATAAGAAATATGATTATGGATATTAAAAAACAAAATTAATTTATGTATATATTTAAAACACTATTGCTTAGTATATAAGCTGTTTTGACTTTTCTGTAAAAACCATTACTCCATCACTGTAGAAGATTTGAACCAAGTGATTTTCACAAGCATCATTTGTTGTGCTATCTTTTCTTTACACAACAAAGATAATCTTCAGAGAACGAAAAATTGCTATTCGGGTTTAAACCCAGGTTTCAGACACTAGATTTCTCTTAAACACTCATTAATGATATTCCACTAATTCCTGTTGAACCGATCCGCTACCTAGGACTCCACTTGGACAAACGACTAACTTGGAATCCACATACAAGACTAAAACGACAAGAAACTGCCCGTCGTTACAGACTACTTCCACATTTACTAGACAAACGTTCAAAGCTCCCAATTAATTACAAAAGACTTATTTACATGACTGTGATTAGACCTATTTAGAAGTACGGAGTTGAGCTTTGGGACTCTACTAAACCATCCAATTCATCTCGTATCCAATCCTTACAATCCAAAATCCTCAATGCTTCTTACTTTGTGACCAATAAACTTATCCATAAAGATCTTAATTTTCCATATGTTGCTAATTTAGCTCAGACCAGATACCTATCCTTCCATAGTAAACTCCATAACCACTCCAATCCATTAGTTTCCCAACTTGCTTCCCACTCCATTCCCGATAATCCTCCGAGGCGTCTGAAAAGAAGATGGCTTAGAGACCTTTTAGTGTAGATTTTATTGAAGTGCTACTAGTGAGTAGTTCTTCACAAGTTATTTACATGCCATTGAATTCACTGTCAACACATTTACTTGTATATTATTTTGTACAGTTGTAAATATCAATAAATGAAGAGAAAAAAAAAAAAAAAAAATCATAAGGTAAACAGAAGTTAATATTACTTTGAACAGGGATTCAGAGCTTTTCCGTAAATGAAGGAGAGTAACCTTTCCCCTCGAAAAGTAGCGACTAAAACACGGGAATAAATCGGAAGAAGGTAAGAATCGATAAAACGTATTCTGGGCGGGCGTAGGGGTTGCCTCCTCTTAACCCGACCGTTACCAAACAATCATAAAAGTAACAGGAAAAAAACAACAACTAAAGAACACAAGTGCTAGCAATTTTCAATAAAAGTAGTAAGAGTGAAGCTTTTTCGAATTGAGATGGGCAATGGATTCCGTAGAGAGGAAGCGCGGATAATAAAGGATTGAAAATTGCTGCGAGACTGTCAGGAGGATTAAGCTATTTAACTTGAAGATTTATCTCCTACAGAAAACTGAACCACAGGTAAGCGAAAAAAGAAAAAAAAAATACAAAACACTTCCGGTGAGATTGCTAATTACAGTATGACATATGAGCTCAAAAATGAAAAATCAGTAAGAATCGTAATTCGGCATCTCCACCACACAACACCTGCTGATATTATAGAACAAGAACTCACTTCCATGGGGTTCAAAGTACGGCAAATTATAAATGTTGTCAAAGATAACAAAAACAATCCTGGAACAGGTAACAAAACACCATTACCATTATTTTTTGTTGACCTTGAGCCGACTCCTGGAGTGGAAAAAATCTTCGAGGTTAAGAGGCTCTACTACACAAATGTTGTAGTAGAGAAACCTTATCCAAAAAGAGACATTGTTCAATGCCACAATTGCCAATCCTACGGACACACTAAGCGCTACTGCCATCATATCCCAAGATGTGTGAGGTGTGGCGATTCACACAAAACCGAAGACTGTAACAAGTCGCGTGATAGTCCAGCCGTATGCGCTCTATGCCACAAGGGCCATCCGGCAAACTATAAAGGTTGCGAAACTTACAAAAAGCTGAAGGCACGATTTCAACCAGCCCAAACTAGCAACGAAGAAACAAGGCCAAGAAGACAGCCCTCTAGACTGGTAAATGAAACCATCTCCTATGCTAATATGATGGGTGGCAGGGAGCTAGCTACTGAAACAGGGGCCATGCCACAACCCCAGGCTCATAAAATATATCTTGAATCCCAATATCCTTCCCTTAACCAAATCCCTCAGTCTCAAACCCAGCTCCCACAAAATCCCATAATCCAACCCAATAAAAATAACATACCTACAATTCCTCATATTCCGCCTCCTCCTAATGCCACTGATATCTCTTCTATCCTTAACTCTTTCCTCTCGGAATTTCGATCCATGATTACACCTCTTATATCACTCCTTACAAATGCATTATCATCCCAGCCCAAAGAAATCCCTAAATCCATTCTCCTCTGGAATGCGAATGGTATTCGGAATCATACTGACGAGTTGACAGCACTACTACACGACAGTAACATTGATATAGCCCTGATTACTGAAACTCGACTAACTAGTAACAGAACACTCAATATAGCACAATACGAAACCATCGGACGGATCACCCGGACGGGAAAGCTCATGGTGGCACTGCCGTCATCATCCATCATTCCCCCTCTCATTACTTACTACCTTTACCGAATCATAGCTTCCTACAAACAACTGCAGTTGTTATCAAAACCTTCCCTTTCCCTCTTACAATAGCTGCAGCTTATTGTCCTCCTGGAAAAACAGTCTCCCTCACCCAATTCAGTTCCCTCCTCGATTCACTTGGAAACCACTTCCTTCTAGGTGGAGACCTTAATGCCAAACACCAACAGTGGGGTGCCAGAATCACCAACTCCCGTGGCCGAACTCTACTGTCGGCACTTAATTCCAACCATTGCCACTACATTTCTCCCTGCTCTCCTACCTACTGGCCGACAGCAAAAGTTCACCAATTCCTTGATTCACCGATTCTCCTCTCCTTACCTCCTAAAGCAGTTAACCCCTCTGAGGTAAAATTCCTCCTAAAAAAATTGAAGAACCGCAAATCACCTGGATATGACCTGCTCACCACCCAGATCCTCCGACAACTCCCACAAAAAGCCATCATCTTCCTAACTTACATCTACAATTGTATCCTTCGCACGACCCACTTTCCTCTGATATGGAAACACTCCATCATCATTCTTTTTCTAAAACCTGGCAAACCTTCCAACAAAACCTCATCTTATAGACCTATAAGTCTCCTTCCCATCCTTTCAAAAATCTTTGAAAAAATCCTTCTAAAACGTATCCTACCTATACTTGAATCCCAAAGCATCCCTTCCCACCAATTTGGATTCCGGACTGGTCACTCCACTGTTCAACAAGGCCTTCGTGTTGTTGATCACATATCATCTGCCCTTGAAAACAAGCAGTATAGCTCTGGTGCATTTCTGGATGTAGCGCAAGCTTTCGACCGGGTGTGGCACCAGGGCTTGCTCTTCAAGCTCAAGACCCACTTACCCCAATCCCTATACCTAGTCCTACGATCCTATCTCTCAAATCGTTCCTTTCGAGTCCGCTGTGCCTCAGAGTTCTCCAACTGTTATCCTATCGATGCCGGAGTACCAGAAGGTAGCGTCCTAGGTCCCGTCCTCTATAATCTCTTCACTACTGATATACCAACCAATCCTAATACCTTTTTAGCTACATTTGCAGATGATACTGCCATCCTATCATCCCATTCAGATCCCAAACTTGCTTCCCTCAACCTCCAAAGACATCTTCTGCAGATCGAAGCTTGGTGCAATCAGTGGAGAATAAAAGTTAATGAAGCCAAATGCAGTCATATAACATTTACACTTCGCCGCAAATCCTGTCCTCCCATCCACTTCAATAATATCCCTATTCCTATATCCGACACAGTACGTTACCTTGGCTTTCATCTTGACAAAAGACTGACCTGGAACCCTCATACTAGACTCAAAAGACAAGAACTAAACAGGAGATTCAGCCAACTCTACAGACTACTAGGCAGGAATTCTCATCTTTCAATTGATAACAAACTCCTCATATACAAAACAATCTTAAAACCAATGTGGACCTACGGACTGGAACTGTGGGGGACAGCAAGACAATCCAATATCAAACGCATTCAATCCTTCCAATCCAAAGTCCTCCGAACAATTGTCAATGCACCATATTATGTCACCAATAAAACCCTACATAACGACCTAAAAATCCCATTTGTCCTTGACCTCATTCCTTCAAAATTCTTTAAATTTCATCAAAATCTATCCAATCATCCTAATCCTCTGGCTCAATCCTTGTCCAGCTCTAACCATCCCTATTAGCCCCCCCTCCCCCAGAAGATTGAAACGGCAATGGCCCCGAGACCTTTTGTAATATAATGTTACGTTGGAGTCCTGGTAATGACCAGCTTCTCCACTCAAGTTCTGAGTATATGTGGCTATAGCGCTCCCACTTAGCCTCCACTGGATATTACTGGTGATGCAGCTGAGAGGGCAGCGCTGGGATCCCTACGGGTCTGGCCTTGACTCCCAATAAGTGGGGGAATAGGCTCGATTCGGGGTCCCCTAGGCTGAGTGTGTCTATATTGTACATAGAGTATGAATGTATCAAAAAAATTTTTTTATTATTTTTTTTTTTTTTTTTTTATTTATTTAATTTCTTTGTATAATGACTATTTGATTTATTTTTTGTATTATGACTGTTGTATTTTATCTCTTATTATTATCAATTGTGTATGGATGAGAACTTGTATATATGGTACGAATGAACTACATCATTAGCACTGTTACTTATTGCCCTTGACTGAGGCAGATTGTACATACATTTCAATAAAATAATAATAATAAAAAAAAAAAAATTACAGTATGTGCATTTTAGCACCTTCTATGGCATTAAATACAAAATGTGTAATTAGATTTTGGGCTAAAATCACAAAAGTGTTTTGTCAAAACCTGATCCAAGCTGAATTTGCGTATTCAGTTTATTACATTAGACGCGGAATATCAAATTTTCCATTTATTGATATTTACAACTGTACAAAACAATATACAACAATATATGGCATGAAAATAACTTGTGAAGAACTACTCACTTGGGGAAGAAGAAGCAAGTTGGGATACTAGTGGATTTGAGTGGTTACGGACCTTACTATGGAAGGATAGGTATCTGGTCTGGGCTAAATCAGAAGCATATGGAACATTAAGATCTTTATGGATAAGTTTATTGGTCACAAAGTAAGGAGCATTGACGATTTTTCGAAGGATCTTGGATTCCAAGGATTGGATACGAGATGAATTAGATGGTTTAGTAGAGCCCCAAAGCTCAACTCCGTACGTCCAAATAGGTCTAATCACTGTCATATAAATGAGTCTTTTGTAATTAATTGGGAGCTTTAAACGTTTGTCTAGTAAATGTTGAAGTAGTCTGTAGAGAACTGTCGGGCAGTTTTTGGTCGTTTTAGTCTTGTGTGTGGATTGCAAGTTAGACGTTAGTCCAAGTGGAGTCCTAGGTAGCGGATCTGTTCAACAGGGATTAGTGGAATATCATTAAAGGATACTGTAGGGCAGGATGTCGTAGGTTTACGACGAAGGGTAAAGGTTATTTGATGGGATTTGTTTTGACTCTCCATTTTTGACAACATTCTTGAAGGGCAAACAAAAAAATAAATTAAAAAAATGCACATAACGGAATTGGCAATCTCATATCACGATATGACTATCATAGATGGTTAAGGAGCAACCCCTAAATATGTGTCCGTGCTATCCTTTCTTTAGCCGGCAGTCTCAAAGGGGCCAGTGATTATCATTTTTATTTTTATTTTTTTAAACTATTTAAGAAGAAGAAAATGAACTTTAATCTGAGACAGCCTGTCCCCTAAGAATAACATAAGAGTGCAATAAATAGCACATTCATCTGGTTATGATAATTTATTGGTAATTACATCGTGAAATAAATGGGAAATCTTTTAAAAGGATTACGTACCTTAAGCCGCGTTTACTCCAAAGTTGACAACTAAAAGTTGGCAGTTAAAAGTTGACAACTTAAAAGTTGCCAACTGAAAGTTGGTCTTCTCAAATTTGGAAAACTTGTTGCCAAAGAATTGGCGCGAAAGGTTTAAATTAAGTGAGGAGTACATGTTTCGTTCTTTCCTGCATATATCTTTTAAGTGATGTTTATAATAATAATAATAAAAGTTTAATTCAAATTATTAAACAGTTTACAATTGCACATATTAAATATTGATACATGTTTTGGTAATAAAACAATTTACACTTCATAGTCAGCTGAGCTTAGCTAAAATGGGTGTAATTTGGAATGCATTTATTTTAACAGTAGGAAAAATATTAAAAAAACCTACAAAATAAGAAAGGAAAAAAATAGATTGATAAAAGCAAATACATAATAAAAAAAAATAATAAAATACATAATTTATTTGATTTTGTACGTTAAGTTAATCAACATTTTGGGTAATTAAGTTATATATTATTTGCGTTCAAATAAATTTAATTTCGAGCTGAGATAATAACTTTTGGATGTCTTATTAGCAAAATATTGTTATAGTAGTATGTGGTTTGTACGTTTGTGTATGTATCTTCTTAAGGATTGCTAGTTATAATTGCCTATTGTTTGAATTTTAGGATTTCCTGAATTGTTTGTAGAATTGAAAAAGTTTCTGGTCTGTGTGTGAATGAATTGTTTAATAGACTGAAAATCTAATTCGAGTAGCATGTCGGTTATTTTTGTGTATCTGGGGTAGTCATTTATTATTCTCATGCATCTGTTTTGCACCCTTTCAATTGTTTTATAGTTTGAGTCACAGGTGTAGCTCCATACGGGAGAGGCGTAAAAGTGATGTTTTATTGTAATTACCGAGTTCTTAGATTAGCGAATTTTCTGAAATTGTTGTTTTTACAAATTATGTTTTTGTTTGATGGTAGAAGTGAAGCATTGTTGATATTTTTGTATACCGAGGGTAATAATTGATTATCCTCATACACAAGTTTTTGTCCTTTCGTGTTTACGGTAGTTGGTTGTACAAGTTGAGCTCCACACAGGTGAGACATATGTAATCTGGGATCCAATAACTGTTTTATACAATATAAGTTTATTTTTAGGACTTAATTTAGATTTTTTGTGTAAGCAAAGAAACATCTTGCATATGATTTTTTTTTTTTTTTTTTTACTTCGTCTACTTTATCGTTAATGTGGTCTGTGTATGTTAGAGATCGGTATAGAGTCAAACCAAGGTATTTTACTGATTTGGACCTTTGGATGACTTCTCCGTCAGCTGAATGTCAGGTCCGGGGCGCGTGGAGGGGGGACAGTTCTCCACTAGTTTTCTACAAGTTGCTTGCGCAAAGTGTGCAGAAACAAATCTTCCACTTTTAGTTGTCAACTTTCTATGATATTTACCGACACTCCGCGGGAAAGAAGGATTTAGTGGAAGACTTGTCTCACCACAAGTGGAAGACAGAAAAAGTTGCTGTATTTAGTAGAAAAAGCAACAAATTGCCGCAACTTGTGGGAAACTTATTTGTCAACTTTGGCGTAAACGCGGATTTATGAATACAATTATAATGTATATTATATAAATATTCATGTTTCACATTTTCTCGGAAGATTGAAAATTCATGATGATTGAAATAGATGATATTTAAAGAAAGTAAGAGTGGAGCTTCTTGGAATTGAGATGGGCAATGAATTCCATAAAGAGGAATCGCGGATAATAAAGGATTTTTCGAAGCATGCAGTTCGATGCGCAGGGGTGTACAGGTTGATGGGTTAGTTTTAGTATTTAAGAGGTGGATGGAGGAGCGCAGGGTAAGGAGGTCATGAATATAGGTGGGTTTTTCGGTTTTCAAGTATTGAAATATGAGTGCACCTAGGAAGTATTGGCGTTGTCACAGATTGCTTGCAATCAGCATTCCTTTATCTTCTGACTTTCAATTATTTCAAGTCCTATATTCATGACCTCTTTACTCTGCGCTCCTCTATCCACCTCTTAAATACTAGATCTCATCCTCGGACGACCTCCTCTACGAGCTCCTCCAGGTTTTTAATAAATTTTCCTTGGGAGACGGTAACTTCCCATCCGTTAAACATAGAAGAGCCACCTCAATCTTTCCTTTTTTATAACATTAACAATATTTGGCTGGCCATACAATGTTCTCAACTCATCGCTAGTCCTAATCCTCCAATCGCCCTCGAAGTAGGTAGGTCCATATATTTTCCGAAGAACGTCCCTTTCCCATGTGCAAAGACTACTTTCCATTATTCTTGTAAGAACCAAGATCTCGCATCCATAGGTGACAACTGGGCGTACGATGTAAAAGACTAAAGAACAGTTTTATTAAATTTGTTTTCGAAATGTCCAGACGTTCTCACATATCTTACAGGTATCCTGATATTGGATGGTTTTACCCCAGTTATATATGAGAACGTCTGGAAATCTCGAAAATAAAATTAATAAAGCAGTTCATTAGTCTTACATCGTACGCCCAGTTGTCACCTATGGATGCGAGATCTTGGTTCTAACAAGGATAATGGAAAGAAGTCTTTGCGCATGGGAAAGGAACATTCTTCGGAAAATATATGGGCCTACCTGGGAGAGTGGAGAATTAGTGTAAATGTAATAAAAAAATAAAAAAAAGGGGGTTGTGGTGGCTCGTCAATGTGTAACGGATGGGAACTGACCGTCTACTTTATGAAAGTATTCTGGAGGTCGCCCGAGAGTGAGATTGTTGGATGACATAGAGGAGGACTTGAAAAAGTATGAAGTCAGAGGATGGAGGAATGTTGTTGCCGATACACCAGCTTGGCAAGCGATCTATGACAAAGCCTTTGTGCTTGGAGGGCAATAGTAGTCGAATATAATAATAATAACAACTCAATACCAACAAGTACTTACTAAAACCTATTTGGATATAAGCTTCACAAATCTACGCAACTGCCAAAACGGCGCGTATACAAAAACTACACACTTTTCAGGCAAAAACTTTTAGAACTATCACACAGGTACCTTGGTACGTAACATAACTCTGCACGCGGACCTATACATGCCTACCATCAAAGAACACGTACCTGTGCTAATTTTTTTAAACTTGTGTATATTATTCATAATCAGGAATATTCTACTTTCGAAACTAGTTTTCTAATAAATTAATCCCAATAGAAGTGGCAATCAATTCATCAATCCTAACCGTATTGTTTCTTCTATACCAGTGATGGGCAAACTACGGCCCGCGTGCCAAGTGCTAGTCGATCCGGCCCGCGACATGGTCACACACAATTATACATAAGACAAAATTTTCTGCAAAGCTAGAATAGATTGTCTTCTTCTCGTTGCATTCCGGATCTTCTACCATTGTACCATACAAGTTGAATGTAATGAGATAGAGTCAAAAATAAAGTTTATTAGTAGTGAAACTTTTGTTCAATTTTTTCGGCCCGCCTAGATGTTTTTCTATTTCACCCGGCCCTCCCCTAAAAAGGTTTGCCCATGTCTGTTCTATAACATCTCGAATACCTGAAGTAAGTCAATCTGCAGTTATAACAGAACTAAAATTTTGTAGATTGGTAGACTATCGAAAACCTTAATGATCATATCTAGAAGGATTATATAATCGGTTTTAACAACCTATCCTTTTAAATACAGTACACTCTCCCTTATCCGGCATTCGCTTATCCGAAACGCTACTTTAACCGGCGCTTGCAAACGAGGAAAAATTCCTACCAAAATTTTGAACTATTTGTTTTCTTGAAACTATCGATAACTTTATTGAGTTAATTTAAGTAATTTCAAAAACATTTCTACAAGCTAACAAGCTGACTAATTAAATTTAAATCAACAAGTAACTTACTCTGGATCCTCCTCCCTCCAAGACCTCCTCAGCGGAGTAGCTCCACCAAGGCCGATGCTCTCCTCCGGGTTCCTGGAGTCCCTGGATACCAGCCTCTCCCGGAATGCAGCCTGGATACTCTTCCAGTCCCGACCGGGACCATGCGGGTCCTTAGACCCGTCTTCGTCGGCGTCCCGAGCCATAATGGCCCGCCTCTTCCCTTGAATATTTCAACGCAATAACAGATTCTGACGCCAAAAAAAAAAGCAAGAACCAGGTCTAGGTCGTTGAAAAAATTACAAGAGGTCTTAAACAACGATTTCGCCTAATAGCTACTTAGCGACAACACTTAGCAATGGAATAAGTCCCCTAACTTATTGAATAAAAAAAAAAAAAAACTTCTTTATTCCCTAAAATATTGAGGAATACAACGAAAGATGAATAATTCGTTTCAATATCGACCCTTCCCCGGCGATATTATTCACTTCATGACATCCCGCCCCCAAACATGGCTGTTTGGATTTTTTATCGCCGTAGAAGAAATCACGTTGACACCTCGACGAACTTTATTTATTGAGAAGGGAAGAGATATTGGAGAAATTTTTTATGAGCCCCACTGCTCAGACTGACGAAAGAGAGCCATGAAAGTCCTCTTCAAATATTAAATAAACCAATGCCGCCCTCTATTGGCCAAACGCGGTATTAGCCATGCATAGACAAAACGAATCGATACAATTGTGAATTGTTAATATATCTTATTAAGATGACCTCATCTCTGCAAAAATTAATCCATAAAATTGTAAATATTTATAACAATACACTAAAAGTATTTAAGCTATATAGAATTATAGACATTTACTAAAATCTCTTTTACTAAATTTTTAATTATGATTGGAAGATTATATTGTAAATGAATTTGCAATTAATGTGAAAAGATAAAAAAACGTTCTTTGGATAAACAGAGACGTAAAGAAGAGGATTGATAAGTAGGCATGCATCTTAAAAGTGATTTAGGAAAACATTCCTCTGGGACAAACAAGCAAATCAATAGGTTTTTAAATTATAAAAACAAAATCCACCTATGAATAAAATTCATATTATACAGAGAAATGGATGACCTGGAAACGGACATTAGGTTAAGGAGGCTACGTTTCTACAGTCATAAGGTCAGGATGAACCTGAACAGAATAAATAGGAAGATCTTTGGGAAAATGTGGGGGTATAAAGGGGTTGGGGGTACATCGGGCAGATGAAGAAAGAAACGGGGAAATTGGGAATTTCAAGCCAGGACTGTTTCGATAGGGATAGATATAGGGAAAACTAAGGGAAATAAAGGTCCTTGTGGGTACCAAGGAGGTGAGGGGGAGGAGAGTATGGAGCGAGGAAGAAAGAAGAATGCAGCCTGAGAGAATGAAGAAGAGTTGGGAGTGTGGGGAGTGTAGTGAGTAATAACGGATACAGTGAAATTACGAGCGAAAACATTTAAAAAAAAAAGAATTAGTAAAAAACTATTAATATATAATTAACACACACTGGGGACGACAAAGCTAACATAAAGATTTCTTCATTTTGTATTTTATATGTATTAACATTTTGATCACAGATTAGCATAGAACAGAAAATAATAGAAAAATAATTTTATTCTGGGACAACGTCCCTTTCTAGCTGTAAAGATGGACTTTTGGAGGAGATCAGCAAGAATCTCAAGGGTTCAACGAACCCGGAATGAGATCATAAGAGAACGAATGGAAGTAAAGAGGAATGTTCTGGAGGAAAAGGAGGGAAGGAGACTGAGATGGTTCGGCCTCGCATCAGGTGGAGAGATGTTGTGGCTGAAAGTATGGTGCGGTGGGGCTAACGGAAGAAGAAGCGATGGAGAGAATGGAGGAACCGGCTGAGGGAGGAGTTTGGTTGAAGGAAACTTCGAATAGCGAAGAAAGATCCTTTCAAAGAAGAAGACTAAGCCCCTTAAGAATAACAAATAAGTACAGAAATAAAAGCAGTTACATCTGGTCAGAGACATAATGAAATGAAAGAATTAATCTAAAAATAACTGTATAGTTAAATATACAGAAAGGAAGATAAAATAACACTCTACAAATGAGATAAAATAAGAAAACAAAAATCTTTTGGTACAATGTTTAGGTTGTTTGTACAAAGGAGGTACCTAAATGTTATATTCAGAGGGAGTAAATGTATATTAAGTGGAATCTTAATCATGGAAGAACTGTATCTGAATCTGATTTCAGAAATGCAAGAATATATATTTTAACTGAGTAGATTGATAGTTAGCAAGCGTCATCTTGGGTAAGGATGAGGAATTGGAAATAGAGATATTTGAATGCTTTCAGGGATTTCGCTTGTCGGATACCAACAGGAATAGAGTTCCTGAAGATGGTTGAGCGGAGGAATGCAGAGGTTTTGTGGGATGGGGTATACAGATCAGAAAGGTGGGATCTGGTATGTATTGAGTTAACTGCAGATCTGAATCGAAGCATATTATAAATATAGGTAGGATGCAGGATATTGATGATTTGGTAATTATTACGGTCCAATATCGACCTGAGTCGGAAAATAATTAAGAAAATTAGGATTAAACACTGTATTTGTAACAGATAAGCTCTGCTGAACAATTGGAGAAAGATTTAAAAGCATTGAAAACTTGCCTAATTATCTATTATGACACATATTACAGGGAAAGAGCTTTAAACGGCCAATATCACCAAATATATAAGCAATTATCTTAAAACATTGATTATATTAATTCAAATTTACCTATATCTGATATAGGCGTCAAAATGAAAATTAGGGGCGAACTTATCAACTTGAACTACAGACCATTCGATCAGGGACAGAATTACATTTGTTCTACGTGTAATATTAGAGAAAATGAAGATGTATTTCATTATTTAGGACGTTGTAAAGTCTTGGAGGGAATGAGGAAAAAATATTTTGGTGAAGTTAATATGACTGAAATTGATATGGTCAAATACCTAAATGGTTAAAACTAGGTAGCTCTTGTGAGTTACTTTAAAGAAGCCTATAGCTACCGTTCCTTTCTTATTCAAAATTTTAATTATTAATAATCTAATAAATGATTGGATATTATTGATTCATAACATATGTTATAAATAGATAAAAATGATATTAATTAGATATTATTAAATAGTATAATGAATAGTATAATAATGGGTGGATATAAGTGTATATTATTATTTGAGATATAATTAAGATATTATTATAGGAATATATGGTATTTATGATATTATTATATAAGGTATAATTAATGATTAACAATAGATTATATAATATGTAATTAGATAGTATTGGATTGTTTGCATTGTATTGTTTGTAAATAAATAAGTTAATAAATTAATAAATATTTACATATTTAAAAATAAATAAATAATAATGATTTAAAATCATTTTCAAATTAAAAGCGCTCCTGACAGACAGCCGTAGCTATGACGATTATATTAGACCTCAGGGCTTCGTTAGGAATAGTTAAAAGATAAACATACTAAAAGTCCCTGCCCCTAGGGGGGGGGGAGCTAACGGTGGGGGGAGGGAAGAAGGTCCCACTTTTTGGGTTCTTCGATTATATCTCGAAAACGCTGTACTCTAGAAAAATAAGTTTCAAATCAAAATTAATGCTAATTAAATTTCCTACAAAATTAATTGTATACATATTTGTCGAACTTCCAACAGTTTTCGAGATATACGTTATTGAAAATCGATAATTTTCGCAAAAAAATAATCTCACTTTTTGTCAAACATTTGCTTCAAATACCTTCCACGATCGTTTCTCGTAAAAAATGTCAGAATCACTGAAGTAAAGTATTAAATTTCATATATACGTTTCTGGCACTTTATGCAAATGAGCAAATGAGTCCATTGTTTTCGAGATATAATCGCAAAATCGCGAAATGGGACTTTTAGTATGCTTACCTTCTAACTACTCCTTACGAAGCTGTGAAGTGAAAATGATCGCATATTTCGTGCAGTCTACAATATGTTTATTGACTGGACTATGATTACACTGAGTTATTACACCAATTTCAATATCTAAAAGGTTATCTAAGGCTAGGCAAACAAAGTTGACCTTTCAGTATTGGATTACTGTTAAATAAATGTCATGGACTAGGTGGGAATCGAATCCTTTAGGGCTGGTATTCCATGGATGTGTATATTACATGAATGAAGCAATCTTGATTATTGGCGAATTCAATTCAATCTGATAGAATATTTGAGGAGAATCCTTTGTATCCTTTTGTGACAGCTCCTGTTCCTTCTGTTCCTCCCAAAATACCTTTCTGGTCGATTGCGACTTACAATCGATTTATTGCGTTTATGTTATACTTATATCACAGATGAGACAGCTACTTCAATCTTATGTTTGGTTGTCATTAGATGAGACAACCCCAATCATATGTTTAGAGAGTATGCATTATATGCAATAGACTGAATACAACGATATGTATTGGGTTGTCCGGAAATTAATGCAGGATTTCATGTTTAAACCAAAACCTGATATTATAATTAAAGAGATTATTTATCTCTTTACCACAACCAAAACCTGGTACATTACTTTTACTCTGCGTCGTAGTTTTGGCCCAAAACCACTATTAAATTAGATCCCGTTACCCAGATCTGATACAGAGTGATATCTTGGTTTCATCTTACAAGGAGACGTTTTGACTTATAACTCAAAGACTTGAATGCCGATTTTTGTGTGGGTAGTAGGGACCTATAATAGTGCAAAACTAGAGTTATAGCCGCCAATGAGCATTGGGAGCCGAGATAAAAAATAAAATATAAAAATCACGTTTTATTCTTTTCTAAACTATCAATTAAGATAGAGAAATGATTCTTTCACGTTTAATAGCAGTCATGTATGCTATTTGATATATATATATATATATATATATATATATATATATATATACAGGGTATCCCGAATTTAAATGGCAAAACTTCAGGAACTTACAGGGGACCGAAAGACTAAGAGTAAAAGTCCCTTTAGAGATTTGCTCGTTTTTGCTTAGTTTTAGAGAAAATCGCTAAAAAAAAAAAAAAATGTTACAGGTAGCGATTATCACCTTTCAAAGTTCGTCAGGCTAGGCAGTGAGATATGTAAACAGTTAATGTTATCCTTTACATTCTTTTATTTGTTTAAATTTTGGCTTCCTTCTAGGATTATAACTCCTAAATCAGTCTTCAGTCAGGTACTCAGATATTTTTTTGTGAATAGCATCAGCCACAATGCCGCATACATATTCTAATGTTGAATACGCTGATATGATTTTTGTGTATGGTTTCTGTAACGGTAATGTTTTAGAAGCGGTGCAGGAGTATGCACGACGATTTCCCAATAGAAGATTGCCTACTCGACGAATCTTTTCTTTAACTTTTAATAGAATACGGGAAACTGGGTCATTCTTAATATGTAACGAAGGCGACCAATCCTAGGCAGTAATACGAGCAGATTATCGGAGAAGAAATTGTGTCCAATGTCACTTCGATAACAATCCTGAGACTAGCATCCGAAGAGCATCTGCTGCATTAGCAATATCGCGGCAAGCAATATGGAGAACATTGAAAGGTGATAATCGCTACCCATACCATCTTCAAAAAGTTCAGAATTTATTACCTCAAGATTATGTCAAGAGATTGAATTTTAGTAACTGGTTTCTTGACAAAATTCGCGATGATAATTTATTTCCATTAAAAATTATATGGACCGATGAAGCTACCTTTACAAGAGGAAGAATTGTTAATCAAAGAAACTATCATGTATGGGCTCTTGAAAATCCCAGAGCTTTTAGAGAGAATAGGTTTCAGCATGAATTTGCTATTAACGTTTGGCTTGGAATTTGTAACGGATTACTGATGGAACCATATTTTTTGCCTAGAAAATTGAATGGTATCACATTTACGACTTTTCTAATTATTTAGATGACATTCCCTTACAGCACCAAATATCATCAGAACAATGTTTAGCTGAAATTTATCGAGTGCTAGATGTAATGCTTGCATTGGTGCAAGAGGACAACATTTTGAGCAATATTTACATTAAAAAGAACATAAAATAAATATAAATGTAAATAAATAAGTATAAAAATGAAAACTTGTTTTGTTTCTTTTTTAGCGATTTTCTCTAAAACTAAGCAAAAACTAGCAAATCTCTAAAGGACTTTTTGTCTTAGTTTTTCGGTCCCCTATAAGTTCCTGAAGTTTTGCCATTTAAATTCGGGGCACCCTGTATATATTTAAAAATAAACATACTACTCCAGACAAATACATCTTCAATACTTTCATTACATTCTTATCTAAATATCTATAGAAAATAAATAAATAATATAATTAGAAGAAAAATAAATATAAACACTAAAAATAAAATGAAAACTTCAATATAAAAAGAAAAAGTTCGTGTAAAAAAAATATATATATATATATATATGAAATAAATATGTCTTCGATCTCTTCAAAATACAATAATTTTATAAAGAACAAAATCCTTTGAAAAAAAAAATTAATAAATAAAGATAAATTAAATTTGCAATAGCGTGAATATCACAACAATAACAATGACAAATCTACTTAAATCTATAACCAATATAATTATTATTATTTTAATTATAACAAAACTAATTGATAGTAAATATCAGGTGGTCGATTAGCTATGTCGAACTTATATTAGATTGAATTCTGAAAAGGAAAGTGATTGCGTAAGGCATTTCACTGAGGACTTTCACACAGGCAGAGCCATCTAGCGGCGGCCACTGGAACCCGGCCAATCTAACAGCTGATTATGCAAGTTCTGATTTAATTTCACTGTTTTTACTCTAAATTAATTTTTTTTTTAATAATACTATCACAACTAAAACTAAAATTATCAATTTTTCGGTATAGTAATCATAATTACTGTGGTCATATTAGCAATGGTGTTACTCATTACAAAAAAAAACATACTTATTTACATTTGATATCAATATGATTCAATATTTTAACTAGATACACAATTTATATTATAATTAATATCATGATTAGGTAGAAACATGATAGTTATTAAATTTATGATTATTATAAACTCGAATTAAATTATTTATTTGAAGTTATGGAAAAAATTGAAACATTGCTGTTAGTTTAATAACATTTAACTAATTTAAATATCAGTTCAAACATATATGTATAAATAATCAAGTTTAGTTAGCAAAATAAACTTCCAGGACAAAAATGATCAGGAAGCATATTGACATATAAAAACATATTAACAAATTAACAACAAGAATCCAGAAAATTCTAAGCGAAAATGGAAAAGGACCTGAATGAAGAATTTATATATGAAGTTTCATGTAACAATCAAATTTTATTTTATGATTTCATTCTTGTAAAAACAAAATTTTACTTGAGGTAAGCATGATGGTATAGAAGGATCAATACAATTAGGATTGATGAATTAATTGCCACTTCTATAGGGATTGTTTTATTAGATTACTAGTTTTGAATGCTAAACATTCATCTCAAGTTCTCAGGAGATCTAAGAGATAACAAAATAAAATTTTGTCTGTATATTTGTTATTTTGTCTATATATTACACAGGCAAGAATGTTGGATTAAATAGTTTTTTTTTTTTGGGGGGGGGGAGTTTATTCTATAATGAAAAAAATTTTAAAACATCAGCACTTTGTTTCATGGATTATATATAGTAAAGTTTTCAATATGTAAGACAAGAAATCTGACAAATGTAGGACAAGGAAAATGATAAAATAAACATTTCCAATAGTCCCATTTAAAATTTGTTTCCAATAGGAATGGATGGTCATAAGGAAAATTCCATAGTAAACCCCAACAAATTTCAACCTACCTGCCCTCTTCCCCTTTCCACGATAGATATATTTCAAATATCTGTTAGATTTCCTTAGGTTAGTACAAATATTTCATTTCTTGTCTTACATTGTCGAAAACTTTAGTATATATAATGTAACATCGTGCTGATGTTTTGAAAAAACATTTTGTATGTTTTAGAACTGAAGATGAATGTTAAGCATTCGAAACTAGTTTTCTAATAAAATAATTCAAATAGAAGTGGCAATTAATTCATCATTTTTAATTGTATTAATCCCTCTATAACATTATAATGGAATAGAAGGAAATTAAAACTTCTACAAACAAAATTAAATCGTCCGGTATATTTGCTTTATAGATTTAGGGTATAGAGTGCATGAAATATACGATTATATTAGACCTCAAAGCTTCGTTAGTAGTTACAAGATAAACATACTAAAAGTCCTCGCCCCGGGGGGGGTGAGCTAACAGTGGAAGGGAGGGAAGAAGGTCCCATTTTTGGGTATTTCGATTATATCTCGAAAACGCTGTACTCAAGAAAAATAAGTTTCAAATCAAAATTAATACTAATTAAATTTCCTACAAAATTAATTTTATACATATTTGTCGAACTTCAAACGGTTTTCGAGATATACATTATTGAAAATCGATAATTTTCGCAACAAAAATAATTGTTTCTCACTTTTTGTCAAACGTTTGCTTCCAGTGCCTTCCACGATCGTTTCTCAGAATAAATGTCAGAATGTAAATTGTAGAACAATAAATTTACTTTAATTTCATATATAATTTTCTTGCACTTAAGTACATTTTTTTTTTTTTTTTTTTTTTTAAATCTTTTATTGAGTAGTTATTACAATCTGCCACAAATGTGGGCAATAAGCAATATAGATGGCATATGATTACATTCACACATTATGTACAATGAGAAAAAAATAAAAAAAAAAAAAATAAAGTATTAAAATAAAGTAAATAAGTAATATAAGAAAATAAAAAGAGAAAAAAAAAAGAACTATGCTATACATAAGCAATATAAAACATACTATATACAAAATGAAATAGAAAAACTTCAGGAAAAAAAAATGTAAATAATACTAATAATAAAAGATAAAATAAAGGTAAAAATACAATTATACTCTATTTACAATTTACACTCATCCTAGGGATCCCCCCACCTCACCCGTCCCTCCACTTATGAAGGGATAAGCCAGGCACAGAGAGATCCCAGCTCTTCTCTCTCAGCTGCGTCACTGGTGTAAAAAAACCCAGTGGAGGCTAAGTGAGAGCGCTATATACATTCACTCAGGGCATGAGTGGAGAAGCTGGCCATTGCCAGAACTCCAATATAAGAAATTTTTACAAGAGATCTCGGGGCCACTGCCGTTTTAGTCTGCGAGGGGGGTCATCAGGATGTGTGGGAGCGGATAATGATTGAGCTAGTGGGTTAGGATGAAAGGAAAGGTTGCGATGGAATTTTGAGAATTTAAGGGGTATAAGGTCGAGGACGTATGGTATATTCAGGTCATTATGTAGGGTTTTGTTGGAAACATAGTAAGGAGCATTTACTATAGTTCGGAGGATTTTGGATTGGAAGGATTGAATGCGTTTGATATTCGACTTTTTTGCTGTCCCCCACAGTTCAAGTCCGTAAGTCCAAATAGGTTTAATGATGGTTTTGTATATGAGAATTTTGTTTTCAATGGATAGATGAGATGTCCTATTTAGTAGCCTATACAATTGGCTGAAGCGTCTGTTAAGTTCTTGCCTTTTGAGTCGAGTATGAGGGTTCCATGTGAGTCTTTTGTCTAGGTAGAATCCAAGATACCGAACTGTGTCAGCTTTAGGTAGTGGAATACCATTGAAATTGATAGGAGGACAGGATTTTCGGCGGAGGGAAAAGGTTACGTTGGTGCATTTTAAGTACATTTAAAGCTACCTATTAAAATAGCCATTTGAAGGATTGTAATAAAATATAATATGCTGCCTCAAAATTACTGACTAATAAGACATTAAAATTCAGGAGATTCTATTCTATCTGAAGGTTAATCTACGAGTGATCGAATTACTGTGAGTGATCCTCATATAATTTCGTATATTATCTATGATATGATAAGAGATTTTCATGAATTAAACCCCTTTCATGTTTAATTTCACTTCTTGTTCGCTTATCTAAATTCAATATCTCGGCTTGATAGCATCCACTAATCAAACCCACTAGTCTCCCAAATTGCTTCATATTCGATTCCCAATGACCCTTCGAGGCGTTTGAAGAGAAGATGGCCAAAAGACCTTCTAGTATAAATCTTTGAAGTGCTACTAATGAGTAGTTGAGGAAGTGACTTTCAAAACGTGTTTTGTCACAAAAAATTATTTTTTTGAGCTTTTGGTATCACTAGATTTGTTTTTCAGAACCCTACAATATGTGATGAGTATTAGCCATCAAAAGCTTTGTACCATTCAAAATTAGTTAACAAAATCAGAGTTTTAAGCATTTGTCCATGGGGTTTTGTCCATAGCCTGTTTTTAGTTCTAACTATGCCTTGTCCACTAAGCCAATGGGAATGCTGCATTATTGACAATAATGACAACATTGACAATAATCGCTTACACTGGGGTTACAAAGGTTGTACTTTTTGACTCTCCAAGTGTTGAAAATGTTGTGGAAGAAGATGGAACTTGTGACTGTTTAGAAAATGAAAGATGTGAACTGCATATTTAAATGCTAGTGACTGTTAAGAAAATGATAATATTCCCCGAAAATTATGAATGTATTTAACGTACATCATGTATTATGTAATTATAATATTTATTTTGTGTACTTTTAAGCAAACAGTGACTTCTGTAAAATAAAACGTAGCCACTTCAAACAGTGTTTTGTCCCTTTGTTATTTTATCAAACCGTGTTTTGTTCACTGTGTTCCTTCAAAACGCGTTTTGTCCATATTTAAAATTAAAAATGCTAATTTTTTTTTTTTTTTTTTTTTTTATTTTATTTATTTTGGCTTTGTGTATAAAAATGCTAATTTAAGGAATAAAGAATGTTTCTTGTCTTTATTATAATGTGTATTTTTAGATGCTATAAGTTTAATTAGGATTTTTTTGTTTCTGAAGGCTAATTACATCTCATAATATACGTTTTTGTTATTGCTTAAAAGTGGGATTCCTGTGACAAAACACGTTTGAATTTAAAAGTTACCTCCTCAGTCATTATCTAGTTATAATCACAATCCGCACATTTACTTATTGTGTATATTGTATTCAGTTGTAAATAGGAGCATCTATAAATACATTTTTCAAAAAGTTTGAAAAAAGTAATCGTTGCAAGTGAAGGCTTAAAATTCATAACTTTTTCTAGTTCTAAAGAGTATAAAATCTTTGCACCAGACATTTAACCAAATCAGCTGATATGATTTTAGTAAAATCAAGAAATTGAAAGTTATTTTTGTGATTATATTTACTTTTATTTATTTATTTATCTGATGATATATAATAAGGGATAAATGACAGCTCTAGCCGGCCAAAAATATTATATCACCATTTTCTATTAATTTTAGGCGGCTGATTTCGAAAACACAAAATATTACAAAAAATCTGAGACCTCAGGTTTTTGAAATATGATATTAAAAATGCAAATAATAACCAATTCCATCAATAAATCTAGGTTTTGCAACCCAAAGGAATTAATTAAATTACTTTAACAACCTTACGTTTCTAAACATCACTTAAACAACAATTATATTGACACAGATTTCTATATTTCGGGTAATACATATATAAAATATATATATAAAGATACAATGATTCATCGGTAAAGCTTCGGATGGCTGACGCCAACCCCTACGCGCGCCCAGAATACCTTATATCGATTCTAACCTTGTTCCGATTTATTTCGATGTTTTAGTCGCTACGTTTAGAGAGGAAAGGTTATTCTCCTTCATTTACGGAGACACTCTAAATCCCTGTTCAAAGTAATATTAATTTCTTTTTACCTTCTAATATTAAAATGAGAAATAAGGAAATAATGAAGTGGAAATAAGAAAATAACAAAATATAAGACACTAAATCAATTTTGAATTAATATTAATTAAATCAAGAATTAATATAATGCTAAACCACTAAAGTTAATTCCTGATGAACTTTCTCTCTGAGAAGTGAAAATAACAAATTATAAATATATAAAAGACAGAATCCTTAAGTATTTATTTCATATAATTCCTATTTATTTAACATTTGTAGCTACATGTTTTGAAGACAATGCTCCATCATCAGGCTTCTAAAAATACCAATAGTTTTACAATTATATAGTAATGTGTCATTTACCTCTTAATCTGTGATTATTTTCACATTGTCTATTCTCCATGTTATAAGACATTATATATTATAAGACAGAATCCTAGTTGAAAGTGATGATGTTAATTTCTGCTATATTTTCTCATGGGAAGTGGAAATAAGAAAACATGAAACCTGTGATATACTTTCTCACATTTATTTATAGACGGATATGTTTTATTGAATTAGTTATACAATCTGTCTCACTTTAGGGCAATAATTAATATGGATGACAAAGAATCCATTCACAAAATATGTATACTGAAATTTAAACAAAAAAAACAAATTTGTTATATGGAAAATCATAATACACTTTTTTATTAATTAATCATTAATTATTTAAGACTCACAAATTTCATCACTCTCCGAATCCAGAAGTCTCCAGCGAACTATTTGATTGGCTGATTCAGCAGAAAGAAAACCAATTTAAAGATATAATAGTATTTATATTAAAAGTAGAGTACCTAATTAAATTTTATTATTCAATTAACATCTCTTGCTCAAATAATCTTTATGTGTAAAATAAAAAATAAGTAAATCATGTATTACGTATTTTTTTTTTCAAGCTTTTGTTAATTTTTTTTTTTTACTTTAGTCTATTGTTAAGGAATGGACGACCTTTATAATCTAGATCATGATGGCAACAGGTCCCCTGTCAACGCTGATAATCGATTTCTGATGGCGTTGCAACGGGACAACATCCGGGACCAAACACACCTTTGTTCCTAGCTGGGGAACGGTGCTAGCCGGAGGGAAGGTATCAGTCGACGATAAGGAAAGATCTGAATCCACTTTTAACTACAGAAATAGTTATTTTCAATTTTTTTTTTTTTTTTTTTTTTTTTTTTTTTTTTTTTTATATATATATATATATATATATATATATATATATATATATATATATATATATATATATATATATATATATATAACCTTTCTCAAGTTAATTTAAGGTAGTGCTGAAATAGGTCAATAGAAAGGTGGTTTGCATATCGTGGGATGTGCGGTGTGTCACGCATACCTATGAGATTTTAAATGGAAAGAGAAATAACCTTCATTCTGAGACCCCAAGAATAATATACGAAAATATATTCTTGAAACCTATACTATTATATAAAAGGACAAACCATTTTTCGTTTGTGATCACTAACCACGAAAACTACTGAACCAATCTGTGCCAAATTTTAACCACATCATCTTCATAGTTCCAGGAAGATTTGACGATAATAAAATTAATAAAATAAAGATTATCAATTACATAGCCATAAAAAAGCGAAAAATATGTGGTGCGCTGTGAAGTTTGATAAGGTTACATAGTACGGAGTTATAGAGAGCTAGAACTTTTATGGTTAGAAATTAAAATGCAAAAACATGGATCGATAAAATTATTTCTAGCAAATTAGATGTCTAATTATGCTTCCACGTACTCTTCAAACACCTAATCAATGGAATTTTAACCAGGTATAAAATTACAGCCGTCCGTAAAAATATCATTGAAGAAACATTGCTAAATTCCATACTTCAATACAAATTTTTTATCGATAAACAAATGAAATTCAGTTATTAGTTAAAATAATTTTATTTATTTATTTATGAGAACGGGCGAAGCCGCAACGAGGTATGCTTGTTTGATAATAAATGATAAATTAGTTCACTAAAGAATATCGAAACAGTTTTTATTTATTATTTTATTAGTAATTTATTGAAATTTACAACTGTACAAATATACATCAAGTAAATGTGTTAACGTTTACAATGACATGTCAAAACTTGAACAGAACTACTCATCAGTAGCACTTCAATAAAAATTCTACACTAGAAGGACTCTAGACCATCTTCTTTTCAGACGCCTCGGAGGATTATTGGGAATTGAGTGGGAAGCGAATTGAGAAACTAACAGATTTGAGTGGTTATGGAGCTTACTATGAAAGGATTGGTATCTGGTTTGGGCTAAATCAGCAACACATGGAACATTAACATCTTAATGGATAAGTTTATTGGTGACAAAGTAAGGAGCATTGAGGATTTTTCGAAGGATTTTGGATTGTAAGGATTGGATACAGGATGAATTGGATGGTTTAGTAGAGCCCAAAGCTCAACTCCATACGTCCATATAGGTCTAATCACAGTCATGTAAATAAGTCTTTTGTAACTAATTGGGAGCTTTGAACGTTTGTCTAGAAAACGTTGAAGTAGTCTGTAACGACGGGTAGTTTCTTGTCGTTTTAGTCTTGTATGTGGATTCCAAGTAAGACGTTTGTCCAACTAGAGTCCTAGGTAGCGGATCTGTTCAACAGAGATCGAAACATTAATTACATAATTTAAATATTATCAAAAGTGATAATTGAATATGAAATAGTATCCAGATCTAGTTGAATGCTATCTGTTGGAGGTAAATTTATAATTAGCGTGATTTTTTTTTAAATGTATAACAGTTCATATGCCTTCCTTCTTCTACTTAATTTAGATCATATGTTTTACTGAGTCTGTCTAGCTCTGTATTAAAACATTAAACTTAAAACTTTTTATTTCTAAAACCTTACACCTACAACAATATCATTCATAAATGAATGAATGAATTTTTTGGTTGAATGATACAATTTTTTAACTGGTACTGTTTTTTTTTTAATATAAATACACACAAAAAAAAAAAAGGAGAAAGGTAAAAAATAATATTAAGATGGAATGATAATAAACGAAAGATGTTGAGGAATGTGATGAGATAAGAGACATTTAAAAACATCTTAATAGGAGTATGTATACGGCTTTCTATTTTATAATTACCTACCTTCTACAAATCGATTTCCTGTTTCATTTACAATGTATCGATTTCAAAAACACAATAACAACTCCAAATAAAAGGATATCGTAGCTGCAGGGCGTTTTATAGAAATCAATCAATTACCCAGGCTTTATTAAGTTACGCAACAAGTTGCACCCACGACGTCGATTCATGATCTCGATTCTAATTACGTCATAATAAGATCAACGTAAGAATAGACTCGTTGTAATGATGTACTCTGAGCAAGTATTAGTGTTCCAAAAACTAATTTCGATAGTAGAAAATATTCGATTAAGAAGTCGATTTTGTACACAATACACTGCATTGAGTTGTAAACAAAATCTGCATAATGATATACACATAGCTCCAACTGAAGGGATCTAGTAGACAGTAGTCAATTAGCATTGAATAAGCAGTATTTATATCTCTTACTAGCTACTATGGTAGTTGAGCATTAGAGTTCAACTTAGCATCTTCAGGTCATATAAATGTTTTATTACAGAATAATTGTTTGTTTTATTATTAAATTGTCATTGGTTTCCTTTTTCTCGAGAAAAAAAAAACAGCCAGAATACAACAAAAGGAAAGGCGTTTTCTTCCATCACGACAACCCTAGAACACAAACATCTTTAATGACTCGGCAAAAATTGAGAAAGATTGGCTGGGAAGTTTTATGCTTCAACATAAACTTTAACCTGTCCATGATGTGAAGCTGACATAAAAAGAGACTTATGAAAAGCACTGCATAAATGACATTGGCCCTTGGATGGTCAATGTTTGACGAACAATATGTTAAAAGATTTCAAAATATTTTTTAATTTAAAAAAAATAAAAATAGAGGATATGAATGAAATGAAAAAATAAACTTTATTCTGGGACTTACTGTCCCCTAAGAATAAAAATAATGCACAGCTAATAGTACATTTGTCTGGCCTATTATATACAAATCAAATGCTTCAGTAATTACAGCATACATTTTTTTCAGGAAAAAAAATAAAAATAAATAAATATATGAAATAATAATTATAACATAAAATACAATCGTATATATATGAACGTATAAAAGAAAGAAAGAAAAAAAAAAAGTAATTCTAAGTATTCATCTGATTATTGACATCTTTGCGGAAGATTGATTGTCTAAAAGGTACAGGAATAGATTATTTTTAAAGGAATAGAAGTGGGTAGGGAATTCCAGAAGGAGGTAGCACGAATGATGAAGGATTTGTCAAAGGGGGCGGTTTTATGTGAGGGAATATACAGGTTAAAAGGTAGGGATCTAGTGTTTAGGAGGTGGATAGAAAAACGCAGAGGTAATACATCAACAATATAGGAAGGGTTTTTGGTTTTTAGACATTGGAATAGGAAAGCATCCAGAAAGTATTGCCGTCGGAATTCAGGAAATAGCCACCCAAGCTCAGAATATCGGCAAGTAACGTGTGACCGCCTGGGGATCCCGAAGATAAATCTAATGAAACAATATGAAATAAGTTTTAAACAACAAAAATTCATTAAGTTTTCTCTATTAATTTATTTTTTATTTTTTTTAAATATTTCTGATTATATGAAATATTATATGTTTCTTGGTTGTATTGAATTTTAATATTGTATAGCTTCTTGTTCTTTATTTATTTATTTTTTTTTTTGTCTTGTAATTTATATAAACTTTCGACACATGTACTATGTATATGTAAATGTAAAATAATAACCAGAACAGAAATTAAAAATTACATGTACATTGTATACTTCAAAGTATAGTGTTTACATAAACATCAGGGTTACTGCTGGAAGGAAAACACTAAAAAAAAAAGTTTTACAAAAAAAAAATGTATGACATGTTCACTAGTTACTAAATAGTTCATTGCAGTAAGAAGTGTTTTATCGAGAACTGAACTAACTGAATTTATGGGATTCGGTCATCACTCATTTCATATGCTTTGTATACTAGAGTCATTATATTTTCCCTCAGCTCATTTATTTTAATGCTATCT
The DNA here is from genome assembly GCA_003667255.2 of Euschistus heros. NCBI lineage: Eukaryota > Metazoa > Arthropoda > Insecta > Hemiptera > Pentatomidae > Euschistus > Euschistus heros. The sequence continues at coordinate 3,120,744 of RCWM02000015.1, forward strand.
TTGTCTGTCTATAGTCTATAAAGATGTAGTGTTGTTGCTGACGTTTGTTGTTTATAGAGTAATTAAAATACTTCATATTGTTTCAATTATTACACCTCTATAAACTTTGAAGAGATAAACAAACTCATAGTGTGTCCACTATAGTTGAGGTAGAGAAAAAGTCAGCGAAAGTGAGACAGTTGGCATTATTCATGGTTAGAATGGTCTTGTATGGTTTAAGCTGATCTGCTTAACAGTCCAGTAAAATAAGGCTCCAAAAGGCCGTTTTTAAGAAAAAAACTGCGGAACTTTTATTCTCAACGGATCTTTATGTTTTTTGGGGTGCTGGATCCGAATCTGAAGTTTGCTACGACGGCAACCATCGGCTTCATATTCAAAATCAGAAAAAAACGTTACTTTTACTTTTTTATCTATAACACGATAACAGTTTTTTAAAAGTTTTTAAAAATAAAAGTTTTTTTCGTCTTCAAATATTAATTGTAGCTGGAACTAGTACCTACATAATGAAAAAAAGAAATCCGAAATCGGACCATTTTTCGCAATGTTACGTTATTGGGAAAAAATGGAGAAATTGGCCAACTTGCCGTCAGTCCCACAGCTCCGCGAAAACACGTTTGTCGTACTCTTTTGGCTATAACTCTGATACTATTTTTTATACATGTACATTTAACGGGGTTTGATTAAATTTAATCAGCTTTAAGATGAAAAAAAATAATGTTGTATATAAGATCTCTAGGCAATCTTCGTTTCAGACGCCTCGGGGAATTATCAGGAATGGAGTGGGAAGTAAGTTGATAAATTAGGGGATTTGAATGGTTATGGAGCTTACTATGATAGGATAGGTATCTGGTTAGGGCTAAATCAGCAACATGTGGAACATTAAGATCTTTATAGATAAGTTTATTGGTGACAAAGTAAGGAATATTGAGGATTTTCGAAAGAATTTGGATTGTAAGGATTGGATACGAGATGAATTGGATGGTTTAGTGGAGCCTCAAAGCTCAACTCCGTACGTCCAAATATGTCTAATCACAGTTACGTATATATGAGTCTTTTGTAATTAATTGGGAGCTTTGAACGTTCGTCTAGTAAATGTTGAAGTAGTCTGTAACGACGGGCAGTTACTTTTCGTTTTAGTCTTGTGTGTGGATTCCAAGTAAGACGTTTGTCCAACTGGAGTCCTAGGTAGCGGATCTGTTCAACAGTGATTAGTATATCATTCATATTTTTTATTTTACAAATTACCAACATCGAAAAACTATTTACTAATACATAAAAGTAAGTAGATACTAAATTCAGTAGCAGCTAACAGCTGCTATTTCGTAAGAAAGTACTGACACAGTTCCAGATGTAATTTCGTATGGAACTTTTAGCGCTTTCCTCTCTTCCAGGTATTGGGCAATGGCGGTACTATAGTTGGGTAACCAAACTATAAACTATTTTACGTATTACTATATTGTGATTGCATTTAATTTCTTTTCATTTATAGATCTAGTGTTGGTTTATCAGAAAAATAATTAGATGCTGACCTTAAAAAACATTTATGTGAATAACACGGTCTATAAATATTTGAAGTAATTCGATATTGTAATTAAAGTTCGATTTTAAATATTGACATAAATCCTTTTTGTATTCGAAAATACTAGAAACTAGTTATTTTAAAAAAATTTTGATTATTTTATTTAGCATGAAGTATCAGAATAAGCAATAAAACAAAAAGGGAATAATCTCAAATGAAATTGCTATTTTTGAACTGAAAGAAAATGAAGAATGGAATTAGTCATCTGATATAATACAATAACAAAATTTTAATTCGTTTTATCACTGTTTGTGTATTAAAAATTACTATACACGCCTTTTAAATAAAATTTAAAAAAATGTAGTTCGGTTTTTATCCACCATGCGCCCCTTTCATATGTTATATTAGCCACTGCCACCCTTAATTACTTTCTGCAAGTCATTACCCCCCCCCCTTTTCCCTGATTTTATTTTTTAACAGTCATTGTTAGTCAAGCCTTCATCTAGACTACTTCAGTAAGTCCATTTATTTTAATTTCTCATATTTTCTCAACCTCTTCCTTCGTTTATTGTTATGCCAACTTTATTATTTTCCTTACCTTTCTATCTTACCATTTTCCTTTTCATATAGATCCCTTATACCTTTTTTAATTCCTAATAAAAAACATCTGTTAATAAAATTTTTATATTAGTTTGTATTGTTGTATTAGTTTACAAAATTTTAAATTTATATTATTCAATTTAAATTATTTAATTACTCTATTACAACTGTATCTTCGACTAAACTTCACTATTATTTTGTATTCAATTATCTAGTTAACTGCAAAATGTTTTTTTTTTTTTCTTGTTTCTTTTTCATTTTTAAATTATGTTTATTATTTTTTTTTTTTTTTTTTTTTTAATGTTAGTATCATCTTGGTCACATCCAATTTTTTGTTATTTTAGCCCTGATGAAGACCTGCAAGGCAGGTCGAAACGTTGGCACGCCAAAATATAAGTTTTTCATTTAAAAACTGGCTGTGTTTATTCAACCTTGACTGCACCCCTGACAAATTCATCTCCTTAGTAAAAATTACTATACTTTGGAAATAAAATATACAATCATACAGGTAAGCGGAAATAATTAAAGAAAATAAGGGCATAGAAGATCAGCAGGATTAAGCTATTTAACTGGATAATTTATCTCATACAAAAAATAGGTATCACAGGTAAGCGAAATCAAAATAAAAATAAAAACATGAGAGCATCAAAGTTCAAGACGGCACACAGTGGGACTAATGGCCCTAATTTCCAGACATGCACTAAAAATTGAAACTATTTTATTGCAATCTCCGACCACTTTGTACCATCTTCTAACATCTTAGGAATAAGAAAATGTGGAAATTTTCAGAAATACATAGTGAAAATGCTGTTTTTAAAATAAAAAGGTAATGAAAATTGACATCAAAATACACGAAATCGTATTTAGTGATTATTATAGTTCCTCTAACTTTTTAAATTTGACTGATAATTATACCTCATAATCACAAATAAAAAAATACTTTCTATTTCGTACTAGTCTATTCAAACTAAAAAAAAAATAGTAGTGATGGTTTTATCATTAGAAAGAATTAGGATTTTATAAAACAATGACATGTGGAGTAACTTCCAGGGTGCTTCGAGTACATTATTGCGTGTTGAAGAAAACGTCCGAATTTGTCCAAAAAATGGACTTCATAGACTTTTACCTTAGGTATTTAATGAGATAAATACGTGCCATTATTTTTCGAATATGGCCGAATTAACCTGTGGTTAGCCATAGTTTATATATTTCTAATGTTGTAATTCGACCTAATTAAACCATCAACCTTTCTTTATTTTTATTTGTACCTTTCCCAGTTATGAAAAACAAAACAATATTTGTAATTTATAGTGTAGAATTGTATTTTGTTGATTTCAAAATGTTTAGTCTTTTCTTACGTTTTTCCGCATTGCAGTAATGGTAATAGGCGCCCAGCAAGAGGTGCATATATTTCTACGCGTTCTCATGCATTTCTCGACATAACGTATACTTAAATAAATATTTATAGAAACTATTTTTATAATAATACATAAAATATTTTTAGAATAATACTAAAATAATTTAACTTTTATTTAAAATAATGGAGTTAAGATGAAATTTAAGCAATAATTATCAAATGAATTTATAAGCTAACTGATAAATAGAATAAAGATTGAAGAAAAAAAATTAAATAAAAAGGAGAAAAAAAATAGAAGAAAAAAATTATATGTAATTAGAAGATGGTAAAATTATACGAGGTGTGATCAAAAAGTTCCAGGACTTTTTATATACTATGGGAATGCAATGTCTCACAGCGATGCAGTTGGCAGCATTGTATTGCCTGACTCAACAGGAACACAGCTGTGTTTGCAGATCAATCATAACATCACTGAAAGTAACATTAGCACAGTTTGTTTGAGGTTAGTTTTATAGAGTTTGGCTATTTTATAAAAATGAATGTGAAAGAAGAGCAACGTGTTTGTGTGTGTGAAACTGAACAAAACGTTTTCTGAAACCTTTTTGATGTTACAAGAGTTGAAGAATGTCTAAGCCGATCATGCTGCCATCAGTGGTTCAAGAGGTTTAAAGATGGCCTTTTTGTGTAAAAAACGCAATGACTGTCATTCCTCAGCCCCCCTACTCACCTGACCTGGCTCCAGCCGACTTTTTTCTTTTCCCGAAGCTCAAGAGACACCTGGAAGGACGAAAATTTCAAACAGTTGACGAAATTAAAGAAAAAACAACGGAGCTGCTAAACACCTTTACAAAAGAAGAGTTTTCTGGGGCCTTTGATCAGTGGAAACACCGGTGGGAAAAGTGTGTAGCTTCCCAAGGGGAGTACTTCGAAGGAGACAAATTTGAATAACCTGTATGTTGTATGAATAAATGTATAAAAATTCAGTCCTGGAACTTTTTGATTACACCTCGTATATACTGTTTCTTCATTGCGCTCTATTATATCAATGTGATCCACAAATATTCTTACAAGGGGACGTTTGCAGTTCTGAAAATGAACACTGGCTGATTTACAGCGGATTTCCTTGGAATTTTGTCATTTTTTTAGAGTTTTTAGCAACCTAAAGCCGAGTGGTGTCTTGAGCATAGCGAGTATTTTTATATCAAATAGCATGCATAACTGCAAATAAACGTGAAAGAATCATTTCTCTATCTTGACTGAGAGCTGAGAAAAAAAATAAAACGTGATTTTCATTTTTTTTTTTTTTTTTTCTCGGCTCCTAATGCCCATTGGCGGCTATAACTCTAGTTTTGCACTATTATAGGTCCCTACTACCCACACACAAATCGGCATTCAAATCTGTGAGTTACAACTGCAAACGTCCCCTTGTTAGTTATTGTACAGTCGTTATCGTAAAAAGATATAGGCAGCAACTGACCCATCAGTCTGTATCCAAATACATGTTTTGATAGCTTGAAGCCATAGTCAACTTTTTTTTTTTAAATCATGACTTACTTAATTATCGCGGGAAGTCGGGGTTAATTAATTATAACAGGTTAGTTGTTTTTTTGTTTTTTTTGTTTTTTTTATTTAAATGTCGACAAACCCTGATTTCTTAAATATTTAAAAAGTCCGATCGACGAAAAATGCATAAAACACGTATAACCTACATATTGGTAAACTGATTGATTTGAAGATTTTTTAAATTTGACAGAGCACATCAAAAATCATAGAAAATAATATCCCTCGAATCAAAGCACGAACAAGGAAAAATTGGATTTTTTGGACAAACTATAGGTTAACAGAGCAAAATCTTGAAATGATAGGCAAAAACAGACTTCAGATTCAAATTCTACACCCTTGAAAACTTACACATACGAAATTTTTTTATTTAGTTTATTATTTCATTTTATTTTTTCGTTTATTATTTAATTTATACTGTTTTCTACAACGCCTTATGGTAAAATTTTGAATCTGTTCTGGAATTAGAAGGACGAAATCAGTAATGTAATTTTTTTACGTATTTCTAGCATTTTACCACAGGCAGGCTTTGTAGAATACAACGGTAAACAAAAGAAATAAAAAAAATGCTTTTTTTTCACATTTGTTTTACTTTGAAGCAACGATATGTAAAAGGAAAAGATTTCCAAAAAATATTTATTTTAATGGATTATAATAAGGCAAATAGTTACATAAGTTAGTAATTGCAGTTTTTTAAGTACAGTAGAGAACCATGCCGATTAAATATCTGGGATGGGAGCAATATAATCAAATTAATACATTTGACAAATGTATGGATATTCTTTTGAGTGAGACGTTACATCTAAGAATTTTATCATGAAAAAGGTGAAAACAGACCATGATAAAGTCTATAGTGCTGCTACCTATTGGAGAGATCGCAAAACGATTGTATTTGATAGCCAGAAACGTGAAAAGTGTGTTCTAAAACACTTTTTCTATATTGTTATTGTTATTATTTGAATAAGTACGTCAACAGTAATGAGAATAACCTTTCTTCTTAGGCTTGTTCCAGATTCCGACCGAATGAACAATCCAAATTCATTTCTTATGTACTTTTGAGAAATAGCAAACTTGTACACTTTTTTCTACAACAAATACGTGCTAGTAATAGGTAGTTTCGTTATATATCTGGCAGCTTTTAAAAACAAATTGCAAATTTACTTATTTTATAAAATTATATAAGTTAAAATTCAGATATAATAAAATATTAAAAATCGAAAAAATAATATAATTATTGTTTGTGAAAAAAAAAAATAAATGAGCTCAGTTTGTTAACGTATGTATTTTCCTTTCGAGACATTGGCTGGCCCAGTATCAACTTTATTTAGAAGAAAAATTTTTCTGAAACAGCTTGTCCCCTAAGAATTATATTTTTTATTTTTTTTTTTATTTATTTCGTTTAACGTCACTTTATGCTGCTATGGCTAATCAGACGATGCTACGGTGGGAGTCATAAATTTTGCCTATCCAGGTATAATTAGGATAGGGATCTTTAACGAATACCTGACATCGCACAGGCTCGGGACCCCCATTTTACGTCCCTTCCGAAGGACGGCATAACTAAGGATGTTTTACTCCCTTTAAAAAATCCTAAGGTCATCTGCCGGGCTGCGAACCCGCGATCTAGGGTTTAGTAGGTTGCTATGCTAACCACTACACCACAGGTGACCCCCCTTAAGAATTATATAAAAGTACATTACACATTGCAATTTGGCTATGATAATTGATAACTAATAACTTAGGGCTCTGAATTATATGCAATAAAAAACTCAAAAATATGCACATATATATGCAAATATATTGGGTAAAATATGCAATTAAATACCTAAATAAGTAACTCTTTACATTACCTATTTGGAAAAATAAAAAAATGTTTGCTTTTATGTGCAGTAGGTAATACAACTTTATCAAAAGAAACACAATATAAAACGTCTTCATCACACTTAAAAGTCTCAATTTTTCCCAACAAGATCTTTTGTCTTTGCTAGAGTAATATTCAAGAAAAAATAAAAGTGAAGTAATATTCCAAGTATTTGAGCGGAGGAAGAACAAGAAATTAATCTGATTAAACAATTCCAAGAGAAGCATATACGATCCAAAGGGAAGAATCAGCATCTGGATAAACACGATCTTATGCAATAGGTGAAAAAAAAACAATAAATAGGAGTTCACGTAGCTATTTTTCGGTTTTTATTATTTTTTTTTTTTTATCTGCTCAAAAACTTTTTAAAAAATCCAAAAGTCAAATGCTGATATGCCAGATTTGTAGTTATATATGCAATTACCGTTCAAAACACACAAATATACAAAATAAAAGTAACTCAATTTGATTCTAAATACCTAAAAACATTTTGACGATATTAGATCTTTTAGTTGGCCAGGAGAAATATGAAAATGCATATATTTTACAGCCCTACTAATAAAGTTGTAAGTTACAAAATAAAGGAGAAATCTTCTAAATTCATACAGGAAATAAAGAATTTTTTCGCGTTTATGGGAAGTCAGAATATTTTCGAAGCAAGGAATTCATAAAGAGGAAGATAAAGGATTTTTTGAAGGATGCATTTCGATGCGTAGGAGTATTCATTTCGATGTGTATGGTTATTGTATTTAAGAGGTGGATGGAGGAACGCAGAGTATGGAGAGGACATGGATATAGTATGTTTTTTGTTTTATAAGGATTGAAGTACGAATGCACTTAGGTATTGACGTCAGAGTTAGGGTCAAGCAACCTTACTTCAGTATACCTTTGAGATATGTAAGAACGTTTGGGGATCCGCTAAAATAATTCTGATAAAACATTTTATTAGTTTCTTACATCTCATTTCGAGCTTAACAGACAGTCCTCTATATATTATGTATCCGTTGTCAAAGTAGGGAAAGCAAGAGAATTTACCAAAAGTTGTAGAGTACTTAGTGGTATCGCGGTAACGCTTTGAGGTATCGATATGAATCGCGGAAACGAAGAAACAGCTTAAGAATACAAAATGATTATATGGTGATTTGGTAAATATAATTATTCCAAGAAAGATCAATGATCAAATGTTACTTCTAGGTTTTTATTGGAGTTTTGAACGGTTATTGAGGAAAAGCATTGGATAGTAAGAAGGGCTTTTAGGTGAGGTTTTCAACCAATCAGAATTGCTATATCCCGAACGTGCTTCACAAAGGAGGTCACGTGACCAGAGATACGTCAGTTTATATCAGAATTCAAAAAATATTCGTTGTAATTAATGTTTCAGTTGATTTTTGTTGATGTTGTGGAAGATGACGTAGTTTATGTGACAAACAGCTTAATGGCCGTCATTAGATTTCTTTTCTTATTTTTACTAATTAGTTAGGAATGAGTAAACAAATTCAGAGGTCAGTATAATTCAATGCAAACAATTGTCCTTAGAATCAGAATTATTTTTCAAGATCCTGTTTTAATTTTACTTTACAACAAAAGACGAATCGATAATTTTTGAAAATAAAAATAAATTTTACCTAACTTGTTGTTAAAATTTTGCTTCTAGTGCCTTCCAAGTTACTCTGAAAAAATGTCAGAATGTTTTCGAGCATTCAATTTATTTTAATTTCATATATACGTTTCAGGCACTTGAAGCAAATGTTTGAAAAAAAGTGAAGTAAGCATTTTTTTTTTCTCGAAAATTATCGAGTTTTAATAAAGTTTTCTTCGAAAGTCGTTGAAATTTCGACAAATACGTATATTAACAATTTTATAGGAAATTTAATCAGCTTTAATTTTGATTCGTATCATATTTTCCTAGAGTCCACCGATTTCGAGATATCATCAACAAACCCAAAAAATGGGACCTTTTCCCCTCGCCCTTCAGTGGCGGGGAATTTTAGTATGTTTACCTTTTAACTACTCCTACAAAGCTGTGAAGTCAAAAATCCGAATGTTTTATGAGAAAAAGAAATAATACATTAGAAAATGAGATTAAAACAACTCGATTGATCGATACTTGGTTAATCGAGTCCCGTGTATATGCATGCACTTTACAATTGTTATAATAGAGTTTTAACTAATTCCCTTTAATTATTCATTTGTTATCACTTTTATCATTTATCTTATATTCTTCATTTAATTTTATCGTTATATTTTCAGCACTAATTATCTCAAGATCTTTTTTTTAAATATTCATTACCGAGCATAAAATAAAATATAAGTTTTTAACTAAAATAAAAAGAAAACAGTGAATGATTTTATTTACCTGTTTAAATCTAGAAATTGGCCGCTAGGTAGTGATTGAAAAAAAGTACACGGTCTCTATTACTTCAGTTGATGAATACGTTTTTGTGATGTATTCCGTATTTGTTTTTTTGTTTTTTTTAATGATTCTTCAGTGTGTGTTCGATTGTTCTTCGACAATGTTTTGTTTTAAGATTGTAAAGATAATAGACGATACAACCAAGGGCAATCCCACTATTGGTAGTTCCTCAGGCAAAGCGGACAACTATAGTAACTAACTATTATAGCAAGGACGTTGGATAATTATGAGAGAAAACAAAATTACTCGTGGACAGTCTATGCTCTGAGCACCGGATCATGTCTGCCATTCATGAAGGAAATACTAATAAGATTATTTACGATTGAAAAAAAAAAAATGAGAAGAAAAAATATTTTATTTTTCTGAATTCCAACTAAGACAATATTTACTAAACAATCGTTCAAAGTTCCCAATTTATTACAAAAAGCCTATAGTCCGGTAATATAAGGTTCAAAAAGGCCGTTTTCAAGAAAAGAACTGTCGAACTTTTATTCACAACGGATCTTTATATTTTTTGGGGAACTGAATCCGAATCTGAAGTTTCGGAGTTATAGTTGAAAATGTTCCAAAAATAAACTGGATTTCAGAACACTACGGTTTTTTTAGCGTGCTGGCATGTGTATTTCACTTGATTGAAAATTTATATAAAACAGTGTAACAATAAATTTAAATTCAGGTTTAGGATGAAAAAAAAGTAATTTTGGATTAGACTATAGTTGGTTATTTCGGAGTTATAGACAAACGAGTACGACAAACGTGTTTTCGCAGAGAAGTGGGCCTGAAAGCAAATTGGCCAATTTACAATTTTTCCCATGACCATAACTTCGCGGAGTTGTTTTTTTTATTTCGTTGATACTGGTTCCAGCTACAATTGATACATACAATAAATATATGGATTAAAATATTTATATAATATATACATTAATATATAAAAAGCTTCGCTTTCGAATTATAGCTAAAACAGAAAATAACTAGTATTTTGGGCTTTTTTTGCGATTTTGGGTATGTAGCCGACGCACAGTGGGCGAAAAATCCATTTCGGCGGCCAAAATTATTTTATTGCAGAAATATGTTTTAAATGACGTCCGATATACGGGAAAAATATTAAAAAAATTTTCATGAAAGTGGAAGAGTTCATAATAAATTACTGAATTGGCGACCTAAAATGCAAGGAGTACGGTTAAATGAAATGGCTGTAAACCCTCAATTGTTTGTGATATTTCTTTGATATAATATGATAAAAATGAGCTGCTTTTATATATTATCACAGCAAAATCATGTACGATCGATTATTTCAAAATAAAGCGCATTTTTGAAGACTTATTAAAAATAAGTCTTCAAAAACTAAAAGTAAATTTTTTGGAAAAATAGCCAGTATTTAAAAGGACGATGGAGTACGATGTCGAAACTTATATCACGTCGATGTCCATTATTTTGTGCTAATGAAATCCCAAAAATCATATCCATTTCGATCCGTGCCTCATTATTGTCCCCCTCCTAATCGAAACCGTTCCTATTTGTAATTTATTACTTCACTCTCTTTTGGATCTGGTGGTGGTTTTTCAGGTACATAGGTACGTTGTTAACATTGAATGTACTTCTGTACATCATGACAAACATCAGGATACATACAGAGGAGTATACATCATTTTCTGAATTTACATCATGTATTGAAAAAACTCCAAAACAACAAGTTTATTAAATGAATTATAAAAAATAAATCACTCTCTATGTTTATGCCCTTTAGGTATTTACATTTATCTGTAGGTATTATAAATCCCGTCAAGACATGGAGTAGTTGTTATTTACATTTAGGCAGTTGTTTTTGTTGCTCTTGTTGGATTTCATTTGTTTACTACATATGCTATTACTTCTCTGCTACCGTCAATCAATTCGGTTTTATCTAACAGTGCTAGTATTTAAAAGTTCTTTGGAAGAATGTGGAGTTAAAGAAAATTGAGTGATTGTTTCTTCGATGATGCTAAAGCGGATTATATTCAGTTTCGTCAGAGAGTATCTGAGCAGTTGGGATTAGAACCTGAAAAACTTTCAATAAATCTTCAAGGTATTCTTGGTCAATTAAAATCCAGGGATGTATCCAGCAATTATAATAAAGCGTGTTTCATTAAAAAAACATTCGGATTGGCTAGAAAACACTTTTTATTTGACAACGAACGATGATGATTTACCAGCAGGTAGTGAAAGTGACCTAGGCGATCCCAGTCACGGACGTCCAACAAAAGCTTATAGTGAATGTTCTGAAAGAACGCAACGTCGAAAAAGAAGTGTCATTAGGGCCAATATATGTTCATTAGAATGAGCCTCTCTGAAATGTTGACATTTAATTTAAAGCAAAATCACGAAATAAAGAGAGGTGAAATTATCGATGCAGCATTGAAAGCTACTAAAGATGAAATTGATGGCATTTATAACTTGATGTTCAATAAAACTCAAGTTCCTGAACTAAAATCAATATTATTCACCTATCATACCGAAATAGTTTATTTTACATTATTTTACACAAAACCTACCATCAAAACAGAAGTCATTGATCATTAAGGTAGTAGGGTATTTATTTTTTTGTTATTTTTTGGAAGTATGTTGAAAAATCAAAAGTTTTTTTAACTATTAGCTAGTCCGCTTTAAGTTTTTAAAATATTTTTTCTGTTAGTTGCACTTCATTTAGAACATATTTCGGCAATATAATATTTCGGCCGACGAAATGATTTTTTTGCCTACAGCATGTTGTATATAAAATCATTTCGGCGGCCGAATCAATTTATTGCCTACAGCACGTTGTATATGTTTTTACATCATGGCAAACATCATCAAGAGCATACATCGTTTCAAAGTTACATCATGTACCTGAAGAATCACCTCCAGATCTAAAAACGTGTGAAGTAATAAATTTCAAAAAGGAACGGTTTCGATTAGGAGGGGGATAATAATGAGGCACGGATCGAAACGGATATGATTTTTGGGATTTCATTAGCACAAAATAATGGACATCGACGTGATATAAGTTTCGACATCGTACTCCATCGTCCTTTTAAATGCTGGCTATTTTTCCAAAAAAATTACTTTTAGTTTTTGAAGACTTATTTCTAATAAGTCTTCAAAAATGCGCTTAATTTTGAAATAATCGATCGTACATGATTTTGCTGTGATAATATATAAAAGCAACTCATTTTTATCATATTATATCAAAGAAATATCACAAACAATTGAGGGTTTACAGCCATTTCATTTAACCGCACTCCTTGCATTTTAGGTCGCCAATTCAGTAATTTATTATGAACTCTTCCACTTTCATGAAAATTTTTTAAATATTTTTTCCATATATCGGATGTCATTTAAAATATATTTCTGCAATAAAATAATTTTGGCCGCCGAAATGGATTTTTCGCCCAATGTGCGACGGTCTAAATGTTCCGCATGTTACAGATTTAGCACGAAAATGATATCCATTCTTCCATGACAAGCTACATACCCAATCGAATCCACTAGTCTCCCAACTTGCTTCTGACTCAATTCCTAATTACCCTCCGAGGGGTCTGAAGAATACGGCTTTCTGATATAGAACCGTAATTAAAGAACTACTGATGAGTAGTTTTTTACAAGTTATGACATGTCATTGTAATAATTTTATTTATTACGTTTATAGTATAACTGAAGAGAAACACTTTATTAAGCGGTGCTGCCCATTTTAAATGGGTTGCTAAATACACAGCATACTAATCTATCACAATTTGACATTTGGCATTATTTAATAACAAAAATAAATATAGCAAAAAAAAAACGCGTAATAATAATTTTTTTTTTAAATATAAAAATCTACATGTTAAAATGATCGATCCAATGCGAATTACAAAATTACAGTTAAAAAAGTTAAAATATTAAAAAGACAACATATAATCTTATTGATAAAAATATAAAATATATATATATATTTTTTTCCATTTATTGATATTTACAACTGTACAAAATAAAATACAACAAGTAAATGTGTTGACAGTGAATACAATGGCATGTAAATAACTTGTGAAGAACTACTCACTAGTAGCACTTCAATAAAATCGACACTAAAAGGTCTCTAAGCCATCTTCTTTTCAGACGCCTCGGAGGATTAGCAGGGATGGAGGAGGAAGCAAGTTGGGAGACTAGTGGATTAGAGTGGTTATGGAGCTTACTACGAAAGGATAGGTATCTGGTTTGGGCTAAATCAGAAACATATGGAACATTAAGATCTTTATGGATAAGTTTATTGGTCACATAGTAAGGAGCATTGAGGAAGGATTTTGGATTGTAAGGATTGGATACGATATAAATTGGTTGGTTTAGTAGAGCCCCAAAGCTCAACTCCGTACGTCCAAATAGGTCTAATCACAGTCATGTATATGAGTCTTTTGTAATTAATTGGGAGCGTTGAACGTTTGTCTAGTAAATGTTGAAGTAGTCTGTAACGACGGGCAGTTTCTTGTCGTTTTAGTCTTGTATGTGAATTCCAAGTAAGACGTTTGTCCAAGTGGAGTCCTAGGTAGCGGATCTGTTCAACGGGGATTAGTGGAATAAATATAAAATATAACTTACAAAATATAACTATACAAAATGAATATAAAACTATGTACATAAGGTAATGTAGCAGTAACTATATAACCATAAAACAACTAGAACAATCATGCAATATAAAATAAGTATACAGTTGTAAATATTAATAAAGTATATTAGTATTTGTTTATAATATTTTTTAGTACGTAGGTATTAATTCTTTAGATTATAATTTTAATATGGTAGCATGTAATGTTTTGCCAGTGCACGGTTATGTTATCAACGTACCAAGGTGCCTGTGTTGTTTTCCTAAACGAATGAATGAATGAATGAATGAATGAATGAATGCTCTTTATTTGTTAAAGACAGAGTCTTGTACAAACAATAATATTATTAATAATATACAATAGATCCATAGCACGAGTCTAGTGCTCTTAAACAAATCCTTACATAACAATACTTTGTTTACATTATACAAATGAATATTTATTGGAACAAAAATATATGATCTAAATTCTTTATGTTTATAATAGATATCAACGTTTTACATAATAGACATTTACATATGCACTTATCATCTACACATAGATCAATCACCTCTACACATTAATTAATATTAATAATTAATTACATAATCAAATAAATAAATATATACACATACACACACACACACACACACACACACACACACATACACACACACACACACACACACACACACACACACATACATATTTATGCATACACCTATATAAACGCAATGTATAAATAAAGGCAATATATAAAATAACATCAAATATAAACAATATAAATTATAAACATACTCAAGACATATATTCATGTTATCACCAACATAATTTAAACAACATCTTAATTGAGAATTGAGATAATTCTCAACTTAATTTTCTTCTGACTTCTCTTTTGAGGTTTCTACACTCTGAATCAAACCATGGTTGGTTTGGCTGAAAATTCTTTCTATACGATGTTTTCTTCATTATAAGCAAACCAGTAGAAGACAAACCTTCATGTATACACTCAACAAAGTTTTGATATAATTCGTTTGCCTCATATGAATTTTTGTATATTTTATCACTGTTTGATAAATGTGCCTTATTGTTTTCCTAAACGATTTTGCCTGAAAAGTTTGTAGTTTATGAATACATACCTCTTTTGCCAGTCCCTTGTATTTGCACTTATGTTTCACAAATATAAGGTACTGACAAATAAAGTATAAAGAAACCTTAATTAATAAGTAAGTATACAATTGAACATTATTTCTTCAATGAAATATTATTTTTACGCATAGCAATAATTTTAAACCTGTTTGAAATTGCACTGATTAGGTGTTTAAATATTGTGTAAAAGTATTAATAGACATCCAATATTGATTGTAATGTTGTAATGTTGTAATGTTGGTAATCTAGATGGACACAGGCTATTAAGAAACTCTTACGGATGTGGACTGCGTTTGCAGTACTTATATGATACAACTGAAGGCCCATGAATTATATTTTCACTCACAATGTTAAAAAGCAAAGGATCGGCATTTTGATTAGGTAATAATTTTAATTCACCAGAAATAACTTTAATGATTTGATCTGGATGGATTTAAATTTCAAACCCTAAAAGTATAATGACAGTGAGGTAAATCACGTTTCTGCCCATTTCTGTACATTTAAATTTTTATTATTGTAAATTTTACCATCGCTAAAACCTTCCTAGAACTACGGAGATGATGTAGCTAAAATTTTGAACGTATGAGTTCAGTAGTTTTAGCATTGTAAACTCCATTGAGGAACGCTGCTAACCAGGTATCGGTCGATTTTCAAACTTTACGGGGATCTACATGTTGCACCACATAATTACATTTTTTTTTTAAATAACTTAATTGAATATAAGTGAATTGATTTAGCTTTTCCAAGCTGTATATAAATCTGCACCTTTGTAACCTCAGATATAAGAATGGCAGTCACCACCTATCGGACAAGACCTTCATAGTTCTTTAAGATTTGTTACACGACAAGACTTTTATTTTATTTTATATTGTACCACACACTTATATATATATATATATATATATATATATATATATATATATATATATATATATATATATATATATATATATATATATATATATATATATATATATAGGGTAATTTCACTATTGAACTAAAAGCAAAAGTCCTGCAATCTTGTATTTACCCCTCAATCCTGTATGGCGCTCAGACTTGGTCAATAACAAAAAAGGAACGGGCGAAACTAGACACCATCCAAATGAAACTTTTAAGGAGTATGGCGGGAATCCGAAGAAGTGAGAAGATTAAGAACCGAGATATCCTAATTCGTGTAAAAGTTAAAAGTCTCAGCAAGGAAGCCCAAAAACTGAAATGGAGGTGGCTGGACGCCTAGCGAGAGTCAAGAATGAAAGATGGTCGAAAAGCAGCACCGAGTGGACACCGATCGGCCAAGTGAGAAGCAGGGGAAGGCATGAATGGAGGGACGAAATTACCCGAAGACTAGGAACCAATTGGATGAAAGTGGCCAGGGATAGAGACTGTTGGTTGAAAATTATAAATAATCTATAGGAACAAAAGAAAAAAAAAAAAAGTTTTGTTTTCTTTGTAGTTTTGTTTTTGGTTTAGTGCTTTACAAAGAATATTGTATATTTTATTTTGTATTTTTACTAGCCAGTTTCTATTCTGTAAAATTATTTTGGAACTCCATTTTACCTCCTAAGGGAGATTGATTGATTGTTTTATTGTCTTAGGGCCTGTGGCCCTATCTTACAGACAAAAAATATATATATGACTTAGCTAAAAATGTTACAATCTTTGTTGTTGTTTTGTTTTTTTTTTCCTTTCATACATACAAAAATTAAACTATGGCTAAATGTACAAAAACAAAATACATAAATAAACTTACAGGTGAAATGAAAGCAAACATAATTTAAAAAAATAAAATAAAAAAAAAAAAAAAAAAAACAACGCGAAAAAAAAAAAAAAAAAAAAAAAAAAGGCTTTTGTCATAAATATGATGTCAATAAAGCTTTATTATTATTATTATATATATATATATATATATATATATATATATATATATATATATATATATATATATAAATAAGTCTTCGATAAACCGAGGCGCTCCCACGTTTCCTTCCTCTATTCCGAATTAAACTGGCTTTATCCCATATTTCGTAGAAAATATTTCTATGGATCATTCCTTTACCAAATCAGTACCCTTCATCCTTCCTATATTTACAATACGCTTCAATTCAGATCTGCAATCAAGTCACTGAACACAAGATCCCGTCATTCTGATCTATATACCCCATCCCATAGAACTACTACATTCCAGCGCTCTTTCCTATTCCGCTCAACCATCCTATGGAATTCCATTCCTTCTCATATTAGACAAGCGAAATCTCTAAAAACATTTAAATTCCTCTATTTCCTGTACCTCCTCCTAATCCAAGGTGACGCTTACTAACAATATATTTTTTCAATTAAACGATATCTAAGTCTTTCTGATACACACTCAGTGTTCCCAATTAAAATAATTTTTTCTCATTCCGAATACAACATTTGGGTTCTAATATTGTATATAAATAGCATTGTACTAACCGATTTATTATTTCATTTGTAGAATGTCTTCTTATTTTCCTGTTCATATATTACATTAGTATCTATGTATACATTATCATTGTTATATTAATATTTCTTCTTTATTTTATTATTTTTTATTTTTATTTTTATTTTTTCATCTTATTTATTCATCATGTCTCTGACCAGATGTAACTAATATCATTTCTTTCTGTACCATTTGTTATTCTTAAGGGACTTGGTCCCGGAATAAAATTGTTTTTCTATTCTATATATATATATATATATATATATATATATATATATATATATATATATATATATATATATAAAACTAAACGACTAATTTCTTCTTGATCATTTAATTAATCATTATATCACCGTAACATTAAAAATGGGGCTGGAACATAAGGAAAAACATAACTCTAAAGATATTATTACCCATTCTGCCTTTAATATATGACATTTACAACTCCCATTAAAATCCATTAGAGCCATTATCAGAAAAGTACTCTTACGACATTCTCGAAAACCTTCACGGACATTCTCATGAAATAAAACGCGAAGCGAAAAATGATATAATTGCATGTCATTTTCCGGCAGCGGGCTTCACAACATTGAGAAAATTAAATGATATCTCCCGATAATGAGCACTTGTTTCTAGAGCAAGGTTAACATATCTGAAAAATGTAGTCAGTACTATTAGAATTAAAGGAACGGACTTGAAAAACGTCCCACTTGAAATCCTCATCCATAGAAAAATCTACAAGGTTTTTCGTCATTTTTCACAACGTTAAAGATTACTTAGGCATTGGTAGCGGAGCTTTGGTACTTCAATAAACAAAATATTTCCTTCTATTTAAAAATTACTTTGCAAAACCATCTATGTCCCTTTTATCAGGTCGTTTCAAAAGCCCTGTCGTTTTTTTTTTGTTTTTTTTGGGTAATTAAAAAATTTAATGACCCAATAGCTATAAATTAACTTTATTCATTAAAATATGTTTCCTAGCGAAAGAACTGAAACGAAATTGAGAAAATCTTACATATGACATTAAAAATTAGTCTGGAGCTTCCAAAGATAAGGCCTCAATCCATTTTTTAAGGTGGCCCTAACAATATTTCAAAATTTACCATCGCCATAAAATCAGTACCGATTTATTAATAAATTTATTATTTATGTGTTATTAATACAGGAAATAGTTAGGAAAAATAAATACAAACGTACGGTTTTAGTAATAATAAAATAAAAACAAAAGTTTCAATAACTTTCAATAACCTTGAGCAACCCATATCCACAGACTCAATTTAAAATAATTAAAAAGAACACCATGATGGTATAGAAGGATCAACAAAATTAGGATTGATGAATTAATTTTCACTTCGATTGAGATTATTTTATTAGAAAACTAGATTCGAATGCTAAAGATTCATCACAAACATACAAAATTTTCAACACATCAGCACTATGTTATGGATTATATATACTAAAGTTTTCAAAAATGTAAGACAAAAAATCAAACACTGGTACTCACCTGAGGAGATCTAACAGATATCTGAAATATATCCATCGTGGAAAGGGGAAGGATGGGCAGGTAGTTAAATTTTTTGAAGTTTACTTTGAGATTTCTCTTATGACTCATTGGATTTATCCGTTCCTATTGAAAACAAATTTAAAATGGGGCTATTGGAAATGTTTATCTGGTCATTTAAACAAAAATCTGGATCGATTTTAAACGATTTAATGATTCATAAATATTTAATTTTAGGCTATGTATTATTCTACTTGATGTATTATTTCTATTATCGAGTTTTTATTAAATTTATGGTTATTTTCATTTGGATGGATAGCGAAATTGGAATTTTGGGTCTTAATAAATATGCTCTTATATGTTCTTTTACTCTTTGATTTACCGATCATTTTTCCCGTGTATTTTGCTTCACAATGATTACTAAAGACCGGATTTTCGTGCAGTATAAACCATTGAAACGTGCAACAAAAACTTTAAAACGTGCAATAAAAAAAATTAAAACGTGCAAAAACGTGCAATAAAAAAAATCAAAACGCGTAAAAAGGTGTACTAAATAAAAAGATTTTGGTTTTTATTTTTTATTAGCACCCTAGTAGACATAAAATAAAGTAAAATATTGAATATAATGAAATTAATAATTTTCCTTTATTTAAACTATATTTTGTATTGAAATATTTAAATAAAAAACACTCTTAGCAACAATAATTATATGCCATTGTAAAAAAAAAACATAATACAAAATTCTATTTATTACCATCAAGTAGATACATAATATTATGTTTTAAAAGAATATATTTTAAATCTATCTTTTAAATTATAAAATACGAAAACAGCAGGAACATTTTCTAGGACAAGAATCAATTATTTAGACAATATAAACAATTCAATAAGACATAAACAAAATAAAGAAATCAATTTTTTTCGTTACAATTTACTACACTATACATTTCTAAATTTTTTTCTGTCAAATTATACCTCCTGTCATCGAGGATATGTTTTAAAAGAGAAAAAGCTCTTTCTACATCAATACTGATGAGTGGGCATTTTTTATAGGAACTTAAAATGTTCGGTGCCACATCTACATCTGAACGTTTGCCATTTAAAACGTCGTTAAATGTTTGTAAAATTTTAAATCCAAGATTTTTTTCAAATACAGTTTGAAATTTTTCATAAATTAATTTCCCTTTGTCGTTATTTACTTTTTTGAGTGTCTCTTCAACACTTAATACGATACTAATTTGTTCATCTAACGATAGATTTTTTGCCTCTAAACTCTTTATGGCAACGGGTATTGGGCCAAAATGGGACCTTATGAATGCCAATGCGGACTTAACTGAATTGTTTTTTATAATGTTTTTTAATTTGGTGAAAACAAGAGCATCTTCTTCCAAATGTTCTATTAGCTCTGCATACCTATCCGAATTTTAGGAATAAAAAAGGGCAGCATCTAAAGAACTAAGGGCTAAATATAAAGAACTGAGAAATACAAACACGGCTACCGGATATAGGGAGGGGTGTGATGTTGAAAAACATAAAAATTCCCAGAAAATGGGGGACTCGAGAATTGAAAACTCCTATCAAAAAATATTAAAACCTGTTTAAAAAAAAGGGTTTGTTTTATTTCACTTGTTTTTATAAAACAAGTGAAATAAAACAAACATGCAATTTCGTGCAATATAAAACTAGTATAGAAATAACGTAGTTTTCATGATTCGAATTTCTATCCAAGTTTTAATGAATTTGGAGTTTGCAAAAAAAAAAAGATGCAATTGCACGAAAATCCGGTCTTTAGTGATTACATTTTAGTTCGTATACACCGCTTTTTTGGAAAGGGTCTATTTTGTCTTTAGGTGAAGGGAAGTATGATGACAACGGTTTATCTATTTTAAATGCAGGGTTTAAACCTTTTTTTTTATAAAGCCGGAAAAGATTAGGTTCATGAACAACCTAGTAAAAAATAATTTTAATTGCCATTACAATCAGATTGGGGTGTTGGATACAACCAGAAACAAAACACTGCCTTCATTATTCTTCTGTTCAGAACACCTGACCTTGCCATTTAATCTCAGCCGTGACCATTCTCTCTTTCTTTTTCCCATTAACGTACCCAAATAATAATTTGATTTTATAGTCATCATTCAATCATAAATCATTCTCAAAGCCCACCTTTGTCTTAAGCATCTTATATCAATGTACGGATCCAGAAAGATCTAGTACTACACATATTATATACATATATATAAGAAAAAAAAAAAAGAAGAAAATAAAGTCGATTCTCCCTAAGAATAATTAATGAGTGCAATACATAGGGCAATCGAAACAACTACATTTTGAGTCACAAAAGAAAAAAAAATACGACTTACGTATACATATTATTATAATATTTATTTCATAAATATTCACATTTTACATTTGTTCGGAAGATTGAAAATTCAGGAGGTAAAGAAATAGATGATGTTTAAAGGAAGTTAGGGAGGAGCATTTTCGAATTGAGATGGGCAAGGAATTCCATAAAGAAGGATGCAGTTCGATGAGCAGGAGTATACAGATTAATGGGTTGGGTTCTAGTATTTAAGAGGTGGATGGAGGAGCGCAGGGTAATGAGCTCATGAATATAGCTGGGTTTTTTGGTACTCAAGGATTGAAATATGAGTCCACCTAGGAAGTATCGGCGACGTAAATTGGGGTAAAGCCACCCGATTTCAGAATACCTGTGAGATATGTGAGAACTTCTGGAGATCTCGAAAATATATCTAATAAAACAGTTCATTACAGGCCACCATATACTATGCACCCGTAGTCAAAGTTGGGAAAAATGAGAGATAATACTAAAAGTTGTCGAGTACTTAGTGGTAATGAATCGCGTTAATGTAAAAGTTCTTTAAGAATATAAATAGATTTTTGGTAATTTGGGAAATATATTCTTCCAAGAATGACTTTCGATATATATATATTCAAACAGCTCACCCACAAATTATTGATTTGAATATGAAGATAGGACACGTGGGACGTGTCGCTCCTAGAAGATATCGCAACTATATATACCTTTAAAATGAGAAAGGTAGGATTTATTTTTACAAATTCGTTTTTACATTTTATATTTGTAAAAGGGAATATTTTAGGTTGACATAGCCTTTGTAAGTAAAAAGAGTTATATAATAAGAGCATCAATTAAATGTTTATTCTTGTTAAATATTAAACCTTATTAAGGTGTTAAGTAAATTTTAATGTTTGTTTTGAGGAATAGTCTGCGTTGTAACAAACATTGAAATACGACTGTTATGTAATGAACTAAATTTAACAGGTTTACAAGTGTCCACTATTAGTGTCTTCTAATGACCATTTACTAGTCAAAAAGTGGGGTCACCTATGGTGTAGTGGTTAGCATAGCAACCTACTAAACCCAAGATCGCGGGTTCGCAGCCCGGCAGATGACCTTAGGATTTTTTAAAGGGAGTAAAAAATCCTTAGCTATGCCGTCCTTCGGATGCGATGTCAGGTACTCATTAAAGATCCCTATCCTCATTACACCTGGATAGGCAAAATTTAGGACTCCCACCGTAGCATCATCCGATCAGCCATAGCAGCATAAAGTGACGTTAAACGAAATAAACAAACAAACTAGCCAAAAAGTTAATAGTTGGTGCACGTTCATGATATACAATAAACGTCATAAGTACCTAAGAGGAACCTTTGGCTCAAAAAAAACAAAAACTATATATATATATACATATATATATATATATATATATATATATATATACACACATATATATATATACATATACATATACATATATACTACATATATACACATATTTATATATAACTTGTATAACTTATATATAATTTTATTGTAACCTGTTCTTTTTCACTGTAGGGCATGATTATGAGAACAATATAGTCTCGAAAAGTCGCTGAAGTAGTTGTTTTTATTTATTGACTGAACCTCAAGAATCTTATTAAACATTCAATAGTAGCATTCAAGAAATTTATCCGTATATATATATATATATATATATATATATATATATATATATATATATATATATATATATATATATATATATAATTTATTTACGTACACTAATGGTTTACAATAAATAATAACAAATTTCTACTACTACTCCGTTATGGAAATTACTAACAAAAATTTTTTTTTAATTAATTGATATATACATTTTAAACAAAAAATTTGGATTATGTGACGAGCTGACGGCTGAAATGTGTCGTGTGCCGGTTAATCCAGAGCAATTTCACGCGTACGATCGCGTTTGAAGCGGCCGCGCCGAATCGATTGACTAAGGCAATTTTCACAGGATTGCTAAACAGATTTTTTTTCACACTTATTTTAATTCATTGCAGAAGAGAGGAATAACAATGCCTTTAATTAAAAATTATGTATTATCATAGAATCCAGAGTTACTTAACGATACTTTTTTCAAATATATCAGATTAGTCCAGTCTAGATATCTAACGATTATAATAACAATGGCTTGTGAAGCAACTCTTGATAGGACTTCTAGTTATATATCATACTCCAGTCAATGAGTGCTGAAATGAGGGGTGTAGAATACATGAAATATGCGATTATATTTACCTCATAGCTTCGTTAGGAATAGTTAGAAGGTAAACATACTAAAAGTCCCCGCCCCTGGGGGTGAGCTAACGGTGGGGGGGGAGAAGGTCCGATCTTGGGTTTTTTGGATTATATCTCGAAAACGTTGAGCCCTAGAAAAATATGTTTCCAATCAAAATTAAAGATTATTCAATTTCCTACAGAAATGATTCTATACATATTTCTAGAACTTCCAACAGTTTTGAAAAAAAAAAAAAATTTACCTCAGTTTTTGACAAACATTTGCTTCTAGTGTCTACCTCGATCATTTCTCAGAACAAAATGTCAGAATCAAAGTTGTAGAGCATTAAATTTTCTTTTATTTCATATGTACGTTTGTGCCACTTGAAGCAAATGTTTGACGAAAAGTAAGGCAAAAAACATTTTTTTTTTCTAGAAAACTATTAATTTTTAATAACATATATCTCGAAAACCGTTGAAAGTTCGACAAATTTGTATAGACACAATTTTTTAGAAAATGTAATTAACTTTAATTTTGATTTGTAGCCTATTTTTCTAGAGTCCACCGTTTTCGAGATATAATCGAAAAACACAAAAATGGGACCTTCTCCCCTACTCCCACCGTTAGTTCACCCCCAGGGGCGGGGACTTTTAGTATGTTCACCTTCAATGTCAAAAATAATCGGATATTTCATGGACTCTACACCCCTCATATCAGCGCTCATTGACTGGACTAATACCCTACTGTTTGAAACGAAAATTCGTTAAGATTATATTGGTTAGAAAACTAGTAACCTTTGCTTACTATTATTTAAAGGGAACATATACTCTCCAGGAATCATTAATTTTCCAACAAGAACAAAACTTCAGTAGCCAAATTGTTCAAAAATGTTTTACAAAACACGTAAATGGATTATTCTGCCATTTATTCTGCAATTTGACGTGTAATGACAGATTTTTAAGATAAGATTGACAAACCAATAGACACCAAAGTCAAATTTTTGGTAGAAAGTTTAAGAAACCCTTTTTGTGCTCAGTACGTCAGCTTTCATTTTTATCAAGGAAAATGATTGTGCTTCCTTTCAATAAAAAGTAAATAAATAAATAATATGTTTTTTTTTTCCGTGTTAAAAAAAAAAAATATATGTGTGTATGTAGTATATATATATATATATATATATGTTTAGTAAGGTTATTGAGGTTCAGTCCATAAATAAAAAACAACTATTTTGGCGACGTTTCGAGACTATATTGTTCTCATAATCTTGACTTGCAAGTCTTATTTTAGTACATCGGAACAATTATCTTAAACGACGAGTGTATCAACATAAATACAGTTGCACGTCTATAAATAAAAACCCGAACAAACCTGACCAAACAGCTCTCAACCACACATTACAGGCAAACAAAACATTCTTTTAAATTTGATTCCCCCAAAATTATTCACCATGATTCCCCAAAATTATTCACCATGAACAAAATAATTTTAAAAGAAATATTAAAGAAATGATAACCATAGAAAAAATTAAAAACCGCGCAATAAACAAATATCAGACGTTCTAAATCTTAACACCTGTTATTCCAACTTAATACATTCAGACCAATAATATACATTTACATTTATATACATCATACAAACCATTCTACCATTGATTAGTATATTACACTGAAATATTTTTGTACCTGCATCTTTGGGAATACCTACCCAGTCCTTTTAACTTATTTTTTAAGAAATAGGGTTTTCCCCACTAACCTTTGTTAACTGTCTTTTTAAACTCCCCTAGGTTAGTTGTGTACAAGAATTGTTAGTCTATTCATATCCACTAGTAATATTGTAAGTAGCTTCATACTGCTCTATATTCTGTAATTATATATATTTTTATTTTTTTTTTATTTTTTTTTTTCCAAGCCCCTATGGCTAACAAAAGTTTTGATTCATTCTTCATTATGATGATTCTGCTTCTTTTACTGCACCAAGGTGCATTTTAAGAGGGTTCTGAAGAGAGCAGTGGTTTGGAGAAAATAGTATTATGAGTCACTATCTAGTGATGGGGCTCACTAGGGTATATTTTTATTACCCTACACATGTTGTTATATACCTGTACTGTAGCTAACTTTATGTTTTGAAATAACTTGTATAACTTATATAATTTTATTGTAACCTTGTTTTTTTCACTGTAGGGCATGATTATGAGAACAATATAGTCTCGGAACGTCGCCAAAATAGTTGATTTTTTATTTTATGACTGAACCTCAAGAACCTTACTAAACATTTAATAGTAACAGTCAAGACATTTATCCATATATACATGTATATATATATATATATTTGTCTATATTGGACTACTTCTTGGCCCTTATAATCGTTTAATTCTAAAGCTTTTCGATACGAAAGATAAATTAATTATAATAAAATTAATTAATTAATTCCTGTTATCATCCTTATCACCTAAACTTACCATACCGCCACCATTCAAACATAAAGGAGTAGTATGTGCCACTTACCTGAAAAATAAAATCAGTAAATATAAATTTCATTTTGAAAAAAATGGAATAAAAACAACTATTATATAAACATTGCTTTACAAATAATATTTTTAACTTACAATAAGCTAAATGAACAATGAATAATCAAAAACAAATATTTTCAATTTTGAATTTAGCGTTTTATAATTGTATCTTTTTGGAATTGAGCATGAATACCTAGCATTTGAAACTAATCTTTTAATAAATTAATTATCAAATGGCAAATAATTTATCAATTCCAATCTTAGTTGCACTCAAACCCATAATGGTATTGGTACCCTTACATAAGCGTGACTCCACCAGATCGGCCTACCCGCACTACACCGAGCAGTTCGATCCTTACGCTCAACTTATCGATAGCTCTTTCCTATAACCTCACGTGTAAACATTCACTTCTACAGTTTCAACTTGGATTGCGTTGTTTAGTTTGTTATATTCAGTCATCTTAAATGTAAATAGGTGAAACAGAAATAAACAACATGAGTTTCATAATGAATTTAGTGTTTTATAAATTGATGTTTTCTTATTTATACTTGCCTAATGTGTAAAAGTGTTACAAAAGTTAAGAAGATTAATTTCTATATGCATTTGGTGTTTTATATATTTATAATTTGTTATTTACACTTCCCCAACATAAGAAAGTTTATCAGAAGTTAACATTACTTGTGATTTAGGATTATATTAATTCTAATTTAATATAATATTTATTATATTTTCTTCAATAAAAAAGTTATAAATGTAGATAATATCATGTATTTTATGAAGCAATTACTCCTCAGCATATATTGTAAAAACATGTAACATATCTCGGGATCATGGTCCCATCCTCAGACTCTTCTCTGTTTCCATTCTTAACCAACCAACTACTTGCTTAGGAGCACTTGCTTTATAAAATACATGATATTATCTACACTTATAACTCCTTTATTGAAGAAAATATTAGATAAAGTGGATGGCTTAATGAATAACCACCGGATGAATAAAAGTGTAGAAGTTGGTTAGATAAGAATGGAAACAGAGAAGAGTCTGAGGATGGGACCATGATCCCGAAACATGTTACATGTTTTTACAATATATGCTGAGGAGTACTTGCTTTATAAAATACATGATATAATATTTATTCAACATTGATTTGGTGTCTTATATTTTGATATTTTCTAATTTCCACATCATTATTTTCTTATTTCTCATTTTAATATCAGAAGGTAAACAGAAGTTAATATAACATTAAACAGGGATTTAGAGTTTTGTGAGTAAATGAAGGAGAATAACCTTTTCCCTAGTAGCGACTAAAACACCGAAATAAATCGGAAGAAGGTCAGAATCGATATAAGGTATCCTAGGCGCGTGAAGGGGCTGGAGCCACGCTTCTGTAAGAGTACCATGATATATATAAATAGATATAGATTTCCCACTAACGTGACTAGGTTCCATATAGGCTAAATAATAAAGTATTTATTAGGCTGTGACATCCTTTCTATTTAAAGACAATGCATCATGCATTCCACAACACAGCCGTCACGTTTATCCTATTCCAGTAAGCTGACGGTTCTCAATTAATTATACAATATGATCACTGGCCACGGGCAGACTTAGTCTCTGTTGGTTTGGTATTCATGTGATTATCATAATGCTTAGTATGCGAGGCTCCAACATGCGCCCCTAATCACAATCTCAGTAACAATGATTGCGTAATTTGTAATCCGTCGATTCGGCAAAGAGGATTACTCGAAACATAAGCGAATAATTAATAAAATGTCTTTATATAATTCGCAACAGAATATTGTCTTTCCTGCGCATCTGGTAAATGAGATGTGTTTCAATTTTGCCTTCGATATTTTGAAATTAAGATAAAATCAATGAAAATCAAATGAAAGAAAAATAAATTAAATGAAATAAGTTAGTATAACAAGAGATCTCTTGGTCACGACCCGCAGTGGAACAAGTAATGTATTTGAAGTGGAAGAAAATCATAACAACGAATCATCAATTCCGGTTCACTGTTAATAAGAGCGATACCAAATTAAAGGATTTCATTAATATTATCAGCTTAATCGCTCTGCAGCTCCAGAGATAAATAAATGAACACCAAATAGTGCCTAAAATAATTTTATTTGAAAATCCAACGAAATAATCCGATATTATGGATGGACAATATTGCTTCACACAAGTAGTGGATTCCATTTGTGATAGTTAACCATATTTACAAAAGTTTTTTTAAATAAGCAAATTTAAATATTGGAAAATGTTGGGTCCCTTCCCGCTGTGGCATTTCTGGAAATGAAAGACCTGATTCAGCAGCTCAGTTAGCAAGAATAAGTGACAATGATATTGTTAAAAACATCAACCCTATTCATAAGGAGACTGGGTGAGGCATGTGAGATGCTCGATTCAAGCCAAGTGGGAAGAGACATAGAAAACAAATAGGTCTAAATTGTTAGATTTAAACTCAAACTGCTCAAATAGGATGTCCAGAAAGGAGGAAATAATTCTGTGCCGCCTAAGAATCGGACACTGTGAATTCTCCCATGGCTACCTTCTCCGCGGCTTGGAGCCCCCTCCCCTACCTGCGTTAATTGTCAGGAACCCAGGACAGTACAACACATATTAGTAGATTATCCACAGTTTTCATCTCTAAGGGAAAGAAATTTCATATAAACTGAAAGAAATCATACAAGATGATGAAAAATCAGTGAAGTCATTGTTGGAAATTCTTAAGGCTATCATGTTTTATGGACGGATATAGGGGATAAGAAATCGAAGAATAACTGCCAATGACCCTCAAGGGTAGAGGCAAATCAAAAATAAATAAATAAGCAAATTTAACGTTTAATTTTAACTTCATTAAAATATTTTTAAAATGGCACCGCATGACTTCAAACCTTTTTAATTACTAACACTAGCAACTTTATACCAACTTTTTTCCAGCAAAAATCACCTGGTATGGACTGCCATTTTATTAATTTCTTCGATTTTCCTTCCTCATTCAACAACATCGTAAAACGTTTCACAGTGGAACGAACAATGAATTCTAAGTGGAAATAAATCAAAACCACAAAATACAAACCACCGAATCCCGCTTAATGTTGAAAATTCATTATTTTGATTATCCGAGCCAAATCGAATTTTCAAAGCCGTGTACTGAAAATTTAAGTTATTTGACTTAACCACTTATTCACTAGTGTGATAGAAATAAAGTAGGAGGTTCAAATAATTAAAAAAAAAAAGGTATCTTTTCGTATTTACTCTGCATATCTAGATCTAGATTTATAACTCTGAAGCTTGATCTACTTGGCAGTAATACAAAGCACATATTTCCTACACTGAAAATAAAATACATTCCCTACATACAACACCTAGTGATCGTAACTAGATCAAAACTTTGTATTGTATTGTAAAAGGGGTTGACTCATATTTTCTATTTGTATTTGTATTATAAACCAATAAAAATAGAACGATTTTAGAAAACAAATTAAACAAAATACATGAATAATAAGAGAAGTTTTATTCATCAATAATTAATTTTAATTACAAAAGACTCATTTATATGGCAGTTATTAGACCTATTTGAACATACGGAGTTGAGCTTTGAGACTCCACTAAACCATCCAATTCTTCTCGTATCCAATCCTTACAATCCAAAATCCTTCGAAAAATTCTCAATGCTCCTTATTATATCACAAATAAACCTATCCATAAAGATCTTAATGCTCCATATGTTACTGATTTCGCCCCAAAGCAGATACCAATCCTTTCATAGTAAACTCCATACCCACTCTAATCCATTAGTCTTCCAACTTGCTTCACATTCGATTCTTGATAACCCACCGAGGCGTCAGAAAAGAAGATGGCCAAGAGACGTTCTAGTTTAGTTTTTATTGAAGTGCTACTGATGAGTTCTTTTCAAGTTTTGTCATGTTATGGTAATTGTTATGAACACATTTACTAGATGTATATTACATATAGTTGTAAATATCAAAAAAAAAAAAAAATAATTAATTTTAAATAACATACAACAAAAATAAACAAGAAATATATATTAGAAACTATATAACGTGTCCTTTAAGTGTTTCTCTTAGAGTCTGGAACGTGACGTCAGGCCTAGTGAAAGTGACTCAGTTCGAAGACCTCTTCAGTCAACAACGCACCCAAACAGAAAATTTGTTTCTTTAATTCCTATGTACAATATAATGTAATTTAAACAATATTATAACATAATGAAAATTAAAAT
Organism: Euschistus heros; assembly: GCA_003667255.2. Lineage (NCBI taxonomy): Eukaryota > Metazoa > Arthropoda > Insecta > Hemiptera > Pentatomidae > Euschistus > Euschistus heros. The sequence goes on from RCWM02000015.1 coordinate 3,151,072, forward strand.
ATACGCTAGAATCCCACTAATCTGGTCTCTATAACTAGAATTTTCTATTAAATTTAGCAGGAAATACATTGTTAAAATTTACAGGTAAAGGGAAGATGTTCTTTTTTATAATTTCTTTTTTTTTAAATAAAATTTATAGGTATTTACACCTGTACAATGACATTCACTAGTAGCAATTCAATAATAGTTCTGTATTGGAAGGTCTCTTCGTCATCTTCTTTTCAGACGCCTCGGAGGGTTGTCGAAAATAGAATGGGAAGCGAATGGAAAGACTAGAATCGTACATATCGATTAATTTTTAAACTGCACTGGGATCCACATTTCGCACTACATATTTATAGCTTTTTTTTTAAATATATTTTTTTTAATAATGATAATAATAAAAGTGCTGGTCTTAGGTCCTCTACATGATTAACATAGTTGTATAGTTTAGTTAATAGTTTTACACTTTAAAGATTATCTGTGAACAGTGGGAAAAGTAAGGGAAAAAAACCCACATAAAAAAAATGAAAAAAAAAGAAATGTAAAGAAAGAAAAATAATTATATAGTATAAAATAAAATATAGCATAAGAATTAAATACAATTAATAATTAAATACAAAACAATAATAATAAATATAAATAAATGGATGACTGTGTGTATACATAGCAGTTGAGTAATCAAAGGGAGGTTTATGTTAAGAGTACATGTTTGGTTCTTTTGGGCGTGTATCTTTTGAGGGAATTTTTATCATAATTACCAATTTCTTTTTATAGGGGATTTTCTGGATTTTTTTTTTTTTTTTTTTTTTTTTTTTTCAAAGTATGCTTTGGTTTGTTCGAAGAGATACTGTTTTAGAGGGAGTAAATTTAGGTCATGGAGTATGGTTGATATTTTAGTATAAGGAGGATAATCATTGATGGTCCTCATGCAAATGTTCTGAACCCTTTCCAATTTATTATAGTTAGTGGAGCAAGTTGAGCTCCACACTGGTGAACCATATGTGATTTGTGCACGGATAACTGTTTTCTATAGTATAAGTTTATTTTTAGGGATTGATTTCGATATTTTATTGAAGCAGGGAAACATTTTGTATAAAAGTTTTTTAGCTTTATCAGTTTTATTGTTTATATGTTCGATGTTAATGATTTGTCCAGTGTTAAACCTAAGTATTTTATTGATTTAGACCAAGGTATGTCTTCTGTGTTTAAAATGATATGCTGGTCTATGACAGGTCTACGTTTTGTGAAGATGATTGCCTCCGATTTGCTTGTATTTACTTTCAGTTTACATCTCCGGTAATGAAATTTAAGTACATTTTATCCTAAATGTTTTGCTCTATATAACACCGTACCTTTGTAAACTCTCTCGAATGGTGCTCGCCACCTATCGGTCGATTATCAAACTTCACTGCACCAGTTATTTTTCAATTTGTTATTAAAAAAGCGATGATAACGCCTCGGAGGGATATCAGGAAAAGAGTTTGAAGCAAGTTGAGATCCTAATGAATTCGAATGGGTATGTAGTTTATGATGAAAGGATAGGTTGTTTGGACTAAATCCGCAACATATGGAACATTAAGACCTGTTTGTTTGTGAAATAATAAGGTAAACAGGCTAGTGTTTGAATTATCTAGACCGGAGATGATAGACAAATCCCGCCACATTGACCAGACATACCCTGCGTTTTTTGTTGCTATCCTAAAGCCTAGAAGGCAGGTAGATAGTACACCTGAGCTCTGTATAGTGTCTTCTGTATCATCATCTAATCCTCACAGTAACCAGTCGGTTAGACCAGCTGTAATGAAAACATCTTAACTGGAAGAGAAAATAAATTGTTAAAATAATGTTAAGTGCTCCATCTCTGTCCATATTTAAATCCCTTCTTTTTCAATACCTCCTTTCTCTCCAAAATGATACTGGCTAGCAAAACATCGTTTTAAAAAAAAGCATTGAGTAGATGTACATAGTTTTTATTTCTTCCGACAGTTATTGGATTTTCATAATTTTTATTTTAACTGTATCTGTTTTTGTTCTTTATATGTAAAATTGTAAATATTTAATCGGATTGTTAATTTCTTTTATTTCATATTAAGATAACCAGACTCATTAGGGGACATCGTCCCTAAATAAAGTTTATTAACGGAACCGAAAGTACATTAAAATAATTTTAATTGAGTGGTTTAGATGAAAAGGGGTACAAGTAACAAAACCTCATTGTAGAGTAAAAGCCAATCAAAGTATCAGTTTGCCACAAACACTTTCAGGATTTTCGGTAAGTAGTTAGATTTCTTCTCTATAGATGGCATCACCTAACGGAATATTCACTTGTATCTCTTTGCCACAGAATTATTTGTAACTTTAAGTTTCACAATATGCACTTACTCCAGTTTTTCATAATTTGCCACTTGTACCCCTTTGCATCTAAACCACTCAATTATAATATCGAATAGTCCGGCATGAAATGCATGATTTTATAAATATCAATGTTTCGGGAGGATAAACACATCATCAATTGATTCCCGGCTAAATATTTATTAACAGTGTTTGTATATAGTGTTGTCTGTGGCCTGGGTCTTCCACGTGTCTTTTTTCCAAAGGGAGGAAAATACCTTGAGGGACCTAATACCCAACTATAAAAAACAGTATACATATTTTTAGAGATCAACTAAACAAATTTTTTATATATATATATATATATATATATATATATATATATATATATATATATATGGTCCTTGTAGAACCCTGGCCTCCTCAACAATTCTCTGCCATTCAAACCTTTCTTCGGCAACCCTTCTCCATCCTCTCACACCCAGAGTCCGAAGATCGTCTTCAAAATCTTCCAGCCAACGAAGTCGAGGCCTTCCTCTCCTTCTCATTCCACCCGGGTGCCCCTCCAACATCATTTTAGGGAACCTACTTGCCCCCATTCTTTGCAAATGCCCCAGCCATCTAATTCTGCCTCTTTTTCTGTTGGCTACAATATCTGGAGCAGCATATAGAGTTCTCAGTTCCTCATTTGTTCTCATTCGCCAGAGATTCAGTCCATACTTGGACCATATATTTTGCGAAGGATTTTTCTTTCCCACCACCTGTTTAATAATTTAATGTCTCACTCCCGTACCGGCTGAAGGATCGTTCGATATACCCTTATTTTGATATTGCAGGATATGTTTCTACTTTGATAATTTTTTACTAAAGACCAATAGCACCTGTTTCCTGCTATTATTCTTGATTTTATTTCTTCTTTGATACTATTGTCCTCAGTGACAAAGTAGCCAGATACTTAAACTTAGGCACTCTCTCAAAGGAATATCCAGCCCCCTCAATGTATCTATGTCCTCTTTCCTCTCTAGTTGTTACCATGTATTTGGTCTTTTCTTTATTTAGTGTGAGTCCTACATTTCTTGCTGCTTTTTCACACTCCTCGAAAGCTCCTAGGAGCGCATTAGTAGTTCTTATATATATATCGATTATAAATATTATCGCTATGGTCATCGGAGTTATAAGTTGGTCCATAACAACCCCTGACCAGAGTTGGGCAAATTATTATCATAGCTAAAATTTAACCAAAATTTATTCACAGCAATTTGACAACTAATTTACTGGTGTCAATCGCCTAATTTAATAATAATTAAATCTTTCAGTAAAAAAATCATTGGTTCGCTTAAAAAATGAGTGAAAGATTCAATCCTTACTAAATTAGGTGATTAGTTGTCAAACAGCAATGATTAAATTTTTAGATTATATTTTGCCACACTCAGCTGCTGACCAAAAAGAAACTGTTTTTCAAAAGCTGTCATCCCATACAAACCATAGATGACGAATATTCCTTAATTCAGGACAATCCATGGTCACATAAAACAACGCATTGTTTCCTGCTACTTGAAAAAACCTTCCAATCCAATGTTTATGTAAATAATATAATAACGAATACCCTTGGTTGTCCTTGTTTGTATGAAGATATAAAATATGCTATAAATATGTTTTATGTACTCAAAGCACTAAGGCTTTCAGGATTAAAAAACAAATCTAGTAAAATTTGATTACAGCATTCATAATGAAATAAAATGAAACAATAAACTTTATTCTAGGACTTACTGTGTCCTAAGAATAAAAATAATGCACAATTAAAAGTACGATTGTCTGGCCTATTATTTACAAATTAAATGCTTCAGTAATTACAGCATACATTTTTGACAGGAAAAAAAAATTAAATTAAATTTTAAAAAATTAAAAATATTTTTATATATGAAATAATAATAATAACATAAAATAAAATCGTATATACATGAACATATAAAAGAAAGAAAGAGAAAAACAAGTAATTCTAAATATTAATTTGATTATTGACATATTTGTGGAAGATTGATTGTCTAAAAGGTACCCCAGAAAGGTACCCAAGGTAAACCCACTGGTAGTGCTTCAATAAAAGTTCTGTATGAGAAGACCCCGAATATTTTTTTTCAAATGCCTCAGTGTTGTCGTTTATCGAATGGGAAGCAAGTTGAGAGACTAGAGGATTTAAATGGTTATGTAGTTTAAATATAAAAGTATTTTTTTTTTTAAATTTTACTATAATATTTTAAGAACACATTATAACAAGAAGATAGTAAAGAAATCATTTAAATAATTACTTCTAATACGCAAGTTGGGAATAAAGACCCCGAAGGAGTAAAGAACCGATGGCAAGAGCCAATTGAACCTTGCCCTTTCAATGAACACTCCCGCTCTCTGCAGTCTGGTTCTGTCTCCCGTTATTAGTTTAGTTAGTGTTTATTGTGTATATATATTAGTGTTAGTGTATATATATAATACCGTTACACAAGCATGTCTCCAGCCCCTACACGCGCCCAGAATACCTTTTATTGATTCTAACCTTCTTTCGACTTATTTCGGTGTTTTAGTCGCTACTTTTCGAGGGGAAAGGTTATCCTCTTTCATTTACCGAGAGACTCTAAATCCATGTTCAATATTAACGTATTGATATTAAAATGAGAAACAAGAAAATATCAGAATATAAGACATTAAATCAATGTTTAATTAATATTATAATGTTAACTCCTGATAAACTTTCTGATGTCAGGGAAGTTTAAATAACAAATTATTAATGTATAAAACACAGAATCCTTGCTGAAAGTTATGATGATAATTTCTGCTATATTTTCTCAAGGGAAGTGGAAATAAGAAAATATGAAACCTGTGATATACTTTCTCACATTTATTTTTTATTCGATGTGTTTTATTGAATTAATAATACAATCTGTCTTACTTTAGGGCAATAAGTAATATGGACGACAAAGAATCTATTCACAAAATATGTAAACTGCAATTTTTTCACTCATAAAACTCCTATCTTAACATTTCATAGGGCCAAAAAAAAAATAAATCTTAAAAGAACTGATATAAGCATTTCGACGAACGTGAAAGTAAAAGTCACAATGTGGGTTTAAAACTTGCTATCAGAAGTATTTTTAAACATTTCTCGATTTAACCTTTTAAATAAACTCCAGACACTTCGGAAACACAAACATAATGTGGTATATCTGACAATATTTGAGTTATAATTCTGTGTAAATACGTCCCGCTACGAAGGCAGTTTCCAACCTTGATCGTCACAAGGACCGTGTGGCCTAATGGATAAGGCGTCGGACTTCGGATCCGAAGATTGCAGGTTCGAGTCCTGTCACGGTCGCATTACTTTTTTTTATTTTCGCACTTTTCCTTTTTTTTTTTAATAAATATAGTATTTATTTGCTGTATACTTACTTTTTTTTATAATTAAATGATATTTTTTTAAATTATCACAGTAGTATTTAAATTATTAAATTCTATAAAATTAAAAAACAAAAAATATTAACACCAAATTCAAATTATATTATTTTTCTAATAATCCTAACAAATATTGATCACGATTTAAATACTGATACAAATCATATTTATAAATTATATCCTAATCTATATAGTTAGGATTTCTTATATAAATAAAAATAATTTAATAAAATTAATGTTGAAAATGTTTTTTTTTTAAATAAATGCAATATTTCTTAACTATAAATTATTTTTTATAATTAAATAACATTTTTCTAAATTACCAGAGTCGCATTTAAATTATTAAAATCTATATAACTTTAATAATTTAGTAACACCAATTTCAGATTAAATTATTTTTCTTATAATCCTATCAAATATTGATAATGATTTAAATACTAACACAAATTATATTTATAGATCATATTATACTCTTATATTATTGTAATATCAATTATTTATAAATTATATCCTAATCTATATAATTAGGATTTTTTATATAAATAATAATAATAATATAAAATTAATGTTGCATTTTTTTTTTTTTTTAATAAATACAGTATTTATTTACTATATAGTTATTTTTGATAATTAAATGATATTTCTTTAAATTATCATAGTCGTATGTAAATTATTAAATTCTATAAGATTTTAATAATTTATTAACACCAAATTCAAATTAAATTATTTTTCTTATAATTCAAAAAAATATTGTTCACGACTTAAATACTAATACAAATTATATTTATAGATCATATTATACCATTATATTATTGTAATATCAATTATTTATAAATTATATCGTAACCTGTATAATTAAGATTTCTTATATAAATAAAAATAATTTAATAAAATATTTTAAAGAAATGAAAATTATTACCGTAATTTTTTTTCAAAGATATTAACTCTAAAACAATTAGAAATAAAACAAACTACTGAGTATAATAGAGATTATGAGTGGCATGCAACCGCAGATAACACCGTTCTGCAAAAATAAAAAAAAAATAAAAACTTCGCTCCCTTGAGAAATTGTTCCTAATTTTTATATTTTATGTGTGCTGCATTCGAATCTGAAGGCAAAAATATTCTATCTAGCATCATTTTGAGAAATTGGCTTTATTTTTGAAAAACATGAAATAACGTATTTTTATTTTATTTTTTAAATTTCATTTATTTCTTTTTCACTATTATGATTATTTTTTGAGGCTTTTATATTTAAAATTGTGCTGAATTAGAATCAGTAGTAAAAAAAAAATTCTACTAAGCACCGTTTGTTATAGAATGGAGAGTGTTTTTAAAAAAAACAAACAACTGAAATAGCACTTTTTTCATATATTTTTATAACGATTTTTTTTTTTTTTTTTTTTTTTTTTTTTGGTGAAAAACAGTAATATATAAAATAATAATGTTTGATACTGAATATAATTAATATTTATATTGTTTCCCTTTAGTACTCTACAGTCGGCAAGCATCTTATTGCATTTACCGCTATATCCATTTGGGCTATCTCTTGATGAAATTGTTCTCCATGTTTATCTAAAACTGATCACAAGTTGGAAGGAAAGAAATTTAAGTGGGAAAGAAAAAAATGAATTTTTGAGGACGTTGCAACCCATGCTTTATACTATAAAAGCATTTCTACAGAAATGTCATTTATGCAACAAAGCCTAATACTTATGCTCTCCAATTTATTTCATTTTGTAATTATAAAGGTTTCAAAATCAAATAGTTTTTTTTTAGTTTTTTTTGTTAAAGCTTTCAATGATAAAATTTTTTTCGAAATGTCAAAAAACACATGATTGAGAGCACACTTCAAAACATAATAAAACATCATTTTTGTTGAAGGAAGTATTTTGATGCAAAACTGAGTAATCAAATTCTACGGATAATTCACCTAATAGCAGGTCATAAACGATCAAATAAATGTTTTCAGCAATGTTTGTTATATCGAAATGTTTAAACATAAAATTATGAGTAAACAGCATAATAAAATTAACAACCAACATTTTAACAAATTATTAGTGTTTTACAATTCCTTTATAATTTGTATGTACGAATTTTAATAGACATACAAATTTTTAAAAGAATTTACTGTTGTTCACTGACAGTCATTTTCATATACAGTTGCTCGATTCTTATATATGACCTAAAAGATCTAATCAAGATCGCTAACTGACAAGAAGGGGACGTTTGCAGTTGTAACTCACAGATTTGAATGCCGATTCGTGTGTGGGTAGTAGGGACCTATAATAGTGCAAAACTAGAGTTATAGCCGCCAATGGGCATTAGGAGCCGAGAAAAAAAAATATATGAAAATCACGTTTTATTTTTTTCTCAGCTCACAGTCAAGATAGAGAAATGATTCTTTCACGTTTAATTGCAGTTATGTATGTTATTAGATATAAAAATACTTTTGTCATGCTTATGGCACTATCCGGCTTAAGGTTATTCAAAAATGACAAAATTCCAAGGAAATCCGCTGTAAATCAGTGGAAACTTTTTTTCATGAACAACTGACCTCAAATCTCGATTTAACGCGCCATAAAACCCTTATATGTGAAATTTTATAAAAATCAAAAAATATTGATTTTTTACTCCTTTCGAGGAGTTAAAATTTTGAAGTTGAGATTTTATCAACATTTTCTACCGGCCATAACAACTGCTGTGTTCAACCGATTACAACAGTAATAACTCACTAGAATCAGCATGCATTCTGCTTTTTATCCATGCGTATAACATTTACTCCCGATTTTAGTGGACAAAAACTGATGTAAATGAAAAAATCCAAGGTCAGCTATAACTTGAGATATTTCAATAAGGGAAAATCCTGCGACCTCCGGATTTGGGCTAAACTGTGCAGTTTGAAGGCTTCTAGATGACCTTAAAATTTTGTCTTAATCGGTTGCGAAATATGTGAGATAGCGCAAATTATTTACATTGTTTCAGAAATTGACAGCATCCATTTGAAATCCTACAAAATTTTAAAGGTATAAAAAAAATATTTTTGATTTCGACAAAATTAAGTTTCTACATGTTTTTTGAGATGAGGAATCTGGAAATAATATCAGTCTTTAGTTAAAAAATTTTCCTCACCTATATTATATAAGTAAGACGTTTTAAAATTATCTATTTCTATTATTATTTTATTACATTTTTTTATATTAGTTTTTACACAATAAATTTCAAATAGAACCATTTAAAAACGATATACATATTTTTTAACCAAAACCTGATATTAATTTTAGATTATTCATCAATCTTAAGATTTCTATGCAATATGAAATAAAAATATGTAATTTTAAAACGCATGTATGTATAATATGTAATTTTTTTCATTCACATCAGTTTTTGTCCACTAAAATCGGGAGTAAATGTTATACGCATGGATAAAAAGCAGAATGTATGCTGATTCCAATGATGCTATTACTATTGTAATCGGTTGAACGCAGCCATCAGTTGTTATGGCCGTTAGAAAATGTTGATAAAATCTCAACTTCAAAATTTTAACTCCTCGAAAGGGGTAAAAAATCAATATTTTTTGATTTTGATAAAATTTCACATATACGGGTTTTATGGCGCGTTAAATCGAGATTTGAGGTCAGTTGTCCATGAAAAAAAGTTTCCACTGATTTACAGCGGATTTCCTTGGAATTTTGTCATTTTTGAGCAACCTTAAGCCGGATAGTGTCTTAAGCATAACAAAAGTATTTTTATATTTAATAACATACATAACTGCAATTAAACGTGAAAGAATCATTTCTCTATCTTGACTGAGAGCTGAGAAAAAAAATAAAACGTGATTTTCATATTTTTTTTTTTTTTTTCTCTCGGCTCCTAATGCCCATTGGCAGCTATAACTCTAGTTTTGCACTATTATAGGTCCCCACTACCCACACAAAAATCGGCATTCAAATCTGTGAGTTACAACTGCAAACGTCCCCTTGTGAGTAAAAGAATGGAACTGTTTATTGAAAAGTGATTATTAAAATCATACCAGTATCAAGAGAAAATAGCAATTTTTTTTTTCAAAATTCAGAAACTTCTGGAATCACTTCCAAAACGGCTTCATGAGGTACTTCGAATACTAGATTTTATTTTTATTTGTTAGAATAATGAATTATCCAACTGTATGAAAATTAAAAACACTATTTTTTATTCATTGTTTATAATAAAATAAATTAGCACTAATTTATTGTTTTTTGACATACAATAACTTTTCCTTAAATGTGGGTGCATTTTTTTCTCCTGAAATTAAAATAAATTTTGTATTTGAAAAAACTATTTAGTCCACAGATGTGATAACAGATCCTCGGCTATCCGAGACTTTACAGATTTATAATATATTAATGTTATTAAATGGGGGGCAACGACACCGCTTCCACGCAGTGCCCCCTGGAAACGCATTAAATGCGGCTCAATGGTGTCGAACTATGGAGATGACAGCAGGTCAACGGCAGCATCCATAAGGTCAAGTGAGATGACTTACTGCGGAGGGGTAGAAGAGACTCATTGAGCCATGGTGACGGCAACTCTTCTAGGAAAAGAGCATTCCGAAATGAAAGCTCCTGGCCCTCCAGGTTGGGGGTTAGGCATTGGGCCAACAACCCAATCCTGGAAAAACCTTAACGTTTCGAACACACTAAGAAGAGATAGCCGGACTGATTTAAAAAAATCAGAAGAATTTTTGGCCCAGTAAACGACCATGGAAATTGGAGAATAAGAAGGAACAAAGAATTGGAAGAGCTATTCGGGGAACCGAATATAGTAGCGGTCATCAAGGAAGGAAGGTTGCGGTGGCTGCGACATTTCCAACGGATGCCGGACGGGAGGTTGCCAAAGAGGATGATGAATGACAGACCGGATGGTACCAGATTAAGAGGAAGGCCTAGAATAAGGTGGCAGGATAATGTGGAGGCCGACCTGAAAAATCTAGGAATAAGAGGATGGCGAAGAAAAGCTATGGATAAACTCCAATGGTCATCTCTTCTGCGTGAGGCCAAGGCCCATCTAGGGCTGTAGAGCCAACCAATAAATAAATAAATAAATGTTATTAAATAAAAAATGAGAGTCAAAATAAAACAAAAACCGATCTAACCTATTTAAGACAATAACAATTATAATTTTAACAATCTTAACTAATTATCATTTCAATTCCACTAACTGTTATTTCTTATAACTAGAGACCGGATTTCTGTGTTATTGCGCATTTTGTTCGCTTTGATTTAGCGCTCTCTAACCCAAGTAGTTATCTCATTTATATAATAAGGATTCTTATTCTTAAATTTTATTTTGCACGAAATTGCACAAATTTGACGTTTTGGGTTTAATTGCACGAATTCGGGTTTTACTGCACGAAATTGCACAATTGAACCAAATCCATCTAATTTTATTCACTTAACCATTTAATTTTTGAAAATTTTACTTACGATTATTAGGCAACATTTATAACAATTATTTATATTAAATAGGTTAATTAGTTTTAAATTGAAAGTAAAAAGTCGCTTAAATCAAATGTATTTGTGAGCTACTACTTTTAAATGATCGTGTTGAATTGGGAGCTATGAGGATTTAGGCAAATATTGAGGATGGACGTACTTCCTAGAACTAAGATGTTTCTTCAGAAAATTTTATTCCCCGCTTCCCATTTCATCCCCACTTCTGATTTAGCACAAAGGGCTAGTTGTTGACAAGATTTTAAACTATCAACTTTGAAAATGCCAAAAACGTCCGGGAGTGTTTCTACAAAACTGAAACAATGGACCAATAAATATCCAGAGCTGCTGATATTTGTTTGAAACTCTTGAAGAAAGCTTAAAACAAATTGAAAATGAAAAGGGAATATATTTATTTTCAAAATTCGGGTAAATCCTTGAGAAAAACTACGGCTACATTCTTTAAAAAAAAATTAAATTATTTTATAACGGAATCGAAATAGAAGCTGATCTGGATTCACCACAATCGCATGCTACACAAATTGTCCTGTTACGTCCATAGATGTAGAACGTTCCTTTTCTTTGCTAAAAAAACATTTTATTAAGTGACAGGCGGCAGAATTTTACTGAGAAATATTTTGAAATTTATATTTCGTACATTTTCACGAAACTTTTAAAAACTAATTTATTTTTCAAAAACATTTAATTATATTTTGTTTCCACGTAAAAGGAAATTTTAATAAAGATATTTTATATTTCTTTTAATAGACAATTTTTTTCCCCAAATTTTAAAGTATTTCAGATTGAATTAACACTAAAACGAAACGTTTGTCGAAATGTCCTTAAGTTTATTCAAGGCTGGTTAAGTTTTGTATAAATAAATGGATTGCTGCATGTATTAAGTTTTTAAATTCACGTTTTGAGTTTTTTACTGCACGATTTTGCATGTTTTGAGTTTTTTACTGCACGATTTTGCATGTTTTGAGTTTTTTTACTGCACGATTTTGCATGTTTTGAGTTTTTTACTGCACGATTTTGCATATTTTGAGTTTTTTACTGCACTATTTTGCATATTTTGAGTTTTTTATGCACCATTTTGCATGTTTTGAGTTTTTTACTGCACGATTTTGCATGTTTTGAGTTTTTTACTGCACAAAAATCCGGTCTCTACTTATAACTAATCAAAAACTGTTTGATCATATTTTTATCTTCTATACGATACAATTACGTTGTTAAAAAAATTGTAATAATGTTTTTAATCATCACTAATCGAATAGCGTAATAATTTTAATGTTTTCTTACTACGTAACAATGGCTGAAATCCAATATCAAGCTAATATTATTTTAAATTTCAAATCTCGGCAAATAAAAGTTTTAACAAATGAAGTAGGAAATACGTGGGAACTGTCTGTTATGTAAAATAACATGGCATGCATCCTCTAAAGGTTATATAACTTAGTTTTCATGCTTTTAAAGAAAAAGTATAGATTTTCTATTAAAAAAATAAAATAAAGAAATCAATAAACTTTTTTATTAATAATTAACTTATCAAAATATTCAGTATTATATTAAGATAATGAACTGTTATATCAGTGCTTACAACAAAAGGCCCATGAATCATATTTTTACACACAATATCAAAAAAGTAAATTATTGTAATTTTGATTTGATAATAATTTTTATTCAGCAGAAATAATTTATCGATTCCATGTGGTTGGATTTTAAATTCTAGCAATAAAAATCTAGGAAAGTGTGACAAACACTCGTTTCTGCCACTCGATGATGTACTTTTAAATTTTAATTATTGTAAATTTTATTACTGCTAAATCTTCCTAGAACTTTAAAAATTATGTAGTTAAATTTTGATAAGGATATGTTGCACCACTGTAAATTCAATTGCGAAATGGTGCTAACCACATACGAGGTGTGATCAAAAAGTTCCAGGACTGAATTTTTATACATTTATTCATACAACATACAGGTTATTCAAATTTGTCTCCTTCGAAGTACTCCCCTTGGGAAGCTACACACTTTTCCCACCGGTGTTTCCACTGATCAAAGGCCCCAGAAAAACTCTTCTTTTGTAAAGGTGTTTAGCAGCTCCGTTGTTTTTTCTTTAATTACGTCAACTATTTGAAATCTTCGTCCTTTCAGGTGTCTCTTGAGCTTCGGGAAAAGAGAAAAGTCGGCTGGAGCCAGGCCTTTACAGTCAAAGAAAACCGTAAGCATGACCTTCACATTTGCTTTGACTTGGCGTGCTTTCTTGGGTCTTGGAGAACCTTTTGATGTCCATTGTGATGATTGGGCTTTTGTTTCCACATCGTAACCAAAAACCCATGTCTCGTCTCCCGTAATGACATGTTTCAAGAAGCTTTCGTCGTCATTTGCCTTTTGAAGAGGTTCCTTAGAAACATGAGTTCGGTGTTGTTTTTGGTCTTCAGTCAACAGTTTTGGCACAAACTTTGCTGCAACACGACGCATTTGAAGTTTTTCAGTTAAAATTTCCTGACATGACCCAAATGAAATGTTACACTCTCGTGCCATTTCACGGATTGTTAGTCGACGGTCTGATCGTACGAGAGCGTTCACTTTAGCAACATTGTCATCATTGATTGACGTTGAAGGGCGTCCGGAACGAGCATCGTCGTATGTGGATGTTCGGCCATCTTTAAACCTCTTGAACCACTGATGGCAGCATGATCGGCTTAGACATTCTTCACCAAAGGCTCTTGTAACATCAAAAAGGTTTCAGAAAAGGTTTTGTTCAGTTTCACACAAAACTTCACACAAACACGTTGCTCTTCTTTCACATTCATTTTTATAAAATAGCCAAACTCTATAAAACTAACCTCAAACAAACTGTGCTAATGTTACTTTCAGTGATGTTATGATTGATCTGCAAACACAGCTGTGTTCCTGTTGAGTCAGGCAATACAATGCTGCCAACTGCATCGCTGTGAGACATTGCATTCCCATAGTATATAAAAAGTCCTGGAACTTTTTGATCACACCTCGTATTTCAAACTTCACTGGGATCCACATGTCGCACAAAATATTTCTTTTATATATACATTTATTGAAATTTACAAATGTACAAAATATAAACATCAAGTAGATTTATTGACAACGATTATAATAACATGTTAAAACTTGAAAAGAACTACTCATCAGTAGCACTTTATTAAAAATTCTACACTAAAAGATCTCTAGGCCATCTTCGTTTCAGACGCCTCGGAGGATTATCAGGAATAGAGTGGGAGAAAGTTGAGAGACTAACGGATTTGAGTGGTTATGGAGCTTACTATGAAAGGATAGGTATCTGGTGTGGGCTAAATCAGCAACATATGGAACATTAAGTTCTTTATGGATAAGTTTATTTGTCACAAAGTAAGGAGCATTGAGGATTTTAAGGATTGAATACGAGATGAATTCGATGGTTTAGTGGAGCCCCAAACTTCAACTCCGTACGTCCAAATAAGTCTAATCTCAGTCATGTTTATGAGTCTTTTGTAATTAAGGAGCTTTGAACGTTTGCCTAGTGAATGTTGAAGTGGTCTGTAACGGTGGGCAGTTTCTTGTCGTTTTAGTCTTTACCACAAATTTAAGTATTTTTTAATAATTTGATTAAATATAAGTAAATTTTATTATCAATTTCAAGGCCTAAGTAACTTGGTATCTTTTTAGATTCTCATGTAGAATGGCGTTCGCCACCTATCAGTAAATTTTCAAACTTCACTGTTATCCACATGCTATCGTTTTTTTAATAACAAAATAATTAAAAATAAATAGTTTTTATTATTTCTAAACCTTTCTGGAGCTATAAAAATGATTTAGTTATAATTTGATATAGATTTATTCAGTAGTTTTCGCAATTAGTGATCATAAACGAAAAATGGCTTGTACTTTTATATAATAGTAGAGATGTTTCAACTTAATACAGTTGTTAATATTAATAAATAAATATCTTTGAATAGAAAAACTATCCCGTGATCACTTTTACTTTCTTTTTTAATAATAGATCTAATGATAGCCTTATATGTTCTGGCCGAAACGTTACGTTCATGCGATGTTGTATAAAATGTTTTATACATCAATTTTGACACAAAAAGAAACATCATTAAAATTAATTCGGCACTTTAGTAACTTAAAAACTGAACTTGATAATATACTTTTTTATTATATTATTTTTTTGGAGTCTATTTTGACATTTTCTTCATCAATCCAGTAGCAATGAAAAATGATTAATTAAAAAAAAAAAAAAAAAAAAAAAAAAAAAAAAAAAAAGAATAATTTTTTATTGAACCTGATATTTCAAGATGACGTAAATCTTCGATCTAATAATTCCAAGAGGCGAGAAAAAAAAAAACCCAATATTTCCAAGCTATTAATTCAACGGGTAATAATCCAATAAATAAGTTAGAGATTGTTTAATATATTATATAAGAATGAGGAGGGTAATAGGGACTGGATTTGTTTTTATCCTTCTTTAAGGATTCAGGACAATGAATTAAGGATGAGGCAGAGGCTATGTTTAACCCTAAGTCGCGTGATGTCCTCCAGCGACTATCGACACCTCTGATAGCCATTTCATCTTCAATCTGCGAAGAATGATGAGACAAATATATTTGCTATCATCATCTTCATCACCTCGGTTTAGCGTAAACTTCTTGTAATTAAACTTTCAACAAAAACTAATAATCGGTAATGAATAATGAATAATGAATGAGTTGACACTTGGGAGTCGTGTCATTTAATATCGATAAAGGTTATAGGAAGTTCGTGACTTGGCAGAGAGGAACGGAGGAGTTTCGTTTTAATATTGACTACACTATCAACAGAGGAAAACGTTTCCTTATACATTAGTATACAACCTTCTATCGACAACTTAAAGAAGATACCTTGAAAAACAGCTGATTCATTAAAAAAAAAATCAATGTGTTCTTGACCACCTGAATAATTTCAAAATGTAGCAATGCCATCTTGATCTTTCTCATTCACGTTTTTATAATTTCATAATTTCAAAATTCACATACTTCTGAGATTGATTCGCGCGTGTATAGTCAGTAGTGAAGGGCCGTTCTGACTTAAAAGTGGAATGAGATTTTACGTTCCGTTCCACTGTTGGAACCAGCTCCAGTTTTCGTTCCACGTCAGTTTGACTAACCTACTAAATACTAATGAAGGGCCGTTCCGAGTTAAAAGTGGAATGAGAATTTACAGTCTGTTCCACTTTCCGTTCCACGTCAGTTTAAAAAACCTACTACCTATGTATCAAGCACTTTTCGTTACATCCCTTTTTGTGACTTCGAGCTGATATCCTCCTCCTTCTATTTTATAATTAAAAATGTTATAGGTACTATTATATAAGAAGGTTTCAATAGCTAAGTATACTAATTTGAAAAAAATATACTTTTAAAATAGTTTTGTTCAATCCAGAATTTTTTTTTTTAAATAGTACACAATTGAGCGAGAATTTTACAACTACATTGGTTCGGAGAAAAGAGGAGTAATTAATTCTTGTGACTGATCCATTAGCTTTTAAACAAATAGCGAAAAAATCATTTAATTACATATGCAGTAAAACCTTGTGTTTATTTCTCTGAATCCAAAAGAAAAAGCCGAGCTCCGTCGGCAGAATAAAAAATTTCAAAGAAATTGGTTTAAAGATGACCATGCGCGAGGTGGTGGAGTGATGGAAAGGGGGGATGAAATCAACAGCGACAGGATCAACGCAACAAAGCAGTCGGAACGACCTTAGGTGGAACGAAACCAGAGATATTTTGGCGTTGGTTTTCGTTCCAGGTGGAACCAAAAACTTGAGCGATGGGTTTCGTTCCAAACCGGTTCAAAGCTGGAACAAGTTCCAAGTTCCGTTTCACCCAGAACGACCCATTACTAATAGTCAGATCGTTTGTCTACATTCCCTGATTTAAATTTCAAACTAAATTTCTCCCTGGCTGAGAAAAACAATAAGATCATAAATATGTCATCTATAATCTACTGTTTTTCCAAATTTACAGTTTAAAACTAAAAGAATCGAATTATTTATATTAATAATTAAATTAAAAATCAATGATTATTCGAAATAAAAAAAGTTAGGAGAAAAAAGAGATTTCAAACGTGACATTTTTCATTCAATCTATTCAGCTCCTAAACAGTTAGTCCTAGCGCAAGAAGAAATTATGAGACACTTTTGAATTTCCAAAAAGCGATGAGACTATGCCAAAACTACTTTTAATGTACATAATGCTAGTGCGTCCATTTTGTAAGGACTGTTTTTAAAAAAACAAAAGAAAATAGTCCTTCACCGCAAGGAAGCTATTCGATCCAGGCCACAATTCCACTTGCAACAACAGGACGTGATGCAGACGTTTCCCGACTTTCATTTCCCTTTTTGAAACCTCAACATTTTTCATCGAATCTACTTATACTATTGCACCGACCAGAGCCAGCTGTGATTTCCATTTAAACAGTATAACTATTTAATTCATTATTGGTTTCGGTTAGGATGGCAACATTGTCAGTTGCATTAGAGTTGTATAATTATACGGCGAAGTGCGTTGGATAGCGGATCTAGATGGCATGTCAAATGATGAGGTCTGGCAGGAAGCAGGGCACCTATCCGTCCGCTGGCCTTCAATGGCTGACCCACCAATCGTCATATTCTAGTTTATGATTTAAATATTAACTACTCATGGTGAATAACTCGTGTAACTAGGATATGATATATATACATGGACGACTAAGGATATTTGATGATGCGGCATGATAAATACCTAGAGAATATACTACAATATTTTTTTAAATTATTATTATTTCTTGTTTATTATAACAATTAATTGAAATTTACAACTGTACAAAATGTTTACATCAAGTAAATGTGTTGTTAACTACTATAATAACATGTTAAAACTTGATAAGAACTACTCATCAGTAGCACTCCAATAAAAATTCTACACTAAGAGGTGTCTAGGCCATCTTCTTTTCAGAAGATTTGCATCGAGTGGGCAACCCCTAACACGTTAGGGCTATCATGTTTCATCGAAGAACAGTTGCAAGCGAATAAAAAAAAAAGAAAAAGAAAAATCTAGAATGTGATGTTTTAGTAATTTCTCTGAAATAATGTATAATAAACCTCTTCTGTAAGATATGGAACCAATTTAATTTGAAATAATTCATAATGATTATTTTTCGTTTTGTCAAAATAGAAACAAATTTTCTTATTTTACAAATAAATATTTATTCAAGGGTATATTGAAATAACCAAAATTACTTTACATCTAATAAGGAAAACGCAGCGTGGAAATGTGTTTGCAGATTGAAACTTTCTATACTTTTCAAGGAATCGTAAAATGGTTATATAGAATTGTTTATTCTTTTCATCAAATTAATTTATTTAATAATAACTGCCTGATATTATTTGTAAATATATCCACTAATTTATTATTTTCTTATATATATTTTTTAATTCATATTTTATTCTTACAAGACTAAAACGACAAGAAACTGCCCGTCGTTACAGACTACTTCAGCATTTACTAGACGTTCAAAGCTCCCAATTAATTACAAAAGACTCATATACTTGACTGTGATTAGACCTATTTGGACGTACGGAGTTGAGCTTTGGGGCTCCACTAAACCATCCAATTCATCTCGTATTCAATCCTTACAATTCAAAATCCTTCGAAAAATCCTCAATGCTCCTTACTTTGTCACCAGTAAACTTAATCTCAATGTTCCATATGTTGCTGATTTAGCCCACACCAGATACCTATCCTTTCATAGTAAGGTCCACAACCACTCAAATTCGTTAGTTTCTCAACTTGCTTCAAACTCCATTCCTGACAATTCTCCATGTGTTTGCGTGTATTTTTTATTAGCCGACAAGGTTTTTTACTACTCTATTCATTTTCTCAAAATAATTATTTCGGTTGAAGTACTTCTGAATAATAAATAAAAAATAAAAATTTACGTTTCCTAATCGGCTCTACCATTAAATCAAGTCAATATACAATGAAAGTTGACTGAGCAGGTGTAATTGAGCGAAGGTATGAAGTACCCAAGAACTCTTAGTTACGGAGCAATTTACTAAAGCAATCCAGTGATGACTTCCTAACGGCGAGTTAGATCGGAGAAAGCTCCCCAGTAGAGGATATAAGGGCGATCATCGAAGGAGCAGGATTGTATATTTCCGGATTGTATTAGAAAGGATTACAAAATATCTGATGAAAGGATTAGAAGAAGTCGAGGACAAAAGCCGTGGAAAGTGCTATTTTGCTTTTTGTATATCCTTTGTTCGCTATGTTTTCAGATTCAATTTTCATAATTTTTTTTTCTGTCTCGTTATCAAACAGTAAGTTGGCGATTATGTCTTAATGAAGGATTTCTTACACTACCGAATGGACGGTTTCTTTTTTCAATTGTTGATGTTGCGATGTCCGAAAATTAATGTAGCTTTATAGTTTAAAATAATACTTCAATTCTTTTTAGAGCTCCGTAGTTCAATTCCGTCCGTCCAAATGGGTCGAATTACGGTCTTGTAAAATAAAGTCTTTCGTAACTAATTGGAAACTTTGGACACTTGTCTATTAAATGTTGGAGTGGTCGATTTTCTTGTTCCAAAATAAATTATCTGAAAGCATTGAATAATGGAAAATAATAAACAAAATTTTAATACATTCCTGCCAACCTGTATTGGTAGCTTTTCCATTCACTTAGAATAGAATTTGGGATATTCATTATTATTATTATTGATTTAACTCTGTACATTTAAATGATTATTATAGTAAACTATACTATTTTAAACCTTCCTAGAACTATGAAGATAATGTAGTTAAAATTTGGTACAACAACAGCAACAATGGCGCTACGGTCCTCTTCCACGATTCCCCTCCATTTGTTTCTGTCACCAGCTGCTCTCCTCCAATACCTCACACCAAGTGTCTAAGTCTGCCTCAACATCTTCCCTCCAGCGCGATCTAGGCCTTCCTCTTTCTCTCTTGCCTCCTTCGGGACGCCCATTCAGCATCAGGGGCTCATTCTCTGAACATGGCCCAGCCATCTTAATCTCCTTTCCTTTATTGTAGCAACCAAATCTGGAGCTTTGTACAGTTCCCTTAGTTCCTGGTAAAATTTGGTGCAGATGGGTTTAATAGTTTTAACATTGCAAACTCAATTGCGCTAACCACATATCGTTCGATTATTAAACATTCCTGGGATCCTACTAGGGTTGGGCGATAGTCGATAGTTAGAACTATCGATAGGCCGATAAACTGATTTGATTGATTGTTGATAAATTTAAGAGTCATTTTGGAATAAGGTTTTTTTGCTATTACAGAAGAAGAAAAAAACTATCATTCCGTTAATCAGCTGTAAAACCTTTCCTTGGAAAAGGAAAGTACATTTTGGAAAATGTATTTTGATATATTACGGTCTAAAATCAAGAATTGGGTCTAAGTCTAGGACGCCGTGATCGGACTTTTAGAAAACTGCTACCTAACAAAACTTTCATAGGATTCGATAAAGAAAATTATCAAAAGATCGTCCAACTTATGTTTCATTGTTTACTTCATTTGATCTCTCGGTTATTTAAACTTTTTCTTTGGTCCTTCGAGTTTAAAATGATGGAGATGCGACTGTTTAAGACTGTATAAACATAACCAATGCCATCTTGAGCCAAAGCCTCATTTTTAATTTCCTCAGTTATAATATCTACTAATTTACCTGCTAATTGTTGGTAGTAATAATTAAGGTATGTTTGTTACCTTGGCGCTACATTGCGTTAAGGATGTTGTCTTAAAAGGATGTCCATTTTCTCTTTTGATTGCGCAACGAACATCCTTTTCGTACGGTGAATTCCTTAAAATATTGGAGGTCGTTTCAGGTAGTGATATAAACAACTACGTGTGTCAAAAAAAAAAAAAAAAAAAAAAAAAAAAAAAAAAAAACTTCTGTTGAATTGCTGACGATAATCTATACTATTATATAAAAGGACAAGCCATTTTTCGTTTGTGATCACTAACCGCGAAATCAATCTTTACCATATTTTAACATCATCTTCATAGTTCAAGGAAGGTTTAGCAATAAAAAAATGTACACATTTTTTTATTGAATTGTTGCTAAACAGCGATAAATATGTTGTGCGCAGTGAAGTTTAAAAATTGAACAATAGGTGACGAGTACCATTTGAGAGAGGTTACAAAGGTACAGTGTTTTATAGAGCTAGAAATTGATGATAAAATTTGCATAATTCAAATAAATTGTTATAAAATAAACAAAAAAAACAAACTAAATACTTAGTGTGTCGTGTAGGATCTAGGGTTGGGCGATAGTCGATAGTTACTATCGATATATCGATTGGTCATGCCTGTCTATGGTCACTATCGATAGATCTTTTTTACCCTCCAGTTTTGAAACTCTCGGAATTATGCTGATCTGTCTCTGTCCAGTGTCGAGTTTTTTTGAAATTGAATTCGGAATTCCTAGAGCTCAAGGGTTCTCTCAAAGATTAAGACAAAGGAAAGCAGAAATGCTAGTTTTTCTTTCGGGAAATATGTGGCTCAAGGAGCACACTTGACTCATGAAATTAACTATGTTATTTTTCATTTCTGAAGATTTGATTGGTTTATTATTATTGTGACCATGTAAATTGTAAATCCTTTTTTAAAATTCAACTAAATTAGTTTTTTTTTCTCTCATCTTTATGATGTAATTTTATAATTTATAATCCTGCTATTTTTAAATAGTAAGTAGATAATTGAATTTAATTAAATTAGTTGAAATTCTTTATTGTATAGCTTTGGAAAAAAAGGACGAGTGGCGGTGGGGGTTCGGGGCGGGATTAAGAGATGGCTCCTGCTATAAGGACACTGTTTTACAGATCTGCCAGGATCTGATGATTTTTTGAGGCCGAAGGACATCCTTGGCCACTCTCTCCATCCACAATTAGAATTAGCTTTTTCGATCTTAAGGATTGCTGTTTTAACGGTTTTTAACACACTGTTTTACAGATCTGCCAGGATCTGACGATTTTTTGAGGCCGAAGGACATCCTTGGCCACTCCCTCCATCCACAATTAGAATTAGCTTTTTCGTCCTTAAGGATTGCTGTTTTAACGGTTTTTTAACACACTGTTTTACAGACCGCCTATCCTTCCGCCGTCTTAAAACAATGAAAATAGTCGAATATTTTAAAAAAAAGTGTCCTTTTTAAGTCCGCCATCTTAAAACCGTTAAATATTTTAAAACAGTATCCTGGAGGACAAGAATGGCAAAAGTTATCCTTCGGATAACTTAAAAAAAACCGTTAATACAGCAATCCTTAAGGACGAAAAAGCTAATTCTAATTGTGGATGGAGAGAGTGGCCAAGGATGTCCTTCCTCGGCCTCAAAAAATCGTAAGATCCTGGCAGATCTGTAATACAGTGTCCTTAAAAACAGTTAAAACAGCAATCCTTAAGGACGAAAAAGCTAATTCTAATTGTGGATGGAGAGAGTGGCCAAGGATGTCCTTCGGCCTCAAAAAATCGTCAGATCCTGGCAGATCTGTAAAACAGTGTCCTTAAAAACCGTTAAAACAGCAATCCTTAAGGACGAAAAAGCTAATTCTAATTGTGGATGGAGAGAGTTGCCAAGGATGTCCTTCCTCGGCCTCAAAAAATCGTCAGATCCTGGCTGATCTGTAAAACAGTGTCCTTATAAACCGTTAAAAC
Source organism: Euschistus heros (assembly GCA_003667255.2). Lineage (NCBI taxonomy): Eukaryota > Metazoa > Arthropoda > Insecta > Hemiptera > Pentatomidae > Euschistus > Euschistus heros. Next base: position 3,174,007 of record RCWM02000015.1, read on the forward strand.
AGCAATCCTTAAGGACGAAAAAGCTAATTCTAATTGTGGATGGAGAGAGTGGCCAAGGATGTCCTTCGGCCTCAAAAAATCGTCAGATCCTGGCAGATCTGTAAAACAGTGTCCTTAAAAACAGTGGACATCCTTGGATTGCTGTTTTAACGGTTTTTTTTTAACATTTTAAAATTTGAACATAGCAATCGATAGTTCTCAGCCGATTGTATCGGCCTATCGATAGTTCTAACTATCGACTATCGCCCAACCCTTAGGTTAAATCATCACCCGTAAAAATGATGAATATACAAAAAAAAACAATTACGAAGCAAAAAAAAATGATTTTTTTTAATCACCCGTAAAAATGATGAATATACAAAAAAACAATTACGAAACGAAAAAAAAAAAAAAAAAAAAGGACTAAAAAAAAAAAAGAAAAAGTATATATATATATAACTTCCATCACTTATCTTAAAATCGTATTTTCCAGTGATTTTATTGTAGATCACTTAGGCCTTTATTTTTATTTTATTTTTCCCGAAATTGGTGTGTAACACCTCCATGAAAGAACCGTTCTTCACGTGCTTTACGCGAGGTGGCCGGATTACAAGGAGTTTCGGACTGTTGAAGAGTAGAATCGGGATTCTACTGTTGTTAGTTTTTCATGCTAAGCACCAAACCAACTATAATCCACAAGTATATTAAATTGCTTCCCATTCGATTCCAGATAATCCTTTCAAGGCATCTATATAGAACATCTCAGCCTCAATTTACTATTTACAGTTGATCATATAGATTTCAATGAAGCATTCTCTAATTATTAATAAATTTCAAATTAACCTACACAATTTATTATACCACATAAATACAATAATGTAAATTATAAGATACAGTAACACATATTGAAGTGAGGAATAAAATCTAGAGACCACGCCTAAGAGATGTTACGTAAATTCCCGCTTACTTTCCAACACCATCTCAGCTCGGTTTCGCGTTGAACAAACCCGTTTGGGAGTTTTCTATAAGACTAATTTTTACTTTCTTCTCCATTGATAGCCGGTGGTGGGAGGAAGTCATTCCATTTAAATTATTATATTCCGCCAAATCATAGGGGTTAGAAAGATAGATCGATTAGAAAGTAGTCTGATTATGTGGGGAGGGGGGGTTTGTTTTACTAATACTAAAAACCTACAAAATAAGAAAAAAAAATTGGTAAAAACAAATACATTATAAAATTTATTAAACTAAAATACATAATTTATTAACTTTTTGTTCGTTAAAGTTAATCAACTTTTCGGATAATTAACTTATATATTATTTTTGTTTAAATAAATTTAATTTCAAGCTGAAACAATAACTTTTGGATGTCTTATTAGCAAAATATTATTCTAGTAGTATGTGGTTTGTACGTTTGTGTATGTATCTTCTTAAAAATTGCTTGTTAGAACTGCCTGTTGTTTGAATTATTGGATTTCCTGAAATGTCTGTAGAGTTGAAAAAGTTCTTGGTCTGTGTGTGAATAAATTGTTTAATAGTTTGAAAACCTAATTCGAGTATCATGTCGGTTATTTCTGTATAGCTGGGGTAGTCATTTATTATTCTCATGCATCTGTTTTGCACCCTTTCAATTTTTTTATAGTTTGAGTCACGGGTGTAGCTCCATACGGGAGAGGCGTACGTCAGTAATGGCCTTTTTTTTCTTTCTTTTTTTAATCTAAAAACTAGCGAATTTCAATGTTTGGTTTAAGTTAATATAGTTTGAGATAACACAAAATGAACTTTTAAATAAGTTTTAATTTATTGATTAGACTAAAATTATAGTGAATACTTAAGGACAACAATTTCGGAAAATCCTTTTACCATCTTAAAATCGTTGAATCCTGAAATGTTTCAAAATAGTATTCTTAAGGACGAAAACTAAAATATATGTGACCCAAAGACGTCTTTCCGCCATCGTCTTTTAGAACGAAAACTAATAAAATAGTTAAATCTTGAAAAAAAAAAAAAAAAGTATCCTCAGTAAGTCTAGTCCAGACTGTAAACAAATGCTCCGGAACTGTTCAGAAATGCTGCGAAACAAAATCAGCCCTTTTCATCAATTTTTTTTTTATCAATTTCATTCGAATCAGGCAGTTTCCGGTTGGAAATGGAAAACACGAGAACATTAAACAAGTTGCGACAAGTCTGGACGTGTTCCTGAGTTCATTTGTTTACTCACTTCATTTCTTTACAAATCTCTGGTGTTGTGATAATAATATTTATTATTAGTGTTGTGATAATAATAATTGTGATTCGTTCGTGGTTTATTATGAAACCTGCCCCATCATCAAAATTTAGGTCCCTCATAAGGACATTGCCATAACTGGTGCCTTCTATTAGGTTTTTTTTATTATCCACCCACCTTCTTTCTTTATTCTATTCCTTTGCCTGTTAAGTAAAATAAATAAATTGGCAGCACAAATTCCTGCAATAGCCTCAATCGACATGTTCAAAACTAAAGAAACACTGACTCAAGCCTAGACATTGTTTCGCAACAAGACATAGCGGAACATTGTTTCGGAACATTGTTTCAGAACAAAGTTTCGGAACTGTTTATAAACTATTTGGGAACATGTTCAACAATGTTCCGAAACATTTGTTTACAGTCTGGACTACGCTTAAGGACGAAAACTAATACTAAGTGGGGAAGGAGAGTGGCCAAGGATCGTCAGATCTGAAAAAACACAATATCATCATCACTAAAATATCCTTCTACAACGAAAGCAGAAATCATATTTAAGTGAACTTAGTATGTGTACGAAAACATTTACTGCTCACTATAGGTTTATGATAACTAAATTAGGTAAGCTAGTTCTTTACTACCTGAGGTTGATATTACTATCAAACACCAAATCAATACAAGAACCACTACCTGTTGTTCTGAATTTTTTGTTATTAATGATTCAAACTAGAAAAATATTAATTATTATAATATCAATAGTATTAATAATAATATTATTACACATGTCTTACAATCGTAAATAATCTATAAATAAATTTTATAGATTACATAAAAAGAAAAAGTAATAACAGTTACAAGTACCAACATACATTTGATTTCTTGTTATAGATAATACATTAATGTATTCTATACATCAGATTACTGATGTTTTAAATGTATAACAACAAATAAATTGGCCGAATTTGGTCAAATTGTTTTTTAAAAAATATTTGAAAACAAACTAAACCAAAAAAAATCATGGTCATAAAGATTTTGAATAGCTCTTCCCAAAAATGTTGAGCCACGAGATATATATATATATATAATTATGAAATAATTCTTGATTATTAAATATTTTTTTAATATATTTTCTCTTCAAAAATAAAAAAATATATATATATATATATATATATATATTTTTTTTTTTTTTTTTTTTTTTTTTTCAAAAACAATATTAGAAAAATTTCTGCAAGAAAAACAAGACCTATGTTCTCAGATAATAGATCTAATTTTGACGTGATGACGTTTTGTTTATTGTTTTGATTTCCCAGAGAATTCTCTAGAAAAGTGAAATCGAACCGAGTTCAGTTTCAACTTTTAGCCCAGTCAATAAACACATTGTAGAGTGCATGCAATATGCGATTATGTTTGACTTCTAAGATTCGTTAGAAGTAGTTAGAAGGTAAACATACTAAAAGTACCCGCCCCTGGGGGATGAACTAACGGTGGGGGAGGGGAGAAGGTCCCATTTTTGGTTTTTTCGATTATATCTCGAAAACGGTGGACTCTAGAAAAACATGTTTCAAATCAAATTTTAAGCTAGATAAATTCCCAATAAAAATTATTCCATACATATTTGTTGAACTACACTTGAAGGTGACTGAGGGCAAATATAGAACAATGGTAGAAAACATCTAGTTTTTGTTTATTTTAGCTCTAAAGAAGACACCGAAACGTCGGCATTCCATAAAAAGTTTTTTTCCTGGACGTGATTTTTAATTCTCCTTGAAAAAAATCATCCCAGATAACCTTCTTCTTGTATTTATTAACAATCAACTATACCTATCTCATAATGAAATATACTTTGTAAATACAGCCATAATTTATGTACAAACTTAGCCTACGAAACTCCTTATCAGACCAGTCTCCCGCTTGTAGGCTTTGCAGGATTCCAGAAAATCCATGCAGTTCTTTCACAATCGGTTTACTGGTGTTGAAAACAAGTGGAGGCCAAGAGAGCACTATCTATATATAATTAAAAGCATTATTGCATTACTGGTTGTTTAGTGATAATAAATGACTGTGTGACCGGTTCTTAGTGAGTATAAAGTTACATCACCGATTGATCAAGATTGCAGAGGTTTGACGTGGCGTATTTATTTATACAAGTTTTATAGTAATTTTTAATTTACTAGGTGATCTTTCGCCCCACATAGATAATTAAATTTTTAAAGAAAACTCGTTTTCCTGCTTATAACGCAGCCCAGTCAATAAACGTATTGTAGAGTGCTTGAAGTATCCGATTATTTTTGACTTCACAGCTTCATTAGGAGTAGTTAGAAGGTGAACATACTAAAAGTCCACGCCTCGGGGGGGAGAGGTTATGGTGGGAGAGGAGAGGAGAGGGTCCCATTTTTGGGTTTTTCGATTATATTTCGAAAACGGTGGATACTAGGAAAATATGCAATGCATCAAAATTAAAGCTAAGTAAATTTCTCATAAAATTGCTTATATGCATATTTGTCGAACTCCCAACGATTTCCGAGATTTACCTTATTAAAAATCGATAATTAAAAAAAAAAAAAAAATAATAATAATGTTCACCCCACTCATGAAACATTTGCTTCAAGAGCCAGAAATTTATGTTTAAAATTAAAGTACATTTAAGTCTTCACATCTTTGATTCTAACATTTTTTCTGGAAAACGATCGTGGAAGGCACTAGAAGGAAAATGTTTGACAAAAAGTGAGGTCAAAATTATTTTTTTTCGAAAATTATCTATTTTTAATAACCTATATTTCGAAATCCGTTGAAAGTTCGACATATATGTTTTTCATTAATTATATAGGAAATTTAATTGGCTTTTATTTTTATTTGAAACATATTTTTCTAGAGTCCACCGATTTCGAGATATAATCGAAAAACCCCAAAAATAGACCTTCTCCCTTCACCCAACGTTAGTTCACCCCCCAGGGGCGGGGACATTTAGTATGTTTACCTTCTAACTATTCCTAACTAAGCTATGAAGTCAAAAATTATCGCATATTCCATGGACTCTACACCCCTCATTTCAGCGCTCATTGACTGCATTAGCAATAATGTTACAAAGAATGAGTTGAAACCTGTGGCGAGCTGAATTATATCAACTATAACTACTTTTCTAATTTAGTTATTAGGAGTTAGAGATTACCCAACGTAATCTATTAATCTCATTCCGACAAATGTCTTTCTAGTATCACTTGAGATATATAGCAGGACTGATAATTTAATTGCCACATCTATTGAAATTCTTTGTATTTAAAAACTAGGAAATATAAATATTTCCAGTAGGAACGAAAAATATATATATATATATATATATATATATATATATATATATATATATATATATATATATATATATATATATATTTTTTTTTTTTTTTTTTTACTGTTACTGTTTATGTTTAGTAAGGTTCTTGAGGTTCAGTCAATAAATAAAAAACAACTATTTTGGCGACGTTTCGAGACTATATTGTTCTCATAATCATGTCCTACAGTGAAAAAACAAGGTTACAATAAAATTATATCAGTTTTATAGTGTTGCATAGCATGTGTTGAAATTTACGACGCGACGTCTGAATTTTTGTTTGTTGCGCAATTTTTTTTATAGTTATTAATTCTATAATATTTCTTTTAACATTATTTTGTACATGTTAAATAATTTTGAGAGAATCATATTTAAAGAGCTGTTTGGTCTGGTTTATTCGAATGTTTGGTTATAGACGTGCAGCTATATTTATGTTGAGAAACACGTCTTTTTGGATATTGTTCTGATTTATCACAACTATCTTTACATATACGTAGTAAGGTCCATAAGTTTCTGGCCAGTCCTGATTCCCCTCCTTCAAACGTGCCTGCTCACTCCATACCCATCGCCCGCACTTCCTCATACCTGTCAGTCAGTGTCCAGCCTTGAAGGAAGCTCCCTATATTTACAATGTTCAAACTCGAGTACCGTGCGGTTATTAAATTATTTTGTAAAGAGGATCTTACTCCTGCACAAATTAAAGAGCGCTTGGATTGTGTAGGGCAGTCCTCTCCCTCGTAATCCACAGTGAAAGAATGGGGAAAATTATTTAAGTTAGTGAGAGGACGTCTAGAAGATGACCCCCGTCCCGGTCGCCAATTGGAAGCTGTCACTTCTGAAACAAACTTATGGAATCTGAATTGCTGTCTGACTGATGTGACTAAAAACCAAGGAAGTAGCAGCGAGGTTGGGGCTTTCAAAAGTGTTTTGAGGATCATCAAAGAACATTTGCATATGAACAAGGTTAGTGCAAGATGAGTTCCAAAAATTCTTTCAGCTGCTCAAAAACAGGAACGAGTTCAGTGCTGCAATGAATTTTTACGCGTTTTTCCAAGCAGCAGTGGAAGAACATTTTTTTAAAAAAGAAGAAAATTATTTTTTTATTGGTATAGAAATTGTGTTGAACTTAGAGGAGAATATATTGAAAAAAAGTAAGACCAGTTTTTTTCTTTCACCTTTCCTTCTAACCCAGGCCGGAAAATTTTGGACACCTTACTACGTACATACATGCATAATAAATATGCGAAGATAGTTGTGGCAAACCTTATTTCAGTAGATCAGAACGATATATAAATCGACGTGTTCATCAACAGAGAGTGGATATTGAAAAAAACATTCCTGACATACTTCTTAACCTTCCTAGGACTGGGTGGGGTGTTCCCGCACCCCAGGGCTCGTTTTTCGCTTGCCATTTTTATAAATTTATAGATATCCCTTAGTCCTTCTAGGAGTTTGCTTCTGCAAGTGTCTTGATTCAAAGTATCAAAAAATAAAAAGAAAAAACTAAATGAACTTCATGTTATTTGAACAAGTATGAACAAAATAACAAGGACCAAACCTAGTCCTTAGTGTGACCTAATATAATTTAGTATAAAGTGAAACTACATTCGTATCATATGTACCCAAACCAAATAAATGTGTAATACTATTATAAGCGAACACCACATAAATAATATTATAAATGATGAGACAAAAAAAAAACAGAAATTATCAGTACATACAATGCTACCAAAGGTGCTGTAGTCACTCTCGACAAAATGGTAGCAGAATATTCCACAAAACGGCAAACTAAAAGATGGCCGAGCACTCGACATGGCTCAGAGGGCAACCTCCACCATTGTCGAAGCTCTACACACCTGTGGAACAAAGTTTAACCCCAAGAAAACTGACGCTATTGTGATGTCCTTTGCTAAATTCAGGAGATCCCAGAGATTGCCTAAGCACTTCACAGTAGACAATGTTGAGCAACCGATATCCAGCTCCATTCTATATCTTGGGGTCAACATTGACCGACACCTGACCTTCTCCACCCACGTGAAGAGCAGGATCAAACAGGCCAGGGCAAAGACCTACCGCCTCTATCATCTCTTGACTTCTCCCCAACTATCCCTCCGCCTCAAGCTCCAGATATACAAATCCATAATTAGACCCACCCTACTCCATGGAGCTCCACTGCTGCACCACATGTACAAGAGTACACTACATGCCCTCCAAACGTTCCAGAACACCGTCCTTCGGCGAATCGTCCGTGGTACCAACCTTCAGAGGGCCAAAAACAGTCACATCCCAGAACAGCTGAGGATGCCTTCCATCCCGACCTACATTGGCCGCCGACACATCAAATTTTTTGATGGTCTGAAGCACTGTTCCAACCCTCTCTTCAGGGACGTAGCCCCACCTCCTAGGCCTGGGAGGTGGCAAGGTTTGACCCCCTTAGCGGACGTACTCGCCGAGGGAAGGGGTTCAGGCTCAACAGATTGACCCGTTAGAACCATCATCGCCAGCAGAGTGACTCCTCCTCGCTCAACATAGAAGAAGGAAGACCATCCGTCAACAGAGTGGATCCAGCAGCTGCCGAGGACAACCATCTTCAAATGCCGCAAGGCAATCCAAGATCCTAATATATATATTGTATATTTTATTGTATGTATTGTAAATAAATGGAGGATTAAAAAAAAAAAAAAAAAAAAAAAAGGCCAATGAAAATTTTTATGAATTCGTTAGATATTGCAGGACTAAATGCACATATTGTGTGAACGAAACTCCATCCTGACTGGAAAATTTCTTCACTTGACAGAAGGCGGATTTTTTTTTTTTGGAGTTGGGAAAAAAAATTAACAGAACTGCTTATTAGAGAAAGATTGAATAATCCAAATTTATGCAGAAGGCTGAAAAGAGACACAATAAAAATGATAGAAAAGTGCATCGACATTGAAGAAAATCAAGAACCCAAGTCTTCAAAGTCGACTGCTACAGTAACTAGGCCCAAAAGTAGGGGAAGATGCTACTTGTTTCCTCAAAAATTCGATTCCTAAGTAAAAATTTCGTGTAATAACTGTAATAATTAATATGTCCAAAACATACAAAAAATAATCCTGTGTGTATAAATTGTATAAATGCTGAAAATTAATAAATTTTTTTTATTATACTTCTTTTTTTAATATTGTTTTGCTTTCATGTTTTTTATAATAATAAAAGTAAATTTATTTTATTAATATTAATTTTTTTTTTTTTTTGTAAGTCAATCATTTTTATGATGAAAATGTACAAATTTATTTAACAATTTATTAATAAATAAACAAAAATTAGTCCAAGAACAAAACATAGAAATAGTAAAAGAATTCAAATATCTCGGAGAATGGATTAGTTGGAATGCTAAGGAAAACAAAGCATTGGAATCCAGAAAAAATAAACTTGAACTTGCTTTCCAACTAACAAAAGATACATACAACAAAAAATCTCTTTCCTGGGGGTCCAAAATAAAACATTACAAAACAATGATTAAACCAGAAGCCTTGTATGCAGCTGAAACACTAAACATGAATATCAAAGGTCATATGGAGAAACTTGAACTAAAGGAAAGAAAAATTTTAAGAAAAATCATAGGACCAAAATTTCAGGATAATAAGACAATATACATAAAGAATGAAACACTCTACAAGAAAATTGAAAAACTCTCTGATACTATGCGAAAAAGAAGAATCAATTTTTACGGTCATCTTCTCAGAATGAACTCTAATAGATTATCCAAGCAAATCTTTGACTTCTTACGCCATCTCAAAACAAAACCCAATTGGTTTAAAGAAACTGAAAAGGACCTAGCAGAATTAAAAATTACAGAAAATTCACTACTTGATCAGACTTCTAAATTAATAACTAAAGATGAATATGTTAGGTTCCAAGATAAATCCACTCTAAAAACCAAACCCTTTATCTCAGATGAAGAAAGAAAAAGAAGATCAGAAAGAATGAAGAAGTACTGGGCACTTAAGAAAGGACAACACAAAGTGAAGGGATGGATTCAACGTACCCCAAAGAGAGGGTGAAAAAAAAAAAAAAAAAAAAAAAAAAAAAAAAAAAAAATATATATATATATATATATATATATATTCATTCAAAGCCTTCTTTATGATATATTTTGGTTGATTGTGGTTGGGTTCCCCCAAAAGTGAAGAAGAGGCAGCAAATCAGATAAATGAACTGAAAGAAATAGCAGAAAGAGCCGGGTTAAAAATATCATTCGAAAAAACCGAAATAATGACGAATGACAAGAAAAAAAATGGAAATGTCGAGACTAAATATGGTAAAATCAAGTTGGTGAATCAATTTAAATACTTGGGGGAACTTGTAAACTATAATGGGGGAGACTTGCAAGCAACGCATAGTAGAGAGGTAAAATTGGATAGATTAAAGTTCTCAGTCAGGAGTTTTTATAATAAAAAAAAATCTTTCCATAAAAGCCAAAATTAGACACTATGAAACAGTCATAAAACCTGTGATCCTCTACGGGGTAGAGACTATGGGATTTACCAATATGGAAACCTTGTTAAGGACGGAAAGAAAGATATTGAGAATGATATACGGACCGAGAAAAGTGGGGGAAGAATATCGATTAAAAAAGAACGATGACCTTTACGAACAATTGGAAAACTTAGAATCATCGATGAGGAAAAGGAGATTAAATTTTTTCGGACACATGAAAAGAATGAATAGCAATAGATTAAACAAAAAATATTTGATAAAGTGATGAAATTGAAAAATATAAAGGGTTACCCAAAGCAAATGAAAGAGGAAGTTAAAAAATTGGGTATCACGGAGGGAGACTACAAAGATAAGGATAAATTCGGAAAAATAGTTAAAAATATAAAGGTTCTTGTAGCGGGAGAAGAAGAAGCATGAAAGTAAGAAATGGACGGAGGAAAGAAAGAGGGAAATGGGCGAAAAAAAAAAAAATGAAAAGAATTTGGGCAGAAAGGAAGAAAACCGGAAAATGATATACGCGTGGTCCACCGTTGGCCTGTATCGCTATAAATAAATAAATAAATAATATATATATATATTTATATTCGTTTTTATTCCATTTTAACCTATAATATACGCAAATATTAAATACATTAAAGAAAAAAGTATTAATTGTGGTTTAGTATGTTAAATTGAAATTTAAAGTTGGGGTGCGAGTGCAACCCACTGAGTCCATAACGTTTCGCAATCCACCCCGTCCTAGGAACGGTTAATAAAAGTAGTAAGGTCAAAAGGCAAAGTAATGAAAGTTGTTTCCGAAAATGGTCATTTGACAAGCTTAATTCTGTAATAAGAGCTACTAAATACCTAAAATGCTTAGACGTTACATGATCAAAACATTTTAAACATTCATTGTGTAACACATTAAAATAGAATGAGTTTAGAAGAGTACAAAAAGGAAAAGAAACAGATTGCGAGATAGGAGAACAAGGTTTGAGGGAGTGAAAGCCGAGTTCTATTACATGGATGGCGGTCTTCTAATACGCAATCTGCCTATTTTCTCTTTTTCTAATGTCGTTCTGCCTAGTCACCTCTAGTATCAACTATATCTCGATTCATCGATCATTATTATCCAATTAATCGAACGTCCACTAAGTAATAACGTTGTTTACGCTGTACAATAAGGATTGCATGTTGTCGCTGTTGAGAAGTTTTTTTTATTTTTTATTTCCTATTTCCATCTGGACAAGGACACATTGCAAAGACTTGATAGGAGATAATTGAAGCAATTGCACTTTGCACGATACGGGGGAAACCTATAAAACAAAATTACACAATTGTCTCGGCGTATAGTTGAAGGACCTCCTCAAGGTATTCTAGATTTTTAAACGAGTATAGGAAATTCAAAACTATTTTAATTTTCCAAAAACATTTTTTCTATGAATTATTGTGTTTTTGTTTGTTTATTTTATTGTGTCTCAAAGCGTAGAAAATCTTGTACAAGTTTTAAATTAATTAATCAAATACTGAGCACGCCTCAGACTTCTAGTTGGCATAGGGAACACATGTCAATACTACACCGAACTTCTAAATTACCACTCAGGTAGGAATACTACGTTTACACTTATTGCTGAAAACCCATATGGGCTTCTTCTTCTTCTAGCTCAACAGACAACATATAGCGGCCCCTGGGTTTTTCAACTTGTGCCTTCCATTTCTCTCTGTTCATCGCATACAACCAGCGAGGAGATATACGAATAGAGCAGTCACGAGTGGAGTGGGGGTGGGATTCCTTCCCCCTCCACTATGCTACCCTAACCTCAAAAGTTACAACTAAAGTTACAATTGTTTGCTTTTAATTTCTTATTTTTTACGTCAACCTACTCTCGTTGAGTTTTTATTTTGTTTATAAATTCATTCGAAATTGCCTTTTCGTGCTGCAATTGGATGTAAGAACAACAAAACTGGGGCTAAAAATGATAAGCAGCTTAGCTTTCATAGGTAAGTAACTAGCGCAAAATTCTTTCATTGTACCTAGTCAAATTTAGTTCGCGATGGTGTTAAATGCAATTACTTTTTTATAATAAACTCCACGTCAAAAGTATCACAATACTTTGAAATATTTCAATTTTAATTAGTAATTATAACTTTTATATTCAATAAAAATCCTTCATATTAACAAAGTTTAAGTAAAAAATGATACACTGTGTTTGAAAGAATTTTATTACCTATACCTGCATCAGCAGCAGTCTAAAATAATGTTGGTGAGTTGGGAACTGGGCTATCTAGGTGGTGGGGTAGTCTAGTGGTGGGGGAATACTAGTCCCACCTGCCTGTAGCCCCGCCCTATCTCAATAGCAGCTCTATTTGTATATCTCCTCGCTGCATACAACCCATTCATTTTCATCAGCCGTATGTCTTGGAGTAAACTGTCCCTCCAGCAGCCCTTGGGTCTCCCCCTACTTCTATTTCCTGATGTGCCTTCATAGATTTTCCTTGGCATCCTACTGTCCTCCAGCTAATTCTACTTAGGTGACCGAACCATTTCAATTTATGGATCCTGATGCTCGCCGAGATGTTAATGTATTTGTATTTGTTGTACAGGTCCTTATTTTTCCTTCTCTGCCAAGTTCCATTTGGGCATACAGGTCCCAGAATATTTCTAAATTCTCAAACCGGTCCAGTAGATCACTTGTCTTTTTGTTCATGGTCCAGGTTTCGCTGGCATAAGTAACCACAAGGGTTTTATACATTTTGAGCTTCGTGGTGTTACTGGTCAGCCATTCCTCAAAATCTTATACATCCCGAAGTATGCTCTATTCTTTTATATTGATGTTCTTACTGATACATAATACTTGATAATATTAAAATATAAATACTAAAGTTATAGTAGAATATTTAATAAAATAATAAGAGAGGAGTATAATAAAAATTGTGTGTATTCGTTGTACAGATCCTTATTTTTCCTTCTCTATTGCATGTGGACTTACACATGCCAAATTCACGACCCACCAAAAGACACATACTGTCAAAACTCGATAAGTCGAAGTTGAAGGGTGAACAAATTTAATTCGAGTTATTCGGGGAGTATGCATGGGAGGTTTAATTGACTGAACCTCAAGAACCTTATTAAACATCTAATAGTAACAATCAATAAAATATACCCATATAAACACATTGAGTCAATACTGGAAAATGTCTATAGTGGAAGAATGGGATTTTACGAAGAAATCAAATCAACACAAGTCCTCACGCAACCACAGTGAAGAAGGAACTTCAGAAAGCTGGCGACTGCGAAGATTAAAAGAACAATCCTACTATATTACAATAATATTTATAGTATTAATAGTAATTCATTTCTATTTTTATGCTCAATGGCTTTCGTAACAGCCTATTACTGACTACGTAATACCTACCGCCGAAAAAGAAAGTAAAGACATAATGACGTGCAAAATTTAAATGAGTCGTTCTTTCACTTTCAGGCTCAGCAACATTTCCTCTCGGCCTGGCTACTCATCTGTGTAATGAATGGAGCTATCTATTTAAGAGGAAAGTGGGCAAGGAGGTGCGGACATTGATTGGGAAAATTAATTAGCTTTTTTTCAGAAGAAAACAGTTCTTCAAAAGCAGCCGCCAAAGAAAATTTGTATCATAGAAGGAGAGTCATCCATAAAAAACAACCAAAAAACAACAAATCAATAAACATATTGTAGAGTTAATGAAATATACTTTTTGACTTCACAGCTTCGTTAAGAGCAGTTAGAAGGTGAACATACTAAAAGTCACCGCCCCTGGGGAGTGAGCTAACGGTGAGGGGAAGGTGAGAAGGTCCCATTTTTAGGTTTTTCTATTATATCTCGAAAACCATGGACTCTAGAAATATATATTCTGAATCAAAATTAGAGCTAATTAAATTTCCTATAACATTGTTTCTATACATATTTGTCGAATTTTCAGCGGTTTTCGAGATATACTTAATTCAAAATCGATAATTTTCGAATTAATAATAATTTTTACCACACTTTTCGTCAAATATTTGCTTCAAGTGCCAGAAAGGTATATATGAAATTAAAGTAAATTTAATACTCTACAACTTTGATTCTGACATTTTTTTTTTTTTAGAACCGATTGTGGAAGGCACAAGAAGCAAATGTTTAACAAAAAGTGAGGTAAAAATTATTTTTGTTTCGAATATTATCGATTTTCAATAACGTATGTCTCGAAAACCGTTGGAAGTTCGATAAACATGTATAGAATCATTTTTTTAGGAAATTTAATTTTCTTTAGTTTAGAGTCGAAACATAGTTTTCTAGAGTCCACCGTTTTTGAGATATGATCGCAAAACCCAAAAATGGAACCTTCTCCCTTCCCCGCTAGCTCACCCCAGACACCCTCTCTTAAAAAATAGAAAACAAAAATATTTAACGAAAAAAATCAATCATAAAATTCATTTTAAGGCCCCATTTGGGGATCGCTGGCTTTTCATTACTAACAGTTTTATAATTGACAGTTAAAAAAGTAATGTTTCAGCAATCACAACAAAATTATACCTTTATCTTAATTATCTCAGAAAATAAAGAAACAAATGATTATTTACTTCATTAATAACGCCAATAAAGCACTGAATGGTCTTTCAGTAAAAATTAAAACATAATAGTAATTAAGAAATATTTTAAAGCTTTTGATTTACTTAATCAGCTGTTTTTGTATCAATACTACAGAGTTCATAAAAATTCTTTTTTTTTTTTTTTTTTTGTCCGCATCGACATTTTTATGGACTATTTCACTGGTTTAAATCAAACAAGAAATAACCATATCTTTATAAATCAAGGAATTTTGTTTATAACATCCGGTCGTTATGAGTAATTCTACTGTTTTAAAACCTCTTTAGCTGAAATTACGAAACTCATCCAACGAGTATAGAGGTTAAACATTCATAGTGAAACAGCTGTGATAATATTAGGAAACGGCTCAGCGCCACCTGCAGGCCTAATTGAGTACTATAGTGTAATATCTAATGAAGCTATCAGTGGTATATGTTACAAAAAAAAATGTATTGAATTGTATTTATGAGCCATACCATAAGCATATGCATGGTATAATATATGCATATGCATAAGCTAATATAATTGGCATTATAATAGCCCAGTCAAATAAGGAGTTTTATACAGCAAATCTCGATATGCTTTAAATGACACCAGAAGCAGTACTCTAGGACCAATAGAAACGGAGATGTTAAAGAATGAAGAAACACTATCACTCGCCCCACTGTGCGGTGCCCGCTCCTCCTCAAAAAAAAAATTAATAAAACCTAAATTATAGAAAATATTATTATCTACAAGTTTTGTAACCTTCTTGATTGACGGCCGATTGATAGAAATCGAGATATTTGAAAAAAAAACTGAGTTTTATGACCTTTGCCCTTGAATATCTAATTATGCTAACGTGCTGAGATCGGTGACTTTTTACCACTTATTTAGAAGACCAAAACAAAGGTATATGCAAAAATTTAGCTTCATTGGTTCATTTCCGAGGTGAAATCCTTATTGTACTGGGCTATATGAAAAAATGTACATAACGGAATTGTTAATCTCACCATATGAGGTATGACTATCATGGACGGTCAAGACATCACAACCCCTCAAACATGTTCCATGTTATTCTTTCTTTAGCCGTCAGGCTATAGAGGGCCAGTCTTCTTTTTTTGTATAAAGGCCAAACATCAAATTGTTTAAATAACAAATTTGTAAGCTGGGTTACTGTTTATTCTTCTTAATATTAAGTACTACTAATAAGTTTTAAACAGCGCCTATTTAAATCAATTTACTTACAAATTCCATCTTCAAGGTCTCATTAAGGATTCAGATATGTTTAGAATCGCACAGAAGAAGATATAATTGAAACGAGGAAAGAATTCGTAATAAATTACTCAGAAAAAACCGCAGCTGTCACTATCTGGAATTAATTTCAAAACGCAATTGAAATAGCTTATTGTTTATTTCCTATTTAAAATAACAAATAGCAAAATTAATAAACGCTTATCGTGAAGTAAACATTTTATAAATAATAATAGATTTTTTTATAAATCCCTTGACTCTTAAAATTGTAATATAAAGTTAACGGGCTTAGTCATATGATCACAGATTAGGTAATTAGCAACAATTTGACTGTTAAATATCTTAGGAATAGACATTTTTTTTCTGTAGAATTTGATGACCTTCATAAGTTTTTTTCTTTGTTTTTTTTTTTTTGCTGATATCCCGACCCATCCTAGCACTGTCCTGATTACTTACGCTGATGACACCTGTTTGTTGTTGTTGTTTGTTTTTAAGGGCAAAAAACTGCTATGGTTATTATTGCCCATATACCCGAACTTTACTATACCACCTGCATTGCAACAATGGCAATAACAATAATAAATTTCTAATTAAATTATATTAATTTCAACCATAATTAAGATTTTTAAAAATAAAAAATAATAATAATAAAGAAGATGGCCTAGAGACCTTCTAGTGTAGATTTATATTGAAGTGCTACTGATAAGTAGTCCTTTTCAAGTTTAGGCATGTTGTTGTAATCATAATCAACCTATTTACTAGATGTATATATTGTACAGTTGTAAATTTCAATAAAATGAAAAAAAAAAAAAAATAATAATAATAAAATTAAAAAAAATAATAATATAATAAAAGATAAATAAAGAGAAAAAAAATAGTAATGAATAAAGCCACGAACATTAAATACAATAATATAACTTAATTTTCTTTATAAATTCTATAGTACTAGAAATGTACTGTTCACTATCGCCCAAGAACATACAGAGCTGACGAGGTACACCACATTTATCCATATCTCTCCTGTACTGAGGACACTCCTCGAAGATGTGGCTCACTGTTAGAGCAACTCTGCAGAGTTGGCACTGAGGGGGATCTATCTTTGCCATCAGGTAGTCATGTGTTAAACGATAGTGTCCAATTCATGTTTGTTATCAGTAAGGGCCCCCGCAGACTGCAGACTTTTTATCGGGCGATAGTTTAGTCGGGTTGGGCTGCTAGGGCGCACACTGAGCCAACTAAACAGTCGGGTTAGTGAAGAGGGCGCAGACAGGCCAACAGTCGGCCGACTATTCTTCTCGGACGATTTATCTAGTTACTTCGTTATTACTTACAGTTTGTGTTTGACTGTTGAAGTAAGCGGTCGCACAATGAAAACATTGTTCAGAAATGTCATTATAGCTCTGATACAACGGAGGAGGAAAATCAAAAAGATATTCTGGGAGTATTTGGTGCACCCCCTTCTAAGTGACAGATTATTTAATGGAAAATTCTACAGTATTCATTCCAAATTGGTTGATTACCCGAAAAAGTTTTTCGCCTTTTATCGGATGAGCATAACCAGCTTCAATGAACTAGTCATGCTAATTGGACCAGCTATATTTTTACAGATCTGCCAGGATCTGACGATTTTTTGAGGCCGTAGGATATCCTTGGCTACTCTCCTTCCACAATTAGAATTAGTTTTCGTCCTTAAGGATGCTGTTTTGAGATGGCGGAATTTCATTAGTTTTTCGTCCTTAAGGATGCTATTTTGAAATATTTAACGGTTTTTAAGTTATAATCATGAGAATAAATAATCATCTACCCCAGCCGGAGTCGAACTTAGATCCGGGGAACTAGAGTTTCGGTGACCAACCCGTTAGGCTCCCTCACCTCGTAACTGTTTTTGAAATCATTCAGTTGCGGATTTAAGATAGCGTATGTCAATAAATATAAATTTGTATTCATCTGTTTACCAGTAATATCAAATTAATTATTTTACTACATATTGTAGTTAAAAAATTTAACAATAATATAACTTACTAAAATAAAAATTTAAATGTACAATGTTCAGAAGCAGAAAAGAGGTTTGGCACAATTTCATATACTTTTATGGTTAGAAATTAAAATCTAACTAGATAAAATCAATGAAATCATTTCTGATCCTTTTGTTATAAAGCGGAGGCCTTCGTTCGACTTCTTCAATTAATTTGATGATTGATGTTTTTACAATCAAGGATTGTGAATAGGGTGATGCCATTATAAAATTTTTGGCAATGTACGACGCCAAACCTAGAGCAAACTGAACTATCGGCCGATTAACAATCGTTGTGTGTGCGTAGTTCGTAGTTAGCCAACAATGATTAAACAGTCGGCCGATAGTTGCCAGACGAATTAGTTTGATGGCAATCGGGAAGCTTATCAAACTTTTTTATCGGCCGATTCTGAATCGTTATAATGTGCGCACATGCCTATACCTCAATACTAATTAAGAGACCGACCAAACTATCGGCCGATAAAAAGTCTGCAGTCTGCGGGGGGCCTAAATAATGATCCCTTCATTCCATCCCTGGCACTCCAATCCCACATCATAAACCTTCAAGAAAGGTGTCAAAAATGTAGAATTAAAAATAAATCTCATCAAATAACCTTTACCCTTCGGCGTAAACCTACGACATCCTGTCCTGCGGTATCCTTTAATGATATTCCACTAATCCCTGTTCAACAGATCCGCTACCTGGGACTCCATTTGGACAAACGTCTAACTGGAATCCACATACAAGACTAAAGCGACAAGAAACGGCTCGCCGTTATAGACTACTCCAACATTTACTAGACAAACGATCAAAGCTTCCAATTAATTACAAGAGACTCATTTACATGACAGTTGTTAGACCTATACGGACATACGGAGTTGGCCTTTGGGGCTCCACTAAACCATCCAATTCTTCTCGAATCCAATCCTTAATGTTCCTTACTTTGTCACGAATAAACTTATCCATAAAGACCTCAATGTTCCATATGTTGCAGATTTAGACCAAACCGGATACCAATCCTTTCATAGTAAACTGCACTCCCACACGAATCCATTAGTCTCCCAACTTGCTTCACATTCGATACCTGATAACCCACTGAGGCATCTGTAAAGAAGATGGCGAAGAGACCTTCTAGTTTATAACTTCTATTGAAGTGCTACTAGTGAGTAGTTCTTTACAAGTGATTTAAATGTCAATATAATCATTTCTTCAAATTTACAAGACACAGTTGTAAATATCAATAAATATTTTTTTTTTTAAATAGTTTATTTCCAATTTTTTTTTTTCCAATTTTCTCTCTGCCCTGATGATGACCATTAATGATTTGGTCGAAATTTTAGAAATTGAAATAAAATTTGTTTATTAATTTAAAACGTTGCCTAAAAAATTATTTGACTGACCCCACCAATAAACAATAAAGGCCACGCTAAAAGTTTACCATATACACTATAATTTACCATTATGCATACCCAGATCAAAGAATGGCTCGTAACACGTAATACATGTACATATATATATATATATATATTTAGAGAGAGAGATTTACGTGTATTGTTCATATACTAATAACGTTATCAGTAGACATCTTAGTGAAATTAATACAGGACGTCCATCAACAAAAACATCCGTTGTCATTTACAGTGACAGTGATTGATTCGCACTATCGATCAGGAACTGGTGACAAGTTACATGTCACTGTATGTAACCGGTTATCATGTAACACGTTACCAGCCAGTCTTTGATCTGGGTATGTGTATAATGGTAAATTAGACTTTTATTCTTTGTTTTTTATTAAGATGTTGGGTGGGGTTAGTCATTAAAAACGTTTTTAGTTAATGTTTGAAAATAACAAAATTATTTTATTTTATTTGCCAACGTTTCGGAAGATGGGAAATTGGAAAAAATTATTTTATTATAAAAAATAAAAAATGTTTACATTTCATTGTTTGAGAAAGATAACTAATTATTTTTATTGATTCCAAACAAAGTAAGCCCCAGTGACTAAATGCTGAGTAAAAACAGCTGATTATTGAAGACAATCAATGCTTCATTCTTATCAAGATGACTAATTTGAAAACTGAAACCATAGTACTTTTAGTCTAATTTATCGTTATTGTTTTACAATATAATTGTTTTATTTTAAAAATATTTTTCTATTAATCAAAATTAATGGTTTACTCATCACAGATTTTAATATGGAACCTCTAAAAAAATAAAACACACACACCCACACACGTCAACAGGGTTACTACAACAGGATTCTTAAGACGTATGGATATTCGATATGGATGTGATATTTTAATATGAGACTCCATGATTCAATTCCTGATAGGCAATCCAGAACGAAAAATAGGAGATATAGAAATAAAATAGCTGATAGTAAAAATAGAAGATTTCAGAATGTCAACGATAGATACTGAAACTTTTACAAAGATACTGAAATGAGGAATGGTTTCCATAAAAACCTTAAGTAAGAGGTATGATAATAAGTGAGAATCCTAGACAATGAACAAGAGACAGAGTAAACAAAGATACCGTAGGATAACAGGCAGCAAATTGGACAACAATACTCGGAGAATTACTGTTGTGGTTCAATCTACTAAAGGCCTGAATCATTATCTAGAAAAGGGCCGAGAGAATATTTACCAAAGAAAAAGAGGAAAATGTAAACATTATTACTTTATACTTATAAAGAAATATATATTATATGTTTAACATTAAACTTAGGAGTTACCTTTGATCAAAATCTATCCTGGAACAACCATACCGCCCAAATTTCCCAAATAAATCTATCATAATCCTTAAACAATTCTATAGATTTCTCTCGAAATAAATTCCTTTTCCCAAAATACCCGTAAACTTCTAGTGTCCTCTCTTATTTTCCCTTGCTTTGATTACAATTGCTTGGTTTATGGGGAACTGTCTGGTGATCTCGAGATGAAGCTGAGGAGACTGATGAACTTTTTCATTAGATCTATCTTCCGGATCCCCAGGCGGTCACATGTTACTTGCCAATATTCTGCGATTGGGTGGCTTTTTCCTAAATTCCGACGGCAATAATTTTTGGGTACTTTCCTATTCCAATCTCTAAAAACGAAAAAACCTTCCTATATTCTTGATGTATTAACTTCGTGTTCTTCTATCCACCTCCTAAACACTAGATCCCAACCTTTCAACCTGTATATCTCCTCACATAAAACCGCTTCCTTTGACAATTCCTTCATCATTCGTGCTACCTCCTTCTGGAATTCCCTACACACTTCTATTCGTAAAGCAGCTTCCTTTAAAAATAATTTATTTTTATACAATCAATCTTCAGCAAATATGTTAATAATTAAGTAAATATATAGAACTAGCTGAAAGTACCCCGCTCCGCTACGGTTTAATATCATTAGGATGAAGACAACTTAAATTAGTAAAAGTTAAGCTTAACGTTGATAATTATTATTACTTAAATAAACCTGAACAATTCCATTCTTAGAATAATTTCAATAAGTAAATTTGACAATTTGCAAAAGTTAATTTTTTATTATTTTGATAGCCCTCCAGTGAAGCTTCGAGGCAGCACTACCATCTTACCCAGCTCTGATGACAGACCATCAGCTTTTCTTATGGAATACTTTAAGTGAATATAGTCTTAACTTCTCAACTTTTTTGAAGAAAGTTTAGTCAAAGGAAATAAGGTTCTTCACCTCCTCGCTCCACTAACATTTAGGCGTAAAAATCAGCTGCAGACACAGTTTTCTTAAGTGATGTATTGGAGTTTGGGTCACGCTGAGGGATGTTAATACTGTACCTTTCTTCTCCATGGTAGAACATGATACGATACTAAAGAGAATCATACACTTGGTAGAACTATTGATTCTTATCTGTTTTTGTCTCTACATCGAACTGGCCTCACATGTCATCACGAGAGAACATAGGTCTTTTAACCTCCTCTTTAAAATAAGTCTTTTAATAGCTTCTCTTCACGAAACAACTCAAACTTGTAAGTTGTAAGTAACCTCTGCAGTTACCATGAGTTCACAGAAAGTACCAATATTATAAGGTTTCGACATCGATCGTATTTTTGTTTGTTTACAAGGAACTTAAACGGTGGTCAAAGATTGCGGCTTAAAGATCTAACCTATTTTTTAACTTAACTTATATCCAAATACCATATGATAATTAATCTTTTATTATTCACCCAATAAAAATTGAAATCGCATTTTTCGCAAATTAGCCGCGATCCAGGCCGATTTTTTCAAATTTCTTTCTTAGCGAGCACCTACGGCCCTAGACGAATTTACATATCGAATTTTATTCCAATCCGTTCGGTGGTTTCTGAGATTTCGTGTTAAGTGAGTGAGTGGTATTTGACAAATATATAATAGATTATGATATCCTTTCACATACGATTGTATTTTATGCTATTATTATTATTTATTTATTTTTTTTTTTTCATGTCGACAATATTATGTCATGATTACTGAAGCATTTAACTTGTGAATAATAGGGCCAGACAATTGTACAAGTAATTGTGTATTCTTATTATTCTTAGGGGACAGTCCCAGAATAAAGTTTATTTTTCATTATAAACATATGATGATGGTTGCAGTGTTGAGAGGTTTAGTTGTCAGAAGATCAATATAAAGAATAAAACTGATTATTTAAAAAATTAAAGTACCGTTAAGGCCCATTAAGGGTATAAGAACCCAAGTAAGTGGTAAGGAAGTTGATTTTGAGACTAATAGTTAAACAAAGTGGTGTGGTCAGCACTCAAGCGCAACCAACAGGTTTTCCACCAATGATGGTTGCCAACTTCAACCCCTACATAAACCTTATTCTCACAATCATAAGCATTACTTTAGGGGAAGTACTTATTTCTCTACTGATTAATCAAACAACGTTCATGAAAGTAATAAACATTGTCCCAAAACAATAGAAACAGTAATTTTCTATTTTTCAGTTGTTTTTTTTTTTAATTTGTCAAAAAGTTTCTCTGTTAATTGTAAGAATGCTGCAAACTTTTTACACCATGATTTTTTATGACTAATTAATGGTAATTCGACCTGAATAAACTAATAATTTTGACAACATAAATAAATAAAACTAATAGTGTTGAGCCCCTCAAGTATTCAACGCCATATTTAACAGAAATAAGAAATGTTCCAAAATAAAATTTTCTTCGATAATGTTAAAAATAAAAGAATATTCTCCTTTAAATCAATGATAAGAAAACTATTGGCAAATTATCGATCCGAGGAGCACTAACAGAGCTAAAGCATATCGAAATGAATGTGAAAAATACGTGATACCCAAAAAAAAAAATATATACCCCCCCAATAAACAATTTGTCCGATCCCAAATTTCTTTTTTGAACCATAAAGCTGGTTAAATTTGCTATTAGATCCTATATATGTTTTTTAAAATTAATTCCATGTAGTACCCATGCTAGCACGTTAAATGTGTATGTTTCT
Source organism: Euschistus heros (assembly GCA_003667255.2). Classification (NCBI taxonomy): domain Eukaryota; kingdom Metazoa; phylum Arthropoda; class Insecta; order Hemiptera; family Pentatomidae; genus Euschistus; species Euschistus heros. The sequence continues at coordinate 3,197,310 of RCWM02000015.1, forward strand.
GATCTGTTCAGTGGTCTGGCGTGGGTGTTTACAAATTTTAATCAAAATTTGATATACAGAATGTAATAGCTAATTTAACGAGCTTTATGGTTTAAAAAACAAATACCAGATCGGACAAATTGTTTAGAGAAAATGCGCCAAAATAAAATTGGACTTTCTAACAGTTAGCGGTTTTAAACGTGCTGGCATGGGTATTACATGGAATTAATTAAAATTTTATATATTAGTCCAGTCAATGAGGGGTGTAGAGGGCATGGAATATGCGATAATTTTTGACTTCACAGCTTCGTTAGGAATAGTTAGAAGGTAAACATACTAAAAGTCCCCGCCCCTGGGGGGTGAGCTAACGGTGGGGAGGAGGGGAGAAGTTCCATTTTTTTGGTTTTTCCATAATATCTCGAAAACCGTTGACTCTAGAAAAATATATTTCAAATAAACATAAAAGCTAATTAAATTTACTATAAAATTTATTATATATAAGTCTGTCGTATTTCTGACCGTTTACGAGATATTTTTAACGGGGCTTGAACTTCATAGAATAAGTTCTGGCAGTAAATTTAATCAGCTCTCAGATGAAGAAAACATATTTTGGATCAAACAAATAGTCTCGGAGTTATAGATAAAAGAGTACCAAAAACGTGTTTTCGCGTAAGATGACCATCAAAGATTTGGTCGAAACGTAGGTAAATGAAATAAAATTATTTTTAGTTAACTTTGCGTAAATACTTTTTTACTGATCCCATCCAAAACCTCTTTCGATATATTTACTCAGTAATTCAACATACGTTAGCTCTAGAATGTGTATACTAAAATAATATTAAAAAGAAACTTAAATTTTCACCGGTAATTTCAAACAATAACATTGAAATAGTATCACAGCTAACTCAACTTGATGTTCAAAATGTCCATCATAGATGATATATATGACTCCACAGATGGATATATTAATATATACGTTAACTACTCACAGTGAGGAACTCCAGGTAAACATCTTCCTAATCTTCTCTGCGTGGTCGACGCTCATCCTGATCAAATAGACACACACACCTTACTGTCGAGCCACGCACTCTGTACTGGTCTCACTACAAACCCTACCACCACGTCCCAGCCCCACTCTAACCACAGCATCTCCAATCTACATTCCGGGACAGCACCTGCTCCTATAGAAATGCATATGTATACACTATTCACTACACGTAATGTATATGTATACACTACACAACAGGTAATGTCATCTCTGAACATAAACCAACAAAAGCAATTCTAGAAGAAATTTTAGAAATATGAAACAAAATGCGAAATTCGTACACTATTCACGATTAACACTAATCTTTACACTAGTCTAAAACATATTGTAGAGTGCTTGAAATATGCGATTATTTTTTACCTCAGGGCTTAGTTAGGAGTAGTTAGAAGGTAAACATACTAAAAGTCCCCGCCCCTGGGGGGTGAGCTAACGGTGGGGGAGGGGAGAAGGTCCCATTTTTGGGTTTTTCGATTATATCTCAAAAACGGTGGACTCTAGACAAATATGTTTCAAATAAAAATTAAAGCTAATTAAAGTTCCTATAAAATTGTTTATATACATATTTGTATAACTTCCAACGGTTTTAGAGATATACGTTATTGAAAATCAATAATTGTTTAACAAAACAATTTTTTACCTCACTTTTTGTCAAACATTTGCTCAAGTGCCATAAACGTATAAATGAAATTAAAGTAAATTTAATGCTCTACTACTTTTATTCTGACATTTTTTCTGAAAAACGATCTTGGAAGGCACTCGAAGCAAATATTTGACAAAAAGTGAGATAAAAACTATCGATTTTCTATAACTTATATCAATAACCGTTGTGTCTATTTTTTTTTTTTTTTTTTTTTTTTTTTCACTTTATTAACTATATCCACACCTGTCACACAATTCGTGACAATAAGCGGATGTGATATAAAAAAATGTGTCTAAAAATTGGCATGTCTGGCATGAGGGAGTTCAGCACCCAGCGGTGCCTACTCCAGTGGCATTTTTTAAAAAAGATTTATCTTAGGAGATCTCTTAACCAGCTCCTCTTCAGCCTTCGTCGTGTTGTCTCTGGCATATCCAAAGTCGCCATGTTTTGTATTAGTTTGTTGCAGTGTCCTGGAAGTTTGTCATAAAATCGTTTGTAGGAAGTGTGAATATGGTCCTGTACAGTGGGTATGTTAAAGTCTGTATGCAATGTTCTGTTACTGACGTACCAGGGTGAGCGAGTTATGATTCTTAAAACTTTAGATTGAAAAGTTTGTAATTTTTGAATGTGAGTTTTTTTTTGCTGTCCCAAAAATTTGTGATGCATAGGTCCATAAAGGTTTGAGTAAGTAAGTATAAGTATTTAATCGTTGTCTGATTTTTAGAGTCGATTGTTTGTGAAGAATAGAGTATAGTAGTCTTAGTCTGTTGTTTAGACAGAGGCGTTTCATTTTTACGTGAGGGCCCCAGGTCATCCTTTTGTCGAAAGTAAGTCCTAGGTACTGAACTGTATTTGTTTGTTGAATGGGTTCATTGTTTATATAGACTGCGGGGCAGGGGTCATCTCTAAGAGTGCTGAGATTTGTCATTATTGAGTTTAATTTTCCACTGTTTGAACCAGTCCTGTAATTGTTGTAAGTAATGTTGCAGAGTCAGTGAAGCCTGAGTGATGTCTGAATGTCTTGTCAGAATTGCTGTATCATCTGCGTATGTTGCTATTATTGTGTTAGGGATAGTTGGAATGTCATGTGTGTATATTATGTAGAGCAGAGGTGCTAGAATTGATCCTTGTGGAACTCCGGCCTTGATCGGATGTATAGAAGAGACATCCTGACCCTGACGAACTGAGAAGTATCTGTCGGAAAGAAATGAAAGAAGGATAAGGTAGTAAGTCGAAGGTAAAAAGGATTTAAGTTTGTAAAGTAGTCCATTGTGCCAGACTCTGTCAAACGCTTGAGCTACATCCAGGAATACGCCAGCAGCATATAGTCCGTCCTCTAGTGCGACTGAGATGTAATCTGTGACTCTGTGTAGTTGGTTTATTGTTGAGTGTTGTGAACGAAATCCAAATTGATGTTCTGGCAGTATTTGTTTGTTAGTTAGTACGTCAAGAATACGTTTGTAAATTAATCTTTCGAAAATTTTGGAGCAAATTGGGAGTAAGCTAATGGGCCTATAGGAGGATGGGTTGTTGTTGTCTTTGTTTGGTTTTGGAATCATAAGAATGTGAGAGTATTTCCATTGTAAGGGAAATTTAGTTGTCCTGAGTATTGAGTTGAAAATAGTTGTTAGGAAGACTATAGCTTTTCTGGGCAAATGCTGGAGTAGCTCGGCGGTGATCAAGTCATGTCCAGGAGCTTTCCTCTTAGGTAGGTTTTTAATCTCTGTGAGAACTTCAGAAGGCTTAAGGGCTGTAGGTGACATTGTCAGTGGCAGAGGTGTATTTAGTGAATCTTGAATATAATTTTCATGATCAGAGTCTGAGTAGTCTGTATGTGGTGTGAAAACTGATGATAGGTGAGTAGCAAAAAGTTCAGATTTTTCACAGTCCATCACGGCCCAAGAGCCATTCTCTTTCCGGAGTGGCGCCGACACATCACGATGCTTAAGTAATTTTTGTATGTCTCCATAAACTTCCGTCGTCAGTATTTAGGCTCTCCAAAAATATATTGTAATTAGTTTGTTTAAATTTTTTTTATTTTCCGTTTAAGTTCGTTGTTTATTTTGTTATATATATGTTTGTCTGATGGTAGTCTGTTAGTCTGCCATACCTTACGAGCTCTCCTCTTGGCCCTGATTAGATCCCTTATGTATTGTGGATAGTTTGGCTGTAAAGTTCTTTTTCGCCTTAGGACTGATGATGACCAAGCAGATTGCTGTATGTTCTTTGTTAAAACTTCAACTGCTTCTTCAATTTCTTCCTCATTTTTTAATGACATAGGAATCGACAGTGTTTGGTTTAAATTGGTTTGGTAGTAATCCCAATTTATATTCCCACGGATAAGTGAGGGGCGTTCTTCCTGTAGAGTTGGTTCTTCAAAAAGGACCAAATGTACAAGGGTATGATCAGAACATAGATTGGAGCTAGATCTAACTGTGTAAGGTATGGCCTGAAGTCCTTTTTTGTCTATTTTAATAACCGTTGAATTTCCAACGGTCTTCGAGAGATACGTTTTGAAAATCGATAATTTTTAGAAAACTTTTTCTCAAACATTTGCTTCTAGTGCCTTCCACAATCGTTACTCAGAAAAAATATCAGAATCAAACTTGTAGAGCATTAAATTTACTTTAATTTCATATATTACCTTTCTGGCACTTGAAGCAAATCTTTGACAAAAAGTGAGGTAATTTTTTTTTGTGTGTGAAAATTATTAACGTAACTTGGAGATGGCAGTGAGAGATATTAAAATATTCATGAGAAGGAAACAACGTCACTCATCTACAAGTGCTTTTCTTAAGTTACCCAAAATGCATTACGATTACCCAGAATGCCTATTAGAACAGCTGCGATGAGAATGGGCTGTTATCACTTCAACAATTAACCTTTACTTTACAGCCAATTGCGTTTTATTATTTAATCATTAATGTCTTATTATGTCACATATAAACTTATATATAATAACCTAAATGTTCCATAATTTGCAGATTTGGCCCAAACATAATTATTTTGTCCTATCAACATTCAAGTAGTTCTAAATTATTTTATCTACATATCTTTTCCTTTCTATTCATTATTTTATTTCTTTTTCTTGTAATCGTTATATTACTATATTATATCAATATATTATTATTATATCAACATACAGCCTTGGCCAAAAATATTACCTTCAAAAACTGTCAATTTCTTTTTGAGTACAAATTAAATAGACTAAATCAAAGTTTTATTTTTACTGAGGCTTCCAATACTTGCGTTAACAAAATGATTCCTTTTAATGGGCTATTCCTCAATTCTCGCCAGCTTGCTAGATAATACTCTTAGAGAAACTTTTGGTGAGAAAATATTGGGTGCCTAATACTTTTGGTTAAAGCTGTATTGCAATTATTATTATTTATTTTTGTTTTCTCGTTGCGGCTTTCTCAAGAAAGCTCAGGCAATTTACACAAAAAAAGGCAAGGTCGCGAAAATGCAAGTATTTACGATTTTTTAATATATTTTTAGGACCCATAAGGATATTGTAGTAGATATCCACGTTTGCAACCCTCAAAACCTGGTGGAAGTTTTGTAGTTTTGTAGCGCAATTTTTAAGACTATTGTATAAATATGTAATTATGGCTGATAGGGAATAGTAACACTATTAAAGAACATAAATCTATGACAATTTAAGACCAATTACAGTTCTCTAGGGCAATCCAATGCGGATATATAGTTTTTCAAAAAATGGTGAATTTTACAAAAAATTAAAATTTTCTGCTATAGTCTAGTTCTTGGCCGTATGAAAAAAGCACTGATTTCCCAAAAATATCTTCAAAAAAGAAGATGAGGCTTTGCAGGAGACAAGATTGCACGTGGTTTTGAGGGTTACAAACTTGGAAAACAACCCTTATCCGAGTCCTAACAACATTTTAAAAAAATGATAGATACTTGCGCTTTTACGAACATCGATGTATAAATCGACTGGGCTATCAGTTGTAACTTTATTTTCAAAACCTACCTCACTTTTGAAGCTCTTTGCTTCTTACGTAAATCTTAACACGCCTCTTAAGCGTAAGGTGTTGGTGTACCACATGTTTAATGTACAATGTGATTTGTTGTGTTGCCATAAGTCTGATTTTACTTCATTTTTTTGCACCTTACGGGACGTTATTTTTCATTAAAATTAACCGTTTTTATATTTCAACTAATACTAAAATTGGCGTTACCAATGTGATAGGAGTACATTCTTTCATTTAATTTCTAAGAAGAAAAATAACAACAAAAACTATTTTCTTAAGAATGAGCGATTTAAATCAAGCGTTATCAAGAGAATTTGTTAAAGTGATAACAGCTCGTAGCAGTTCTAGCAGTTATCTATATAGTAGATTAGGATTAGTGGATCTGTCATGTAGATATATAGTCATTCAACATTAAGGATTAGATGGTATTACCGAAAGTTTTAATTATATTTTAATATTTATTTATAAATAACGTTTCGTAATTCAGTTCCCACCTTGAAGCCAACTAGCTCTATAGTTATATATTATAAAGCAAAATATTTTATTATACAGGGTGAGTATCTCTTTGTGTATAAAAACAAATTGGGTGAAACTACATCAAACATGTAGCAAAATTCCACAGATCTTACCTTTTTGTTCCAATCCATTGCAGATATATGATAAAACAAAGACTTTTTTGAGGAAACCTTTAAACAAAATTTAAAAACTGTGTAGCTAAATATACGTTAAAAAACAGCATATTACTAAATTAATGATTATAAGGACTTATGTGGTCATAGAATAATAAGACGCTTCGCTATCTATCTAAATGAATTTACCATAAATTCTACAAAGGGGTTTCAGACAAATATATCAAGTAGATAATAATAAAAAATTAATTTTTCATGAATCATTAGAAAACAGAAAACCGTTCAAAAACCAATCCAGATTTTTGATTTAATTACATGATGAATATTTACTAATCCAAATTTTATGTATAATATTATTTAACTCTATTGAATTTTTTACAAACTTGCAAATTCAGGAACAGCTCCGGACTAAGTTTAGGAAATACGAGTAGATATTTCCTCAAAACGTTTAGCCTCATGTTTCGAAAAGTTGAGCTAACCAATTGAAAATTCGTAACATTGTCTTTACTCTCTAAATTGACACGAAAATTTAGAATCTAATTTTTTATTAGGTTTTAAATTATTTATTATTATACAGGGTGAGTATTTCTTAGTGTATAAAAAAAATTGGGTGAAACTACATCAAACATGTAGCAAAATGCAAAATGCAAAATACCTTTCTATTGGAATCCATTGCAGATATATGATAAAACAAAGACTTTTTTGAGGAAACCACGTTTTTTTCTATAAAAGCTGTAATATCTCCATTTTCCACAGCTTTTATAGAAAAAAACGTGGTTTCCTCAAAAAATTCTTTGTTTTATCATATATCTGCAATGGATTCCAATAGAAAGGTATTTTGCATTTTGCATTTTGCTACATGTTTGATGTAGTTTCACCCAATTTTTTTTTATACACTAAGAAATACTCACCCTGTATAATAATAAATAATTTAAAACCTAATAAAAAATTAGATTCTAAATTTTCGTGTCAATTTAGAGAGTAAAGACAATGTTACAAATTTTCAATTGGTTAGCTCAATTTTTCGAAACATGAGGCTAAACGTTTTGAGGAAATATCTACTCGTATTTCCTAAACTTATTCCGGAGCTGTTCCTGAATTTGCAAGTTTGTAAAAAATTCAATAGAGTTAAATAATATTATACATAAAATTTGGATTAGTAAATATCCATCATGTAATTAAATCAAAAATCTGGATTGGTTTTTGAACTTTTTTCTGTTTTCTAATGATTCATGAAAAATTAATTTTTGATTATTATCTACTTGATATATTCATATACACACTGCTTTTTTTTTAGAAAAGATTTATTTCATGTTCAGTTTAAGGGAAGCTTTGGGGCTCAACTAAAGCTTCTAATTCTTCCCGTATCCGATTCTTACAGTCCAAAATCCTTCGAAAAATCCTTAATGCTCCTTACTTTGTTACAAATAAACTTAACATTTTAATGTACCATATGTTGTTGATTTAGCCGAAACCAGATACCTATTCTTTCAAAGTAAACTCCATAACCACACTCAAATCCGCTAGTCTCTCAACTTGATCCTCACTCCATTCCCTATAATTCTCCGAGGTGTCTGAAAAGAAGATGGCCTAGAGACCTTCTAGAGTAGAATTTTGATTGAAGTTCTACTGATGATTGGTTCTTTTCAAGTTTTGACATGTTATTTTTATCACGATCAACACATTTACTTCATGTATATATTTTGTACTTGATCCAAAATCCGTAAAAGTCCATAAAGTCTGTGACTTTAATGAGGTCAGCATTGAATTCTATTGAGAATATATGTTCTGTCTTAGGGACGTTGCACATTGGGACGATTTTAATTTTTTTTATTTCAATCCCCGACCACTTTGCACCATCATCTAACCTCTTAGGAATAAGAAATTATGGGAATATTCCAGAAATAAGTTGCGAAAATGCTGTGTTTGAGATAAAAAAAAGTAATGAAAATTGACATCAAAATCCACGAAATCGTATCTAGTGATTTTGATTGTCCCTGTAAGTTTTTAAAATTTAACTGATAATTATACATCATAATCTCAAATAACCAATTACTTTCTAGTTCGTACAAGTCTATTCAAGCTAAAAAGATTAATATAGTATTATTATTAGAATAATTTAATATCTTATGAAACAATAATATTTGGAGTAACTTTCAGGTTATTTCGAGTACATTATTGCGTGTTGAAGAAAACCTCCAAATTCTTCCAAAAAATGGACTTCACAGGTTTTTACCTTTAGTATTTAATGAGAGAAATGCGTGCCATTATGATCTGAATACCCGGCCGAATTCGCCCGTTTTTAGGCATTGTTTATATACTTCTAATATTGTAATTTGACCTAATTAAACTATTAACCTTGATTTTTATTTGTACCTTTCCAATTATGAAAAACAAAACAATATTTGAAATTTTTAGTTTAGAATTGTATTTTGTTAATTACGCGTTCTCATGTATATATTTCTCGACATATTTAAATAACGCATATTTAAATAAATATTTATACAAACTCCTTATGATATTTATCATATATATGATCGATTCTCCAATTTTTCGAAAAATAAAACTTTATTATAATGCCATGTCCAAATAATCACCGGTTTCGTCCCACTCTGCTTTTTTTTTTTATTAATACACTGTGATACTGCAAATATAATTCTACTATTATTTTCAGAGTTTTTATTTTAATTAGAGGTAATTCACTTTAAATAGGTTTTAAAAAGAAGTCCCCATAAATCCGCTAACATTGACCGGTAGCCAGCCTCGAACCCACATCTCTAGACCTCTGTGTGTACAAAGGACGTCAGTATTTTATGGCGGAGAAACTCAATGCTAACAGCTCAAACGGCAATGAAAGCTACAGTACACCTTGTAAAGTTAAACATTCAACAAAAAATGACTGCAGAGGTTGAGTTATATTTATGAGGTGGTGTGGTCAGCAAAGGTGTCCGTTTCATAATTATAGCCCACTTAATCATCTTAATATCTTGTGATACATTACATGAAAGTAAAAGTCATTATTCCAGTTTGGACTTTAAGAAATTAAATAATCTGTTTTCTAGCTATTCTTGCTCAGGTGTTTGAAAATACGGTTTTGCGAATACGGAGTCCTAACAATTATGTACACCTCTCTTTTGTTTCTAATTTTTGTTTTAAGAGCAGCTTAAATAACCAGGGCCTACCATATCAAGGGAAAATAAAATTCAAGATGAAATAAAGGTAAGATGAAAAGCTGGAAATGCTTATTATTTCTCGATCACAAAACTATTATACTAATAAAATTCTCTATGAATGTGAAAAGTTGCCCCTTACGTTAAGCGATGACCAACGTCAAAAAGTTTTAGAAAATAAATTTCTGTGTCGGATATTAGGACCAAAAAAGGATAACATACGGAAGAATTTGTAAGGCTATACAATGAGGAATTGTAGGAGTTTTATCCGGTAAATACAGTTGAGGTAATAGCAGAGCGACAGTTTAAATGGGCGTGTAAAGTCATTGGATTTAGTAATGACCAAATTACAAAAATCAGTTTGGAAAACGACCGAGGGGAAGACCAAGTCGTAGATTGGAGGATTGTGTCTGGTCTGATCCAGTGGATTTGGGTTTTGGGGTAGTGGTTTGGAGGGAGGAATATTTATAATTTATTTAATAAGCAATTGTGCTTTAAAGGATACGATCTCACCTTATTTAAAAGGAATTATAAAATAATGGGAAATCAATTAGAAAAAAAATAATGTGATACTATAAGAAACGAAAAGTAAAAATTAATGTTACAGAGAAATAATAATTTAATAAATAAAACAAATAAACTAATAAAAAATAAAAAACACTCTGGCTTATTTTAAAACTTTTAAACTAAAGGTTACCATACCGAGTGAGAGGTCAAGAATCTTCATTAAAAATTATTTTATGTTCGCGAAACCGTGAATATAACCCCATTTGTATAAGAATGGATTTTCATGCGTGATTTCTCATCATTAAATATTAATAACTGAAAGAGTATTCAACCCAATTTCCTGAGGTAGGAGCGTAATTTTTAGTGAAAACAAAGTCTACTTTCACACTAAGAATAGATGTTTCCATTGGGAAAATGTAATTTGACGTCATCGTGACATTATATATATATATATATATATATATATATATATATATATATATATATATATATATATATATATTTATTTATTTATTTATTTTATTCTTTTATTTATTTTTTTTTTTTTATACATATACAGATATATATATACATGGTGTTCAATATTCAATGGCCACCTCTTTTTTTTTCCACAGTTTTTAAAATTTTGCAACGAAACTCTCAGGGTCTTAACTGTGTCAAATAAAGTTTCTTTTCAGGTTATAGTCTGCTCTCCAACCTTCTCCAGTTCTTCTCCAGTGAACCTAAATTCGGAATTCCCAATGGGATGTGGTAGTTTTTACGACGGATTTCGATAGAAAATCAAATTTTGAATTTATTTTTTACTGGTAAATTGTTTATACGGGGCACCGTTTCGCCGCAAATCGAGAAAAATCATTTAACGAAAATAAGCAGTCTAAAACTGGTATTGCAAAAATAAAATCAACATTGAACAAAAATATGAAATTAATTCCTTCCCGCAACTGGTACGAAGAGCGGTGAGAACAGGCCGACTTGGAAGGTTTCCCCCATAATTTTATTTTCGCAATTCCAGTTTTAGTTATATTAGGAGCCAAAACCTCCTATAATTGAAAAATGTTTTTTTTTTTTGTTTTTTTTTAAATAAACAGTAATTTTCCATTCATTTATTCATTCAATACCAGTTTTAGATTGCTTATTTTCTTAAAATGATTTTTCGCGATTTGCGGCAAAACGGTGCCCCGGATAAAAAAATTCACTGGAATAAAATCGATTCAAAATTTGATTTTCTATCGAAATCCGTCGTAAAAAAAATACCACATCCCATTGGAAATTCCAAAGTTAGGGTCGCTGGAGAAGAACTGGAGAAGGTTGGAGAGCAAGCAGACTATAACCTGAAAAGAAACTTTATTTGACGCAGTTAAGACCTTGAGAGTTTCGTTTTAAAATTTCAAAAACTGTGGAAAAAAAAGGGGATGGCCATCGAATATTGGACACCCTATATATTTAAAAATATATAAGTTCACCGTTAATTTTTTTCTTGGTCAAATATTAAATAATTCAAAAAAAAATAATTTACTTTCCTTTATTACATTTTTTATTTTTTTTACCTCATTTAATCTTTCTGAATGATGGGGCCCTCTCCAAACAATCTAATTATGTTGTAACGTAGTACACTGTGCCCTGAGTTGAGTTAATTTGATTACTATTTCTGTGATCGTGCATACAATTAGGCTTTCCCTCAATCAGTTTAGTTGGCAGGTAGCCACTTAATTTATCCCAGGGAAATATTCTGCCAACACAAGTGTTCACACAGGAATATTAGAACAGAAAATAAATTTTCTGCCACAGCTGAGCTATACCTATAACAGGATGTTTTTGAACCCAATATTCGATATTGCTGGGGAAATACTTAATTAATAAAATAAATTTAAAAATGTTTATATATCCAAACTATAAAAATCCATTGATTAAACTAAATAAGTTAAATTGAGTTTAGGTTTAATGTTAACCGTAAATACCACTAAAAGACATTTTCTATGACATATACAAGACTTCCTACTCGAACGTGAATACAAATCACACAATATCCTGGCAATGCAACAAGGAATCACAAGTCTGCCTCAATATATTCATCACAACTCGAATACAAAGGTTTCCTTCTATAGTTTATAAATGAAGGTAAGACAAGTTGTAATGTATATTAAAATAAATTGGAAATATCAAATATCATTAATATTATATGCAATTTGTTATAGGCATCAATAAATAATAAATTATTCAGTAAGTTTTGGATTGTTTTGCCTCATCTCTTCAGATAGTCCAGTCAATAAGTACTGAAATGAGGGGTGTAGAGTGCATGAAATTTTGACTTCACAGCTTCGTTAAGAATAGTTAGAAGACATACTAAAATTCCCCACCCATGAGGGGTGAGTTTACGGTAGGGGAGAGGGGAGTAGGTACTTTTTTTGGGTTTTTCGATTATATCCCGAAAACTGTAGACGCTAGAAAAATATGTTTTGAGTCAAAATTAAAGCTAATTAAATTTCCTATAAAATTGTTTGTATACATATCTGTCGAACTTCCAACGGTTTTCGAGATATACGCTATCGAAAAGTTCGACAAATGTGAATAGAAACAATTTTATAGACTAAGAAGAGTCCACATGTTTGGCTTCTATTTTGCCTTCCCTTCTAGCGGACTTGTTGTATATATATATATATACACTGACAAGCAAAAAATTCTACTCCATTGATTATTTTATTTTCTCCGCTATTTTTTTTTTTTTTTTTTTTTTTTTTTTTTTCGTTTCGTTACTTATTAATATTGTTAAAATTATCTTTAATCAAAAATAAAATTGATTTTTGTGAGCTGTAGCAATCGTTAACGCCATTAAATTAATCTGTATTTATATTGGTTGTATTAATTTTCCGTTTTGAATTAGAGACAATATATTATTGGTGAGGTGAGCGATTTAGGAGGTCGCTGCTGTGGCTGGAGGCTTTGGCTGCCGTTACCTAGCAACGGCCATATGATTGTTAGCCCAACTTGATAATTAGTTGTTTGGGGTGCAGTACAAGATGGCGATTAGTTGGCGTTATTATTAAGACGTTGTTTTCATCGTTGATGGTTAAAATGCAGACGTGGGCCCACTAATTCTTCGACCGCTTTCGAAGACGTCCAGCGTTCACATCTTAGACATCTTATGAAAGGTCTTCTCACACCGAGACCCTCTCGTTGCGGCTGTACCAGTCACAGTCGTCCCGCTCCTCAACTAAGTTCTTCACCAATAATAAATAGCATATCTTTTTATTTTATATATTTATATTTTGTTTTGTTTAGTAATAATTTTCATTAATAGGTTATTTTTAGTTTTGATTCAAAAGGTTCAATAATTATTTGTTATTTAATTCATTGTTTGTAAATAGTTAATGTTTGTTTTTCTTTATTGTAAATATATTATGTATGTTTGGTGTGTGGTTTCGGTTTTCTCAAATAGACCCCAGTATTCGAAACCTTAGTTTATTTATTTATTTTCCTTTTGTTTATTTTATTTTAGTTTTTGGAGCCTCATTCAAAAGACCCTGTCAATTATGCGGGGGCTTTAACAGGAATTATATAAGAAACTAATATCCCCGTCGCAGGTTCGCCCGCATTCATAAGTAAAAAACTTTGATAGTTTTAACTTATAATTAATTTTTTTTTTTAACTTTAAACATCTTGAATTAAATTAAGAAATTGAGCATTATTCCTTCGATGATGTTTCCACGCAAATCAGTAATTTAAAATTGCAATGATTAGGTGATTGAAGATAACGTGATTGGACATCCAATTTTTTATTTTATTATAATATTAGATTAGGTAATAATTTCTGTACGGTAGAAATTATTTTATTGATATCATCTGGATGCATTTTAATATCTAACTATTAAATTATACGACCGTGTGGTAAACATCGTTTCTGCCACTCAACATTGTGCATTTAAATTTTTATTATTGTAAATGTTATTATTACTAAACCTTCCTAGAACTGTGGAGATGATGTAGTTAAAATTTGATACATACGGGTTAAGTAGTTTTACCATTGTGGACTATATTGAGGAACGTTGCTAACCACATATCGGCCGATTTTCAAACTTCACTGAGATCCACATGTCGCACCACCTAATTAATAATTTGTTCAATAATTTAGTCGAATATAAGAAAACTATGTATCGATTTCAAGCTCTATATAACACCGTACCTTTGTAACCTCTCATGCAGAATGTCGCTCGCCACCTATCGGTCATTTTTCAAACTTCACTGTTACAAAGATATTATCGTTTTTTTAATGACAAATGAATTGAAAATCAGTAGATTTTATAATTGCTAAACCTTCCTTGAACTATGAAAATGATGTAGTTAAAATTTGGTACAGAGTGGTTCAGTAGTTTTCGAGGTTAGTGATCACAACCTAAAAATGGCTTGTCTTGTATGGGCATATATAATATTGTATAGATAAACAATATTAAAAAAAAAAATTAAATAATAGAAAACAGGCAAAACACATTTTCAACAATTCAACGTTAGGTTTCTACAGCAAACATTGAAGGCTTGCAGTACCAATTCTTGACTTACGAAGAGAATCATTTTAAATTCTAGTACCAACCATTATTAATCTATTACATAAAAACTGCTCTGTTCTTTAAGATGAAAATATAAGAATCCGATGTATAATATTTACCTTATGTATTAAATTCACTCCCGAGTCGTAGCTGAATTTATGAATTTATTTTTATTTCAATTGATAGCGAAGTTGGAGTTCTGCGTCTTGTTATGGTATGCCATTATATATTCCTTTAATACTTTATCATCAAGGACAAACGATAATAAAACGCAGAATACCAACTTCGCAATACATTTAAATGAAAATAAAAATAAATTCAACAAAGACTAGGGAGTGAAACAAATACATAATGTAAAAAATAATATATATAGAAATCATTTGAAATAATAAAACCCTTTAAAATCAATCTAAATTTTCCTTTGAATGATCAGATAAATACTTTAAATAGTCCAATTTTAAATTTGTTTCACACCGTCCTCACCACATGATGACACATGTGTGATATCAGTGAATAATGATCCCTTCATTGCCTCCCAAACACTCCAATCTCATATTATAAACCTTCAAGAATGGTGTCGAAATTGGAGAATTAAAATAAATCCAAACAAATCACACCAAATAACCTTTACCCTTCGTCGTAAACCAACGACATCCTGCCCTACAATATCCTTTAATGATATTCCACTAATCCCCGTTGAACAGATCCGCTACCTAGGACTCCACTTGGAAAAACGACTTACTTGCAACCCACATACAAGACTAAAACGACAAGAAACGGCTCATCGTTTTTGAGTTTTGCAACATTTACTAGACAAACGTTCAAAGCTTCCAATTACAAGAGACTCGTCTACATGGCAGTCATTAGTTTGTCATCTACATGCTCCTTACTTTGTCCCAAACAAACCTCTCCACAAAGATCTTAACGCACCATATGTGGTTGATTTAGCCCAAACCAAATACCATTCTATCCTTTCATATCTAACCATTTAAATCCACTAGTATCAGAACTTACTTCCTACTTTATTCTAGATAACGCTTCTATTTCAGAAAAGATGATGGCCTCTGGACCTGATCTTGAGACAAAAGCGCTACCTAGGACAACAAAGGGACGACCGTTTAACTTAGAATCCAAATGCAAGACTAAAACGACTGAAAAAGCTGTTCGACTCCTTCAACATTTACTTGAGAAACGTTCAAAGCTTCGAATTTACTACAAAAGATTCATTTCCATGACAGTTAACAGAGCTATTTGGACATATGGAGCTTTGTTGCTCCACTAAACCATCCAGTTCATCTTGTATCCTTGCAATCCAAAATCCTTCGATAAATCCTTAATGCTCCTAACTTTGTCACAAACAAACATATCCATATGTTGCTGATTCAGCCCAAACCAGATACCTATCCTTTCATAGCAAACCCCATAACCATTCAAATCCATTATTATCTGAACTTGCTCCATATTCTCCTCCAGACAACCCTTCGAATCTGAAAAGAAGATGGCCTCGGGACCTTCTAACATAGTATTACTTTATTATAATGAACTTTTGTAAGAGGTACCATGAATGAGGATCGTTGCTTTACAAGCAATTGACAAGTCATCTTTAGCATTATCATCACATTTACTGGATATATTTTATTTTACATTGTATACAGTTATAAATTAAAATAAATAGCTAGATATAATTGTTTTTGGACGGACAGAAAAACCTAATAGTCATAGGAAAAACATAAGGGATTGCCTATTAACCTAATTATGTAGCTGACCACCCCACCCCCTTTCTTTCATATCAGCCCATAGTTCACTCTATGAACCATTAGCTACACATACCACTTTGCTTCCTTAGTTGAATATTAACATGTTTATTTTATTTTCTTACATTTTTTAAAATTAATATATATATATATATATATATATATATATATATATATATATATATATATATATATATATATACCATATACAGGGTGAGTTGCTACTCGTGGTACAAACTTCACCAGTAGATTCGACACCAAAAAATGAACAAAAAAAGTTCATATTAACCATGGTCCGATTCAACCATTTCGTGATAATTTAGTTTTTTCTCGATTTTGAAAGATACCACTACCTGATGTCGAAAAACCGTGATATCTTTTAATCTAAAAATTTCTCCGAAAATCTGATAGCACCGATAAAATCTAAATTAATTTTTCAATAAGATTATTACCATGGCAAATTATTTGGGCCACTTTTTTGTGCTTTATTTCAGCCAGAGCAACAAAATAAGTGAACAATTTTGTGAATCGGAAAATGTTTAAAGTAATCCAGAGTTTTTAATTTTAGTCTCAGATGGCAGCAAATTTGAGGGAAAATATCTTATTTAATTGCGCTTCTAACGCACTCGTCATTTTTTAATTTGGTGTTTTTGATACCAAGAAATCGATGACATTAAGAGAAAAAATGATGGTTCAAGGATTGTTAATGTTTGAGAGTTTTGCATTTTAGATTTGAAAAAAAAAATCTTTAAAATTCATTTATTTTTAATCATTTGAATTTATGCTCAAATTGGAAGCCGTTCTCCGCTATACACAAACGTGCCCGTTTTCTCATACTCCCAACTGTCACACAAAAACTGAGAACACGTCGAAGTTTTTCTGCAGCGGCGAAGATCCTTGCTCTCAAATCGTCTATGTTTGTCACTTTAGAACGATAGACTTGTTCCTTGAGATATCCCCAGACGAAATAGTCCATGGGGTTAAGATCAGGAGATCTTGGTGGCCATAGGAC
Source organism: Euschistus heros (assembly GCA_003667255.2). Classification (NCBI taxonomy): domain Eukaryota; kingdom Metazoa; phylum Arthropoda; class Insecta; order Hemiptera; family Pentatomidae; genus Euschistus; species Euschistus heros. Next base: position 3,214,582 of record RCWM02000015.1, read on the forward strand.
TGTCCCACCTCGGCCAATCCACGTTTCGAATTTTTTATTTTTTTTATTTTCATCATTTTTACGGGTGATTAGCCCCGAGAAAAAAAATCTCCTGATCTTAACCCCATGGACTATTTCGTCTGGGGATATCTCTGATCTACCGTTAATGTAGATTTTAACGGTGCTATCAGATTTTCGGAGAAATTTTTAGATTAAAAGATATCACGGTTTTTCGAAACCAGGTAGTGGTATCTTTCAAAATCGAGAAAAAACGAAATTATTATGAAATGGTTGAGAATCGGACCATGGTTAATAAGAACTTTTTTGTTCATTTTTTGGTGTCGAATCTACTGGTGAAGTTTGTCCCACGAGTAGCAACTAACCCTGTATATATATATAAATATAGTCTGTATATCAAATTGCTGATCTATTGAATTATTGTATGTCTTTATTAACATTAACATTCGAAACAAGTCGTCGAATAGACATTAACAATAAAAGTGGCAAGTAATACATGGATCTAAACCTCCAATTATGCTCAACGAATAATCAGAAAAGCCTAGTAAATCTGAAACCATTGGTAATGACATAACAATAAAAAGTGAGAGAATCCACGATGGAACATAACAGTCCGTTAACCTCTCTCAAATGTCAACAAACTTTCACCACAGGTGTATTTTTTATTCTTCCATGTTCTATTCATAAAAAAAAAAACTTCCTCTGTTTGCATCCAACTCTTGATTAGTTATAAAATGAATAGATAATTTAATGATTTGACCAGGCACTAGGTTTAAGAATCCAAAACTAAAATATGATAATTTGTTATTTTATTAATTTCTAGATATTTCAGACTGTATAAAGTAAGTATATGCATCTAGTAAATGTATGATTAAATATTTTAAAAATAACTTGCAAAGCAACTACCCATTGCTTCAATAAGACTTCTACATTAAGTTCTCCCTAAGCCATCTTCTTTTCAGACGCCTCGGAGGGTTGTCGGTAATAGAATGGGAAGTAAGTTGAGATATGGTTTGGACCGATTCACCAACTTATGGTACATTTAGATCATTATGGATAAGTTTATTTGTAACATAATAAGGAGCATTATATTTGGAAATACGCTGTTGAGCTTTGGGACTCCACTAAACCCTCCAATTCTTCCCGTATTCAATTCTTACAATCCGAAATTCTTCGAAAAATCTTCAATGCTGCTTACTTTGTCACTAATAAATTTACCCATAAAGATCTTAATGTTACATATGTTGCTGATCTGGTACAAACCAGACACCACCAATCCTGTCATAGTAAACTCAAATTTCCACTCGATTCCACTAGTCTCCCAACTTGCTTCACAATCAATTCCTATTGATTCTTATAATCTAGAATTATTATTGAAGTGTTACCTGTGAGTAGTTCCTCAAGCTATTTTCATGTCATTGTAATAATTTTCCTGAAATATTCTTGTTGTATATTGTATACAGATGTAAATATAAATAAAAACTTTTAAAAAATTCTCTCTCAATAATTTGAAACCCAATCGATCAAAGAAAACATTCAAATTACGGAAAGTTCCAATTAATCGCTGATCTTGATTTTAAAATTAACTCAAAAATTAATTATTTTTTTATTACTAATTGTTAGCTTGTTTCGATCTATTACTCGCTACTTACAAAAAAGGAAGGTTATTATTCATTTCCACAAAAACACTTTTTTTATCCATTTATTGAGATTTACAACTGTACAAAATATATACATCTAGTAAAATATGTAGGTAGCGATTACAGTAACATGTCAAAACTTGTGAAGAACTACTCATCAGTAGCACTTCAATAAGCATTCTACACTAGAAGGTCTCTAGGCCACCTTCGTTTCAGACGCCTCGGAGGATTATCAGTGGGAAGCAAGTTGAGAAAATAACGGATTTGAGTGGTTGTGGAGCTTACTACGAAAGGATAGGTATCTGGTGAGGGCTAAATCAGCAACATACGGAACATTAAGATTGATAAGTTTATTAGTGACAAAGTGAGGAGCATTGAGGATTTTTCGAAGGATTTTGGATTGTAAGGATTGAATACGAGACGAATTGGATGGTTTAGTGGAACCCCAAAGCTCAACTCCGTATGTCCAAATAGGTCTAATCACAGTCATGTATATGAGTATTTTGTAATTGTAAATGTTGAAGTAGTCTGTAACGACGGGCAGTTTCTTGTCGTTTTCGTCTTGTATGAGGATTGCAAGTTAGACGTTTGTCCAAGTGGAGTCCTTGGTAGCGGATCTGTTCAAGATGGATTAGTGGAATATCATTGAAGCATACTGTAGGTCAGGAAGTCGTAGGTTTACGACATAGGGTAAACGTTATTTGGTAGGATTTGTTTGGATTTATTTTGATTCTCCATTTTTGACACCATTTTCAGAGCCTTAAAATGAAATACAGTAGAACCTTGATTATCCGCATTGTTGTCAGGGGTGGTTCGGATAATCGAGGATGAAAATTATGCATAGAAGCAGAAAACAAAATCGGTCTGTTAAATGAAATTCGGAAAAGTAGGAAAAATTCAATACTAACATGCATCATCATTTATTACAATGTACATTAAAACTAAATATGTACATATTATGTTTTATCTACATTCATTCATACAAAAGGAATAGAATGGGAAGCAAGTTGTGTGGTTATGGAGTTTACTATGAAAGGAAAGGTATCTGGTTTGGGCCAATTCACCAACTTATGTTACATTTAGATTATTACGGATAAGTTTATTTGTGACAAAATAAGGAGCATTGAGGATTTTACGAAGGGTTTGTAAGTTTGGAAACGAGTAGAATTGGAAGATTTAGTGGAGATACGAGTGTTTGGAAAGCTTTGAATGGATCATTATTTACTGATAACATAAGTGACATCAGCGTGCTAGGCGAGGATGGTGCTTGGATGAGTCAGAATGTCAGTTGTATACACCGTGCGGAGCTCACCTTACTAGAGATACTTCTCTGAGGAACCCTGTTATGATAATTTCAGTAAAATCCTATGTACTTATTTAAACTTAAAGATAGAAATCTAAAATAGAAACAAAACAATGTTAACGATATGTTTAATACTCGTGGCATCATAAATAAATATATATGTATATGTATATATATATATATATATATATATATATATATATATATATATATATATATATATATATATATATATATATATATATCTTGAAAATTCCCTTCCCTTACCTTTTTTTGGAAATTTCCCCAGTTCAGTAGTAGAATTGATATAATTTAGCAGTAGATACCTTATCTACCATTGTAACATTTTAAGTAGTTACATACTCCTCCATACTTTGTAATTATATGTAGTTAAATATTCTAGCGCATGTTTTTATATATATTTATATTGTAGCTAACTTTATATTTTGTAATAACCTGTGTAATTTTATTTTAACCTGTTTTTTTGTTTGTTTTTTTCCTTAGGGCATTATTATGAGAGCAATATAGTCTCGAAACGTCACCAAAATAGTTGTTTTATTTACTGACTGAACCTCAAGAACCTCATTAAACAATGAATAGTAACAGTCAAGAAAATATATTCATACGTATACAATTCTAGTACACTACTGAACTGGGGAAATATCTGAAAGAAGGTAAGGGAAGGGAATTTTCAAACTATATATATTTATGATGCCATGAGTATTAAACATATTCGTTATTAAGTGACGTTCTTATGTTTCTATATTCAGTTTAAATAAGTACACAGTTTTGTGTCATACTTAACACGAACTGTACACCGTGTCAATCAAGGATTAAGAGCTCTATTTTCACACAGATTAGATTACCACACACAAGGTGAGTGAACTTAAGAACAAAGTTGCGCAATATGATTTGTCATTGGTTCTTGATACGTGCGCAAATTTTCAAGTTAATCAGATAGCTGGAAATTGGTGAAAATTACGATGAAACGTACCGTTACATACAGGTCAAGTTAATAAATAAATAATTAAAGGCTTAGCGAACCCGAAGGTTCGATGCCGACACCACCAACCGTCGACCGCACACTTCCCTCCAACCCACTTCTCCAAAACTCAAATCCCCCAGGTCGGCCCTGACGCAATCCTCCCATCTTCGTCTCGGTCTACCCCTCGGTCGTTTACATAAGGGCTCATAACTGATTACTTTTTTCGGAATTCGATCATTATTAAACCCAACGACTTTACATGCCCATTTTAAGCGTCGCGCTGCTATTACTTGAACTATATTTACCGGATATAACTCGCGCAGTTCCGCATTATGAAGCCTTCTAAATTCTCCGGTTTCTTCGTCCTTTTTTGGGTTAAATATTCTACGCAGTACTTTATTTTCGAAAACTTTAAGGTGTTGTTCCTCCCTTAACGCATGCGGTCATGTTTCGCATCCATAGAGAACTGTTGGTAGTATAATAGTTTTGTATATTCTAATTTTTATATTTTTGGAGAGTAAGCGCGAAATGAGTAATTTTGCGACCGAGAAATAATAAGCATTACCGTCTTTTAACCTATCCTTATTTCTTCTTGAATTTCACAAGCCCGTTAAAAAACATTTGCTAGACAAAAGATCAGGACAGATGTATATTACGCTTCAGATGATAGTGAGCTATTAAAAATAGTACGCTCTTCAGCTGTAGTTTATTCTGGTACGATTTAATACTGCGAAGTCCTCCACAAAGTTCAGCTTCATATTATTATTTTTTTTATAAATCCAAATAATAACTATCGAATAATAGTATTAATCGGTTATTTACTCACACTGGTAGACCATTGATGTAGTACTCTATACGGAGGACGTCTTCCTTCTTGGTCGTCATGTCGACTCGCGGAGGGACACCAGGACACTAGCGGTTAGTCAAACAGACCCCGATGACTTATGCATCCGAGAACAGGGGGCGTGAAATATTGATGGACTACCGCGGGGCAATAGGTCGATCGAGATCTGTCTGGATTTAGTTTAGTTGTTATTATTACACGCTATACAAAGGACGGTTTAACTATTTTTAATTCTATAAATAGAAGTGGCAGTTCAGGTGCTAATTAACTGGGCAATAAGTTTTCTGGATGGGATACTTTTGCCCCATCCTGCGTAATTACCAGACCTAACTCCAAATGACTACCACTTATTCCAGTCTCTGCAGAACTCCATAAATGGAAAGAAATTCCAAAACGAACAGTACATCAAAAACCACTTGGATCAGTTTTTGAAAATAAATCCCAGTCGTTCTATGAACGTGGCACTATGCGATTGGTCCTAAGATGACAAAAAGTTATACTAAATAATAGTGAAAATATTGTTGATTAAAATAAATTTTATGCCTATTATGCTTCTTCTTCTTTCTTAGCACTACAGTCCAGGGTGGACCTTAGCCTCGCAACCATCCAGAGGCCTATTCCTCCAGTCGGTAACCACAAATACTCTTAAGACCTCCTCAACATCCTTTTGCCAGGATTTCCCATAACATCCTCTCTTCCTTTTTCCTGGGAAGTGCTCTCTCATAATCCTTTTCACTATTACCTCAATGGTCATCCTCTCGATGTGTCCAAGCCAGCTTATTCTTTTAGATTTTATAAACCACACAATATCAGCATGTTCCATTGAACAACTTATAGCAACATTCCTTCTAAGCCCGGTCCGCTACCCTCTGGAACACTTTCCCTTCTAAAATTCGACATGCTCCATCCTTAAGCTCACTTAAACACACTCCTTTTCCAATGTCTCCTCACATCCCAGTCAGACGCCTGCCAATATGAGTAATAATAAACATTTAATTTGGTCAAATTCAATAAATCCGATACCAATGAATTAGCTAATAACTTTTCTTTTATAAAATGATAATAATAATAATAATAATAAACCTTTATTTGTACATTAATGGTACATATAATAATTTTATTATTATTAAAAACCTAAGACATTGATTTAGCAGGTAGTATGACTAGTTAATAAGACTAGTCCAAATGACTTTAAACCATAGCAAAGGAGCTGTCCAAGTGCAAGGAGGGGTCACTGAATCATTTGATATACATAAGGGAGTGAGGCAGGGAGACCCACTGTCACCGGTACTGTTTAATTTAATACTAGAAACAGTCATAAGGGCAATAAGGACGAACTCTGGAAGCATTTATACCCGTATGACTCAGCATCTAGCATTTGTGGACGACGTCGTAATCACTGGCAGAACAGAAAACTCCTTACTAGGAGCAGTTGAAGAGTGTAGCAGAAAAACAAGAGAAGTTGGCCTCCAGATAAACGAAGAAAAAACAAAATACCTAGTGACATCGAAGGAACAAAATGTGGTGGAAAACCTAGAAGGGGCAGGATACCACTTCGAAAGTGTAAAAAAATTTAAGTACCTAGGTAGCGTCATTACTTCAAGAAATGAAATAGATAATGAAATAAAAGAAAGATTAAAGGCTGGTAATAGGTGTTATTGGGCCCTCAGCAAAATAATAGGCAAAAAAATGCTCCCTAATAATTTGAAAATAAGGGTTTACGAAAGCATCCTTAAACCAGTCGTAATGTATGGGAGTGAAACCTGGACGCTCACTGCAAAGAATGAAAGCATTATAAATAGATGGGAGAGAAAAATTTTGAGGAGGATATATGGCCCTACTAAAGATGGAAATATATGGAGAATAAAGAGCAACCAGGAGCTAAGGGAACTGCACAAAGCTCCAGATTTGGTTGCTACAATAAAGCAAAGGAGATTAAGATGGCTGGGCCATGTTCAAAGAATGAGCCCCAACAGATTGCCAAAAATCATGCTGAGTGGGTGTCCCGAAGGAGGCAAGAGAGAAAAAGGAAGGCCTAGATTGCGCTGGAGGGAAGATGTTGAGGCAGACTTAAAGACACTTGGTGTGAGGTATTGGAGGAGAGCAGCTGGTGACAGAAACAAATGGAGGGGAATCGTGGAAGAGGCCAAGGTTCTGCATGGACCGTAGCGCCATTGTTGTTGTTGTTGTATTATTTTGATTATTGCACATACATACCCACACAGCTCTGATTAGAAATAAATCATCCTGGACAGAAATATTCCACAAGCTTACTTACTTCTGATAACATTATTCCAAAATATTTTACTTCATTTTGTTATTTTAACGAATGTGTTCTTAAAATTGACACATAAAAAATTATGTGTGGATTAAAATAGTTTTATTTATTTATTTTTTATTTTTTATGTTTTTTTGTAATGTCATTGTCCTCCTAGAACCTCCATTTAATATAATTATCTATCCCATTGTTCTATATTTTTTCCATTCAGTATTTTCTCGCCTATTAAATCAGTATTTATGATCTGACCTTGATAATATATTTTTTAAGGCTTTTGCTTATGCTTATAATTATTACATGAGGCTTATAATTCTTTAATACTGTAGATATTTTACACTCTGTAGATATTCTACACTCTGTAGGTATTTTACACAATGTAAATATATTACACTCTAGAAATTTTATACCCTGCATAGAACTACTGGCTTTTTTCTTTCTTTCTTTTTTTTTTTTTTTTTTTTTTTTTTTTTTTGCCAAAGATTCCAGGCACAATCACCAATATAGTAACATAATACTTTTTGGTTATTTGTTAAAAAAAAATTGTTTCCCCAATTCTTCTTTGAGCTTATCATCATTTGATATTGTAATTGTAACATTATAATAATTACTTATTTAAATTACTTTACTTTCAGTCTTTACAAAGAAATAACCAAGAACTGGACGAATTAAACCACCATGAGGATACTGTGCGGTTGAAGAATTTGCTGGCTCACATCGAGAGGATGCCCAGGGGAGAATGGTGAAGATGATTGCCTGGACTTTAGCGCAAAAAATCAACTGTCTTTTCATCATCAACATATTTTAAAATTTTATATTATATATTGTTAGAATAATGTCCCATTGATGTGTTACATATCATATCTATTGCTAGTTTAATTCAACAGTAAATTGTGGGGTCAAAATTTTTATATTGTAAGTTACTAGCATTCCCTGTCACGGCTTTGCCCACTCACATAATATTATGTGAAATTAGTAATTTTAACTAATAAATTACCCGACCTTCCTGCCCTAGTTTGAGTACATATGGACATTAAACCCCAAAAAAACAACGACAACTAATAATTGAAGTTTTATTTGTTTATCGATAAAAATCTTGTATTTTATTGTATACAAATGAGCATTGTTTCTCCAATGATATTTTCACGCGTAGCAGTCATTTCTTTTATGTAAAAATTGCACAGATTAGGTGTTTGAAGATTGCATAAACGCATACTACAACATCCAATTTTAATTTATGTTTTGGTAATCCAGATGGACAGAAACTATTAAAAAACTCTTGCAGATAATAGACTGCATAATCAGTGCTGACAAAATAAATGCCTATGAATCATATTTTTACACACAATATCAAAAATTAAAGGATCGACATTTTGAATTGGTAATAATTTTTACTTCGCAGAAATAATTTTATTGATATCATGTACCTAGTTTTATTTAAATTTCTAACCATAAAAGTATATGAAAGTGTGGCAAACCTTGTTTCTGCCACTCAACATTGCTCATTCAAATTTTTATTATTATAAAATTTATTATGAAACATTTTGCATCACATATTTAAATCATTGTTCATATTTTAATTGTACATAATTAACTTTTATAAATTTCAAACTCTATATAACACCATACGTTTGTATGGTATGGGGTTATATATTAAGAGACCTGCTCTTCTCACAATATTAGATGAATACAATTTACTTCTAAATTGAAAAACCAAACTAGAAGAGTTTATCAGATATAAATACTCCATGTATTAAGATGTATAACAGATGTTTTCCAGTATGTTGTTTGAAGTAAAAATTAGGTTTTTCTTATTGTTTTCAGATGCACCATAAAATGTTTAACACAAGACGATTTAAATAGGATTGGCTTGTTTGAATATCGTTATAGGAGATAACCAACATAAATGTATTTCTTTAATACTTTGTTTTCATTCTAATTGTAATTCTAGTATTTCATAACGAGACCATGTCTCCTGTTAATCAAAGATATTCAGTAAATTATGACTTTGTTGTGTGTAGATAATAGAAAATATTATACAAATTATTATTTATCTAATATTATTATAAACAATCAATGAATTTCTCATTAAGATGAAATCATTATCTTTAATGCTTAAAGTACTCAAATTTCTTACTTAAATTAGTATTAAACTATTATTGAAAAACATTTGACACAATGATTGATGCAAATCATAGATATTCTTATATATTCTAGTGAATGAAACATGAAACCAATTAATTAGAAAAACTGCACTGTTTCTTTGATCTTTCAATTAAGAAATTATAATTTTTATATTTATTTAAAGTATAATTTTTTGTAAGTTTAACTAATTTTTTATTACATCTCATGACTGGATTCTATCTTCTTTTTTTTATGAATTATAATTTGTTTTTGCCTTACTTCTATGAGCCTGAAAATATTAAACATAAATGTAAAAAATCATTAGAAGTAATCAAACAAGCACATGTATTTGTTGTATTCAAGTTATATGACTTTTTTAAAAATTTAAATAAAGGATAAGTTTTACTACTACAACCTGGAAAGGATCAAAGATTCAATACTTGGTAAGGAAAAGAAAGTAGTGTTGTAACCAACCACCAGGTTTCTCCCATAGTACATCAAGGCCCAGTTTAAAATACAATTTAAAATTAGGATTATACCCCTCATTTAAGCACTCATTGACTGGGTCATATGATTTGCATCAATAAATGTGTTAAATGTTTTCCAATAATATTTTCATACAAAGACAAGTCAGAAATTTGAGTACTTTAAACACATTTTCATAAAAATAAGAGGAAATATTAAAGGCAATGATTTCAACAACGATTTAGTGTTGAAAACCACTACCATGTTTCTCTCATAGCCCATTAAAGCCCAGCTTAAATTAGATTTAAAAATTAATATATCACTTAGAAAAAAGCTAGTCAATCTTTGTATACTGGAAAGGAATTTTACACTTTAAATTTTTTTTTCATTTTCCTTTTTTTGAAGAAATCAGTTTAAAAAAATATAGATATGACAATATAATATATCACTTTCCATTTAAGTCTGTCAGGCCAGTTTTGAGAATATTTTTTATGAGCAATATTTTTGTTTTCAATGTATTCATTAATGCCCAGATTTCTGTAAATATTTCTTATTGATTAAATATTTTAACTTGGAATCTGATTTTGAGATTTTATATACATTTAACATTGCTTCATTTCATTTAAATATAATTATGTCATTAAACAGAGTAAACTTTTAATATACAAACATATGTATAAAAACAATAGATTAAACATAATTCTAAAATATTTAAATGTAATTGCATGTATAACATTTTAAACACTAATCAAATTTATCAGCACCATTTACAAATCTGTCTAATATCATTTATAATAAAGATTTTGGAGAGCAAACTTTAAAAGAAATTAAAAATGTGTAACCCTGAAAACATCAAATTTTATATTCATTATAGTAACAAGACCTAAGGTGGTAGCTAAATGGAATTACTTTAGTTTATTTGTCTTTATAAACTAGGTTAACTATTTAATTAAAATAAAAACAATTTAGAAACATTAAATTTTTAAAACTAACTTGATTCTACTTCTGAACTACATACAGAATGTTCCCAGTGCTGCTACCTACCATCAACAACTACAAACAGCCTTGATTACACACTGAAGTCCAAAATCAACAATTTATTTAAATATTATAACTGTAAATATTGTAACAGTTTAACTGTAACAGCTTTAATATTACTTAATTCACACAAAAAAACAAAAAAAAAACATGATAAAATGTATATTTAATTTAGTGATTTTACTTATACGGTATATGAAATACTATGTTCGACCTAAGTTTTAAGGAATATATTTTTAGTATAACAATTTATTGTTTTATATTTTGAAATTTAGTTTAAACACAAAATTCATAGCTCTCCTCAGCAATATCAGTCCAATTACAGATTAAATTTTTAAATATTGTTCATTTTAGTAGCTAGTAACTAAGTAGTAGCTAGTAAATTAAGTATTGCTGTTAAAGTGAATGTGAAAAATTTTCTTTCTAATCTTAGTAAGCAATAGTACCTCTATTAAAATATGATGTATATGAAATTATGAACTAATCACTATGTATTGATGAAGTATTTGTTGACTTTATGAAGCATTTAACCCTTTGCACTCATAAGCCGGTTATAGTCCGGCAAAATAAAAATGCAGTTCCACTCAGATTATAAGTTCCACTCAGATTATAAGTTCCACTTGTCTGGCACAAGACTCATAAGCTGGGTACAGACTGGTATTATTTTTTCCAAGATCCTCTCTTGAAGATAATACTGTTTTATTGATTTTTTAAAAATTGTTTGTGTTTGTATAATATTATTGTACTTGATGTAACAAAAAAAAGTTTAAACATTTTATATAAATATTATTTATGCCTTTTAAAAAATATTGAGTATCATGCTCCCAGCCACCTGAGTGAAAGCCACAACCCCAGCTACTCATACCCGGCATATGAGCTATGTGCCAGACATTGGGTTCGCGGCTTCGGAGTGCAAAGGGTAAAGATGTAGGTTGTTGGGGTATGCAGTCATTGATACACATCAATTAAAAATAAATTTTAATTTATAATGCCTGGCAGTTTCCGATTGCCACTGTCTTTAAAACCCTGATGAAGGCCTGCAATGCAAGTCAAAACATCAACATTATAAATTAAAATTTATTTTCAATTGCTTTGTATCTATGACTGTATATCCCAACAACCTGAATCTTTAATCACTATGTATCTATAAAAATGTTCATATATTGTACAATCTCTTCTTTTTACAATAAATAATACATATTATCAACTTCATAATGTGCAGAATAAACCTAAACTGACCTTCTTTGAATGCTTTGTCAGTGCACCACCAACTCTGCCATTGATGTATCATGGAAGTCTGTCTACAGCAGCTAAGATATCTTGGACTTCAATAGCCATTTTCGCACCTAAAATAGATATTACTTATTACAATAAAATACAAAAGGTCATCCATATTGGAAAATCATTCAATTAACCATTCATCACTCATCTTAACAAAGTTATCAAATAAAAATAATACAATTACACGTTAATTCTACAAAAAGTTATATGAAGTTCTAGGAGTACATAAATAATAAGGTAAATTTTTTTTATATCAATGAACCTTTATCTTTAAGCTTCAGGAATTTAGTGATATAATCTTTGTTTATCAATGTTAAATTTAAATACAAAATGAAAAGTAGAATAGGTTTAATATAAACAATGAATAAATTGCAGAATCTGAGATAAGATCTCTTTGATATATCAAAGTCAAATAAATTAAAATTTACAAGGTATAACTAAGTGGGTTTAAGATTACTATGATATAATCTTGATTTTATAATAAAAACAGATTAATGGCAGTATGTATTAAAATTTAAATCAACTATAAGCGATAAATTACTAAAAATTTAAGTATCTTGATTTATAAATGACAAGTAAATTTGTGATTTTCTTGATAAATGTAATAATTAAATGTAGGATATATGATAGTATATTTGGTAAAGAAAATATGTATTTACTTTAATAAAAAAAACAACTGAAAATGTAAGAAACCGGAACGTTTGGAAGAACAATTCTAAAACATAACATTTAATTCAATTTGGTATAAACAACGAAGTTATAGATAGCTTGAACGCAGTGTTGCCACCCATATCTAGCTAATCTCGATAATTATTTTTTAAATTATCATCAACTTCGTGAGTATTGTGAATACAATTTAATTATAATAGCACAATATAATATCAGTATCGTATATCAAATAGTTAATAAAACTTATTTAAGTAGAATTTTGAATATTTACAACTAGGATATAATAGACGGAGGAGTGGGAGTGGTCGAAATGAAAAGTTTGCCATTTGTTTTCTAGAAATGGCGGCAATTTAAAATAATTCAAAATTAACAACAAACCTATTCTTACTTCCGTAAATATATAGATTTATTTTATTATTTTATTTTTTTAAATTTAAATATACAACTGTACAAAATTAATACATCAAGTATATGTGTTGGTAGTGATTACAATAAAATGTCAAAACTTGAAAAGAACTACTCATTAGTAGCACTTAAATAAAAATTCTACACTAGAAGGTCTCTAGGCCATCTTCTTTTTAGACGCCTCTGAGGATTATCGGGAATGGAGTGAGAAGCAAGTTAAGAAAGTAGTGGATTAGTGTGGTTATGGAGTTTACTATGAAAGGATAAATATCTGGTTTGTGCAAAATAAGCAACATATGAGACATTAAGATCTTTATGGATAAATTTATTAGTAACAAAGTAAGGAGCATAAATGCTAAAGGATTTTTCGAAGGATTTTGGATTGTAAGGATTAGATACGGAAAAATTAGAAGGTTTAGTTGAGCCCCAGATTTCAACTTCATATGTCCAAATAGGTTTGATAACTGTCATGTAATAAGTCTTTTGTAGTAAATCAGAAGGTTCGAACTTTTATCTAGTAAAACACATTTAATTTAAAACGTATATTTTCATTAGTTAAAACCTTATTTATTTATTTTTTTTAATTGATACTTTATCGTTTGGCTCTTGTTGGAATGTAATTATATATTATGTGTAAAATATACTAACATATTCTTATATATTATGGGTTTCATCTATGAAGCTAGCCATTTGAAATGGGCAACAATACTTATTAGTTGTGTGTGCTTCTCTCTCTTTACACATCTGTTTTCACCAATATTTGTTGTAATCAACAGTTTAGGAATGGCATATGTAAACGTAACAACGTTTTACCTATTTCTAAAGAATTAAATATAACTATAACTGATTGATACAACTATTTAATATGTGATGAATAATGTCTCCATTTAATTTTTGAACTAACCTGAACAATGATTTAAAGCAAACCAGCCATTAACCCAAGATAACTTATAAAACCCGTGAGAACGGTTAAGAGGTTTTGGCCCCCTGTATCAAAGAGTGAAAATTAGCTTTTAAAAACGTGACAGCCATAACTGAACCTAAAAAACAAAACAAAAAAAAAAACGACAGTGCCTCCTGAAAGCGGTATACACGGAAGCCAGAGACAGAACTCCCCCCCCCCCCTCACCACAACATATCGGAGCATTAGGCCCACATGCGATCCTCTGATTAGATACCGTCTCTATGGATATTTCTCCCTTCACAGGGCTAAAAGAAAAAAATAATACATTTTTTAATCTAGAAGGCACATACGTAATGTCGGAATCAATCCTATTAATAAATCGTGTCATAGCTCTAATGGTTAAGATGAACCACGTGAGGTACGGTATAGAAGGATCAATACATTTAGGATTGGTGAATTAATTGCCACTTCTATTGGGATTATTTTATTAGAAAACTAGTTTCGAATGCTAAACATTCATCTTTAGTTCTAAAACATACGAAATTTTAAATCAGTAATATGTTACATGAATCGTATATAGTAAAGTTTTCAAAAATGTAAGACAAGAAATCAAATATATTGGTACTCACCTGAGAAGATCTAACAGATATCTGCAATATATCCATTGTGGAAACGGGAAGGGGGCAGGTAGGTTAAATTTTGAGTGTTTATAACGTGATTTCCTCTACGACTCATTGGATTTTTCCGTTCCAATTAGAAACAAATTTAAAATGGGGCTATTGGAAATGTTTATCTGGTCATTTAAACAAAAATCTGGATTGGTTTTAAACTATTTTATTATTTCTTATGATTCATAAATATTTTCTTTTAGGCTATTTTCTACTTGATGTATTATTTTTACTCCCGAGTCCTTATTGAATTGAAGGTTATTTTCATTAAGATGGATAGCGAAATTGGAATTATGGGTATTATTATTGTATGCTCTTGTATGTTCTTTTACTCTTTGATTTACCGATCGTCATTGATTTCCCATGCTATTAAAGGCTGTGAGCTTATGTTTTAGTGGTCTCCTGGCATTATTGTGTGTAACTACATCTGAATTGTATTGTAGGGGGGTTAGGTTATAGGAATCAAACGGAAACCGACAAAAATAAAAAAAAAAACACAATTTCTCCCAGACTGGGAAAAACAAAAGAGCATGGATATGTCTATCTATAATATATTACCTTTCCCAATTTACATTTTTGGAATTAAACGATGGAATTATGTCAATTAATAATTAAATTAATTTAACAATAAATTTTAATTCGAAATAAATAAATGTGTAAGAAAGTTGGGGTTTCAGATATCAATAAAACCAATATAGTCCAGTCAATTAGTTCTGAAATGAGGGGTGCAGATAGTCAATAAACATATTGTAGAGTCCATGGAATAAGCGATTATTTTTTACCTCAGGGCTTCTTTAGGAGTAGTTAGAAGGTAAACATACTAAAAGTCCCCGCCCCTGGGGGGTGAGCTAAAAGATCCCATTTTTGGGTTTTTCGATTATTTCTCGAAAACAATAGACTCTAGAAAAATATGTTTAAATAAAAATTAAAGCTAATTAAATTCCCTATAAAAATTTTTATTTACATATTTGTCGAACTTCCAACCGCTTTCGAGATATACGTTATTGAAAATCGATAATTTTCGAAACAAAAATAATTTTCACCTCACTTTTTGTCAAACATTTGCTCCTAGAGTCTTCCACGATCGTTTCTCAGAAAAAATGTCAAAATCGAAGTTGTAGAGCATTAAATTTACTTTAATTCCACATGTACGTTTCTGGAACTTGAAGCAAATGTTTGACAAAAAGTGAGGCAAACATTATTTTTGTTTCGAAAATTATCGATTTTTAATGACGTGTATCTCGAAAACCTTTGAAATTTAGACAAAAATGTATATAAACAATTTTATAGGGAATTTAATTAGCTTTAATTTTGATTTGTATCATATTTTCCTAAAGTCCACCGTTTTCGAGATATAATCGAAAAACCCAAAAAAGGGACATTCTTCCCTCCCACCACTGTTAGCTGACCCCCCAGGGGCGGGAACTTTTAGTATGTTTACCTTCTATCCACTCCTAACGAAGCTGTGAAGACAAAAATTATCATATATTTCATGCACTCTATAATATGTTTATTGACTGGACTAATATAGCTCCTATAAGTTAGGTTCTAGCGACAAATATTCAAATATTATACAACAAAAATATCTTCCATTACTTTTCTGACGAGGGAGATGTAAAAAACTTTTCGATCCGAGCAACACCAACAGAGCTAAAACGTTATACCAAAAAAGTACAGACCCACAGCCAATAGACATTCCTTGAAAAAAAAAAAAAAAAATTACCTTTGCTATTTATATTACACATCTGATCTTTTTATAACTTTGGAAGTCTATTTTTTAATAAATGAAATAAGGAATTTTAAAAAAAGAATCCTAGAAAACAATTGCTGACCACAAACCTTTCCCATTAGATAGTATTCGAGGATCTGATAGGTTATCCTTAATATGTTTACCAGGATTGGCGAATAAATTGTGACTTATGGACGATAAAAGAGAAGCTGAGTAATGGATCCAGACGCCGGTGCCTTCTTGATATTAGCTATATTTATAGTCGGGCGTGGACCTTTTTAACCCGGGGATAAATTATCCCCTCGTAAAGCTCTATGATATTGTTCGGGGTTATCTATGAAGCATTGGACCACGTGGGGGCCACCTGTTATGGGGTCATCTCCTCTGGCAAAAAATAGCTCACGTCGTCTAAGCTCAGAGGTTTTTTTTATTATTTATTTTTCCTTAGTAGAAAAATATCTCCTTTTATTTCCACAGTTAGACAAAAAAAAATTTATAAGCTTATTTATAAAAAAATGTATATAGGCCAAATTAAGGTAGATGTACCCTAAAAAAAAAACAAACTTTAAACTCATTTCGTGACTATTAATGAAATGTGATTTAAAGGCTGCTGTATCAAGTATGCATTGGGTCTTTTTCATAATTACAGTCATGCAGGGCTGCCGATTGGGGGGGGGGGGGGGGGGTAATTTTCTTTCGGGGAGAAATTTTAGAAGCCTTTGCACTTTTGGGGGTAGTTCGGGGGAAGAGGTTACACGTCATCAGCAGAGCTAGCGATTTAGGAGATATTGCTCCCCGTGGGGGAAATTCGAATTGAATTTTTAATCGATTTGAATATTAAAAATCGATTCGACCCAGTAGCGTATAAGTTGGCTATAATAAGTATTCTTCGTTTTTATTTTATAACAATATCTAATTACAACAATTACATTAAACATACGAATTATATTGGAAATCGGAGAGGGGGAGGGGGATTGAAATGGCTGTGGAGAAAACGGGGGAAATTTTGCTGCTACCCGGGAGAAAACTGTTATGTTGGAATCGGCAGCACTGTTATAATGCTATTTTCTTATCAGTAATTGTAGTTCAACATAAGTATTTCTAAAATGGCACAACTCAAATTTTGCATTTTGTTTTGTTATTTTCAAGTTAAACTTACGTACTCTTGAATGAAATTTCAAATGTGTAGCTGTTTGGAATACAAATGAATAAAGCCAAGTTGAGTCACATTTTTATTTTTTAAGCAGACCACCAATCTAGCTGCCAAAAAAAAAAGAAAAAAAAAATGTTGATTGTCATTGATGTGACAGGCCCCAGATTTTTGAGTTGTGTCACTATAGAAATATTTGTATGATATATACAACACTAGTCGCTATTAGTCCAGTCAATAAACACATTGTAGAGTCCATGAAATATGCGATAATTTTTACATCACAGCATCGTTAGGAATAGTTAGAAGGTAAACATACTAAAAGCACCGCCACTGGGGGGTGAGCTAACGGTGGGGGAGGGGAGAAGTTCAATTTATTTGTTGTTTTTTTTTTTATATCTCGAATATGTGGACTCTAGAAAAATATGCTACATATCAAAATTAAAGCTCATTAAATTTCCTATAAAATTAATTATATACACATTCGTCGAAATTCCAACAGTTTTCGGGATATACGTTATTAAAAATCGATAATTTTAGAAATAAACATAATGTTTACCTCACTTTTTACTAAACACTTGCTTCAAATACCAGAAACGTATATATGAAATTAAAGTAAATTGAGTGCTCTCCAATTTTAATTCTGACTTCTGAGAAACGATTGTGGAAGGTACTAGAAACAAAATTTTGACAAAAACTGAAGTGAATTTGTTTTTTTTTCGAAAATCACCAATTTTCAATAACGAATATCACGTAAACGATTAGAATTACGACAAATTTATATATAATCAATTTTATAGGAAATTTATATAGCTTTTATGTTTATTCGTAACATATTTTTCTAGAGTCAACTGTTTTCGAGTTATTATCGAAATAACAAAAAAATTGAACTTCTCCCCTCCCCCACCGTTAGCTCACCCCCCAGGGGCGGGGCTTTTAGTATGTTTACCTTCTAACTATTCCTAACGAAGCTATGAAGTCAAAAATTATCGCATATTTCATGCACTCTACAATGTGTTTATTGACTGGACTAAATTGAATTTATAAGGTTCATTTAATGATTTTAAATAATAATTCTATTTATTTTATTTATAATGTAACGAAATAAGGAGAACTATCCCTCGTTGCTAAGTGACCTGGGCTCACCAAGGAGTATTTATTCGTTGCTAGGTGACAGAATAATAACAAGATGGAATGTAATTAGCGTCATTATGTTTTTGTGTTGTGTTTATTTGTGTAGTAAATAGTAGTTAAATGTCCCGTTATTATTGTGTTAATGTTAATAATTAGTATTCTGTAAGTGATAAATATCTTGTTATTTGTTAATAAACCGTGAGTTGAAAACCCCTAAGTTGTTACAATAATGTTGAATAATTAATCAATATAGATTTTTTTAAGGTAAATATTGGGTTGTCCGGAAGGTAATTCCGGATTTCATGTTTTCATTACATCACCTCTCTACATAAAAAAAAACTGTTTACGTTCAATGGATTATTTATTTTTATCGATGCCTTCAATTGTTAATTTTCTTCAAAAGAAAAATATTTATTTACCTCTGTAGCTTGTCAATGATTGGATATTATACTGTCTATACAAAGATGTCCAAGCTTCATTTTCGCCTAATTTCGTTTTATGAGTAAATCAACGTAGACATCATCGTGTCGTAGTTAAGGAAACAATAGTACTACTTTTGGTACAAAATTATATTATCCGAAGACTCGGAGATCCCAGAGGCAGTGGATAGAGATCCACCTGTGAGAAGGCGCCACCGAAGAGTAGTGGTCCGATCGAGGGGACAATTTGTCAGCGGTGGAACAGATGTGGCCATGGCGCCCCCATCGTCACAAATCAAGGCCCAGCTCCGCCAAAACAGCACAGGGTGGTCTCCTGCCTCTGCCACCACTGCCAATATCATCGTAACCTGTTGGATCCCTGCTGTGGCTAGTCAGCATTTGCACAACAGCTGAGCAAACTAGATTTTATTTTCAAGAAAATTAAAATAAAAAAATGCATTTCGTATTTCTTCATTAGTTGGCAAAATAATAGATTATATCATCATAGATCATCACGATATATCCATAATTTACTGCTTTTCTAAATTTACATTTAGGAATTAATTGGATCAAATCACATAAATTAATAATTAACGAATTTTTGAAATAAACAAATTTGAGAGAAAATAAGGGTTTCAATCATGACCTTTTTCATTCGAACCAATATTCCTCCTAAACGGTCGGATCTAGCGACAAATGTTATGTAAACAAAACTGTTCTACATTAACTTCCTGATGGGGAAAATATCGTCAGATGTTCGATCCGTGCAAGACCAACAGTAGTCCAGTCAATAAACGATTATAGAGTGCGTTTTCAGTAATTCAACTTTTTTTTTCTTCGGAACCATGTTCAGGATAGTTAGCAAGCAAACATACTAAAAGTCCTAGAGTTTTCGGGCCTGGAAACAGGAAGGGGGGGGGGCACGAAAACTCCCTTTTTTTGGTTTTGCGCTCATATCTCGAAAACGGTGCGTCGTATGCATAACATGACGATATAAAATTAATGGTTAGTTAAATTCTTTACAACTTCTATTCTATACACATTTTTCATATTTTTTACCATTTCCGAGATATACGCTTGGCAAATGTGAAGATTTAAAAAAAAAAAAAATTCACCTTAAATTTTCTGTTAAACTTCCCTCCATATATTCTAAAACAATCCTACGACAAAGTTTTCATAAATAGTTGTAGAAAATTAAATTTCCTTCAAAATACACATATATATGCCAATTTATCTTCAACCTGTCAAAAGTTACATAAATTTTAACTTTTCTTGGTAAAACAAACATACTAAAAGTCCTTCACATTTGCCAAGCGTATATCTCGGAAACCGTACAGAATATGAAAATGTGTATACAACAAAAGTTGTAGAGTATTTAATTGACTTATATTTAGTAAATAGTTATATTTTGCATACGACGCACCGTTTTCGAGATATGAGCTCTAAACCAAAAAAAGGACCTTTCGCGCCCCCCTTCCTGTTCCCAGGTACGAAAACTCTAGGACTTTTAGTATGTTTACTTCCTAACTACCCTGGACATGTTTCCGAAGAAAAACCTTGGGTTACAGAAAACGCACTTTACGGCATTTCGGGCCTTTATTGACTGGACTACAGTGCTAAAGCGTGTCAAAATGTTACATTTTTGAGGGTGAAAAAAAAACGATAGCAAAAAAAAAAAAACCTATAAATTTAATTTTATAATATAAACGTGTATTGTATGTATGATATAAGTTTTATAAATATTATTTAATTTTAATTTGCACTCAATCACCCACTCTAATCTACGTTATTTTCTAAAATTATTTTTTGTGATAAATAAATTATTTTCAAAATCTCTGAAAGCGTTTTTATTTTCATTACTTATACATTCAGACCAGAATTAAAATAATCGGTAATTGTTCGGATCGGCGACACCACCAAATTGGCTTGACCCGCGCTACACCGACCAGTTCGATCCTTACGCTTCACTTCATGTTTACATTTTTCGATAGTTCATTCCTATAACATCACATGTAAACAATCACTTCTACAGTCTCAACTTGGATCTTATTGTTGTTTAGTTTGTTATATTGATATTTAGACTTCTTAAATGTAAATAAGTGAAACAGAAGTTAACAAAATGAGTTTCTTAAAGGATTAAGTGTTTTATGAATTTATGTTTTCTCATTTCATCTTATCTTATGTGTAAAAGTGTTACAAAACTTAAGAAGATTAATTTGTACATGGATTTGGTGTTTTACATATTTATATTTGTTCTATCAATTTAAGTGATAAAATTTACAACTTGTAAAAGTGTTATAAAACTTAACAAGATTTATTTGTACATGGATTTGGTGTTTTATATATTTTTATTTGTTGTTTCAATTTCAGTGATAAAATTTCAGTATACATATTTTGTGAATGGATTCTTTGTCATCCATATTACTTTTTGTGCTTAAGTGAGACAGATTGTATAATTAATTCATAAAAAACATATCAGTTTATAAATAAATGTGAGAAAGTATATCACAGGTTTTTTATGTTTTCTTATTTCCACTTCCCATGAGAAAATATAGCAGAAATTAAACATCATCGCTTTCAACTAGGATTCTGTCTTATATTATGTAATGGCTTATAACATGGAGAATTGACAATGTGAAAATAATCACAGATTAAGAGGTAAATGACATATCACTGTATAATTGTAGAACTATTAGTATAATGTTATAGATTAATGTGTTTTAAAAAAAATTAGAAGCCTGATGATGGAACATTGTCTCCGAAACATGTAGCTACAAATGTTAAATAAATAGGAGTTATGCCAAATAAATACTTAAGGATTCTGTATTTTTTATATTTATAATTTGTTATTTTCACTTCTCTGACAGAAAGTTCATCTGGAATTAACTTTACTGGTGGTTCAGTAGTATATTAATTGTTGATTAAATTAATATTAATTCAAAATTGATTTAGTGTCTTATATTTCGATATTTCCTTATTTCCACATTAATATTTTCTTATTTCTCATTTTAATATTATAAGTTAAACAGAAGTTAATATTACTTTGAACAAGGATTTAGAGTTTCAGAGTAAATGTAGGAGAATAACCTTTCCCCTCTAAAAGCAGCGACTAGAACATCGAAATAAATCGGAGCAAGGTAAGAATCGGTAAAAGGTATTCTGAGCGGGTTTAGGGGTTGGTGTCGCCGATCCGAACAATTACCAAATAATCTAGTGTTTTTTTTTTGTTTTTTTTTGTAACTTTTTTTCACCTTCAACAATGTAATATTTTTACACACTCTGTTGGTGTTCCTCGGATCAAAACTATTCCAATAGATTCTTGATTAGAAATTAAATGAAGAATATTTTTTATTATATAAAATTTGTGGCTAAGACCTACTTTTTAGGAACTACATTGGTTTGAATGAAAAAAGTCACGTTTCAAACACCTTTTTTTTTTTTTCTCAACTTTGTTTATTTCAAATAATCATTAATTTAATTGATTTGATTATTTCAATTTTAAAATTTAAATTGGGAAAAGCAGGAGAATATAAACAGACATTCACATGATTTATTGTTATTCGCAGTCAGAGAGAAATTAATTTTTTTTTAAATTTTATTATTGGGTTGTTTCACATGAAATGTCCGTTTTCAAGTTAAAGGGATTTTAGTAAAAATACAATATGAAAACAATATAATTTTATTCGAAGTATTTACCTTCTTTTTCTACACATTTTTCCCAACGTGACAACAACTTTTTTATCCCGGATTTGAAAAACTCTGAGCTTTGAAGTGAAACAAAATCTGAAAACGCACTTTTGATTTCAGCATCATTTGCAAAAATTTTTCCTCTGCAGAAGTTGTCTGAATTCCTGAAAAGGTGATAATCTGTTGGAGACAAGTCGGGAGAATATGGTGGGTGCGGAAGAACTTCGTACACCAGTTCTTTCAATTTATGCATGGTAAGTTTTGAAACGTGGGGTCTAGCGTTGTCGTGTAGGAGTATAGGGCCCTTCCGATTTACCAATCCAGGTTGTTTTTTCAATAATTTTTCGTGCATTTGGCCAATTTCATTGCAGTAGGTTGTAGAGGTAATGGTCTCACCTCTAGGCAAAAAGGAATAATGTATGATTCCAGCCATGGACCACCATACTGTAACCATCAATTTTTTTCGGGTGCAAATTTGGTTTTGGCATTTGTCCTGGGCTTTCGTCGATGTCTAACCACTGCCCTGACCGACGCTGATTGTCATAAGCAATCCAGCTGCCGAACGACCTAGTTTAAACTCATAAAAAAATATTACACGAAAATCGCGTGTTTCCATGTTCATATTTGAAGGTATACTAAACAGTGTGTAATTGATTGGGAAGCTAATGTTTATAAAAGAAAAGTAGAGGATTAGTAACTGCTTGATTATGATATGTGAACTTTGGAAGTAAACAACAGAGACTCGCAAAATCCTCTATGTATTTCAAATATTATAAAATCGGACATTTCATGTGAAACAACCCAATATAATAGCTACTTATTTTTAAACAGATGTATCGGTAATCTAAATTTTCTTATAATGACACATTACTTATTTAATGTACACTAATTATACTAATATATAAAGCAATTAAAAGTTAAGAACTTACAAGCACTCATGACGTAATAAGTAGAATATTCTTGTTCCAAAAGAATCACGAACTAAAATATTAAATTAAACTTAATCACATAATAAGTCACTATGACACAACTTAATCACACTAACTAAAAACACTGAAACACTGAAACACCAACTAAAACATTAAACCTGACCGAAAACAGCACTACACGAGAGGAGAAGAAAACATCTCGAGATCTTAAATTATACTGAACAAAATAAGTCTGTAGAAGGCTTGGAGGCATCAGGTGATTTAATTATAAATAATCGAATCTGATTGGCTGAGCCGCATCGCATTTCATTTGTTCCTTTACTTATTAATTTTTCTACTGTCCGTGTAAAAAACATTAGGCATTTCCAGTTCTGACCAGATTTGATTTACATTCTGAGATAAAACTTCTCTCATTGCTGAATATTAATATAATATTTCAACTTGAAGTGGTAATATGTTTCACGTAAAAAGAATAAATAAAAAAATGAAAAAATAGTGTACTTTTAAATAATTCTGAATCAATGTTTAAACCTTTCTATTTTCTATATTAATAATTGTCTATATTTTTAAAATCATTTCATTTAAAATTTAATTTAAAACAATTTATTAGTTTTAACAAATTAATATAGATAGGTTCCCAGGTATCGTCCTATGATACCCAGTATATATATATATATATGTCCATCTAGGAGCTACATATATTGCTTTGAATGAAGAAAAGTACCGTTTGAAACCTCTATTTTTCAGTTTAGGGGCTTTTTCGACACAATTTGACGACAGAATCCAAGTCAGAAATTTAATCGAGAATAATTTTTGTTCTATAACATTTGTCACTAGGACCTACTATTTAGGAGCTATATTGCTTTGAATGAAAAAAAAAAAAAAGTTATGAAACTATTTTTGAAAATTTCTACTTTTCGATTTACAGTCTGTTAAAAACACTTTAAGTAATTAAATACCTTTTGTCCTTGATCTCATTCCTTCAAAATTCTCGAAATTTCATCAAAACCTATCCAATCATCCCAATCCTCTGGCTCAATCCCTATCCAGTCATAACCATCCTTATAACCCTCCGAGAAGGTTAAAACGGCAATGGCCCCGAGACCTTTTGTAATGTATAAAGTTATGTTGGAGTTCTGGTAATGACCAGCTTCTCCACTCAAGTCCTGAGTATCTGTGGCCATAGCTCTCCCACTCAGCCTCCACTGGATATTACCAGTGATGCAGCTGAGAGAGCAGCGCTGGGATCTTTACAGGCTGGCCTTGACTCCCAATAAGTGGGAAACAGGTTCGATTCGGGGTTCCCTGGCTGAGTGTGTTTGTATTGTATATAAAGTATGAATGAATAATAATTTGTGTATTTTAATTTTAATTCAATTTTGTTTTATTTTTGATTATTGTAAATAATTATTAGTTTTATTTTATGAAGATATTTATTTATTTTATTTTATTTTTTTTTATTATTATTAGTTGTGTGTGTGTGTGTGCATTTGTAAATACGGTATGAATGAATACATTTATCTCTGTACCTATTGCCCTTTACTGAGGCAGATTGTACACTTATTTCAATAAAATATATTAAGTAATTAAATCTAAAAGGGTGGACTCGATGGACGAGTGTTCGAATCCCACCTGGATTAAAATTTCTTTTGTGACGAACCCACGAAAAGGAACCTTCCCAGTTTGGATAGAATAGATTGGTAACCTGTATGATAAAACTTCCTGCCTTAGTTGGAACACATAATAACGTTAAGCCCTAAATAAAAAATAAATAAATAAATGAAAAAGAAAATAATTAGGATTGATGTATTAATTGCCACTTCTATTGGAATTATATTATTTGAATACTAGTTTTGAATTTTAAACATACACCATCAATTCTAAAAAAAAAAAAAAAAATCAAACATATATTGTATATATAAAAGTTTTTTAAAATGTAAGAGAAGAAATTAAATAGGAACAGAAAAAAAACTAGCTAGTCATAGGAAAACCCAAGGATTTAACCAAACTGACCCTTTTATACGACCCCTTCCATTCTTTATATCTTTCAGAAGTCCGTTTTGCCTTTTTAGGTGAGTATCGAAATATTTTATTTCTTGTCTTATATTTTTAAAAATTTTAATACTTTTTACTTTATTAATCTACTTTATTACTTTGAGTTAGTTTAATCATAATGGGTTTCTAATATCTTGATGTTACACAGAATTAATGAAGGTAATGAAGGTCTCTAAGGTCTTATATCAAAACTTCAAACTTCAAACTTCAAACTTAACATTATGAAAATTCAAAGCTCCCAATTAATTACAAAAGACTCATTTACTTGACTTTGATTAGACCAATGTGGACGTACGGAGTTGAGCTTTGAGACTTCACTAAACCATCCAATTCATCCCGTATCCAATCCTTACAATCCAAAATCCTTCGAAAAATCCTCAATGCTCCTTACTTTGTCACCAATAAACTTATCCATAAAGATCTTAATGTTCCATATGTTGCTTATTTAGCCCAAACCAGATACCAATCCTTTCATAGTAAGCTCCATAACCAATCAAATCCACTAGTTTCTCAACTTGCTTCCCACTCAAATCCCGATAATCCTCCGAGGCGTCTGAAATGAAGATGGCCAAGAGACCTTCTAGTGTAGAATTTTTAATATTTTTAATGAACTACTGATGAGTAGTTCTTTTCAAGTTTTAACATGTTATTGTAATCGTTGTCAATACATTTACTTGATGTATATATTTTGTACAGTAGTAAATTTCAATAAATGTATATTTAAAAAAAAAAACATGAAAAAAAGGCAGAAATAAACCATTTAATTCGTTTCGGCAAAAACAAGACTGTCAGCTTCAAATATAGACTCGTTATTATTTAAAAATAGATTGAGGATCTTATCTATGTCCATTAGAGCTAAAATATTGGCAGACCCGAACAGCGAAACACTCCGAGATCTTGCCAGCTAAAGAATAGAAATGGATCCAATAAAAAAACCCAAAAAGAACTTTATTTCCTCCCCTGACGCAAGATTAGCCTTAGGCTCGGTTAAAATTTGATTAAACATTTAATAAGAAACAATTATTTATATATATATATATATATATATATATATATATATATATATATATATATATATATATTTTTTTTTTTTTTTTTTTTTTTTTTTTTTTTTTTTTTTTTTTTTTTTTTTTTTTTTTTTTAAATACGATATTATTTTTTCCTGTAAGTATGGTAATAGGCAGTAACTTATAGCCAATTATTGAACCACGACACTTCATAACACAGTTCTTAACATTCAGTACGGTTGGTTTTAAATTATTTTGAAAAAAAAAATCCATACCCTTTATGGACCTACGCATCACAAATTTATGGAACTGCTAAACCTGACACACATAAAAAGATTAAAAACTTTTCAAACCAAGACATTAAGACTAATAACACAAGCAGCTTGGTACATTAACAATAAAATTATACACACTGACCTAAACGTACCAACAGTCATTGAACACATGCGGACACACCACAGACTGTTTCACGTAAAATTAAAGGGACACCCAAAAAAACCCATCGACGGTATGGCCATATCTCTCATGCCGGAGAATATCAAGAGGAGAATGAAAAGAAACTGGATGAGAGACCTACTTAAATAGAAGTAAACTAAAGGCATAACCACTCAAATCCATTAGTTTCTCAACTTGCTTCCCATTCCATTCCTGATAATCCTCCGAGGCGCCTGAAACGAAGATGGCCTAGAGACCTTCTAGTGTAGAAAGTGCTACTGATGAGTAGTTTTTTTAAGTTTTAACATGTTTTTATAACCGTTGTCGATGCATTTACTTAATGTATATATTTTGTACAGTTGTAAATTTCAATAAATATATATATAAAAAAAAAATCAGTTAGTACTTCAGATGGACAGAAACTATTATGAAACTCTTATCTGTGCTTACCACTAAAGGTTCATAAATCATATTTTTACACGCAATATCAAAAAGCAAAGGATAAAAATTTTGATTTAGTGATAATTTTTGTTCGGCAAAAATAATTATATCGATTCCATCTGGTTAGATTTTAGTTTCTAACGAAAAAGTTTCTGATAGTGTTGCAATTGTTTTTCCCACTCTGTACATTTAGGTTATTATAATAAACATTAATATTGTAAACCTTCCTAGAAATGTGAAGAAAATTTAGTTAAAATTTGGTACAGACGGGTTCAGTTGTTGTTGATGTGAACTCATTATCGAAATGATGCTAACCGCATATCGGTCAATTTTCAAACTTCACTGTAATCCACACGTCACACCACATATTTAAATAATTTTATTGAAAATAAGTAAATTTTATTCACAAATTCAATTTCTGTATAACACTGTACATTTGTAACCTCTCAACAACAGTGGCGCTCGCCACCTATCGGTCAATTTTCAAACTTCAATCGTATCCACATATTATCGCTTTTTAAATAAAAAATTAATTGAAAATCGGTTAATTTTATTATTGCTAAACTTTTCTGGAACTATAAAAATAATGTGGTTAAAATTTGGTACGAATTGGTTCAGTTGGTTTCCCAGTTAGTGATCACAAACGAAAAATGGTTTGTCCTGGAAATAGTATGTATGTATGCATATATATATGCACTTATTATTTACTTAATTATTATATTTCTATGATCGAAATCTATTTATAAAATATACAATACTCAATACAGATTGAGTAACGGGCTTATCGTTCCGGAGAAAATTACCAAATAAATTCTACTACTGTGAACGCTTCCTGAAAGTTGGTGGGAAATGTAGCTTTAAAATCACACATTTACAACGTTAAAATGCTCAACGTTTTACAATATTATATTTTTTAATAAAAACAAAAACAGAAAATATTAATTAACTGACAACAAAATGAAGGTTAAGATCAATTACAGACCTAAAACGGCCTTCTTGAAGAGCACAACACATAGAAGTGATGCCGCCATCGTAAAGATAATTTATTGAGGCACCGATAGATAGCGCTAGGTGCAGATAATTAAACTGCAATTATCAGCTGATCGAGAACTGGTAGTGTCCACTCGACTCCACTTGCGGTCCAAAGAGGTTGCACTTGAGCACTTAGGAGGAGAGTAGGTCCACTTCTCCTACCGAGTTCTCACCTTACCGCTCCTCCATTCATCATTCTGAGTGGCATAATTGCTGGAAAATTATAAATAAATAAATAAAAAAAAAAAAAAAAAAAAAGAAAGATAAAATTTTTGTCTGTAACCAAGCCTTACAATCCAAAACTCGTAAAATCCTCAATACTTCTTACTATCTCACAAATTAACTTATTCAAAAGAAAAAGATGAAATTCATTCTGTATTAAAGTCTACAATCTAAAAATCGTAAAATCCTTCATGCTCCACATTACTTCACAAATATACTAATCTACAGGGTGAGTCCCTCTTAGCGTAAAAAATAAAATAAAATTGGGTGAAACTAGATCAAAAATAAAGAAAAATGCCGCAGTCCTTACCTTTCTATTCCAATCCGTTTCAGATATACGATAAATCTATAGCTTTATAGTAATAAATAGTTTTACCTTTTTTTTTTTTTTTTTGCGAGAACAGGTAGCATTAATTCAGAAAATACTTCATATCCACTCAAACTCGCTAGTTCCTTAATTTTATCAAACATAGGGTAAGTACACTAGTAGTTGACAGTTTGATAATAAATGTCTTCTAATAAGGTTTCTGTTTTCACTTTCGTTTCCTTTTAAATTTTTGCGGGTAGTTCAGTTATTTCTGTATGATAAGAGTGACAGCCATGACATCCTGGACGGGAAAACTGTTTTCAACACCAAATTTGTTGTCACAATTCCAGTTCAGTTGACTAAACGCCTCCATCCTCATGCAATCGGCTATGGATGCTCTGGTATGTATTCTGTTTTTTCTCTATCAAATGCTTATATCTGTCCAACTTATGAATATACTTTAGAATAGTAGGTATCTGTACTACATTTTACTAGATTCTTGTGGTTACAGATAAAAATTAAGAGGACTTTATTGAACGTCAACTACTAAAACGTATTTATAACCTGTTGTTCAGTGCTCGACACCTCTGTCAACTACTAGATATTTCTCATTTCCCACCTTCCTTATTGAATGTGCGTTCTCTGCAAAGGAAAAATTAGGGTTAGAGGAAAGAACCAGAATTGGCTAATTTAGAGCTCAAAATTCAGTATTTGACAGGGGGTGGGTTGTCAACTACTGATGCAGCATCTATCAACTGCTAGCACAACACGGAATTAGGTCCCTCTTTTTTCAGTTTTAAAATAGCACCAAAAAAAACAACTCAATTATGAACCTCAGCAAATGGAGAAAAGGCCCTTGATGACGTCAAAAGGGGAATCTCTGTTGCAGCGGCAGCAAGAAGCAACGGAGTACCTCGAAAACCCTGTCAACAAAAAAAAAATTGGCATCCAGGGCGTGTCAACTACTAATGCAAAATGGTGATTTGGAACATTAACACTTTTTCAACGTTCTATTAATAATATTTCAAATTTAAAAAATCAGGATTACGGACGGGATTCGCACGTATTTGAGGAGGGGAGAAAGAAATTTGTCACATGATCAACCGAGGAAATATTGCTAAAAACGTGTATCTTTCTAAAATTGTCAACTACTAGTGCACTTACCCTAATTCTTGGAAGCTTCTTGAAAGAAGATGAACTTCGAACCTTCCAGTATGAAACTTACATTAGAATATACTACCCATGGTTAGTTTCTTTACAATTCTTTACTACGTCATCAAATTTTAGATCAGCTCATTCATGTAATAAATGTTTTAAATTTCAATTGTTTCATAATGATATCATAATAACTGAAAAAGGGTCAAAGGTATTATTAATTTTTCTTCAAAAAAAATATATGCTCTTTACTATGCCATAAATGAACTATTATACTAAGACCTTATGATGCTGATTTGACAATAATCAGATACCCAACCCAATTGCATTGAAACTTAGTTCGCAAGATATTCCCAATAATATACCAGAAAAAGAAATGGTCTCTGGATCTTCTAAAATAAGATAATCTAAAACATCCATTGGAGTATTGCCAATGTGTAGTTTCCCAATACACTTGTGACAGTTCAGTAAATTAATAATTCAGCGAATTAACTAAATTTATTTTGTTATATGGATGTTAATTTCAATAAGTAATATTTTTTTTCAAGGGAATAACTAGTTGAAGTAATAGCAGCGCGACGCTTAAAATGGGCATGTAAAGTCGTTGGGTTTAATAATGATCGAATTCCGAAAAAAGTAATCAGTTTTGAGCCGTCGGGTAACCGACAGAGGGGTAGACCGAGACGAAGATGGGAGGATTGCGTCAGGGCCGACCTGGGGGATTTAGGCTATGGAGGAGTAAATTGGAGGGAAGTGTGCGGTCGACGGTTGGTGGTGTCGGCATCGTACCTTCGGGTTCGCTAAGCCTTAATTTATTATTCATTATTTAAAAAATTTTTTATGTAGGTATACGCATATATTTATTGACTGAAATTTAGAATTGTTTAAGAAATACATCAAATGAATTTGAATGATGAAAGAAAATATATGGAATGTAAACGTATTTTTTAGTTAAACACTACACATTGGGAGCGCTTCAATTGAGTTATATCTTAAAAGGTTCCGAAACCATTTTCTTATCTAATTATAAGGTTCAGTACAAGAAATATTACGCGACAAAACGTTATGTCTCACAAAAATTAATAGTTACAATATAAAGAACCCAATTGCACAGAAATTACATCAAAACAAAATAAAAATTAAATCACAAAGAATTATAAATATAACGGGAAGAGGGATCAACTGATAGATTGTACATGAATATGAACAAACGGACCAATATACAGGGTGTTAAATATTCGATGGCCATCCCCTTTTTTTCCACAGTTTTTGAAATTTTGAAACGAAACTCTCAGGGTCTTAACTGTGTCAAATAAAGTTTCTTTTCAGGTTATAGTCTGCTCTCCATCCTTCTCCAGTTCTTCTCCAGTGACCCTAACTTTGGAATTCCCAGTAAGATGTGGTAATTTTTACGACGGATTTCGATAGAATATCAAATTTTGAATCGATTTTATATCCGTGATTTTTTTTTATCCGGGGGTACTGTTTCGTCGCAAATCGCGAAAAATCGTTTTAAGAAAATAAGCTGTCTAAAACTGGGATTGCAAAAATAAAATAAACTTTGAACAAAAATGTGAAATAAAGGCCTTCCCGCGACTGGTACGCAGCAGAAAACTGCTGAAAAAAATAGACCTTCGAATATTGAACACCCTGTGTATATATATATATATACATATATATATATATATATATATATATATATATATATATATACATATACTATTAAAAAATTAATAGTTATAAAATAAAAACACAAGTGCATAGAAATTACAGAAAAAGAAATCAAAGAATTTTAAATATAACGGGGAGAGGTGTCATTTTGGTAGGTTGTACATGAATATGAACAAACTTGTACTGTTATATATATATATATATATATAGACACAAAGTGTGTCATAGCTAGAATTAATGTTAAAGATCCATATTTGGAAGCCTTCTAGATTTTTTCCTGCCTCAATTATTGTTACTAGATCAACATATAAATTTGTATAAATAATTTTTGCCCAAAATTTGAGGAATATTTGCCTCGATGACAAACGTTAAGAAAAATAAATTAAAACCTATAATTTCACTTACAGTATTAGTAGAACCTTTTATTACATTATTTTCTCTTTGGCACTATTTATTTTTTTATATTTATTATTTGTTAATATAATAATTAATGCGGTTTGAGTGTACAAAATTTTAAAAATAATATTATTCATGTTTCAATGATTAATATTTAAAATATTTGAATATAAAATAGATAATAATAAGTGATGTTTATTAGATATTTTAATGGGATGAATTAAATTCAGATAAAATATGCCGTGGTTGGGCTGAAGGGGCGTGGCTAGTGGGAGGAGCCGTTAGAGACAATGATTCTGATTGGTTGGGATGAGAATTATTTTGATCCAGCCTCTACCATCTCAGTACCATCTCGGGCATCTCAAGCGGTAAGCAAATAAATATTGGATTATTAATCTATAAGTAATTTATATACAAATAAAAGATGGTCGCATAATTAGAATATTTATGGATAATATTAAATATAACCGCAAATAACTATATATTCAGTAGTAAATTATTAATATGTCATTTAGTGTAGCAGAACTGAAATTTGAAATTTTATATATATTTTTTTAATCCAGCTACCTTGGAGGATTCTTAAACAAAACCTCAAGATGTGCAAAAATAAAAAAAAATGCATTAAAAAACTCAAAAAGGTGTAAGAAAGCGAAAAGTGGGCTATTCCACTTAGACCAACACAATTTACACCATAAAACTAACAAACAAAACAATTAATAACAAAAAAATTAAATTATTAGTTTTTATAAAAAAAAAAAAAAAAAATTAATTTACAAAACTAAAACCTAAAGGCAAAATAAATACTATCGGGAATAATGGTTAGCCATTTTAAGCCGAATTAATAAAAAACAGAATAATCAAAAATCTATAATTTTAATGTGATCTGATATTTATTTATTTATTATTTATATTAAACAGTTAAATTGTATTTTATTTCTAGTTAACTTTTACCTTTAAAAAAAAATCTTGTTTATGCTACAGTCATTGTGAAAACAGCTATTGATATTCTTATTGTAACATTCATAAATTTAAGAAAAAAAAATTATTAATCGACTTGTGGTAAGCATGATGGTATAGAAGGATTAATACAATTAGGATTGAATTAATTGCCACTTCTATTGGAATTGTTTTATTAGAAAACTAGTTTGTAATGCTAAAAATAATCTTCAGTTCTAAAGTATACAAACTTTCACATCAGCGCTATGTTACATGGAAGTTTTCAAAAATGTAAGAGAAGAAATCATATACATATATATGAGATGGGCAAACTTTTTAAGGGGAGGGCCGGATGAAATAGAAAAATATCTAGGCGGGCCGAAAAAGTTGGACAAAACAAAGTTTTACAACTAATAAACTTTATTTTTGACTTTATCTCATTACACTCAACTTATATGGTACAACGATAGAAGATCCGGAACGCAACGAGAAGAAAACAATAATTCTACTCTAGCTTTGCAGAAAATAAATTTTGTCTTATGTATAATTGTGTGTGACCATGTCGCGGGCCGGATTGACTAGCCCGAAGGGCCGCACTTGGCCCGCGGGCCGTGGTTTGCCCATCACTGGTCTAAGTAAACACTGCTTCGTATCAAGTTTTGTAGAATATAGAAAGTTTCTTAAAATCATTCCATCATTTTGGTAAAATTATAATAAAATTGTTGTTTGAATTAAATTGTATGCTTTAGCATTATTTACATCCTTTCGACACCCTCATAACATGAAAGAGTGAGTATGTTTAGAATTGAAGTTCATATTGTGAGCAGGGTTATCTTTTGTGGATGTGATGGGGGAAGGGGGAGGGTTTGGCCCCTGAGGGCCGGTCAAGAGCATTTGCCCGGTGGGCCGAAAATTCCCGATCCGCCCCTGTATATATATATAGGTACTCACTTGAGGAGATCTAATAGACATCTGAAGTATATCCATAGTGGAAAGGGAAGGGCTAGGTAGTTTAAATTATTGGGGTTTTTACTTTGGCGTTTTCACTATGACTAATTGGATTTTTCCGATCCTTTTGGAAACAAATTTAAAATGAGGGGCTATTGGAAATGTTTTAGGCTATTTTCTAGTTAATGTATTATAGTATTGAGTCTAAAATTCAGCTTTACAAAACCTTAACTAGACAAGCCCTGACCTGAACATGAGCAGAGACATGAACTCTTACTGCAGCAATAACAAACAGCCTAAAAGTATTTGATATGGCCCAGTCTGATCTGAGTCAGCGCTGACTCCAATACATGGAGAATCCGGACCAACGAAGATTTTACTCCTGATATAGTAGTCCAGTCAATAAAGGATTATAGAGGGTTTTTTCTGTAATCCAAGATTTTTCTTCGGAAACAATGTTCAGGGTAGTTAGGAAGTAAAAACATAAGCCCTGGAGTTTTAGGGCCTGGGAACAGGAAAGGTGACGGCACGAAAAGTCCCTTTTTTAGTTTTGCGCTTATATCTCGAAAACAGTGCCTCATATGCAAAACATGACTATTTACTAAATTAATGTTAATTAAATTGTCTACAACTTTTATACGATACACATTTTTCATATTCTGTACCGTTTCCGAGATATATGCTTGGCAAATGTGAACATTTTGGGGGAAAAAAAAATTCACATCACGTTTGTTAACCTTCCCTCCATATCTTCTAAGACGTTCATCCTATGACAAACGTTTTTATAAATAATATTGTAGAAAAATAAATTTCCTTTACAGTGCATATATATATGCCAATTAATCTTAAACCTGTCAAAAGTTACATAAATTTTAACTTTTCTTGGTAAAACATACCAAACGTCCTTCACATTTGCCAAGCGTATATCGCGGAAACGGTACAGAATATGAAAAATATGTATAGAATAAAGGTTGTTAAGAATGTAGTTAACTTTAATTTAGTAAATAGTCATGTTTTGCATACGACGCACCGTTTTCGAGATATGAGCGCAAAACAAAAAAAATTGACCTTTCGCGCCCCTCCCCCCTTCCTGTTTCCAGGCAGGAAAACTCCAGGACTTTTAGTATATTACTTTCTAACTACCCTGAACAAGTTTCCGAAGAAAAACATTGGATTACAGACAATGCACTCTACACCCTATTTCATGCCTTGATTACGGTTTAGGAATTAGTTTACGGTTGGGGAAGGGGAGATCATCCCATGTTTCAGTTTTTCGATTATAACTCTGAAAAATTAAGCTGCTAATTAAAATTAAAGCTAATTAAATTTCCTATAAAATTGTTTCTATACGAATTTTTCCAACTCTCAACGGTTTTCGTGATATACGTTATTAAAAATTGATAATTATCGGGGGGAAAAATTGTTACCACACCTTTTGTCAAATATTTGCTTCAAGTGACAGAAACTTATATGTGAAATTAAAGAAAACTTATTGCTCTACAACTTTGATTATTACATTTTTTCTGAGAAACGATTGTACAAGTCACTAGAAGCAAATGTTTGTCCTAACCAATACCCGCTACTCCTTTTCCGCGCTATATCTCGAAAAGAGATAATCCTAAAAAAAAAAAAAAAAAAAAAAAAAATTAATAGAACCACAATTATAGAAAATATTATTACCTATAAGTGTTTCAACATTCTTGATTGACGCCCGAGGCATAGAGATGGGATATTTGAAAAAAAAAAACAACTGATTTTTGTGACCTTTGATCTTGAATATCTAATGAAGCTAACACGCTAAGGTCGATGACTTTTCACCACTTATTTAGAAGACCAGAACAAAGGTATATGCAAAAATTCAGCTTTTTTGCTTCCTTTCCGCGATATGCTGTAGAAAACTCATTTGACTGGGCTATACAGTGGAACGTAGATTATCCGAACTTAAGTAGTCGGAACCTTTTTTTTAAATTTAATTTTAATAAAATTGATTATCTAATTATATATTGGTATTGTTAAAATTATTTTTATTTAAAAAATAAATTAAATAAAAAACAAAATTATTTTTACCACGAATGTCTATAAGGGAAGCTGAACTTATTTCACAGAAACTGCAAAAAATGAACTATACACACCTACAATTTTGTTTACTGAGAATTGTATACTTAATTAGATCGTTTCATTTGTTCCTCTAAATTTTCACCTCTTATTTAGAAGTCCAAAACGAAGGTATATGCAAAAATTCAGCTTCATTGCTTCCTTTCCGCGATTTGCTGTATAAAACTCCTTATTTGACTGGGCTATGTAATACGTTTTCATGGTGATTATTATCGGATAGTAAGTAAATCGCCAACCTTTTTATTTTTTAAGAAGTTTTTTATTTTTTTAGTACTGTTTACTTCTCCGAGGGTTCGGATTAGCAAGTGATTCGGACTGTCAAGCGTTCGGATTAGGGAGAGACTACTGGACAAAAGGCCCCGCAAAGATGTGCCGCCCAGAGCCAAGCAATCATTATGGCAACCACTGTCAAAGGGTACTTAAAATATGTTCACTCCACTTTCCCCTTCTTGAGAATTCTAACAAATCCCAGATAATAATAATAAACTAAGTAGATAGAAGGAATACTTATCGAAGAGCGGCTGAGAGAAAAGAAAACACGAACTGGCGCCGTCTGGTGTGCAGAGCCCTCAGCTCGGAGATGATCCCCCACAACTCTCAGCGACCACTCAAGTACCTCGCGGCTATCCCACGTACCTTTTTTTTTATATATAAGGTACTTTTTGTAGGCCATCAAAGGGCTGGCTGTTTACTAAACATTTCCTAATTGAACCCTTTAGATGCTTTCCATGTTACTCCCCTGGTCTATTAGGGCCAAAACAAAATACACGATAAATTTATGTATCCAACGTGGAGTGTTCGGTAAACAGACCTCGATGGAGTGTGTAAGCCCCTCTATGCAACATTTTCCAGAACAGAGTGTTATACTTAAAATTTAAAAAAAAAATGTTATTAAGTTTAATTAAATAAACTTCAAAATACAACTATTTTAAATAAGTGAATTTTCAGTTTAAACAAAGATCTACCCCTTCCTATGGTTCTTTTGTAATCTCGGGGGTACCAATTTATAATATTGTTGGACCATTTATCATTTTTGCTCATTACGAGGTGTCCTGCCCAAGTCCATTTACTTTTGTGAATTATCTGAGCTATATCTGGGAATTTGGTTTTCAGCCTTATCCACTTTCTTGATTTTTTTTGTCCCTATTTGTGACACAAGTCGATGTGAACTGTTAGAAATCTATCGATGTGGTTTCTGTGTGACAGCTTAATTCGTTCAATCTATTGTATATTTGAAACTATTAACGTTGAAAAACTATATCATAATTAGTTTTTTTCTAATTGAGAAAGCAAAACTAACAAGTCTGTCTCATTACCTACGATACGTACATTTCACACGAAGCGTTATCGCGTGCAGTATTGATAATCATGGTGTCAGCATCTTCATCGGCTTGTTTTGTCCGAAAACCAATTGATTCAAATTTATTTATGTATTTAAGGCTGCGGTGATCAATGTGGCTGTCGCAAAAACGGCTTAAAATGCACAAGATTGTGCGGGTATTGTAACGGAGATAGTTGCAGCAATGCATCTGTTTTAAATATTGAACCTAGTGAATTATTAGAGTGCGTACTAGAAGAAAATGAAACAGAAGATGTGCTTAAAAACTATACTAAATGATAATGAAGATACTCTTAACAGTCCCTCCATGTAAGCAAACCAAAGACTAGAGTAAACAAATATGTATTATGTAAAATTATCATGTAATAAAAACATTATTTCAAAAGATTTTAATAATATTACCCACGACAATTACCCACAAAAATTATGTAATAAATTAAATAGCTCCTTCACGAGTCATCATTGTTTATATTTCGTTTATATTATATTTCACTCCGGCTACTAGGCGTGTTGGTAATTGTAGGCTGTAAGAAAATCTAATTTACAGAGCTTAGCCTGCTGTATTTGTAGTTGCTCCATTTTTTATCATAAAATATAAATTCTTACCTCCATAAAGCCGTTTGTCCCGTCGCTTAATCTTAAAAATATTGAAATTTGAATCACTCAAATTGGTTTTTAGCCTTATCCACTTTCTTGATTTTTTTTGTCCCTATTTGTGACACAAGTCGATGTGAACTGTTAGAAATCTATCGATGTGGTTTCTGTGTGACAGCTTCTATTGCCAAAATATTGAAATTTGAATCACTCAAGGGCAATAAATAATATATTTATATATATATATATATATATATATATATATATATATATATATTTATATATATATATATGTATAACATATTGGCAATCGCACTGGTGGGAGGGGGGGTGCCCCCTCCAAAAATAAATAAGCATACACTAAAATTTATAGCTAAGTTTAATGGATTTCAGAATAGTTAGAATCTTTTAAATACTAAGGTGAAATCATAGATAGCAGACTGACATTTAATATGCAAGCTGAATGGCAATAGCCCTAGTTATAGAAGTGTTCTACGTCATCGGGCTTTAACTTCATTGCCGCTTCTAGTAATAGTTCTACGCCATTGAAACTTTTTGAATTATATTTTTGGCTTTTTATATTATATTACTTTAGTTTTCATTTACACATACAGTGGCTCACCAAGATATTTGTAGATGTTTTTTAATAAATAAACAGTTACAATTGTATTACATTAAAAACAATAATTTATTGTAATCACTTAACATCGTAGTAGTATGTAATAAAATAAACAAGGATTTAATAATTTTTTTTTTTTTTTAATTTACAACTGTATACAATATAAAATATGATAAATCAATTAAATGTGATAACATAGATAAAAATGACACGTCACTTCTTTTTAAAGCAACTACCCATTGGTAGCACTTATAAAGGTTCTATATAATGAAGTACTATATTAGAAGGTCCCGAGGCCATCTTCTTTTCAGGCGCCTCGGAAGGTTATCTGGAATGGAATGAGAAGCAAGTTGTGATACTAATGGATTTGAATGGTTGTGGAGTTTGCTATGAAAGGATTGATATCTGGTTTGAGCTGTCAGAAACGTAAGGTATATTAAGATCTTTGTGGGTGTTTGTTTGTGACGAAGTACGGAGCATTTAGGATTTTTCTAAGGATTTTGGATTGTAAGGATTGGATACGGGATGAATTGGATGGTTTAGTGGAGCCCCAAAGCTCAACTCCGTATGTCCAAATTGGTCTAATTATTGTTATGTAAATGAGTCTTTTGTAATTAATTGGAAGGTTGGAGCGTTTGTCAAGTAAATGTTGAAGTAGTCGAAAACGACGGGTAGTTTCTTGTCATTTTAGTCTTTGATTTAATAATAAAATAAAAATAAAAACACAATTGTTAACCGTTTCTTATCTCACAGTGAAAATGATACACCTTTATAACATCCCAATATTTATGTTTACTTTAAACTATTTTACTTTGAATAAACTCTAGTATCAAAAGTGTTTGGCTCTTTTCAAAGCAAGTTGAACAAAATCTGCCGTGTTTAAGAACTTCAATAATGACAGCACACACAATGTGAAAAAAACGTGAGTTGGTCATTCAACATTTTAATGAGGAGAAATGTTTAAATCAAATAGCCGAAATTATTTAAAAAGCTATTCATCTGTCCAGCATGTAGTGGAGAGATCCAAGAAGGAAAAGCGCATTGCCAAAAAAAAGTTAAAAGAAAAATTTTGACTGATAGCTATGAGTAGAGACCGGATTTTTGTGCAGTAAAAAATCAAAAAATGAGCAGTAAAAAAACACACAAAACATGCAAAATCGTGCAGTAAAAAACTCAAAATCTGCAAAATCGTGCAGTTAGAAACTCCAAACGTGAATTTAAAAACTTAATACATGCAGCAATCCATTTATTTACACAAATATGCAAAACTTAACCAGCCTTGAATAAACTTAAGGACATTTCGACAAACGTTTCGTTTTAGTGTTATTTCAATCTGAAATACTTTCAAATTAGGGGGAAAAAATTGTTAATTAAAAGAAATATAAAATATCTTTATTGAAATTTCTTTTTACGTGGAAAAAAAATATAATTAAATGTTTTTAAAAAATAAATTAGTTTTTAAAAGTTTCGTGAAAATGTACGACATTTTTTTAAATTTCAAAATCTTTCTCAGTAAAATTATGCCGCCTGTCACTTAATAAAATGTTCTTTAGCAAAGAAAAGGAACGTATTACATCTATGGAAGTAACAGGACAATTATTGTAGCATGCGATTGTGGATGGATCTAGATTATCAGCTTCTATTTCCTTTCCGTTACAATAATTTGATATTTTTTAACGAATGCAGCCTTAGTTTTTCTCAAGGATTTACTCGAATTTTGAAAATAAACATCTTCCCTTTTCATTTTCAATTCGTTTTAAGCTTTCTTCGAGAGTTTCAAACAAATATCAGCTTAGGATATTCATTGGTCCATTGTTGCAATTTTGTAGAAAAACTCGCGGACGTTTTTGGCATTTTTCAAAGTTGATAGTTTAATACTTGTCAACAACTAGCCCCTTGTGCTAAATCAGAAGTGGGGAATGAAATGGGAAGCGGGGAGTAAAATTTTCTGAGGAAACGTCTTAGGGGAAAACGTCGATCCTCAATGTTTGCCTAATCCACAAAGAAATTCAACACGATCATTTAAAAGTATCTCACAAATACATTTGATTGAAGCGACTTTTTACTTTCAATTTTAGGTAACGGTCGGGTTGGCAGCTCTTAGGCCCGCCGAGAATACCTTTTTATCGAAATTTATTTCGGTGTTTTAGTCGCTACTTTTCGAGGGGAAAGGTTACATTTATTTACGGAGAAACTTTAAATCCCTGTTCAAAGCAAAATTAACTTCTGTTTTATTAATATGAGATATTAATAATGATATTAATATGAGAAAAAAGAAAATAATGAAGTGGAAATAAGAAAATGTTAAAATATAAGAAACTAAATCAATTTTGAATTATATTAATATAATACTAAACCACAGTAATGTTAATTCTTGTAACTTTGTGATGTGAGGGAAGTGTAAATAACATATTATAAATATTTGACAGAATCCTTAAGTATCTATTTGTCATAACACCTATATTATTTAACATTTGTAGCTACATGTTTCCGAGACAATGCTCCATCATCATGCTTCTAAATTTTTTTTTAAAACACATTAATCTATAACATTA
The DNA here is from genome assembly GCA_003667255.2 of Euschistus heros. Taxonomy (NCBI): domain Eukaryota; kingdom Metazoa; phylum Arthropoda; class Insecta; order Hemiptera; family Pentatomidae; genus Euschistus; species Euschistus heros. The sequence goes on from RCWM02000015.1 coordinate 3,256,055, forward strand.
TGCCAATAGTTCTACAATTATATAGTAACGTGTCATTTACCTCTTAATTTGTGATTATTTTAACATTGTCTATTCTCCATGTTATAATCCATTATACATTATAAGACAGAATCCTAGTTGAAAGTGGTGATGTTAATTTCTGCTATATTTTCTCAAGGGAAGTGGAAATAAGAAAATATGAAACCTATGATATACTTTCTCAGATTTATTTTTAGATCGATGTGTTTTATTGAAATAATTATACAATCTGTCTCACTTTAGGGCAATAAGTATTATGGATGACAAAGAATGCATTCACAAAATATGCATACTGAAATTTTATCACTTAAATTGATACAATAAATAAAAAAAATATAAAACACCAAATCCATGTACAAATTAATGTTCTTAAGTTTTGTAACACTTTTACACATTAGATAAGAGGAAGTTAGAAAACATTAATTGATAAAACACTTAATCCTTTATGAAACTCATGTTTTTAATTTATGTTTCAGTTATTTACATTTAATAAGACTAAATATTAAATATAACACACTAAACAACACAATCCAAGTTGAAACTGTAGAAGTGATTGTTTACATGTGAGGTTATAGGAAAGAGCTATCGATAAATGTAAACTCGAAGTGAAGCGTAAGGATCGAACTGGTCGGTGTAGCGCTGGTCAAGGCAGTTTGCTGCCTCCTCTTAACCCGACCGTTACCCAATTTAAAACTAATTAACCTATTTAATATAAATAATTGTTTTAAATGTTGCCTAATAATCCTAAGTAAAATTTTTAAAAAATAAATGGTTAAGTGAATAAAATTAGATGAATTTGGTTCAATTGTGCAATTTCGTGCAGTAAAACCCGAATTCGTGCAATTAAGCTCAAAAAGTCAAATTAGTGCAATTTCGTGCAAAATAAAATTTAAGAATAAGAATCCTTATTATATAAATGAGACACCTACTTGGGTTAGAGAGCGCTAAATCAAAGCGAACTAAATGTGCAATAACACAGAAATCCGGTCTCAAGCTATGACACTTGGGTCGTCAAGGAAATTAAAAGTTTGAGTACTACTTCACCTGATTGGTCGAGGTTATTATTTTCATACCTTACCGTAGGATCCAAAATGAGCGCTGTCCGTCCGTTCTTCGGAAACGCGACAATGTCCGCATACCTCGTGCATCCGTTGGTATCGATGCAGTATACGCCTTTATTATTGAGGAGCCTTATCAGCCTTTCTTTTTTATGACCCTATAGTGACGGCGTGTGATAAGGAGTGAGTTGTTGGGACATAATTAAAATTAGGATATTTTAGAAATTCACAGATTGTTGCTTCAATTCTGTAGTACACGATATATGAATGTATTTATGTATTATCATACTTATTGCTTGATGCTCTTGACTAAGGCAGATCTTAATATAGACAGATTTGTCTATTAAAACAGTTTTACTCTAAAAAATATAATTATTATTTATTACAATGGTTTTGTTTATTTATTTATATTTTTTTTTACTCGAAACGGCCTTATAGACCACGCGAATATCATTTCCTCCCAACTCCCCCCCCCCCACATCCCTCCATCTTCTTCTCCTCCCACCTCTTCTTCATTCTCTAAGACTGCATTCTTCTTTCTTCCTCGCTCCATACTCTCCTCCCTCTCACCTCCTTGGTGCCCACAAGGATATTTCCCTTAGTTTTTCCCCATATCTATCCCTATCGAAACAGTCCTGACTTGAAATTCCCAATTTCCCCGTTTCTTTCTCCATCTGCCCGATGTACCCCCCTACCCCTTTATATCCCCAGATTTTCCCAAAGATCTTCCTATTTATTCTGTTCTGGTTCATCCTCACCATATGACCGTAGAAACGTAGCCTCTTTAACCTAATGTCCGTTTCCAGTTCATCCATTTCTCTGTATAATTTTCTGTTAGGCTGAGGGCCTATATCCTTCCGGTAATTTTATTGGCCCATAAATGTTCCTCAAGATCTTCCTCTCTACTCCCAAAAGTTTCCTTAAGCTAGGAAGAGAAGCGGTCCCCTTTCCATACAGAATAACTGGCTTGACAACCGTGTTATAGTGTCTAATCTTCGCTCTTATTGAAAGACCCTTTTCAACCGACTTCAAAAAAGAGGAGGTTCTCAACTCGTCTGTATTTTTTTTTTTTGTGTGTGTATGTTACACGATTACTCCGTCAATTCTGGATCTTTATGGGACTACCTCTGAAGTATGCCCTACCGATCTAAAAAAGAATCATCAAAATTGATTCAGAATTGACAGAGTAATCGCGTAACATACAAAAAAATTTTTTTTAAAAAATACAGATGAGTTGAGAACCTCCGTCAATTCTTAATCAATTTTGATGATTCTTTTTTAGGCCAGTAGGGCATACTTCAGAGGTAGTCCCATAAAAAATATTTTGAAATTAATGCAGCACTTTTTAAGAAAAATCAAAAAAACAGTTAATAAAAATCACTGTTATATAACCTTACATTTTAAAAACATATTTATCTTTATGAAGCAATTTCAATTATCGATTTCAATTATACATACAACTCTCGATCGATGTGTCAAACTTCGATAAGTCGAAAAAAATCTATGTACTAAGTACATTACTCGTAAATTTCACTTCAATAAGTCTATTTCAGGCAAAGTAAGTTGAACTGAAAATAGGGGTCAAAAGACAGAAAAAAATACACTCACCACTAAAAAGTGAAAAATAAAAATAATTTTTAGAAAAAAAAACAAAACCGACTTCAAGATTAAACCTACATATATAGAACTAAAAAGTAAAAAATAATACTTTAGTTGCTTCGAAACAAAGAGAATTAAATGACAATCAACGAAATTATCGATACTTATATACCTATTCACAATTTATGATCAGTTATTTTTGGAGACGGTGCCAGCCAAGGAGGGCAATTCAATCCTTCATTTGCAACTAACTTTTGAATGGCACGAGGAAGCGGTGTGGCGGTGATGAAATAGTGAGCAATCTTTACAATTACCTATTCTTTTTTCTTTTTTTTCGGATTCTGTTTGTTTTTGTTGGCACCGACTCCAAAAACAACTGATCATTAATTGTGAATAGGTATATAAGTATCGATAATTTCGTTTATTGTCATTTAATTCTCTTTGTTTCGAAGCAACTAAAGTATTATTTTTTACTTTTTAGTTCTATATATGTAGGTTTAATCTTGAAGTCGGTTTTGTTTTTTTTTCTAAAAATTATTTTTATTACAGTATAGGCTACTGGTGGCAAAGCTGAGCCTTTCCATCTTGACCAACCTCTCCTCTATTCCCCTTTTCTCGGACCCATTACTATAAATAATTTCTCCCAAATACTTGAAGCTATTTGTGACCCTGATTTCCCCATATTTTGTTTTAGCTATTTTTTCCCGAAAGTTTCGATCCGTAGTCATGAACTCCGTTTTTTCGAACGATATTTGTAAACCCTCTCTTTCAGCTATTTCTTTTAGGGCGTCCAGCTGTTGCTTCATCCACAGATTCCGCCAGGATGGCAAGATCATCAGCATGTGCTAGACAACTTACTCTGACATTATTATTTTATTATTAATAATTAAACACATATTTTACTTATCTGTCTATTTACACAACGAAGTAACCCTTTACTACATATTTAGTGTTGAGAAAGTGGAAAAACATTATAAAAAAATTAGCTCCATATCCAAGCTAATTGTTTTCGTTTTATTTTTTGCCCCGAGGCCTTAGGAAGTGAGAATGTTTTTTGTTTGGGCTGAGGAGGGCGAAGAAGGAACAGGCGATGTTGTTTCAGCCAGATCTCCTTCCACGGCACATGTACTCAATATTAGAGAAGTTTTATGTAACCGCAGCGTAGTGAAACTGTCAATCAACAAAATCAAACAGTCCCGGTTCGTTTTTTTTTAAAAAGAAGAAAATGAAGTCAATACCCAATTCAGTTCAATAACTACTCAAGGCACAACTATTTTTTGAACATTTATTTATGTTAAGTATAAGATAAACAGATGAAACTTATATTTAAAATGGATATGTCTTTTGGCTTGGGGCCTAAGCACTTTGTTACATCGATCATATATACTACTTTTCAAAAAATATAAGACAAGAATTCAAATATAATAGTGCTCATCTGAGGAGATCATACGGATATCTGGTTTTTAACGATTTTATTACTTCTAATGATTCATAATTTAATTTTAGTGTATTTTCTACTTGGTGTGGAAAAGCTTATAATAAAGAAATTGGAATCACAAACACTACAGCAATCAATAATCCAGCAATAACGGATAGAGTAAATTCACGATCCACAATAAAAAAAAAAAAAAAAAAAAAATCCATGAAAAACTATGAATAATATTACTTAACACCCCCAGAGGGTAAAACTACCTCGAAGAAATACATTTTTATACCATATTACAGCCTAATATCCACCAAAGTCGGAAAGAACTTTTAAAAAATTAGATTTAAACCCTGCATTTAAAATAGATAAACCATTGTCATCTCGTTTCCCTTCACGTGAAGACAAAATAGAACCTTTAAAAAAAAGTGGTGTATATGATCTAAAATGTAATGACCGTTAAGCTAAATATACGGAAAAACTAGACAATAGTTAAATCAAAAAGTAAAAGAACATGCAGGGTGTTAAATATTCGATGGCCATCCCCTTTTTCTTCAACAGTTTTTGAAATTTTGAAACGAAACTCTCAAGGTCTTAACTGTGTCAAATAAAGTTTCTTTTCAGGTTATAGTCTGCTCTCCAACCTTCTCCAGTTCTTTTCCAGCGACCCTAACTCTGGAATTCCCAATGGGATGTGGTGTTTTTCACGACGGATTTCGATAGAAAATCAAGTTTTGAATCGATTTTAAACCGGTGGATATTTTTATCCGGGGCACCGTTTCGCCACAAATCGCGAAAAATCATTTTAAGAAAATAAGCAATCTAAAACTGGTATTGCAAAAATAAAATAAACTTTGTACAAAAATATGAAATTAAGGGCTTCCCGCGACTGGTACTACGAGCGGCGAGAACAGGTCGGCTTGGAAGGTTTCCCCCGAGAGGCTCAAATCGTCGACAAGCCCGTGATGAAACTAATATCATTTATGTACTGGCTACGGTGGAAGCGTATCCTCATCGCAGCATTCCAGACATAGCCGGCGATACCCAATTAATGACAGAACCTTAGTCTCAGCTCAGTCTCTCACCATCTTAGTGTTAAGAGCCTGATGAAGTGAAATGCGGTACGGCCTCATACGGTGTTGTGAAATCCGTCGTGAAAAATACCATATTCTATTGGGAATTCCAGAGTTAGGGTCGCTGGAAAAGAACTGGAGATGAGCAGACTATAACCCGGAAAGAAACTCTATTTGACACAGTTAAGACCTTGACAGTTTCGTTTCAAAATTTCAAAACTGTGGAAGAGAAAGGGGATGGCCATAAAATATTGAACACCCTGTATAAGAGCATACAATAATAAGATCAAAATTCCAACTTCACAATCCATTTAAATGAAAATTCAAAAAAAGAATTGGGTTTGAAAATAATACATCAAGTCGAAAATAGCCTAAAATTAAATATTTCTGAATCATTAGAAATAATGAAATCGTTCAAAACCAATCCAGATTTTTGTTTAAATGGCCAAATAATCATTTTTAATAGTCCATTTTAAATTTGTTTCTAATAGGAACGTAAAAATCCAATTAGTCATAGAGAAAACCCAAGGAAAACCCCAAAATTTATTATACACTCCCCCATTCCCCTTCCACTATGAATATATATATCATATATCCGTATGATCTCCTCATGTGAGGACCAATATATTTGATTCCTTGTCTTATTTTTTTTTTTAACTTTAGTGACTATATACTAGGGTTGGGCGATAGTCGATAGCACTATCGATAGGCCGATACTATCAGTTGAGAACTATCGATTGCTATCGATAGTTTTTCGATAGTTTCTCTTTTTTTTTTCCAAAGCTAACTATTTGAAAATTGCAACTTCTAAATTATAAGATTATATCATAAAGATGTGAGAAAAAAACTAATTTATTTGAATTTTAAAAAAGTATTTACTATTTACATGGTTACAATAATAATCAAAAAATCAAATCTTCAGAAAAGAAATAGTTCATTTCAAGAGTCAAATGTGCTCCTTCCCGAAAGAAAAACTAGCATTTCTGCTTTCCTTTGGCTTAATCTTAGAGAGAACCCTTGAGCTCTAGGAATTCCGAATTCAACTTCAAAAGAACTCGACACTGGACAGAGACAGATCAGCATAATTCCGAGAGTTTCAAAACTTGAAATTAGTAAAAAAGATCTATCGATAGTCGGCACTATGACCTATCGATATATCGATAGTAGCTATCGACTATCGCCCAAACCTGCTATATACCATCCATGTAACATAGTGCTGATGTTTTGAACATTTTGTATGTTTTAAAACTGAAGATGAATATTTAGCATTCTAAACTAGTTGCCAAATAAAATAAAATACTTCCAATAGAAGTGGCAATTAATTTATCAATCCTAAGAATTGAAAGTGTTTTAACACAGTAGAGTTGTATGATTTAAAAGGGATTTTATTAACTTTTTTTTTTAATTTATAAATTATGGTGTTAATAACTCTCTGAGATACCAATAGCTGTCTAGTTTACCTACGACAATGTTTTTTTAAACCGAGGTATTGATACCAGAATCGAAAATCGAAAATTTGTTGGCACCAACACATCACCAATATATGTATATATATATATATATATATATATATATATATATATATATATATATATATATATATATATATATATATATATATATACCGGGTGTTCAGCATAAGACTGCAGTAACTTCGAGAGGCGATTCTAGGCATCATTTGCAACAAAATATTCCCTATAAACTATAGCTCGATTCTCATCCGTTTTATAAATATTTTTAATTTTATGTTTTATAAAGAAATTTCTAATTTTTGACAAATAATTGTCTATATTTCCCTAACTATTAAACTTAGAGCAATTTAACAACAATTATTGTAAATTAAGTATGAAAATGTTAATTGAACTATCTTAAAATTAAAATATTAGAATAAGATAAATAGGTAATTGTGATTCAATTACTTTACTATTAATAAAACATAATAAAACTATTTAACATTTCTGAGCATTCTTTCAGTATTTTCCAAAATGCCGATGTTGCATCTGTTTTTTGTAATTATTAAGCGATTTCAGTATCAATTTTAGAAATTATCACTATTCATGGTATACAATTCGAAAGGTGTTTGTGTGTGGGAGGTTTTTTCGAGTAGTGCACGTTTGTAACATATGTAATATTTTTGAGAAAAATGCAGTCAAAGTTTTGGAACGGAATCAGAAACTTGCTATTTCATATGTTTGGATCAATACGTTAAATACTGGACGCTGCTATTTTGAAGTTTGAATAAGTTTATTTTAAAGGAAATTTAATCTTCTTTGTAATGAGCATATTGAAATTGCTCTAGGTTTAATAGTTCGGGAAATACAGACAATTACTTGTCAAAAAGTGGAAATTTCTTGAAAAAAAAAAACAAATTAAAAATATCTATAAAACGGATGAGAATCGAGCTATATTTTATATGAAACTTTTTGTTGCGAATGATGCCTAGAATCGCCTATCGAAGTTACTGCAGTATTATAAGGTGAAGTGGGGCAAGTGTATCATATGGATTGCAAAGTTCAACTTTAGCTTAACATACAAAATCAGCTATTAATGCTGGGATAATATTTTTTGTTATATTGCAAACATTGAACTATACTCTTTTCAGCAATATAGTTGATTTCCCTGATATCCTAAAAATTATTATCAGTGCGAAGGAAAATCAATTTCAAGTCCCATTTACGCACTTGCCCCACCTAAACGGGGTAAGTGCATAAATCTCTTGTAAATTCCTTAGGAATGAATTGATTCTTTGATGTTGTAAGTGCAAAAATAAGCAACTCCCAGAAATCATTTTACTCCTTGAAATTAAAAATATAGAGAAAAATACATACAATACAATTTTATAATTTTAACTCATCATTCAACTTTACACAACACCTAGATCAACAGGTTGAACAATGAAAATTCCTAGAGAGGTTATCTTCTACAGTAGAGCACTCTAGTATGTTAGGTTCGGAGGGTATGAAGTTCTGTCTACATACAACAGTTGGCAGTTGATGTAACAAAATGACAATAGAAATTATGGTGGACAAATGCACTTACCCCATCTTACATTACTGACCACACTGTATATATGTATACACAACAACAACGTTTCTCCTCACAATTTGTTGACAAGATCCTTATCATATTACACAATGTTGCCCGGTTCCCAGAGAACACTATTGGTAAGGACACTTGAAGAGGCGGCCAAGATGAGAGGAGCAATATAGCTGGATATGTTTACCAGCCCTGGTAAATTATTGGGTCCTTTCTGGTACCGGCTCTGGGTTCTGTCCCGGCCCCCTCACGTCCAACGATACTCTTTTTTTTATTAATTTTCTTTTTTATGACCCCATTAATATCCCATTAAATTTAATATGCAATATTTCACTAACCAGTGGAGTTTTTTTTTTAAAGTATTAATTAAGTAAAGATCAATTTATAGCTATTGTTCCGAACTTTGAAATTGATTTCGTAATATCAGTTTTATTTTAAGTACATTATCTTTTTCACATGTTTATGATGAGTAAGTCATTAAATAATTCTAGTAATAAATATTTTTAAATCTAAACGGATCTTCCGACCTGTCCGACTCTGCATTTTACTAATTTCTTCTTTTTTTTTTAAGGATTTTATATTGGAAAGAAAAACCGATACAAATTTTTTAAATTAGGATTCATGAATTAATTGCCTCTTCTATGTATTTTTTATGTTTTTATTTATTCTTGTTTTACATTTTTAAAAAGTTTTAAAATCTGTGCCCAGGAGGTATAAAACACCATGTCCATATTTTACCAAATACATTACGTATTCTTATTCAGATTTTTAACGACATCCCAACTCATCCTACCACTGACCTCAACACTTGCGCTGATGTCACATGTGTGTTATCAGTAAACAATAATCCCCTAATTGCCTCCCAAACACTCCAATCCCATATCCCAAACCTTCAAGAATGGTGGCAAAAATGGAGAATCAAAATGAATCCGAAAAAATCTCACCAAATAACCTTTACCCTTCGTCTTAAACTCCCCGTCTTACAGTATCCTTTAATGATATTCCACTAATCCCTGTTGAACAGATCCGCTACCTAGGATTTGAGGAGTTGAACAGGGGCGCTACTTGGACAAACGTCTTACTTGGAATCCACATACAAGACAAAAACGCATGAAACTGCCCGTCGTTAAAGATTACTTTAACATTTACTAGACAAACGTTCAAAGCTCCCAATTAATTACAAAAGACTCATGACTGTGATTAAACCTATTTGGAAATACGGAGTTGAGCTTTGGGCTCCACTAAACCATCCATTTCATCTCGTATCCAAATCCAAAATCCTTAACGCTCTTAATTATGTCACCAATAAACTTATCAATAAAGACCTTAATGTTCCATATGTTGCTGATTTAGCCCAAACCAGATACCTACCCTTTCATAGTAAGCTCCATAACCACTCCAATCCTCTAATTTTTCAACTTGCTTTCCCACACCATTCCCGATAATCCTCCAAAGCGTCTGAACAGAACATGGCCAAGAGATCTAGTTTAGAACTTAGTGATTTACATGTTATTATAATAATTTTTCTCAAATATGATTGATATATATTGTATACAGTTATAAATATCAACAAATAGTTAAAAAATCTCGTATCAGTGGAAGCCAAAGAGAAAAGGGCAACAAAATATCAGAATATAAAATTTGGAATGAGCGGCTTTCTAAAAAAAAAAAAAAACTTTATTTTGTTCACATATTTTTTACATATTTCTGATAACTTTGGGGGACTGGACTTACTATAATTTAGAGCGGTAATCTCGACTGAAAATTAAAATGTTAATAATAAATAAATTTTAATGGTTCTTCAATATTCAAAGTTTCATATCTAATCAGTACAATAGAAACAGTTAAAATTACAGCTGTGTCAAAATAATATAATAATAATAATATAATAAGCTTTATTGGCATCTATAAAGACAAAAGCCTTAGAAGTCGGCTACAGTCAACAGAACAGAAAATTATATATACAATTCAAAACAAAAACAAAAAAAAAACACAATCAAACAAACAAAAACCTTACAAATCAGAACAAGAAACTAAATATTGTTGATAACTTTCTTCCACCTGATTCTGTCCCTCGCCACACGCCACCAGTTGTCGCCTACATACTGTGTCATTTCGTCCCTCCACCTAAGATGCGGGCGACTCCTTTTCCTGCTGTCTTCTCTCAGGATCCACTCGGTGCATGCCTTGGACCATCTTTCGTCGTTCTTACTTGTCAAATGTCCTGCCCAATTCCATTTCAGTCGGTGAGCTTCAACCGTTAAGCTTTTAATATTAGCTTTGCGAAGAACACATGCATTTCTAACTTTATCTTTCTTCGTAATTGTCATTAGGCTCCTTAGAAGCTTCATTTGGAATTTAATCTACGTTCATGTTTTTTGGTTAATGCCCAAGTTTGGGCCCCGTAGAGAACCGTAGGGTATACACATGTTGTAAGGACCTTGGTTTTAAGTACTATTGCTAGGTTGCTTTTAAAAATTTTTTTAAGTGACCAATATTTACACCAACCGAGCTTTATTCTTCTATCTATTTCTTTATTCATCTTTTCCTGGAATGTAATTGATTGTCCTAAATATATGTACTCTTTAACATACTCTATCTGGTTATTATTTGAATAAATTGGAATTTAAATGGAATTGGTCATTATTTTTGTTTTTGCTGTGTTTATGACCAGTCCATACTTTTTGCTAGTTTCTAATATGTCACCTATCATTCTCCTTAGACCATTGATGTTCGGTGATAGTAGACATATATCATCAGCAAATCTTAAGTTATTTAACATTTTCCCATTGATTGATATTCCCAGATTCTCCCAATTTAATTCTTGAAACAATTTATTTAGGACACAATTGAACAGAATTGGTGCTGTGTGAAAATATCATTGAGGAAATAATTCTTGATTGCATGCTATAATTCAAGATTTTTATCGATAAAAACTCTTTCCTTATCAGAGCGGGCGAAGCCTTGTCGGGGGATGCTAGTGTCTTATTAAGGTGAACATATAAGCAAAAGAACGTTTGCTTATTTGAACTCTATGAGAGGCTAGACAGTTTTGTTTTTTTCCCTTCTCTAAATAGCATTTGAAAAGTGTTCCCTTCTTGGAAGAAGAGATTCAAATATAAAACCTGTAAATAATATGATATATATAATATCAGAGCAACAACCCTATTGGGATTATAGTTATCATATATCGCGACATATTGTCGGAGCGGCTGAGATGATCCTGGAACAGATGAGGATGAGCAGTCGGCCGGAAGGTCTGGAGGATGTCCAGCAGGCCCTGGACAAAAAATAGAACCAACACTGGCCCTCATTACCGACATATGATCTCACTCTAACTCCTAACTCCAACTCCAAACACCTTAACCTTAGGGCCGATAGAGTTGTCTAATTCGGTCAGCCAGTTTCAACGGAGTTAATTCCTTTTTTTTTTGTTATAGATATACAGATGGCTTCAGTACTTTTAACATTGTAAACTCTATTGCGGAATGGTGCATTATTATATTTGAATATAAGTAAATTTTATTATCGATTTTAAGCTCTATATAACACTATACCATTGTTACCTCTCATGTAGACTTGCGCTCGCCAACTATCGGTCAATTTTCAAACTTCATTGTTACCCACATATTATCAACAGAAAATCAGTAAATGTCCTTATTTCTGAACCTTCCTGGAACTATAAAGGTAATGTGCTTAAAATTCGGTACAGGTTAGTTAGTCGCGGTTAGTGACTGGCTTGCCCTTTTGTATAATAGTATAGATAAATTATACTTATGTGGTATACATCGATATAATAAATACAAATTAAAATAAGGTAAAAATTAGAATACTGTGTATATTTTTATCAAATAAATTCTTCTATACAGGGTAAGTATCTCTTAGTGTAAAAAAAAAAATTGGGGCTCACAAAAACTTGCAAATTTAATCAGCTTTAGAATGATATGCTAAACGTAACGATTTTGTTTCAATTTCATGGAGATATTTACTTTTGAAACAGAAAAAACATGGTGTTCTCATTTGGCATACAAATCAGTTATTGCGTAAATAAAACATTACGACAATCTCTTAATGGAAATATGCATTTTAAACATAATAAACTCTTCATTGGAATAAAAAGCAAAGAAAAAAATGATTGTTTAATAGAAAATAAAGGAAAACTGTCGACAAATCGACACCCGATCAGAGGATCTCATGTTATTAATTTTATTTATTTATTATTATTATTTAGGATTTATTTTATTAGATTTTCAATGTAATGTTTACTCCCAGTGATAATGAACATAGACCTTAATTTTGCCGTTAGCTTTTGAATGCAGATTGTGTCTAAGAATACTACTTTTTGAAGTGAATTTATGGGCAGATGAGTCTGTTTTTACAGAGGATGGCATTTCTACCCATCCATGTATATCGTTGGTTTTTATTTGTATTGCTTTCGAATAGTATGAAGGAGCTCCATTGTGTTGGAAAATAATATTTTGCCGAACTTCAGGTGGAATATCGTGATGAAGTTGTGGTAGGATATTTTGTAACAAATCTTACTAATTTCATCATTCAATCTGTTAGGCAAGCTATGATTTTTCAACGCTATTCGACAGCAATACAAATATAAATAAACCAACGAAACTCGACATAGAATGGTAGAAATGCCATCCCCTGTAAAAACAGACTCATTTGCTCATAAAATTCACTTTAAAAAGTAGTATTCTTAGACACAATCTGCATTCAGAAGCTAACGGCAAAATTAAGGTCTATGTTCATTATCATTGGATTTTAAACATTACATTGAAAATCTAATAAAATAAATCCTAAATAATAATAATAAATAAATAAATTTAATAACATGAGATCCTCTGATCTGGTGTCGCTTTATCGACAGTTTTCCTTTATTTTCTATTAAACAATCATTTTTTTCTTTGCTTTTTATTCCAATGAAGAGTTTATTATGTTTAAAATGCACATTTCCATTAAGGGATTGTCGTAATGTTTTATTTACGCAAGTAACTGATTTATATGCCAAATGAGAACACCATGTTTTTTCTGTTTCAAAAGTAAATATCTCCATGAAATTGAAACAAAATCGTTACGTTTAGCATATCATTCTAAAGCTGATTAAATTTGCAAGTTTTTGTGAGATTAGACGTTTTGTGGATAGTTTTTTCGAAAAACTGTGAGCGTTGAAGTAAATGAGACAATGTGACTTCCCCAAATAAGGTGAAGATCAAGCTGGTCTTTAGATACCAAGTTTGTAAATTTCAAGGTTACGTGTACTCTTTTCTTATAGGAAATTTAATGCTAAATCTGAAAATGTGGCCAAAATTTGAAAAATATTCAGACAAAATGGAGATATTATGTTTTTTATGGGAAAAAACGTGATTTTCTCAAAAAAGTCTTTGATTTATCGTGTATCTGCAACGGATTGGAATAGAAAGGTGAGATTTGCGGCATTTAGCTACATTTTTGATCTAGTTTAACCCAATTTTTTTTTTTACACTAAGAGATACTCACCCTGTATAACCCGCTGTTATCTTTTATTTCTGATTATAATTAATATTTGCTATAAAAAAAAATAAAAAAAAATTACTTAAGTTCTGAACTAATCTACTCAGTATTTCATTTAGACAAATGTCTTACAAATGTCTCAGACCTAAAAAAGTACTCTTAAATTTGTCCGACTAATCTTAAATTTACTAGATAAAACCCCCTAAGCTTCCTGATAATTAGATATTATTTATTTACATTACTTTAATCAAGAAATTTTGAAAATACGGAGTGTTTCCCTAATAACGTGTTAATTATTTGATTTTCAACATTTTTATTGATAATACCTCTTTTCTTATATCTCAGGTAGAGTAAACCAAATGTAGATTTCTTTACATATGAATATTATTTAAATTGGAAATGTTTCTGTTATATTTTTCATAACTTCAATCACACCTGTAGCTTACAAAGTAGCCATTATGGAAGGATTACTACAATCTCAAAAAAAAAAGAAGATAGAGCCGGCTATGACGTCAAAGCACCGCCCTCCTTACCCCCACCACTCTGAGACCCCGCCTACTCACCCTCAGGGCCAAGTTTCTTCAGTTCATACTTTTCCTTCACCAGGTGTCGTATCGATAGCAACCCCAGGGATTGTTAGGTGTTATCAACAGTTTCGTCTAATCTGTAAGTGCATTTAATTTTTCATAACCATTCATAATTATCTGGGTAAATATTTATAAAATATCCGTCATACGTTAATGCATTTAGTGAACGACTGTTAGAGTCGCACATTCAAGTTTTTTTTTTACTATTTAATTTTTTAAATCCACACCTGTCACTTATCCTGTGACAACAAGCTGACTGTAGTATACAAGATAATTGACATGTCAGACGATGAGGTAGGTCAGGGGACCTAGCACCTACTTACTGCTAACATGAAACATGATATTTAATCAATTTTAACGGAGTAGATCTCTCAACCAACTCCTTTTTAGTCTACTTCGGGTATTATCTGGCATGCTTCTGGAGGCCATAGTTTGTATTAAATTGTTGATATGTCCGTACACATGAAGTCTGGATGTGATCTTGTACCACGGGTATGCGTAAGTCTGTGTATATATACGTTCAAGTTAAATTACAAAACTTATTTAATTACTTATCTATTTATTGAAATTTACAACTGCACAGACATACATCCAGTAAATGTGATAATAACGTACATAATAAAATAACTTATTATTATAAGTAGCTGCTTGTGAAGCAACTACCCACTTGAAGCACTCCGATTAAAACTTAATTAAATTATATTCCATTTAAATATATATCAAAACAATCTCAAAGATTCAATCAAAAGCCAAAAATTTGTTCAAGATGATAGGAAATATTGGAGTTGGGCCGAATATTTCAAAAAAATTAAAATATTTTATTTTATCATATAAAATATAAATTATTTAAATAAGTATTCTTTATTTTAAAAAATGCATATGTTTTTGTATATACCTAACTGAAAATTTGAAACGAATAGGTACAATTTAGAGGTTTCTTGCGTTTTTTTTGTTACGAAGCCTTACCTTCTACAATGTAACAAACTTTAAATTTGGATTCAGCACCCCAAAAATCATATAGGATCATGCTTATGTGCATTATAACATATAGATTTCATATACAGTTGTTTTTTTTTTCAATTTAATATTCTTTTAATGCGCTATAATACTGTTTGTTCTTGTCAGAAAATCGAAATTGTTTTTGCGTATTCGAAAAAAAATTTAGCTACATTAATTTAATATAAAACAGTCATGTTCGGAAATATAGTTTTCAATATACAAGCGAAAAAATAAAGCATGAAACGTATTTAAACTTTGTTGTGATAATGAACTCTCAAAATGCCACATATATAAATTTAAAGTTCAGCACCCCCCAACAAAAATAAACCGTTGAGGAATAAATTCCCTAAATCATGTTCTAAAACCTTTGTTGAGCAATGATACATTGTAAAATACAAGCTGGTGTGTCGAGATATTGTATTCACAGGGTGGATAGAGGTACGTAGAGATATCAATAACAATATAGGAAGGTTTTTTTGTTTTTTTTCATATAAAGGAATACAAAGGTATCTAGGTGATAATATTTTGCTTTATGTTTGACAAGGAAAATAATTAGAAACAGACTTTTATATATAAAACACTTTTACTCAAATACATTTTTAAATACTTTCGGAATATTTATAATGGAGGAGGTGGGGGGAAAATAGTGTTTAAAAGACGTTAGTACTTTTTAAGATAGGATATCGATAAGGAATTTGAGAAAGGCCTCACGAATAACATACGATTTTACGAATACACGAAAGGAACCAGTTAGATAAGAGAGGATTTAAAGATCTGGAATTCAAGTTGGATGGAGAAACGCAGGGTGATACTACCAACAATATTAAAAGGTTTTTGGATTTTAATGGTTGGGATGAAAGTGTACAGAGGAAGTGAACAGTGAGAAATTTCATTAAACCCATCTTAACTCAGATGTGAAAGCGCCTGGGACTCTGTATTATTAATCTTGTTTAATAACACCGACGCACAGTGCTTCGTCAATAGACAAAAATCAAAAATCGAAGTTTTTTGTATCGAGCTGTTTACCTTTTAGTATTCCTACCAGGTATGCAAGTTTAAAATGTCGTTTATTTCTTAAAATATATACACAGTAATTTAAAAAAAAATATAATATATTTTATTCAAAGTACTGACCCTCGCTTTCTACACATTTTGTCCATCTCTCGGGCAATATATGGATAACATTCCAAAAGAATGCTTCATCTTTATTTGAAATCCATTCATCGAGCCATTTTCGTACGTTTTCGAAATTGTTGAAGTGTTGCTCCGCCAATGAGTGTCCCATCGATGAGAAGAGGTGATAATCAGAAGGCGCCAAGTCAGGTGAATACGGCGGGTGGGGTAGGAGTTCCCAACCAAGCGAAGAAATCGTTTCCTTAGTCAATCTGGCTGAATGTGCAGGAGCGTTATCATGCTAAAAAGAATGACTTTGGCGTGCCTGTGAGCCCATTCTGGGCGTTTTTCGATCAATGCGTGACTCAAATTGATCATTTGTTGTCGGGTAGCGCTCGGTATTGACTGTTTCGCCGGGTTTGAGAAGCTCGTAGTAGAATACTCCCTTCTGATCCCCCACCACACACACAGCATTGTCTTCTTCCCAAAACGATCCGGTCTTGCACTCGATGTGGATGGTTGTCCTGGCGTTACCCATGATTTTTTTCGTTTGGGATTCTGAAAATAAATCCATTTTTCATCGCCAGTTACAACTCGATGCAAAAAAAAACCCTTTCTTTCGTGGCGTAAAAGCAGCATTTCGCACACAGTTTTTTCGTTTTTCCATCTGTCGTTCGTCCAATTCATGTGGAACCCATTTTCCAACCTTTTGAATCTTTCCCATAGCTCTCAGGCGATCGGAAATGGCTTGCCTAGTGACATTCAACTGTTCTGCCATCATTTGTTGGGTTTGGGTATTGTCTTCGTCTAATAAAGATTGCAATTCGAAGTCCTCAAACTTTTTTGGTCGATTTTCTCGTTTTTGATCAGTAACATCAAAATCACCACGTTTGAAACTTTGAAACCAACGTTCACATGTCCTGATGGTTGGAGCAACATCGCCATAAGTCTCAACAAGAATTCGATGACATTCACATGCCTTTTTCTTTTGATTAAATAAGAAAATCATGACATGCCGCAAATGCTCTTTATTTGGCTTAAAATCAGACATTTTTAACACCAAAGAAAGGTATGATACGTCCACGACTTAAAAACAACTTACTTTTGTAAACAAATGACTAACAAACAAAATAGCGTTTAGAGATAAGCAAATCCTTCAATAGGCTAAGAGCGCATTCTATTGGAATTAAAACGACATTTTAAACTTGCATACCTGGTAAATATACCTTAGACAACTGTTTAGTATGATTGTTTACATATTCGTTTAAGTCAACACAATCGAAAAACTTGAGGAGTATTTTGGTTATGCGATTTACATCTTATTAGCCGCAAATTATATTTAGTTCTATTAACGTCTCATTGGAGAGAAAATAACCATTGTCAACGATGCAATATACTGGTCAAGGTATCTATTTTAAAATATACTACTTTAATTGTTAAACTGAGCACTTATTATATTCATTGCATGCGTGTAAAGTTTCCGTGACCAGTTTTAAAATTATTCAAACTTTGAAGAGGCTTTTAAAAAAATCCTCAAATATCCTTTTGTAGTTTTTGCATATTCTTGTTACTTTGTATTTAGGCTTTGATTTGCCGTGAATTTTAACTGCGCCTGCCTGCGCCCGGGCTATTTTATTATTTTTTATTGTTTAGAAAACGACAGCATGACGCATGGCCAGTTTGCTGAAATACATTTTTTCCACAAAAATTCAGATCGGATAGCTGCAGTCACTGATAAACTACATTCGTTTAAGGACGTGGAAGAGTCTAACCACAGATTAGGAATAGAAATATTTTCAATTAGTCGGGTATATTGCTTCAAATTTAATTAAAAATTGAATGAGGTCGACAGGAGTCGTAATATATTTCAATTAGGATTGATGAATTAATTGCCACTTCTATTGAGATTATTTTATTTGAAAACTAGTTTCGAATGCTAAACATTCATCTTCAGTTCTAAAACATACAAAAATTTTTTTCAACATATCAGTACTATGTTACATAGATTATATATACTAAATTTTTTTAAAAAGATAAGACAAGAAATCAAGCATAGGCACTCACCTTCGAGGTAACTAAAACACTGAATTTGTGAGAAGTAAAAGGGGGCAGGTAGGTTAAGTTTTAATTTACTACGGGGTTTCCCTTATGACTCATTGGGTTTTTCCGTTCCTATGGGAAACAAATTTAAAATATAACCTAAAATTAAATACTTTTGAATCACTAGAAATAATAAAATCGTTTAAAACCGATCCAGATTTTTGTTTAAATGATCAGATTAACATATCCAATAGCCCCATTTTAAATTTGTTTCCCATAGGAACGGAAAAACCCAATGAGTCATAAGGGAAACCCCGTAGTAAATCTAAAACTTAACCTACCTGCCCCCTTTTACTTCTCACAAATTCAGTGTTTTAGTTACCTCGAAGGTGAGTGCCTATGCTTGATTTCTTGTCTTATCTTTTTAAAAAACTTAAGTATATATTATCTATGTAACATAGTACTGATGTGTTGAAGTAAGTGCATTTAATTTTTCATAACCATTCATAATTATCTGGGTAAATATTTATAAAATATCCGTCATACGTTAATGCATTTAGTGAACGACTGTTAGAGTCGCACATTCAAGTTTTTTTTTACTATTTAATTTATTAAATCCACACCTGTCACTTATCCTGTGACAACAAGCTGACTATAGTATACAAGATAATTGACATGTCAGACGATGAGGTAGGTCAGGGGACCTAGCACCTACTTACTGCTAACATGAAACATGATATTTAATCAATTTTAACGGAGTAGATCTCTCAACCAACTCCTTTTTAGTCTACTTCGGGTATTATCTGCCATGCTTCTGGAGGCCATAGTTTGTATTAAATTGTTGATATGTCCGTAGAGTCGGTCCTGAAGTCTTTTGTATGAAGTCTGGATGTGATCTTGTACCATGGGTATGCGTAAGTCTGTGTATATATACGTTCAAGTTAAATTACAAAACTTATTTAATTACTTATCTATTTATTGAAATTTACAACTGCACAGACATACATCCAGTAAATGTGATAATAACGTACATAATAAAATAACTTATTATTATAAGGAGCTGCTTGTGAAGCTTTAATTTAATTAAGTTAATTTAATTAAGTTAAAATAAGTTAAAGCTTTAACTTAATTAAATTATATTCCATTTAAATATATATCAAAACAATCTCAAAGATTCAATCAAAAGCCAAAAATTTGTTCAAGATGATAGGAAATATTGGAGTTGGGCCGAATATTTCAAAAAAATTAAAATATTTTATTTTATCATATAAAATATAAATTATTTAAATAAGTATTCTTTATTTTAAAAAATGCATATGTTTTTGTATATACCTAACTGAAAATTTGAAACGAATAGGTACAATTCAGAGGTTTAAGTATATATTATCTATGTAACATAGTACTGATGTGTTGAAAAAAAATTTTGTATGTTTTAGAACTGAAGATGAACGTTTAGCATTCAAAACTAATTTTCAAATAAAATAATTTCAATAGAAGTGGCATTTAATTCATCAATCCTAATTGTATTGATCCTTCTATATCATCATGCGTACCTCAAGTAATATATTTCGTCGGGGATATGCCTCTTGACTTTAGCAGGAACTTCAATGCCAACTATTCACGAAATCTGTGCATTCAAACCAGAAAGACCGGAAACCCTTTTCTAAGAATCTTAAAAAAATCGAGTAAAGTATCTTGCTCTTAACACGTCATCTGTTGAATTACGTTTTGCTGCAGAGGTGTCCGGACAATCTTTGGTTGAAGAACGAAATAGATATGATCTCTTCAAGCACTAACTTTGTAATTTGTGTCTAATAGGAATGTATGGTTTGTATAGGGAAATGCGTAAGGACTGCTTTCCTAGCCTCTATTCATTGACGTTGATAAAAAAAATTCCTATTTTATATTAATCTTATCGCTGGTGAAGTGCGCTTGGGTAAACTTAATAGAACTCTTGCAACAAACAGTGCAGAGCGTATTAAAATTGCAAGTTTGGAGAAGAGTAAATAAGATGAAACTTAGATTTAAATGGGGATTCGATAACAGTTTCGGTCATAACCATTTTAAATAAATGTTTAAAAATGCCTTAAGCACTAATGGATATCTTTTTTTTTTTATATATAGCTATGGTGACACTGACATTGATAGGAATGAGAAATGGAAAAGATGTTTAGAGAAATCTACGTTCATCGTCGACCTTATATTACAGACCAATATAATAAATTTAAAAAAAAGAAACTCCAGATCTTTTGTGACAATGAAAAACAAAATTTGTCAACTCCAAACCTTTAAACTTAAATTAGAAAGCGATCAAATTTACACGCTTAGTTTTGAAATGTTCACAATGCTGGATGGTGGTGTTACCAACATTTTATCTGGAACAAACGCCATGTTTATGTGTTTCATTTGCGGGGCTACGCCAAAGGAGACGAATATTATAAAACGTCCATCAAATGATAAACAATATCACATCTAATCTGAGCAATAATATAATGAGAGTATGGGCTGATATAATAACTTTAGTTTTGAAAAAAAAAAAAAAAAATATATATATATATATATATATATATATATATTATTTTTTTTTTGAAGAGAAAAGATTTGACCCGGTCGGGATTCGAACCCGAATTTCCACCTCTCTAGTGTGGCGCCTTATCCAACTAGGCCACCGGGGTCGTATCCGAACCAGGCAAATCCCCTCTCTTCAGTGATCCATAACCCCCCGAGGGATACGACCCCGGTGGCCTAGTTGGATAAGGCGCCACACTAGAGAGGTGGAAATTCGGGTTCGAATCCCGACCGGGTCAAATCTTTTCTCTTCAAAAAATAAAATAATATATTTATTAATAATGAGTAATATCAAGAAAAAATTACATATATTTAAAACGGTGACGGATTGTCACGAGATCCAAATTTAAATGTAATGTTCAATATGAACATTCATCCCCGGAATTACATCGCGATTTGCGAGTGCCCGGGGGTTATGGATCACTGAAGAGAGGGGATTTGCCTGGTTCGGATACGACCCCGGTGGCCTAGTTGGATAAGGCGCCACACTAGAGAGGTGGAAATTCGGGTTCGAATCCCGACCGGGTCAAATCTTTTCTCTTCAAAAAATAAAATAATATATTTAATAATAATGAGTAATATCAAGAAAAAAATTACATATATTTAAAACGGTGACGGATTGTCACGAGATCCAAATTTAAATGTAATGTTCAATATGAACATTCATCCCCGGAATTACATCGCGATTTGCGAGTGCCCGGGGGTTATGGATCACTGAAGAGAGGGGATTTGCCTGGTTCGGATACGACCCCGGTGGCCTAGTTGGATAAGGCGCCACACTAGAGAGGTGGAAATTCGGGTTCGAATCCCGACCGGGTCAAATCTTTTCTCTTCAAAAAATAAAATAATATATTTAATAATAATGAGTAATATCAAGAAAAAATTACATATATATATATATATATATATATATATATATATATATATATATATATATAAATATAAGCATTTTACTTAATCAAAAGCATTTTTAATTCCAAACCCCCCCCTTCAAAAAAAAATTGACTACTAATCTTCTTCATTAACTCAAACACATCCTAATGTTGCTGGAAACGGAACATTTAAGCTAGTATTAAAAACTTGCACTGAAAATTTAATTTTGCAACCATAGAAAAAAAAAACTTTTTTTTTACAATTTTCTTGCCATAACTTTTTACGGGTGCATTTTCCAGGCCCATGTTCATAGGAAATTTTGTTCAGCCTGCAATTTTCTATAAGATTTTGAGGGTTTGCGAATTTTGTCCACCCTCACTCTACGTTCGAAGCACTGTGCAACGGTTTCAAAACTATTATTTCTCCCAATGCTCATTGGCGTATAACTCTAGTTTTGCACTATTATAGGTCCCTACTACCCACCCGAAAATCGGCATTCAAATCTGTGAGTTTCAAGTAAAAACTGATTCATTTAACGGAAAATACTTAAAAACAATCGCCTTCCACTAATTCGAACAGCTGATCTCATGTTCAGCATTTGAACTTTATCTCCACCTTCTTTCAAAACCGATTGCGGGTATAAGAAATAAATATTATTTTCTTGTTCTTGCAGGATCGGAAGGACTTGAGTGATGCAATATGTACGGCTACGAAGGCTACACCCCAGCCGGCTATTCGCCGTTCTCCGTCAAAGACATCCTTAACCTTCCAGAAGTGATGGAGCCACTGGAACTGGACGGGTACCCACTGGAGTGGAGCGATCAGGCCTGGACAGAACTGTCCCAGCCAACCTCGGTCCAGTCCTCGCCTCCTCTCCAGCAATTTCAGGGAAAGCAGTCCATTGTAAACAGTGAGTATATTTCAAGGCTTAAAGTTCTTTCAACCCCAAACACTCCAGTAACATATCATTTCCCTTGAAGAATGGTGTCATAACTGTAGAGTTAAGATTGATCCCAGCAAAGAACCTTTACCCTGCGTCGAAAACCTACCTCATTCTGTCCTCCAGTATCCTTTAATGCGGTACCGCTAAATAATGTGGAAAAAATACGATACCTTGGATTTTATTTAGACAAGAGACTTACCTAGAACCCTCATACAAGATTGAAAAGACAAGAAGCTGTCGATTTCCACTGCTACAACACTTACTTGACAAACGTTCAAATCTCATTCACTACAAAAAACTCGTCTGTATGACGATTATCTGACCTATCTGGACTTACGATGTAGAGTTATGGGGATCCACCAAACCATCCAATTCTTCCCACATCAAATTACCAAAATCCAAAATCCTTCGAAAAATTCTTGATGCTGCTTACTTTGTCACAAATGAACTGATCCGCAATGACCTTAATGCTAATTTGGCACGAACCAGATACCTATCCTTTCATAATAAACTTACTCTTCATCCAAATCCACTTGTTGCACAATTTGTTTCCCATTCGATTCCTGGCAATTCTCCGAGGCGTCTAAAAAGAAGATGGCCTCGGGATCTTCTTTTGTAAATATTTCATTAGAGTACTACCAATGGGTAGTTCCTCTACAAGTATTAAGCATCTCATTATTTTTCATTGTAAACCGCTTATTTACTAGATGTATTTGTAATACAGTTGTAAATTTTTATTAATAAAAGAAAAAAAAAATTGTTTCAGAGTTATACACTATACAGTAAAGACTCAATAATACTTACCCCGTGGATCAAGTGGAGTGCCGAATAATCGAAAATGGCCAATTACTGGATGTAATGGAAAAAACAACATAAAAATGACAAATTATTTCCATTTTTAAAGCTATTTAAAAGTTATTCTAAAGAAAAAATATTAAAGGCCCACTTGATCCTGCCGGCTAAAGAAAGAATAAGATGGAACATGGTTTAGGGGTTGCCCTAGTAACAGTCGATGATCATATGTTTTCTATCTTTTTTTTCCCCTTACCTGTGATTCATTTGTCTATAGGAGATAAATTTTAATTCTTAATTTGTTTGTAGGTTATAAAATATTCTCTATTCAATTTCTGATGAGCAAACTGTTGGCAAACTTTCGTTCCAAGCAACACTAACAGAGCGTGTCAAAATGTTACATTTTAAGGTGAAATAAAGAAAAATGAACTTAATAAACATTACAAAGTGAATTTTTTCATTCAAACCAATATAGCTCCTAAAGGCTTGGGCACACAGAAAGCGGTCTGTCGCGGTGGTCAGCGATCCAGTGGCTGTCGCAGCGGCCTGCGATATAGGGACGTCACATAGGGAGCTCACACATTCTGGTGAGCGGTCCGTTCTGGTCTCTTTCCTCTCGTGGCGTGGTCCGTGTTGGCGTTTTTTATATTGAGTATGAGCTCAGACGAAGAAATTCTTCTTCTGCTATTTGCATTGCAAAGCCAAAAGAGGAAAAGATGATGCTGGGTGCATGAAATTAATAAGAAGAGAAAAAGACTAGGGGAATATCACCGATTATGC
The DNA here is from genome assembly GCA_003667255.2 of Euschistus heros. Lineage (NCBI taxonomy): Eukaryota > Metazoa > Arthropoda > Insecta > Hemiptera > Pentatomidae > Euschistus > Euschistus heros. Next base: position 3,280,459 of record RCWM02000015.1, read on the forward strand.
ATCGAACTAGTCACATTAAGATAGGTTTTTCAAATATTTCCGGATGTCGCGACAAGGTTTCGAGGAAATGCATGATTTGATAAAATGCAGGATAAAAACCATTGGTAATTAAAAACAATAAAAATGTGTATAATAGTGACAATACAGCTAACAGAATGAAAATGGAATGGTAATAAGAACCAAATTAGAAGGCCAGAATGTTAGTAATAAATAAACAAAAATGCTCGCCGGCACTATCATACAAGCACTTATATTTTCGAAAATTTTCAATCAATAATTCGATTTGTTCGGTCATTTTTTAATCGCAGGTGGTGAGGCGGTCAGGGTTTAATTTGTAATATTGTACTACTGGATCGCTTGTCGCCCCGACGAAGACTGGACCGCGAGGGTAGACCGCGTGCTGTTTGACGGGGATGATTCAATGTTGTGTATTACAACCAGACCACCTGACCGCTTCGGTCGCAGATCGCAGACCGCCGCTACAGACCGCTCTCTGTGTGCCCAAGCCTTAAATGGTACGTCCAAGCGACAAATGCCACATAACAAAAAATATTTTTCATTTAATTTCTGATAATTTAACTTAAAGCAAATTGTCCTTCTGAGCAACAGCAACAGAGGCTAGAGCGTGTCAAAAAAAACCCTACGCTTAAAAATAGAATTTTCAAACGTGACTTTTTTCATTCAAACCAATATAGCTTCTAAACTGTAGATCCTAGTGACAAATGTTATTGAACAAGAAATACTTTCCTGACGGCGTCCTTGAGTTCCCCAAGAACGTATCCCATTTGACAACTAGGTCACGGGTGAGATATGATCCATGTTGAACAAATGATGAGCCCCTAGTTATTATTTAAAAAAATGACTCCTTAAGCTGCTAAGGAGAAGTAAGAGGAATAGGTAAAACTTTTATTAGATTGTCATAAAAATAAACAGGAGGCTATTAAAATACATTTCGTATTTCTCCCTGATTTGGAAAAACAATAGAACACGCATACATCTATTTATAATCCACTGCTTTTCCCGTTGGCATTCTTTTTGTTTGGTAACCACATTTTAGCTAATTTTAGGATGATTTGTCATGTAGCTTCCCTGTTGACCTCTACATGTGCTTGAATATATTTCGCAGCCGAGTTCCTTAGTTGTTTGTTGCGAACTAAATCAGTGAATCATTTCCTACGTTGTTTACTTTTAGAATGATGGGTTTACTTCAATGTTGCAATAGACTCATCCGAACTGAGAAAAAGGTATATTCTAGATTCAAGGAATGACATTCAGAAATGCTAGGTACAACTTGTAAAATACAACTTGGGCCTGGTTGAGAAAAGCCGATTATCTTGTGACCGGAAAACTGAATTAAGAGCAGTTGGGGACGAAGCTACTGGTGAAGCAATGTTGGTGGGTTGCTCGTAAGGAATATGTACATCGAACTGGCCTAACATGTCATCACCAGAGAACATAAGTCTTTTAATAGCTTCTCGTAACGAAACGACTCAAACTTGTAAGGGTCCACCTCTGCAGCCATCATGAGTTCACAGAAAGTACCATATAAGGTTTCGACATCGATCGTATTTTTGGGTGTTTAGAACTATAAGGAACTTAATTTGTGGTCAAAGTGTGCGGCTTGAACATATATTCAATGTGTTTTATTAAATTAATAATACAATCTGCCTTACTTTAGGGCAATAAGTAATATGGACGACAAAGAATCTATTCAAAAAATATGTAAACTGCAATTTTCTCACTTAAATTGATATCCATTGTCACTTAGTAATCCAATGTCCTTAATCCTAATGATATTAAACCGTAGCGGAGCAGAGTACTTTCAGCTAGTTCTAAATAAACAATGTTGGAGAAAGTAGAGGTTTAAAACATAGATTTTTTCGTTTAAACCAGTACAGCTCCTAAACAGTAGGTCCTAGCGGGGAATGTTATAAAACAAAAAATATTTTCCATTAAATTTATAATCAGGGAACTGGATGCAAATTTTCGATTCGAACAACAACAGAGCTAGAGCATGTCAAAATGATACATTTTTGTTGACGGTGAAAAAAACGTAACTTTTTTCATTCAAACCAATATAATTTCTAAACGGTAGGTCATAGCGGGGAAAGTTATGTAACATTAAATTTATGATATTCCACTAATCCCTGTTGAACAGATCCGCTACCTAGGACTCCACTTGGACAATCGTCTAACTTGGAATCCACATACAAGACTAAAACGACAAGAAACTGCCCGGCGTTACAGACTACATCAACATTTACTAGACAAACGTTCAAAGCTCCCAATTAATTACAAAAGACTCATATACATGACTGTGATTAGACCTATTTGGACGTACGGAGTTGAGCTTTGGGGCTCCACTAAACCATCCAATTCATCTCGTATTCAATCCTTACAATCCAAAATCCTTCGAAAAATCCTCAATGCTCCTTACTTTGTCACCAATAAACTTATCCATAAAGATCTTAATGTTCCATATGTTGCTGATTTAGCCCAAACCAGATACATATCCTTTCATAGTAATCTCCATAACCACTCCTATCCGCTAGTCTCCCAACTCTGATAATCCTCTAGACGCCTCGAAAAGAAGATGGCCTAGAGACCTTTTAGTGTAGATTTTATTGTGCTACTCGTAAGTAGTTCTTCACAAGCTATTTACATGCCATTGTATTCACTGTCAACATATTTACTTGTTGTATATTATTTTGTACAGTTGTAAATATCAATTAATAAAAAAAAAACATTAAGTTTATGATGAGGAATGTGTCGGCAAATTATTTATCCGAGCAACAACAGAGCTAGAGAGTGTCAAAATGTTACATTTTCGAGGGAGAAAAAAATTTACACCAAAAATATAAGTGGATAAGATAAAACTGTGCACTTTTCAGTAAGGTATTTTTAATCATATTCCTAAATCCTTTAATTACTATAAGGTCTTGTTAAGTATCACAACCAATTTTTCACAACGCAGATATTAAAAATGGTGTCTTGGAATCCTTAAAGACATGCTTTCGTAGAGGAGCGTGAACAAAGATAAGTGCTTGGTGGAGGATGAACTTGTAAAGGTGAGCAGGTGGTTCGCTGCTAACTTCCACTCCTTTAAAATTAGGCTCTTAAGAACTTTACTGCTGCTATTACTAATATATTATAACTATTTAACTAATTTTATTATAACTTATTTATTTATTTTTTATTATTATTATTATTTAGAAACGAAGGAGTGTGAAAAAAAGAGGACCGGCGGCAAGCAGAAGGGGAAGCGGAAACCGCGGATTTTATTTACTCAGGTAATTATCACTTTGAGTTCTTAATTATATATTATTTTATTTTAAGTTTATTTCTTCTTCTTCTTCGGCTCTACAGTCCATGGTGAACCTTGGCCTGACAATTAGTCCCCAGCAATGTCTATCCAAAGCTTTTCTTTTCCAGTTTGTCACCCCCATCTTCCACGTCAGCAATCCAGCTCCTACGAGCGCGTCCTCTTCTTCTCTTTACAGGGAAGGTCGCCTGGAAAACTTTTTTTTGCCGTTCTTGTGTCTGGCATCCTTTCTAGGTTTCCTAACCAGCTGATCCTTCTAGATTTTATAAATCGTACTATATTTTCACGTTGTATAAGATCTTCTATTTCCTGGTTATTCCTAATTCGCCATGCTCCTTTAGCGTACACAGAGCCAAACACGCGCCTCAATATCTTCCTTTCGAAGATCCTTGATGCTTGCTGGTCAGCTGCTTTTAGTGTCCATGTTTCTGAGCCATTACACACAACGGGTCTTATAAGAGATCTGTACAGCCTGAGTTTTGTCCTTTTGGATAGCAGGTTTGATCTTATATTTCTAAGGCCAAAGTAAACTCTATTGCCACTCATTATTCTTTTTCTAACCTCATTAAGTTCATTTATTCCATAAAATTTTAAAATTCTTTATTAATTTGATTGAAACTTGCGATCCTAGAATGTATGCGATATTAGTGAAACATATAAAAAAAATAATTTATCAATTAGATAAAAAGAATTGGGAATCTCATAATATGGTAGCACTCCAATAAAATTTTTATATCATGTCCAAGACCATCTTCTTGTGGCTGCTCTAAGAGTCCAGTCAAAGAGCGCATGAAATATGAGATTATTTTTTACTATATAGCTTCATTAGGAGTAATTAGAAGGTAAACATACTAAAAGTCCTCGCTTCTTGGGGGTGAGCTAACGGTGGGGGGAGGAGAGAAGGTCCCTTTTTGAGTTTTTCGACTATATCTCGAAAACTGTAAACTCTAGAAAAATATATTACAGTTAAAAATTAAAGCTTATTAAATTTCCTATAAAATTGTTCTTATACGTATTTGTCGAACTTCCAACCGTTTCTGAGCTATACTTTATTGAAAATCTATATCTTTCACACAAAAATAATTTTTACCTCACTTTTTGTCAAACATTTGCTTCTAGCGCCTTCCAACATCGTTTCTCAGAAAAAACATCAGGATCAAAGTTGTAGAACATTAAATTTACTTTAATTTCATATGTATATTTGTAGGATATCTAGTTAATGTTTGACAAAAATTATCGATTTGTAATAACGTACATCTCAAAAACTGTTGAAAGTTTGAAAAATATGTATATAAACAATTTTATAGGAAATTTATGTAGCTTTAATTTTGATTTGCAATATATTTTTCTATAGTCCACCGTTTTCCACAAATACTCAAAAAACTCAAAAATGATTCATTCAGGGGCGGGGACTTTTAGTATGTTTACCATCTAACTATTCCTAAAGATGCTGTGAAGTCAAAAATTATCGAATATTTGATGCAATCTACTCAGTTCAGCACTCATTGACTTGACTATAAAAGAGAAAATACATGTTTCGGGATCCGGATAAACGAGACTCTATTTTAAGTGAACATCCTCGCAGAGATATATCCAGATCCCGCTTCCTGTTTAGACATTAAACCTACCTGACAGTGGAGACATCCCTAACATAGGACGGTGACATACATAACCTACAACCTACAACCTACAGGTCAAAACATACACGAAAACCTACTTGAGCCATCAAACTTCTACAATTTTTTTACGGAAATATTTATTTCAGAAAAAAAAATCCCCAAACGTTTTTTGCTGCCTCGGTGCCGAGCAGTGGAACACGGGTTCGTATTGATGATGTAGTTCCACCGACGTTGGAAGTTTGGAATTGGAAGTTTATTTATCCAATGGCACCGCTCTGTCGGAGATCGCGAAGGTTCGGCTGGAGCAGATTTAGGAGGCTGAGGAAAAATAAAGTATATCTAAATAAAAGTAACATCTAAATAAGTAACATAAAAATAAGTACATCTAAATAAATTATAATATTATTGCAATACCAAAAGCTCCTGTTATAGGAGGTATTTTTAGACAATGTTAGTATTGATAGCTTTCATAACTGAAGGTCTTTGGTCTTTCGAATCATGTTCCATTAATTCAATTAAAAGGAAGGCAACTATTTCAATGTTATTTGTTATTTTTTTTTTTTTAGTATCAGTTTATTGAAATTTTCAACTATACAAAATATATACATCAAGTAAATGTGTTGATAGCTATAGCAATAACATGTTACTTGTTTTTAAAGCCACTACCCATTGGTAGCACTTACAAAAGGCTCTATATAATGAGGTACTATATTAGAAGGTCCCGAGGCCATCTTCTTTTTAGGCGCCTCGGAGGGTTATCTGGAATGGAGTGAGAAGCAAGTTGTGATACTAATGGATTTTAATGGTTGTGGAATTTGCTATGAAAGGATAGTATGTCTGGTATCAGCTATGTCAGAAACGTAAGGTATATTCAGATCTTTTTGTGACGAAGTACGGGGCATTTAGGATTTTTCTAAGGATTTTGGATGGTAAGGATTGGATACGAGCTGAATTGGATGGCTTAGTGGAGCCCCAAAGCTCAACTACGTATGTCCAAATAGGTCTAATTACTGTTATGTAAATGAGTTTTTTGTAATTAAGTGGAAGGTTTGAACATTTGTCAAATAAATGTTGAAGTAGACAAAAACGACTGGCAGTTTCTTGTCGTTTTAGTCTTGTGTGTGGATTCCAATTTTTTTTTTTTTTTTTTTTTTATTATAAATTACTTGCTGTACCAAGAAATTAAACCAGACTCAACTTAAAATACAATACTAATAATCAACTTAAATATATGTGACGTAATCATATTTTATAATGAAAGAAAATTTATGGATAAGTTTGTTTGTGACGAAGTAAGGAGTATTTAGGATTTTTCGAAGAATTTTGGATTGTAAGGATTGGATACGAGATGAATTGGATGGTTTTGTGGAGTCCCAAAGCTCAACTCTGTACCTTCAACTAGGTCTAATAACAGTTATGTATTTATTTATTATACCAAAAGTGCTATTTTCAATTGTATATACATATATATTACCTTTTATACATATTATTATCTTCGTTTGAAATTAAGATAGCCAGGCTATTTTACAACCTTATTATACATGTATGTTATCCTTAGGGGACAATATGTCCAGAAAAAAGATTATTTTTTCATTTCATTTAAATAAGTCTTTTGTAATTAATTGGAAGCTTTGAACGCTTGTCTAGTAATTGTTGAAGTAATCTGTACGATGTTAGTTAGATTTAGATTTTAAAAGTCCCTTTTTTTTCAACATTGGATGTGTTGGAATCTATACATTGTTGAAAAAATGTGTTTTTTAATGTAAATAAAGAGTATATATAATTATCAATGTTATACATTTAACAATAATAAATATTCATCATCTACATTTTTTTTTTTATACAAAACTAAAACGACAAGAAACTAATGTATTTATTAAATGAATATACATTGAATATTTTCAAAATATTATTTCAAAATGTAAATATTGGAATAATTTTATAATCTTCTATATAGGCGCAGGTGTACGAACTGGAGAGGCGGTTCAAAGTACAGAAGTACCTCTCTGCCCCGGAAAGGGAAGTTATGGCGAATGCTATCAAGCTCACTTCGACTCAAGTTAAAATATGGTTCCAAAACAGGAGGTATGTTTTGTTGTAGTTATATTTTTACTATTTGCAATAATAGAAGTTATTTATGTTTATAATTCATGTGTTGAAAATTAAAACCTTTACGTACAACTACAGCCCATGAAATGTATCTGGGTCTATTCATCTGGGTAAGGTTTTATTACTAAGCATATATCTCGGAAACCGTTCTGAATATGAAAAAATATGTATAAAATAAAAATTGTAGAGAATTTAATAAACATTAATTTAGTTAATATTAATGTTTTGCATACGACGCACCGTTATCGAGATATGAGCACAAAACCGAAAAAACGGGACTTTTAACGCCCCTTTTCCTGTTCCCAGGCCCGAAAACTCCAGGACTTTTAGTATGTTTACTTTCTAACAACCCTAAACATGTTTCCAAAGAAAAACCTTGAATTCTATACCCCATTGCAGACCTTCATTGACTGGACTAATTAATTCTTTTTTTTTTTTCGGTTCAACGGTGCTTTGTGATCTTTAGCTACCCTGATAATTACTTTCCAGCAATCCATCCTAAGTACTTCTGCTCTAGTTTGTAACGCCCTTTCATATCAGATCCTCTTTCACATCAGCAATTCAACTCTTCTTCTTTATCCAGGGAAGGCTCGGAAAAATGTCCAAACCAGCTGATTTTTCTAGATTTAATAAACTTACAATATTTTCATTTAGCATAAGGTCATCAAATTCTTGGTTAGTCCTAACGCACTCTGATCCTTAAGCTTACATAAGGCCGATATTTTCTCTTCAAAGATCCTAAGAGATTTTTGGTGAGCTGCTTTAAGTGTCCAAGTCTCAGTGCCATATCAAACACCGGGCCTAAATGATTTATGTACAAAATGATTTTGGTCCTTTTGGTTAGCCTTAAGAAATACTTAAGGACGAATACTACCTCTAAGGAGGGAAGGATAATGGCCAAGGATGTCCTTCGGCCTCAAAAAATCGTCAGATCCTGGCAGATCTGAAAAACAGTATCCTTATAGCAGGAGCCATCTCTTAATGCCGCCCCGGAACTCCACCGCCAAGGTACCAATTTAGTAAAAAATTACGACGGGAAGGGGTCTTTAGTGTTGGAAAAATCTCCAATTTCCCGTAGAATGCATTAAGAACGGCGGAATATCCTTCCGCCATCTTAAAATCGTTAAATCTTGAAATATTTCAAAATAATGCCAGGATCTGACTATTTTTTGAGGCCGAGGAAGGACATCCTTGGCCACTCTCTCCATCCACAATTAGAATTAGCTTTTTCGTCCTTAAGGATTGCTGTTTTGACGGTTTTTAAGGACACTGTTTTACAGATCTGCCAGGATCTAACGTTTTTTCGAGGCCGAGGAAGGACATCCTTGGCCACTCTCTCCATCCACAATTAGAATTAGCTTTTTCGTCTTTAAGGATTGCTGTTTTAACGGTTTTTAAGGACACTGTTTTACAGATCTGCCAGGATCTGCTGTTTTTTTTTTTTTTCGAGGCCGAGGAGGGACATCCTTGGCCACTCTCTCCATCCACAATTAGAATTAGCTTTTTCGTCCTTAAGGATTGCTGTTTTAACGGTTTTTTAAGACATATATAACCATTATTAATATTTTTATTTGTGCGTGAATGAAACCACTAATTATTAAGTATAACATAAGTTGACTGAAAAACTGATATGTTATAACAAATATAATACATTTTTAAAGCATCTAAAACATTTCAAAAATTAAAATTTCAAATTGCGGAGTTGAGCTTACGGGGTTCAAGAAACAATTCAATTCATCCTGTATCCAATCTTTACAAAATATAATCGATGTAATACGCTTCGATATCTCAATTTAGAAGAACATTTTGACAGTATCGATCTGTAACTACCGGGTTTTCCAAGCTTTTATTTTATTTATCACTCTGAAACGCTAGCTGGCGTAACTACCATTAATTTCATATTCCTATACAATTGAATGTGAATACATACATGATTTAAAAGTAGCTGTAGTCTGAAACCAATCGTGTTATTTAGAATATTTTCGTAATTTTAAATTCTTGAAGCTCTTTAAGTAATGATCTAAGGACAACAATGGCGGAATATCCTTCGGATAACTTAAAAACCGTTAAATCCTGGAATATCTCAAAGTAGTATCCTTAAGGACAAAAACTAATAAAATCGTTAAATCGTGAAAAAAAAATAGTATCCTTAAGGACGAAAACTAAATTTAAGTTTAGTTAAAGGAAATTAAAAAATCAGTAAAGCCATGGATCACATCGAGTCATCAGAATCGTAGGGAGGAGGTAGCTATGACTAGATTAAGGATCGGCCATACGAGGCTGACCCACTTACATCTGATAACGAAGCAGCCACCGCCAAGGTGCCAACATTGCAATGGCTCCCTAACTGTGAAACATATATTTCAGGAATGCGCTTTCTATCTCGCGAAATTAGCTAGAATAGGATTTTCAACTAAAATTTCGGACACCCTCGGAAATGATATATCTAAAGCCAAAACAGTTTTTAATTTTTTAAAAGAAAATGATCTGCTTAACAATCTTCCATTCTAATTAATCTTCCAACAAAATAATACTTATATAACAAATTTTATCTTAATTCATTTAATATATTATAAAAATTAACATATTAAAAAATATACAATATTTATTCTCTTAATCAATTTTCTAGGGGTCCTGTGGGGCTGTGGCTGGGGGCGGGGGCTACCTGGGGTTAGGGCGGGTCGGTCCCGCTTGGCGGGGAATGCGACACGGCTGCTTGGGCTAGTTTTGCTTCAAACCTCGTGGGGATGTGGACTTTTCCATATAGAATAAATGTAAATGGCTTTTATCTACATTCCACAAATGAGCTTTGTATATTAAAAAAAAAAAAAAAAAAAAATGTATATATATACAGATAAGCAAGCCGTGGCGTTTTTTCCTTCTCGGCGGGTGCGACTCGTCTCTCCTCGGGGCGCGCCTCTATCCGCAGTACCCATTCCGGGCCAAACTAGAATTAGAATTAATAAAAATTACGCAGGCATTGATGACCTTAGGGTTTTATGCCTATAAACCCAAACAAACAACTAAATTTAAGTGGGGAAGGATAATGGTCAAGGATGTTCTCCGGCCTCAAAAAATCGCCAGATCCTGGCAGATCTGAAAAAAAACAACAGTTTTTATTGAAAATTATGATTTTAGAGGTTGAAGATACCAAGTACTTCAAGTTGTCGCTTCATTAATTTTAAGACCTACTATTTCACATTCTTTAACCAACTATGGTCATTATAACTTTTTTGATTTTTCATTTTATGGCAGGACAACGCTATCATTAACATGCACAAGAATTTGCTAGATTACTTACCGAGTGCCACCAGACTGTAAATTCTTCATTGCTTGATACAGGAAATCCGCAAAGAGCATGTGAACATTTATGTTAAGGCTGAAACATTTTTGTAAGGTTAACCGCAAAGGAAATATCAGGTATATTGTGCATCTGTTCGGTATAAAATCCTTGATAACTTGTTAGGATCTATCATGAAATTTACGAAGCCATACAAACAGACTCATTTACAGCGTTATCAGATTCCTCAGCTATGAACTGATATTAAAAACAAGCTTGAAGTATGTGGCATTAGGTAATGTTCTTCATGAAGCACCTATAATCTGATATTTAGTTATTATATATCTAATACAGAAACTAGAATATTTCTTTTTTAACCAAATTAATTTTCTTTTTTTCTGAATCTGATTTAGGTATAAGGTCAAAAGGATGAAAACAGAGGGCCAGAGAAGCCAAGACACAAGCGACCAGATCAGCGTGAAGGAAGAAGATTGTTGGTACCCTCCCGAGGTGGGAGAGTACCCAATGGCACCGCACTATACCAATGGTACCAATAACATTCAATATTACCAACAGCCTGAATTCAGTTACCAATTCCCCAATAATAACTACCCGGTTATAGCAGAATCTAACTGGAAGTTCATGTAAATAGATGATGAGATAAGACTTCAACGCTCTGTGATTTAAAATATATTTCTGTAAATAATATGTATTAAAATTTTAAGAAATGAATCTGTACTTAAGAATGTATATTTTTATAAGCAATTGTTGTTGTATGTTATAAGATATTATAAAGATATTATTAAACATAATTATTATTACTACCCATTAATATACAATTATTTTCTAATATATTTGTATTTCTTCTTGTTATATGGATTTTTTTTAACTATGGATAGTTATATCGATAAACGATATATCGAAATCTCAATACAGTGGACCCTCGTTATAACGCGGATTAAGGGGAAATGAAACCTCCCGCGTAATAGACGTACCCGCGGTATAACGATGGCGGAAGTATGAATTATTGGCGGTCAAAAAATAATGATGATGCACTCTGATATAAACTCGGGCAACAACTAAAGGAATAATACACAGTTTTTAAAAAGGAAGTGAGGGGGATGAACCAAGAAGGCAGGAATAGAGACAACTCCGTACGTCATCTAGGTAGGTTACCGGGAAGATATTCAATCGACATTGTCTAAGCAACACATTTCGGCTTATTTCCAGGACGATACAAGCGATGTACCCACTCTTCCCTAAAGTTTTTGTAAAATTCTAATAAAAATCAAACTTTAAAAAGTTCTAATAGTGAAACAAAAACAATGAAACTTGGTTAGACAATCGTAAGTCATTCTAAACATCCTATTTAGTTTTACTTCCAACGTTAACAACCAGTTATAATTTTTTTCCTTTACAAATTCCTTTTAATGTTCAGTAAAATTAGAAATGTGTTAAAAAAAAAAGTTTAACAAATGTAACTTAATTTGCAGAGTTTACTTTTTTCCAGAGCTTATTAAACTTTGGAACCTTTTCGTTTTTTCTATTGGTTTTATGACTCAATTTTCTAATGAATTGTTTTCAAGTTTTCTATTGTTGTTTTTAAAACCATAATACGATGTAACCTTATTTTTTATTAATTTTAATTGAATCAGGATCGGGACCGGAGCTTGACCCGCGTTATATCCGAATCCGCGGTATAACGAGCCGCGTTATACCGAGGGTCTACTGTATTTCTTTCGATAATCCAATATTTTTATATTGATATTTCTTCTTTCGATATATATCAATACCTATCAATCACTATATATTGTTTTCTCTATGTTATAAAAATACAACATACAGATATATATGTTTTTAAAAAAGTAATAAAAACATATAAAATTTGTCAAAAGAAGGGAAAGTTTTTAATGTTTAATGATGAAATTCCTAATTTTATGTTGGTTTGGCTAGGAAATACACTGGGCAAAAAAAGTCTGGAAACACTTACCAAAATCTTACGCTTATGCTCCTCCTGTCTAAAATTTCCCATAGATAAACTACTCTTATTTTACACAACAAACATTAATCTTTAATTTTAAGATAATATCTCATTGCATGCATATCAACAGCAGTCAACAGAAGACGTTGAAGCTAAAAAAATACACCCTTATAGAAAAAGATGTCTGGAAACACTTACGTAATGAAAGAAAACAAAACAATAACAGGAGATTACACTCACTTTGGGCTTTAATAACAAAGTTTTATTATTAGAAATCCTTTTAGTCTGTGATTAGCATTCATGGCGGAAGTCCCAAAAGCCATTCACGATTTAATAGTTTCTTTAAGAAATCAAGGCAATCCTGTGAGAGAAATTGGGAGGACTGTCTGTAAAAACGTGGGTACAGTATCTAAAATTATTAAAAAATATAAAGAATTCACTTTAAATGTTTCATTTAAGGAGATTAATATCAGTTATTATATTAAAAAGGCATAACTCCCCATTTGCTTTTATTCATTTATACTACATGTTTCAGAGCTTGTCTGTTGCTCCATCTTAAAACCAAACAAAACAGGTAAAAAACCAAAAATTGAAAATACAACCATATTAAATCATGAGAATAAAACCAAAAATAGAAAAATAATGGAAGCAATTTATATAAATAAAACAATAGACCAGGCAGTAAACTACAAAACGGATACACATAAAATTGGTACAAGCTATGCTAAATTAATAGATAGACTGAAAATATAAATAGTCCATATAAGAATAAAATCATTAATAAATAAAAGTAATAAAAATGTAAATTGTAGTGACAATACAACTAATAGAATGGAAATGGAATGGTAAAATAGGAACCATATTAAGTAGGCCAGAATGTTGACAATAAATAAACAAAACAATAATTGAACATTGCCCAGTGGTGTCAGTGTAGATGAGATGACCAAGTGAGAATATCACAGTGTTAGGTAAAAAACCAAAAATTGTAAAGTGATGTGATAATATAGTAAAGGAGTAAAATCTGAGAAGGATCTATGGCCCCAAAAAGACTCAAGAAGGATACAGGCTTAGACCCAAACGGGAAATCTATAAAGATACAAAGGACATAGAAACGGAAATCCAGGTTAGAAGACTGAAATTCTATGGACATATGATAAGAATGGTCCCGGAAAGACTAAATAAGCAAATATTTCAGAAAATCCGTGGATATAAAAGCTCAGGAGGATATATAAAACAGATGAAAGAAGAAACGGAAAGATTAGGTATAACGGACCAGGACTGTCATGACAGAGAAAGATATAGAAACAGACTTAAGGAATTGAAGGTTGTTGTGGGCAGAAGAATTTCAAAAAAGGGAGTGGCGTGGACAGAAGAAAGAAAGAAAAAAGAGACATGGAGAAATAATGAAAGAAAAATGGAAGGAAAGAAAAAACAAGAGAGGAGCCAAAAATTGATATTCGCGTGGTCTCCAAGGCCGTTTCGTGAAACAAAAAAACAAAAAAATTTATATATAGTAAAGAATTGTAAAATAACATAATGATTGTAGAACCTGAAGATGGAGCAACAGACAAGCTCTGAAACGGGTAGTATAAATGAATAAAAGCAAATGGGGAGTTATGCCTTTTTAATATAATAACTAATAAATAAAGAATTTGGCTGTACATCCAGCAGGCCACGGAACGGGCATCTACCAAAAATAAATAAATTGCTCAAGCGGGAAATTTCAAAAATTATGTTTGACATACCGTGTACAACCGCTCCGAAAATTGCTAAAAATAAGGTGTAATTACAAAAGCAATAATTCTCCCTTATTTATTTATTAAAAATCATATGATGTTACATGATTGTCCAATAATAATATTTATTTCATTATTTGCGACGTTTCATGGTCATTGCCACATTATCAATCTCTGAAACATGCAAAAAAAACACACATGCATGGCAAATTGCGAATAATGTATATTATGTGCAACTATATTCGACCATGTACTTTATATAACTAATGAATTACCTTACAAATTTCCAAAAATACAAGATCCATTTCCTCAATAATCTTTAATCGACTAACAGTCTTGTCACTGGTATCATGTCAAATCTATATACATTAAAACTTAATGAATAACACATAAAATATGAACAAAAATTTTAGTTCTAATAGAGTTTTTATTTTCTCGATATTTTGAGGTAATTATATCAATTAACAATAGCTATACGATAATAATAAATTTTGCAAAATCATAGATGTGCAGTTGAACATTGTACTTTTTTCATATATTTATTTATTACGATTTTTGTATTTATATTGTTTTTGTGTTATTCATTAAGTTTTAATATATATAGATTTGACATGATACCAGTGACAAGACTTTTAGTCGATTAAAGATTATTGAGGAAATGGATCTTGTATTTTTGGAAATTTGTAAGGTAATTCATTGGTTATATAAAGTACATGGTCGAATATAGTTGCACATAATATACATTATTCGCAATTTGCCATGCATGTGTGTTTTTGCATGTTTCAGAGATTGATAATGTGGCAATGACCATGAAACGTCGCAAATAATGAAATAAATATTATTATTGGACAATCATGTAACATCATATGATTTTTAATAAATAAATAAGGGAGAATTATTGCTTTTGTAATTACACCTTAATATTAATTTCTCCTTAGTAATTGATATATTGTATAGTATTGCTACAAATTTTACTCGCAGCTATGGTGTATAAGTTAAGGAAAAGTGGTTTACTTCGTCAAATCACTAGGAAGAATTCATCAGCAAGTTAAATTGTTAAAGAGTATGTAGCCTCCATCGCTCTGGGAATCTGTTATTTTTTCGGACGAAAGTCGATTTAATATTTTTGGGTTAGATGGCAGTCAAAAAGTGTAGCGAAAAGCGAGAAATAAATTACTGAAAACAAAATACTAGAGGAGCATAAGTGTAAAACTTTGGTAAGTGCTTCCAGACTTTTTTTGCCCTGTGTTTGTTGTTACTATTTCCAGCTGAGTGCCACCAGAGCGCTTATTTTCTAGAGCAGTGCTAACCATCTCACCTCCAAGAAATAAATTAAGCGAAAATATATTCGGAAAGTACTTTTCATACTTTCATACTTTTTAATTGTTGACTTCATATTTATATCTGATTAAGCTTATATTTACCTACTGCCTACTGTTTAATTCATATTAAACTACTTATAAATTTTAAACATTTGAAATAATTATCTTTCTATTTAAATTGTAAGAAAAATAAATAATGATAATTGTAATAGTAATTCATTAGAACACTTCTATTTAAAAAAAAAAAAAAAAAAAAAAAAAAAAAGTTTATAAGAAGTTAGATAGTTTGTCATTCTTAATTCCCGATTGTGAGAATTCTTTATTGTAAATATTGTAGGATAGGATTATTTGTCATACTATATTATTTATTGCCCTAAGGTGAGACAGATTGTAATATCAATTCAATTTGGTTGGCAAAAAAGTCCGTTTTATTTCACAACTCTGCCTATAACAGACATAAAATTTATTTTAAGAATCCAATTGAAGATATTTGGAACAAGCACCAACGCCAATTACACTTGGGTTCACCTAGCCCAGATATTTTCTGCGAACTTGGTGACGCTTTAATTGAGGAATAGGTTTCCTTACCTCAACATTACACATTGAGCTTAATAAGGAATATGAAATTGGGGCTCCACTAAACCATCCAATTTTTCTCGTATTCTATCCTTACAATCCAAAATCCATCGAAAAATCCTCAATGCTCCTTACTTCGTTACAAACAAATTTATCCACAATGATCTTACTATACCTTATGTTTCTGACATAGCTCACACCAGATATCTATCCTCCTATAGCAAACTTCACAACCATTCAAATCCATTAGTATCACAACTTGCTTCTCATTCCATTCCAGAAAGCCCTCCGAGGCGCCTGAAAAGAAAATGGCCTCTGGACCTTCTAATTTAGTACTTCATCATATAGAACCTTTATAAGTGCCACCAATGGGTAGTTGCTTTAAGAACAAGTGACGTGTCATTTTTACCATTATCATAACATTTACTTGGTGTATTATATTTTTATTCTGTATATACAAATGTAAATTTCAATAAATAACTAAATAAAAAATAAACAAGAAGTTGTACAAGAACAATAAATTTTAAAGTAATTAAATTTGAGAAAAAAGTAAGCGGAAAAATCGTTAAATATTTAAAAACAGTATCCTGGAGGACAACAATGGAGGAAGTTATCCTTCGGATTATCATAACATTTACTTGGTGTATTATATTTTTATTCTGTATATACAAATGTAAATTTCAATAAATAACTAAATAAAAAATAAACAAGAAGTTGTACAAGAACAATAAATTTTAAAGTAATTAAATTTGAGAAAAAAGTAAGCGGAAAAATCGTTAAATATTTAAAAACAGTATCCTGGAGGACAACAATGGAGGAAGTTATCCTTCGGATAACTTAAAAACCATTAAAACAGCATCCTTAAGGATGACAAAAACAAATAAAATTCTGCCATCTTAAATCAGCAGCGTTAATGGCGAAAACTAAATCTAATTGTAGATAGAGAGAGTAGCCAGGAATGTCTTTCGGTCCCGAAAAATCGTCAGATCCTGGAAAATCTGTAAAACACTGTCCTTAGAGCAGAGTGTTCTTATAGGAGAAAAGATGGCGACTAACAGTATCTTTTTACTCAGTACACTCCCTGGCAAGTTCGCGAGTACTTGTGGACGGATTTGACTCAACAGCTTCCTTCAGAACCTCATCAATATCCATTAATGGCCGCCCGGAGCCCTTCTTCCTTTCCAACGTCGTATCTTCCACATCTAAATTTTTGAAACCAACGCCGCTCAGTGCCCTCTTCAAGGACACCTTCCCCTTCATATTTAATAATTTCATAAGTTGCTTAAAATTAGGAGAATTCCGTAGGACACTGTCATGTTTATTCTTTGAATTAAGTAACTGAACTGAGGCTTTTTTTTTTTTATAAGAAGTCCAGTGTTAGAAACAAGCTTAGAGAATGCTGTAAAGGGATTATTAAGTATTGGTAAATAATAAATAGCATTAAGATATTTACAGACTTTTGAACTCTGGAATTTGATAAAACGGTTATTTTTTTTTTATACGCCCTATTAGTTGTCTGTGTTTAGTTCCTTAGGTGTGACCGAGCACCATTGGCACTCCCTCTGCGCAGGCATATGCAACTATGCTATAAACAAAACACTACTATAAATACAACAAACGTTTAATTCACAATTCTCTTTTAAAAATTCATACATCCCATTCCCTCAATCTTTCGGCTGTTGGGAACTCCCTGATACAGTCGCCTATGGCTTCAGCCACGTAGTCTATCAAATCTTCTGTGAGACAGCCGACATTGAGGCTTCCGTTTGGACGAATATAAACATGGTGGTACAGTATCAAATGTTGCATCTGACGATCTACAATACAAGAAATCATTTTAAGATCTTGTTTTCCCACTTAACAATTATTGATACAAAGTTATTAAGTGCAATTGTGTATAGGAGTCCAGTCAATGAATGCTGAAATTAGTTAGGAATAGTTAGAAGGTAAACATACTAAGTCCTCGCCTCTTGGGGTGAGCGTTTTGTAGGGGGAGGGGAGAAGGTCCCATTTTCGGGTTTTTGTATTATATCTCGAAAACTGTGGGCTCTAGAAAAATATGTTTCAAATCAAAATTAAAGCTAATTAAATTTCCTATAAAATTGTTTCCATGCAGATTTGTCGAACTTTCACTGGTTTTCTAGATATACATTATTAGATATCGATAATTTTTACCTCACTTTTTGTCGAAAATTTCCATCTAGTGCCTTCCACAATCGTTTCTCAGAAAAAATGTCTACTATCAAAGTTGTAAAGCATTAAATTTACTTTATGTACGTTTCCTAGTTTATTTTTAACTGGATCGATATAACTATTTCTATTTTACATACACACATTAAAGAAAGTTTTCCATCGCCTGAATTTTTTTATTTATAAATATTTTTAGGGAGTGAAAGTGGAACTAATATTGATAAAAAGCATTATAATTAAAAACGGAAAACATCCTTGTAAAATTACAAAAATTAATAAAATACGAATAATATAGAAAAGAGGAAAATGTGACATTGTTAAAAAATTGCTTAACAAACATTTATCGTTTACCTAGTAGGGGAAGGTGCTGTACCTGTGGACAATTTTCACTTATAAATTTTTCTAATTTTTGATGCTTTATTTAGTTTGTTTGTTTGTTTATTTCGTTTAACGTCACTTTATGCTGCTATGGCTAATCGGACGATGCTACGGTGGGAGTCCTAAATTTTGCCTATCCAGGTATAATCAGGATAGGGATCTTTAAGTACCTGACATTGCACAGGCTCGAGACCCCCGTTTTACGTCCCTTACGAAGGACGGCATAGCTAAGGATTTTTTACTCCCTTTAAAAAATCCTAAAGCCGTGTTTTCCTAGCGACGCATTTTTCGCGTCGCATGCGACGTATTACGCTCAGCTTAATACGTCACCTACTCCTCCATAGGGATTCAATAGGAATGTTTTCCTAAAGAGCGCAACACGTTCCATGCCGACGTGATGCGCTCAACGTTTTAGACCGACTGCTTGGAGAGGAGTCTATTTTATTTCACGCTACGCAATAGTCAGGTTTTGTCAGTCTCAGAACGTTTATTTTGTTGTGTGTAGTGTTTGTGATTTGCTGAAATGGGGAAAAAAAAAAACGGCAAATGTGCAAAAACTGCGTTTTTTCGGCTGATGAAGACGAACTTCTGATAGAGTTTTTTTCAACACCACAGAATTTTTTATGATTTAAAAGACCCAGAATTTAAAAACAACATGAAGAAAGATCTGATCTGGAATGAAGCCGGAAAAGTCCTCAATAGAGAAGGTGAGTTTATTTATTTTCTTATTTTTGAAACAACAAATTTGTAATTTACTTAGAAACAAATGAGATTTTTTTAAACGAAATATAGCAAATTGGGTTTTACTCCCTCTTCAATTCTTCTCATGGAATATATTTTTTGGTTCAATAATAAAATTCTTTTTAAAGAATTCATTCATTTGCGATATCTTGGCTTAAAAGTTTTATTTATGAAAATCAGAAAATCCATTTTTAGAACTCATAATTCAATAACAAACAGTAGAAGTGGTTCTCTATGGTTCTCTCACTTATTTATTTCTTTTCTAAATTTCGCGTGTTTCAAGAAAATATGGTCCTCTTCATCATTTTTCATTTATTTCAGAATAAACATTGCAATAAGTTTCTTTCTTCTTTGGATTCGTTCCATAATGACACACCCGAGACACTGTCTGTTGTCCGTCAGTACGTCAACTGAACACGCTTTGCTAGGAAAACATTAAAACGCCGCGTGATAAGTTTCATGCCCCTGCCGACGCAATTGGGACGAACCCGGTTCCTGCTGCTCAAAAAACACGTCGCTAGGAAAACCTAACTTAAGGTCATCTGCCGGGCTGCGAACCCGCGATCTTGGGTTTAGTAGGTTGCTATGCTAACCACTACACCACAGGT
Organism: Euschistus heros; assembly: GCA_003667255.2. NCBI lineage: Eukaryota > Metazoa > Arthropoda > Insecta > Hemiptera > Pentatomidae > Euschistus > Euschistus heros. The sequence goes on from RCWM02000015.1 coordinate 3,300,321, forward strand.
GACCCCGATGCTTTATTTATCTGAGTGGTTATTGTACCATTAGATAAGAAATTTAAGGGGCTATCGAACACCAGGGTTTTATTTAATTTTATTTTTACAGAAAATAATGTTTTGTAACTTACTGATTAGTGTCCATAGGTACCTTCCCCCTTTGTACCTGTGGACACTAGTGGTTTTACCAATGGAGATTCATTTCTTCATAGGTTTATAGGGATAATTGAAATGATATCTAGATAAATACATCAGCAATACTTTTTTATAAAATGTATTAAACAAAACAGAAGATTTAAACAAGAAAAGATGACTTGATATTATTGAACTAGAAGGCCGACTAGAAAGGTGACAACAATAAATTTAGCGAATCAAAGTAAATAGAAACTTAACTTATTTTTAAACCTTTTAACAAAAATAAATCGTTTATGTAACTATAATTATTATTAACGAGTGTCACAGACTTTTTTTTATGGAAAAAATCGAATCATTAAAGATCGTATCCATGAAAAGATGTAGGAAAATGTAATTGTTTAAATAATCTCCCAGTGCCAGTTATAGAAGATGGCGGTGTTAATTTTCTTTTGATATCTCTTATTTCAATTTCATTATCAGTAGCGATGTCCGGAAGAATAAATTTTGGGGTTCTATTATTGGATGAAATTTTCTTCAAGTAGCAAATGTTGAATGTAAACGAACGCTATAAAATGCTTTACAACACAGAACATAGCTACCAACATATATTTCTTCATCTTCAATTTCTTTACCTTGTTTATAATCATTCTTCGATTAATCCAAAAAATTACAATCTTCGCTTGATGGATCAGCCAAGATCACATTTGTAAAATCACCATCTTCAATAGTTGAATAGTTTGTTATAAATAGTGAGTGGCGAGTTTTCTCCTCTTAAAAAAAAAAGGTTATACGAATAGTGTGTATCCAAATTTAGGCATTTTATATCAAGCGGAATGCCTAAAAACTTTTCCGCAATATTTATAATTGAAATAATGAATTAATGAACAAAGAGAAAAATCTCTTATACCTGTGGACACTATAACCATCTGTCCATAGGTTCAGCTGGCAATGGTGTCCACGGGTACAACTGTACGCCATGTTGTGCGGAAAGCTCTGTTTCACAAAACCCGTAAGTGATAACTGAAATGAGAACATATGAAGTTATGATAAATTTATCGGACAACCCAATGAATTATTACTGCCTAGAAAATTTCTAAGTGTAGGTCTTAAAAAAATATAAAATTAATGGCTGGATTGGTCAGGATTTAGAAGAAAAAAACTTAAAAATAATAATTTCTACTAAACTGTTGATCTGACAATCTTGAAAACACACGTGCAACTGCAGGGAGATGCTTGCAGCGCTACCAATCTAACAATTTCCATTTCCTCCTCCCACTCTCCCTTAATTAAAAATGTCCACTGGTACAACTGTGGGTACAGCACCTTCCCCTACTCTGTGTTTCCTCCCTGGGCTCTAATTATAGCTCGGACTTGAACTGGCATCCGTTAAATAATGTAGTCTATGTCTTCTTGTCGAAGATTCCGCCATTCTTGACTCGCTGCTTCCCTCAGTTCTTGAAGAGTGGTAGGGACATTCTGGCGACGCAGTACCGCTCGGTGAAGCATGTCCCAGACATGTTCTATGGGATTCATGTCTGGTGAGAATGCAGGCCAGTCCATTCTTTGAATTTCAGCTTCCCAGAGGTTTCTAGTCACTATCCTCGCAGTATTAGTTGCACTTTAACTTCCTAAAAATATTTCTCCTAAATACGAGGGTGAATTAAATATAAACGGTAATTTTCAAAATTATATTTATTGAATAATATTATACAGAAACTATACCTTCAACATTTTTCAATGTAGTGAAGACGTCGAAAAGCACGTGCGCGAATGGTTAAAAACTCGCCCTCAGTCTTTTTATGAACAGGGAATATTCAAGCTTCCAAATCGGTGGCAGAAGTGTGTAGATAATGCAGGAGACTACATTGAAAAATGTTGAAGGTATAGTTTCTGTATAATATATTCAATAAATATAATTTTGAAAATTACCGTTTATATTTGATTCACCCTCGTATTCAAGCGAAATAAAAAAAATTAAGGTGATGCAAAACTTTTTTTGGTGAGTAGATGGCAACGAAGAGATCCATGATAAAGATGACGAACCTTCAATGTTTATTTATTCATAATAGCATTAATTTTTTTTTTTTAATATTATGATTACATGTAAATACATTAATTTTTATTGTATTATTTGTAATACCATAATTTAAATAAAAGTTATAACTGTAAAAAAATGTTAAACTAATAATCCTGTTGAAAATAAACTAGCAAACGTAATTATAAAATTTAATGCTCTACAATTTTTCTTAGCCACGGTCGTGGAAGGCACTTGAAGCAAAAGTTTGACAAAAAGTCAGGTAAAAAAGAAATTATTTTTTTTCGAAAATCATCGATTTTTATTACCGTATATCTCGAAAACCGTTGAAAGTTCGGCAAATATGCATGGAAACAATTTTATAGGAAATTTGATTAGCTTTAATTTTTATTCGAAACATATTTTTCTAGTCACCACCGTTTTCTGGATATAATCGAATTAATTTCATTCATACATTTCTGGCAGTTAAAGCGAATTTCGTAACAAAAAGTGAGGTAAAAATTATCCTTTTTTTGATAATTAACAATTTTTAATAACGCATATCTCGACAAACTTTGAAGGTTCGACAAATATAAAAAGTGAAGTAATTACAAAAAAAGTATCCAGATCCTGGAATATTTAACGAAATAGAATCCTTAAGGACGAAAACTGTTTGTCTGGAAGAAGAGTGGCCAAGGATATCCTTCGAACCATTTTTGATGTTATACGTTTGATCCTAACAGATCTGAAATTAGAATTCTTCGGTGGAGTTAAAAAATAAATCTAAATCAAGTTAAATCCTTATAACCATAAACAACAAAAATTAAACTTTTTAAGGGTCTTTTTCACATTAAGGCTGCCAGCACTCAGCTCTAAATGGATCTCAACCAAAACCCGTTGACCGGAAGTTAATGCAGGATTTCATATTAAAACCAAAACCTGATATATGATTACAGAGATTATTTATTAGGTTTTGGTTGTGGTAAAGAGATAGTATACAAAACTATAATTTTACGTGAAAAAAATATTTCTCTGTCTTGACTGAGAACTGAGAAAAAAATAAAACATGATTTTCATTTTTTTTTTTTTTTTTTTTCTCGGTTCCCAATGCTTAATGGCGGCTATATAGTCCTGGAAACGAAGACCAAAATATAACATAATTCACGTAGAAGCCAATTTTGGCACAGTTGGAGAGGGAGGTGTCCTTAACAACATACTGAAAGTACTGGGGGGTGGGGGTGGAGCTAAGGGTGGGGGGCGCTCTATAGGTCGGATTTTTCAATTTTCCTTTAATAACTCGAAAATTCTTTCCTCTAGTGAAAATATGTTTATGCGCTAAATTAATTTACATAAAATTGTTTACAAAAAAGGTTCTGTACATTTTTTTTTTACTGGGATAAATGCTTAAGAAGATATAGTAAGGGGAATATGGAAAATGTTTTTCTTTTTTTGTTTTTTTATAAATTTATTGAAATTTACAACTGTACATACAACAAGTAAATTTGGTGAAAGTGAATTCAATGGCCTGTAAATAACTATTCACTAGTAGCACTTCAATAAATTCTACACTAGAAGGTCTCTAGGTTCGCAGTCTGATAATGCTTTGTGCAATAGTAAATAATTTTTTTTGTTTTTACATATATATCTCAATTTATTTAAATTTACAACTATACAAATATGTACATCAAGTAAATGAGCTGATAAAGATTACAATGACATGTAAAAACTTGAAAAGAACTACTCATCAGTAGAACTTCAATAAAATTATACACTAGAAGATCTCTAGGCCATCTTCTTTTCAGACACCTCGGAGAACTATCAGGAATGGAATAGGAAGCAAGTTGGGAGACTAGTGGATTGGAGTGGTCATGGAGATTACTATGGAAGGATAGGTATCTGGTTTGGGCTAAATCAGCAACATATGGGATATCAAGATCTTTATGGATAAGTTTATTTGTAACAAAGTAAGGAGCATTAAGGATTTTTCGAAGGATTTTGGATTGTAAGGATTGGATACGAGAAGAATTAGAAGGTTTAGTAGAGCCCCAGATTTCAACTCCGTATGTCCAAATAGGTCTGATAACTGTCATGTAAATGAGTCTTTTGTAGAAAATCGGGAGTTCTGAACGTCTGTCTAGTAAATGTTGAAGAAGTCGAAAACGACGAGCAGTTTCCTGTCGTTTTTATCGTATGTGGATTCCAAGTTAAACGTTTGTCCAGTTGGAGTCCTAGGTAGCGGATCTGTTCAACAGGGATCAGTGGAATATTGTTATGGAAATGTAAAAAAAAAAAAACACGTTTTTATTGTCAAAATGTATATATTTATTATTAAAATTGCGATGTTTATTGTTACAAATGAATAGTTTATAATAATAAACTAAAAAAAAAATGTATAGAATCTTTTTTGTAAACAATTTTATTTAAATTAATTTAGTACATAAACATGTTTTCGCTAGAGACAAGAGTTTTCGAGTTATTAAACAAAAACCGACTTTTAGAGCCCCCCCACCCTTTGCTCCCCCCCCCCCCCCCACCACCCCTAGTACTTTTAGATGTTGTAAAGGACACCTCCTCCTACAACTATGCCAAAATTGGCTTCTACATGAATTAACTCCTCTAAAAATCCTTCTTTGCCTGGAGTAATAACTCTAGTTCTGCACTATTATAGGTCCCTACTACCCACACAAAAATCGGCATTCAAATCTGTGTCACAAGTCACAGCTGAGGACTGTGATATACAAACACATAATAAAATAAACATTAGTAACATATTTAAGGGAGTATAATAAATTACATAATTCGTTTGAAGTAAATCTAAATTTAAAAATTTTTGAGGAACATTACCAGTTAAATTAATGAAGGTGGACAAGCCATTGCCTTTAGTTATATAATCCCAGTTCCCGGGCACTCTGAACCTATTTAAAGCTTCCACGAAGTTATGCCTGGAAGCCTGTACCTGTTTTTTAATTTTAAGAATACACTCTAACCTAAAAATGAATAAGAATAGATTCAAATATTAACCAATTTTCGAAATTATTGATATCTCTTAAACTTACTTCTGTGTTAAGATAAAATTATATTGTATAGATGAAGGAGGATTTTTTTTTATCGAAATATGCAAACTAAAGTATTGTTTTGATTAATTTTTATTTATTTTTTAAAAACGTGTCGGGTTCAGAATCAGAATTTAAAACCAAGACACAAGTAAAAATCATAAAAGATAAATCTATAGGTACTATTGTATAGGACAAGTCATTTTTCGTTTGTAATCACTAGGGCTGTGAAATATATGCATTTGCATATTTCTCCTAGCCAACTAAAACATCTAATATCGTCATTGTGTATATGTTTTGAGGCATTTGGGATCAGTTTGAGTTATTTTTATTTTGCATATTTGTGTATATTTTGCCGTAAATACATATTTTTGCATATTTGAAACTTAAACTGCATATTTATCTACATATATGGCATTTTTATTTTCGATATTTGTGCATATTTTGTCATAAATACATATTTTGAACTGTAATTGCCTATTTAACTAAATATCCGGCATATCAGTAATTGACCTTTGTTTTTTTTTTTAAGTTTCTGAGCAGACAAAAAAATAAAATACAAATAAAAACCAAAAAATAGCTACGTGAATTCCTTTTTTTTTTTTTTTTTTTTTTTTTTTTTTTTTTTTTTTTTTTTTTTTTTTTTTTTTTTTTTTTTTTTTTTTTTTTTTTTTTTTTTTTTTTTTTTTTTTTTTTTTTTTTTTTCTCACCTATTGAATAAGATCGTATTTATCCGTATGATGATTCTTCTCTTTGGATCGTATTTGCTTCTCTTGGAATTGTTTAATCAGATTAATTTCTTGTTCTTCCTCTACTCAAATACTTGCAATATTACTTCTATTTGTACTCGAAAATTACTCTTGCAATGACAAAAGATCTCGTTGTAAAGTGCGATGTAGATGTATTAAATTGTGTTTCTTTTGATAAAGCTGCGTCAGTTACTGCACATCAAAACAGCAAAGTACTTATAAAACAAAGGCAAGAAATCAAAATTTTTAAAAAACTTTTGTTACACAAACTGCCACTGGATTCACCATATTCTGGTTTCGATACTGATTCATGTCCAGCTGAAGAACCCTTACATACGTGTTTTCTTTTTTAACATTCGCCTTGTCTTTTTGTTTTTTAATTGTCTTCTTAGAATTGTTTCCGTTTCAACATAATTAGTTACTTAAACTTAAGTTTGTAATTATGTATAAGTAGGTATTGCATTTTTTTTTCTAAACAAGTAATGTAAATAGTTGCATATTTCGGTATTTAATTGAATATTTTACCCTATATGTTTGCATATACAGGGTGAGTATCTCTTAGTGTAAAAAAAAAAAAATGGGTTAAACTAGATCAAAAATGTAGTTAAATGCCGCAGATCTCACCTTTCTATTCCAATCCGTTGCAGATGCACGATAAATCAAAGACTTTTTTGAGGAAATCACGTTTTTCCCAATAAAAACTGTAATATCTCCATTTTTTGTAAATATTTTTCAAATTTTGGCCACATCTTCGTATTTAACATTAAATTTCCTATAAGAACACAGTACACGTAACCTTGAAATTTACAAACTTGGTATCTAAAGAACAGCTTGATCTTCACCTTATTTGGGGAAGTCACAATGTCTCATTTACTTCAACGCTCACCGTTTTTTCGAAAAAACTATCCACAAAACGTCTAATCTCACAAAAACACAAAAACTTGCAAAGTCTGTTTTTACAGGGGACGGGATTTTAATCAGCTTTCGAATGATATGTTAAACGTAACGATTTTGTTTCAATTTCATGGAGATATTTACTTTTGAAATGTGGAAAAACCATGGTGTTCTCATTTGGCATACAAATCAGTACTTGTGGTAGGAACAAATTATGACAATCCCTTAATGAAAATATGCATTTTTAAACCACATAACAAACTCTTCATTGGAATAAAAAGCTGTAAAAAAGACTCATTTACTCATAAAAAACTTCATAAAGTATTAGACACAATCTGCATTCAAGCTACGGCAAAAAATAAAGGATTTTAAAAACATTGAAAACTAATAAAATAAATCCTAAATATATAATAATAAATAAATAATTTAATAATGAGAAAGCGACATTTTTTTCTTTGCTTTTTATTCCAATGAAGAGTTTTTCAGTTTAAAATGCACATTTCCATTAAGGATCGTCGTAATGTTTTATTTGTAACTGATTTATATGCCAAATGAGAACACCATTTTTTTGTTTTATTGAAATTGAAACAAAATCGTTACGTTTTATCATTCGAAAGGATTAAATTTGCAAGTTTTTTTTAGTTTTTTCGAAAAACGGTGAGCGTTGAAGTAAATGAGACATTGTGACTTCCCCAAATAAGGTGAAGATCAAGCTGTTCTTTTACCAAGTTTGTAAATTTCAAGGTTACGTGTACTGTGTTCTTATAGGAAATTTAACGCTAAATCCGAAAATGAGGCCAAAATTTGAAAAATATTTAGACAAAATGAAAAGTCTTTGATTTATCGTATATCTGCAACGGATTGGAATAGAAAGGCGAGATCTGAGGCATTTAACTACATTTTTGAACTAGTTTAACCCAATTTTTTTTTTTTACACTAAGAGATACCCTGTATACGTGCATATTTTTGAGTTTTTATTGCATATAATTCACAGCCATAGTAATCACTAACTACGAAAATTACTGGACTAATCTGTATCAGATTTTAAACAGATCATCTTTATAGGTTTTGGAAGGTTTAGCAATAACAAATGTACTAACAGTGATAACAAATGAAGTTTGAAAATTGACCGATAGGCAGCAGCACCATTCTACATGAGAGGTTACAAACGTCATATAGTTATATAGAGCTTGAAATTGATAATAAAATTTACACATATTTAATTAAACTATTAAAAAAGATTTAAATATATGGTGCGACACGTGGATCCCAGTGGATTTTGAAAATCAGTCTAAATGTGGTAAGCACCATTCCGAAATAGAATTTACAACAGTAAAACTACTGAACTCATCTGTAACAAACTGACTATGATCATCTTCATAGTTCTTTTAATGTTGAGCAATAATAAAAATTTAATTGTACAATGCTAAGTAGCAGAAACAAGGTTTACCACACTTTTATGGTTAGAAATTAAAATTCAACCAGATGAAACCAATAAAATTATTTCTGCAGAATAAAAACTATAACCACATCAAAATTTGGTAAATTGATATTGTGTGTAAAAACATGATTCATGGGCCTTTATTTGTAACACTTTTTATTTTTAACACTTAAACAGTTTTATTCATTCCTTTCTGGCTACTTTCTTTTTTCTCTACTTTTAGAATACCATGTCTATTTAATATTATAACAACAACTTCATATTTATTGAATAAAATAAAATTTTAAACATTGAAGTACAATTTACAAAAGCATGTAGTGTGATTTCTATTTGCATATAGAATAAAAACTGTGGATCTGTGCTGAAAGAAGGGAAATTCGGAAGTGTTGATTTCGAATGGCTACCGCTAGAATGCGCGCCAGTTTTGGTTCTATTCGTTTTTTGTCAGATCGATAGTTTTAGAACTGTGAAGGAAGAAAAATTGGCTAACTTGCGGTAAGTCGCACTTTTCCTCAAAAAAACGCGTTTGTCGGTACTCTTTTGTCTATTACTCCGAAACTGTTTGTCTAATCTCGAATTTCTTTTTTTCATCTTAAAGCTGGTTAAATTTATCATCAGATACTATATATTTCATTTTAATTACGTTTTTCCATGAAATATCTATTCCACTTCGCGTGAATACCGCGTACTGTTGTAAAATCCTTATTTTTTCGGAACATTTCTCGTAATAACTCTAAAAATATTTGTTCGATTCCAAATTTCTTTTTTCCATCTCATAGCTGGTTAAATTTTCTATTAGGTCCTATATATCAAATTTTGATTATCAATATCAAATGCCATGTAATACCCTTGCCAGCACGCTAACAACTGCGAGTTGTTAAAAATTTCTAGTTTTTTTTGGCATATTTTCTCTATAACTCCTAAAAAATATGTCCGATTCCAAATTGCTTTATTTCATTTTAAAGCTACTTAAATTATCAACGAGGTCCTATCTATGACTTTTAATTATATTCCATGTAATACCCATGCTAGCACACTAAATGTGTATGTTTTGGCAAAACCTGACATTTTTGAAATGTTGAGTGGGCTGGCGTGGTGTTTCACGGACTTAAATCAAAATTTGATATATAGGATCTAATTCCAAATTTAAACCAGCTTTAAGATTTAAAAACGAAATTCAGGATCGAATAAAAATATTTTAGAGTTATAACGAGAAATGTTCCGAAAAAAAAATAAGGATTTTACAACAGTACGCGGTATTCAGCGACCTGTGGGTGGAATAGATATTTCATGGAACTTAATTAAAATGAAATATATAGTATCTGATGATAAATTTAACCAGCTCTTTAAGATGAAAAAAAGAAGTTCGAGATTAGACAAACAGTTTCGGAGTTATAGACAAAAGAGTACCGACAAACGCGACTATTTTTTGAGGAAAAGTGCGACTTACCGCAAGTTAGCCAATTTTTCTTCCTTCACAGTTCTAAAACTATCAAAAAAAAACGAATAGAACCAAATTTATTGCAAATTTGCTTAGCTTTAATAATGTATCTAACACAAAATTTGCTGAAAGTAACGGTTTCCGAGTTACTGGATCAAAGTGCTAAAATACATACAATTTTCAACACTTTCCCCCCTCCCCTGCCCAAACCTGAAGATGTTTCAAAGAAATCTTTTAACCACATTTACAGCTAAGGTTGATGAACAATATGCAATAGTCAGATCTCTTTATTTTTTTGGTTGCGATATCAAGGTTCGAATCCTAATTTCCCTGTACTATAATAAGCATATTTGGCTTTAACAACAATAATTTTATTTTAGCAATAAGCTTTCAAATTATAATAATAAAACTATTGATTTTTAGCAATAAACATTGCAATTTCAACAATATATATATAAATTTTAACAATAAGAAAACGTGTTTTTTTTTACATTTTCCATATTTCCCCCACTATAATCTTCTTAAGCATTGATCCTAGAACCAAAATGTATAGAACTTTTTTGTAAACAATTTTATGTTAATTAATTTAGTATATAAACACATTTTCGCTAGAGGCAATAATATTCGAGTTATTAACGAAAAACTGAAAAAAAACGACCTTTAGAGCGCCCCCCCTCCGTTTAGCTCCACCCCCACCCCCCAGTACTTTTAGTATGTTGTTAAGGACACCTTCCCCTACAACTGTGCCAAAATTGGCTTCTACATGAATTAAGTCCCTAGTCGGCCTTTTTTTTGGTCTTCGTTGCTTGGACTATTATATGAAATGGCTGTAAACCCTCAATTGTTGGTGATATTTCTTTAATGTAATATGATACAAATGAGCTGTTTTTATATATTAACACAGCAAAATCATGTACGATCGATTATTTCAAAATTAAGCGCATTTTTGAAGACTTATAAAAATAAGTCTTCAAAAACTAAAAGTAAAATTTTTGGAAAAATAGCCCGCATTTTTTAAAAGGACGATGGAGCACGATGTCGAAACTTATATCACGTCGATGTCCATTATTTGTGTTAATTAAATCCAAAAAACCATATCCGTTTCGACCCGTGCCTCATTATTGTCCCCCTCCCAATCCAAACCGTTCCTTTTTGTAATTTATACTTCACACTCTTTTGGATCTGCTGGTGGTTTTTCAGGTACATAGGTACGTTTGTTAACATTGAATGTACTTCTGTACATCATGACAAACATGATCAGGAGTATACATCATTTTCTGAATTTACATCATGTATTGAAAAACCTCCAAAACAAGTTAATTAAATAAATTATAAAAAAGAAATCACTCTTTATGTTTATGCCCTTTAGGTATTTACATCTATCTGTAGGTATTATAAATCCGTCAAGACATGGAGTAGTTTTGTTATTTGCATTTAGGCAGTTGTTTTTGGTGCTCTTGTTGGATTTCATTTGTTTACTACATATGCAATTACTTCTCTGCTACCGTCGGTTAAACAGTAACCGGTTACCGAAAAGTAGCTGTTAAAAGAGCAAAACACCTCTTCGCAAGTAATACCGAAAATAGAAATCGCAATAATTATTCTTTTACTTTTATGGTGTAATTATCTGTTTGATAATAAATATTATAGAAAAATGAGTAGATTTCGATGGGCTGGCCATGTTATTAGAATGAAGGATGAAAGGAAATAAAAGAAAATGCTGGTCATAACAATATAGGAGAGGAAGAGAAAAGAGGAGGATTGAGAAGCCATTGGAAGAATAAGAAGGAGGGTCATACAGAGCTGTAAAGTCAGCTATTAAAAAATATGCATATGCCAACAAATAAACTAAGAATATGTAAAAAAAAAAAATATTACAATGTCGGTAAATATCTAAGGAATTATTCTCACCCCAATTACATAACTAAAATAATTTACTTTGTCATCTATAGATTTTTAAAACAATTATGCTAAGTATTAAAAAAATATTTTTTAAGTTTTCAATAAATTAATATGGAATTTTATATATATTTTTTTTTTAAATTATAATACAAAAATTAAATTGACAGTTCACTCCACTTTAACTACAATGAATTCTAACGCCCTAAATAGTTTAAGTGCTAAAAAAGTCAATTTTGTTTTTAATTTTTTTCACAACACTCCAGTTTTTCGAATTAGAAAACCTGTAATTTGGATACAGGAACGCAAATAAAAAAAAAAAAAGTAACAATAAATAAATAAACATTAACTAAAAATAACAAAATGAACTGCAAATTTTACTCCACTATCTGGTCACTGGACTAAAAATACGTAAAAGAATATTTGATGTAGATAAGAACTAGCTCTTGTGTCATTAATTTCATTCTTAGGGGGTCATGCATTTCATTATTGTTTATCAGGATAAAGTTGTTGTTTTTTCTATTCCTATTTCTATATAATTAATACGAAAAGTTATTTTTTTTTCAGAATGTATAAATGGTTATTATTATGCTAATCTCTGGCCTTGTCCAAGAGGCGGGAGAATGAATAATCAGAACAGATAAAGAATTAAAAGAGGCATATCAGAATGCATATGTATAATGGTTAGGCAACATGATGAAAATATTGAAAACGTATGGTACAAGAAGAGAAGGACATCTCAGAAGCTGCTGGCTAAAGGACATGATTGGTGACATCGAAATTTTGAAAGTGGCCAATTGGAAGAAGGGTCTTGATAGAGACCTATGGGCGCTTTTTGTCCGGAAAGCTAAGCTTTCCACAGTTCCGACTTAGGCTTGTTTTATATTATCCGGCACGGCACGTAGCGGATCAGACACGGCACGGTCAGACAAATACATGGTGTATTTATATTATCAGGCACAGCGGGTTCCAGCACGGGCCGGGAGCACAGGCGAAGCGGAGATTTTTTTTTTTTTAGTGACTTTTTGTTTATAGAATATTACTTCATACTAGTGTTTAGTTATAAGGTCCAAGACAAAAAGATAAAAAAAAGTCAAGAAAGCATGCACTAAATGTAGAAAACCTACATGTCCTGAACATCGAGTAGAAATTTATACAAATTGTTTTGATTAGATTTTTTTTTTATAATTGCATATGTTAAAATTCTGTTTTTATATTCTTATTTAAATATGAAATGTTCAATGTGTTACTCCTTACGCACTCAATTAATTTTTCAACATCCAGTTTTGCAAAAAAAACAAAAACGGAATCAAATTTAAACACAGAAAAAGAACTGCAGTACTGCACTGTCGGAGTCGGAAAGTAAAGTATACTACGAAAAAGACACCTTAAGACACGGTCAGACACAGTCCGGCACAGGCCGGCTCCGACAAAATATTCTTTTCGATAAATGTCTTAAGGTCTTGTCTGAAACGTGCCGTGTCTTGCCGGATCCGATCCGCTATATATACGCAGGCACTATAAAACTAACTATACTAATATTTGTCTTGTCTGAAACGTTACGGTCCGCTACGTGCCGTGCCGGATAATATAAAACAACCTTTAAAAGTGGAATGAGATTTGACGTTCCGTTCCACTATTGGAACCTGATCCCGTTTTCGTTCCGTTCCACGCCAGATTGACTAATCTACTAACTACTTACTATGCTTTATCGTTCCATCCCTTGTTGTGACTTCGGACTGTTAATCTACTTCTATTTTATAATTAAAAATTGTATAGGAACTATAATATTAAGAAGGTTTGAATAGCTTAGTATACTTTTCAAAAATATGCAAACTTTTAAAATAGTTTTATTCAATCAACAATTTTTTTTTTCTTTTTGGAAAAATGTCAGTCCACGTATAGTGCACAATTAAGCGAGAATTTTTCAATTACATTGGTTCCGAGAAAAAGGTTGTGCACAGGTTTTCAACAAATAGCGAAAAAACTGTTTAATTACACATGCAGTAAAACCTTGTGTGGTTCATTTCTCTGAATCCGAAAGAAGCCGAGCTCTATCGGTAGAATAGAAAATTTCAACGAAAGCTGTTTATTTTTAAAATGCCCATGCGTGGGATGGTGGGGCGATGGAAAGGGGAGAGAGAATCAAGGCCGGCAGGATCAATGCAACAAAGCAGTCGGAACGACCTTGAGTGGAACGAAACCAGAGATGCAATTTAAACTCTAATACACCGGCGGACGGAACTTGGAACTGTTTCCAGCTTTGATCCGCTTTGGAACGAAACGAGAGATCTTTTGGGGTTGGTTTTCGTCCCAGGTGGATCGAAAAATTTGGGCGATTCGTTTCGTTCCAAACCGGTTCAAAGCTGGAACCAGTTCCAAGTTCCATTCCACCCAGAACGACCCATCACTAAGTACTACTGAAGTAACTAGTATTAATTGTTAACCATATTTATTTTTTACATACCACTCATCATAAAATTTTCTGCTCTTGAGAATAGTAGTAATTATCTGGGCGCCATAAAAAGGTGGTGTACCAAACAATGAATTTACCAAAACTGCTAAATGGCTCTTCAATGGGGCAATATCTTCCTGATGTCGCGTGAAAAACATTAAAGCTCCAATCTTGTCATCTAAAATCAACTTTATAAGAAAAAAATATCTATTGAGCGTTCACAGTTAGTGAAAAGGATACTGTTTTTTTTTTCAAATCTGCCAGGATCCGACGATTTTCGGCAGCCGACGGACATCCTTGGCCACTTTCCTTCCCAATAATTAGTTTTAGTCCTTAAGGACACACCCCTATCCTTAGGATAGGATATCCCAGGATTTAACGGTTTTTAAGTTATCTGAAGGATATTCCGCCATTGTTGTCCTTTGTCCGATGGACAAAAATTAAAAATAGAATTTTTTTTTTATCGAGCTGTTTACCTTTTGGCATTCTTATACAGGGTGAGTCCCTCTTAGTGTAAAAAATAAAATAAAATTGGGTGAAACTAGATCAAAAATGTAGACAAATGCCGCAGATCTCACCTTTCTGTTCCAATCCGTTGCAGATATACAATAAATCAAAGCATTTTTTGAGGAAACCACGTTTTCTGCCATAAATGCTGTAATATCCCTATTTTTTAAAAATATTTTCAAACTTTGATCACATTTTCGGATTTAGCATTAAATTTCCTATAAGAGCAGAGTACATGTAACCTCGAATTTTACAAACTTGGTATCTAAAGAACAGCTTGATCTTCACCTTATTTGGGGAAGTCACAATGTCGTACATCCACAAAACGTCAAACCTCACAAAAACTTGCAAATTTAATCAGCTTTCGAATGATATGTTAAAAGCAATGATTCTGTTTCTATTTTATGTAGAAAATTACTTTTAAAGCCGAAAGAACATGGTGTTCTCATTTAGCATAAAAAATCGGTTACTTGTGTAACCGTAAAAAAATTATTGTTTAATAGAAAATAAAGGAAAACTGTCAATAAGGGAGGCCAGATCAAAGGATTTTATGTTGTTACATTTATTTATTTACTATTATAATTTAGGATTTATTTTATTAGATTTTCAATGTAAGTTTTAAAACCCAATAGGTAGAAATGCCTTTCCCTGTTAAAACATACTCATCTGCCCATTAAATTCACCTTAAAAAATGGTATTCTTCAACACAATCTGCATTCAGAAGCTAACGGCAAAATTGAGGTCTTTGTTCACTATCATTGGGTTTTAAACCTTACATTGAAAATCTAATAAAATAAATCCTAAATAATAATAATCTTTAAATAAATGTAATAACATCAGATCCTTTGAACTGGTGTCCCTTATTGACAGTTTTCCTTTATTTTCTATTAAACAATAATTTTTTTCTTTGTTTTATATTCCAATGAAGAGGTTATTATGTTTAAAATGCATATTTCCATTAAGGGATTGTCATAATGTTTTGTTTACACAAGTAACTGATTTGTATGTCAAATGAGAACACCATGTTTTTTCGGCTTTTCTACATGAAATCGAAACAGAATCATTACTTTTAACATATCATTCGAAAGCTGATTAAATTTGCAAGTTTTTTTTAAATTTGCAGTTTTGTGGATAGTTTTTTCCACTTAGAATTTGATATAAAAAAATATATTATGACAATTGACAGCTGTCAAATGCAAAATTTTTCTAAAATTCGTGATCAGCTACCTCGATACAAAAACCCCTATATGAACTATTTTTCATATATTTAATTAAATATTGATTTATTCTGTAGGCCTAAATTGCATAATTTAAAATTTACGTTTTACTAAAATCGATTTGTCGCGGACTACAAGCAACCAAATTCAAGTTTATCGGCGCCATACTGAAGAGGAAGGGAGAATATTTCAATACTATTTAGGCCGTTTTTTTTCATTGAGTGTGCACCGAAATACCATATAGTTTTTACTGAAAAATCCCGATTTTTACGTTTTTGTTTGGATATTAAGCTGTATTTCATTCAATTTTACATTTAAATAAAATCTGAAAAAAATTCGGTGAACATCTATACATCCCAAACAAAATTTTACTTGCTTTGGAACCGCTTAAAAATTATTTCAACTTTCGAAAAAAATTAAAAATAAAAAAAAAAAAAAAAACACGTTTTTCCCCTTATGGGTTTTCAGGGGGGGGGGGGGGGGGGGGTCGGAAAAGATCTCAAAAAAACTTTTTTTTTGGCCCTCTTCAAGGTTTTGGGGTCGATTGAATAAAATCCCTGGGGGCCGCCAGACCTATCTTATCCCGCTACCCCCTTTGTAAACAAAAGAAAAACTGATAACCTTGCCAGTGATAGGTTAAATTGTCTTGATAAAATGATTCAACATTCTTCTTACTTGATAATTTCTGGATCACTCCTTCAGATCTCCTGATCCCCTAAACAATTCAGGATATCACAACACCAAACACTGACTCCTGCCCACATATGGACCTGCACTTCCTGTTCCCCCCAAAAAACTGTCTCTTCCACTCCTCTATTCTATGTATTACCAACTAAATGGTAACGGTCGGGTTAAGAGGAGGCAGCTCCTACGCCCGCCGAGAATACCTTTTATCGATTCTTACCTTCTTCCGATTTATTTCGGTGTTTTAGTCGCTACTTTTCGAGGGGAAAGGTTATTCTCATTTATTTACGAAGAAACTTTAATTCCCTGTTCAAAGTAATATTAACTTCTGTTTACCTTATGATATAATATGAGACATAAGGAAAATAATGAAGTGGTAATAAGAAAATGTCAAAATATAAGAAACTAAATCAATTTTGAATTAATTAATATAATACTAAACCACCAGTAATGTTAATTCTTGATAAACTTTGTGATGTGAGGGAAGTGTAAATAACAAATTATAAATATTTAAAAGACAGAATCCTTAAGTATTTATTTGTCATAACTCCTATTTATTTAACATTTGTAGCTACATGTTTCCGAGACAATGCTCCATCATCATGCTTCTAATTTTTTTTTAAAACACTTTAATCTATAACATTATACCAACAGTTTTACAATTATATAGTAACGTGTCATTTACCTCTTAATTTTTGATTATTTTAACATTGTCTATTCTCCATGTTATAATCCATTATACATTATAAGACAGAATCCTAGTTGAAAGTGATGATGTTAATTTCTGCTATATTTTCTCAAGGGAAGTGGAAATAAGAAAATATGAAACCTATGATATACTTTCTCAAAATTTTATTTTTAGATCGATGTGTTTTATTGAAATAATTATACAATCTGTCTCACTTTAGGGCAATAAGTATTATGGATGACAAAGAATGCATTCACAAAATAAGCATACTGAAATTTTATCACTTAAATTGATACAACAAATAAAAATATATAAAACACCAAATCCATTTACAAATTAATGTTCTTAAGTTTTGTAACACTTTTACACATTAGATAAGAGGGAATAAGAAAACATGAATTGATAAAACACTTAATCCTTTATGAAACTCATGTTGTTAACTTATGTTTCAGTTATTTACATTTAAGAAGACTAAATATCAATATAACACACTAAACAACACAATCCAAGTTGAAACTGTAGAAGTGATTGTTTACATGTGAGGTTATAGGAAAGAGCTATCGATAAATGTAAACTCTAAGTGAAGCGTAAGGATCGAACTGGTCGGTGTAGCGCTGGTCAAGGCAGTTTGCTGCCTCCTCTTAACCCGACCGTTAGCTTTTTTTAAAATACAATCCCTTATCCATTTAAACTTCACAAATTACAATTTTTTCAGATGTCATCCAATACAACTTACACCATTCTCAATTAAAATATATATATATATATATATATATATATATATATATATATATATATATATATATATATATATATATATAAATTAAAAACAAAATAAAATAAATGTACATACTAAAAATAATGAAAATATAAACAACAGTTAACTCAAATTTATATGCAACCATTTTTCATTCTTTCAATAATTTTAAGTTATTAAACAAGTTTTCTTAAACTTATTTAAAAATTCCATGTGAATAAGGACAACAAAATTTTAGACCGCTTACAGATTCATACATCATAATATACTACGTTTTTTTTTTTTTTTTTTTTTCCAAAACATCCAATAACTTTCAGACAACCTAAAATTTAAGATTTGTAGATTGCACATCCAGAATGAAAAACATATAGCTTTAAAGTTCATCGATATATATATTTTTTAATTTGATTTTTGTAGGGATAAAGCCATCAAATACTGAAAAATAATTATGAATTGATAATGTATTAAAGTAACTAGCCACAACGCTTATACAGGGTGTTCAATATTCGATGGGCACCCCTTTTTTTTTTCATAGTTTTTGAAATTTTGAAAGGAAACTCTCAGGGTCTTAACTGTGTCAAATAAACCTTCTCCAGTGACCCTAACATTGGAATTCCCAATGGGATTTGGTATTTTTTTTACGATGGATTTCGATAAAATATCAAATTTTGAATCGATTTTATACCGGTGAATTTTTTATCCGGGGCACCATTTCACCGCAAATCGCGAAAAATCATTTTAAGAAACCAAGCAGTCTTAAACTGGTATTGCAAAAATAAAATAAACTTTGTACAAAAATATGAAATTAAGGCCTTCCCGCGACTGGTACGACGAGCGGTGAGATCGAGTCGACTTGGAAGGTTTCCCCCGAGAGGCTCAAATCGTCGACAAGCCCGTGATGAAAACTAATATCATTTATGTGCTGGCTACGGTGGAAGCGTATCCTCACCGGAGCATTCGGGAGATAGCCAGGGATACGACTGATATACACATAGACGCTATTGACCTACTTAAGCATTGAAACGATGTGGGGCATACTAATAACACTAACACCGTATAAGACCGTACCTACCACATAACCTAGGAGTTAAAACCGCATTTCACTTCATCAGGCTCTAATTCCCCAAGATGCTGAGAGACTGAGGCTAAGGTTCTGTCATTAAGTGGGTGTCCCTGACCATGTTTCGGATGCTCCGATGAGGATACGCTTCCACCGTAGCCAGCACATAAATGATATTAGTTTCATCACGAGCTTGACGATTTGAGCCTCTCGGGGGAAACCTTCCAAGTCGACCTGTTCTCGCCGTTCGCTGTACCAGTCGCGGGAAGTCCTTAATTTCAAATTTTTGTTCTAAGTTAATTTTTTTTTTTTGTCTTCATTTATCTTAATTCACAACTGTCAAATACATTAATGACAACCAGCGAATGAGATGGCTGAAAAACAATAAGAAGGAGTGTTCAAAGTTTATTTTATTTTTGCAATACCAGTTTTAGACTGCTTATACTCTTAAAATGATTTTTCGCAATTTGCGACGAAGCAGTGCCCCAGGGTTCAAGTATTTAAGAGGCTGGAGGAGTGCAGAGTAAGGAGGCTGAAACTATAAAGCTATACTTAAGCGCATGTACTTTTGTAACAACTTAGGAACAATAATAATGTTTTCATAATATTCAAATATAAGATGAGGAAGTGAATGGTTCATTACTTATTGTTATTTAATAAGATTCTTTAAATGTTGCCTTAATTGTCTCATTATAAAAAAGAATGCATGGTTCATTTGTATTAACAGAATTTTGGCAACATAAAACCTTAAGTATCAGTTCTTAAAAATAATAAAAACAATACACTCACTATAAAGAATGAAGTTATGAGCGAAAGAGACAGTTACGGCCATCTCCAGACCTAATCTTGCGAAAAGTCTGATTGGAAAAGCATCTGTATCTGGATCTCCTGATGCGAGTCCTTGATATGATAAATCGATAATTGGAAACACTCCCATCTGTGCAAATATATATCAATGTAACAAAATAAATTTTAAAGTTAAAAACAATATGTATATAATATAATATTACTCTTTGACTGGGCTGGTCAGTCTTAAAACTACGTTCAAATAATGTAAATCACTGGCAGTGGACATAAGTCTAATTATTATTAGATATAATTATAGCCACTTGGTTTGTTATAATAAAGCTAGGCTTTGAATCAGCTTCAAGTGCAGCAAGTGCAGGTGCTGCCATATGGAAGTAGTTCATGGAAATTCATATTCTTTCAATAGAGGTGGGCAAAGTAGTTCCTTTAAGGGAATAGTTCATTTTGAGGCAGTTCATTCTAATGAACTAGTTCAAATGAACTACATAGTTCATTTTTCAAAAGAACTATAGAAATGTACTGGACTAAGAGAGGATTTGAACTATTGAAAAACGGGAGGGAACTGAGATGTCAAATGAACTATACTGAAATAAAAAACACTTCTATCTTATTCCTGCATTTATTTAATAAAATATACAAAATGAAACTTATTTTGATAAGAGGGAAATGTTTGGGGGGGGGGGGGGGGGGGGCAAAAAACCCAAACTTTTTCAGATTTTTGAAATAACGCAGAAAAATGGTCTCATGTTATATTTGCCAAACTTATAAGAGTCCAAAACACAGAACTGGCTAATCCAATCAATAAATGTATACTAAAAGTTTATTTCGTTTAACGTCACTTTATGCTGCTATGGCTAATCGGACGATGCTACGGTGGGAGTCCTAAATTTTGCCTATCCAGGTATAATTAGGATAGGGATCTTTAACGAGTACCTGACATCGCACAGGCTCGGGACCCCCATTTTACGTCCCTTCCGAAGGACGGCATAGCTAAGGATTTTTTACTCCCTTTAAAAAATCCTAAGGTCATCTGCCGGGCTGCGAACCCGCGATCATGGGTTTAGTAGGTTGCTATGCTAACCACTACACCACAGGTGACCCCAAAACCAGAAAAGTTGTATAATTGTATAAAAGTTGTAGATCATTACATTTTGTGCAAGATAGGGTTTCTAAAGAAAACATTTGCCCATTCATACTCTGAGATATGTCAAAAAACTAAAAATTGTTGGTCGAATTTGGATAAACTGTGTTAAAATTGCAAACAAGTCACTATTAGTACAGGGAAATTAGCTTCGAACCTTGAACTAAAAAAATGAAAATGTCTGACTGCTGTAAATTGTTCACCACACTTAGCTTTTTAGTTCGGTTTGCTATAAAAGCGTTTTTTTCTAGTTTTTTAAAACTGTAATTTTTATTCTAGATTTATTTCAAGTATAAAACTTTTCAACTTTATGAATACGAATTGTAACAAAAAGTGTTAGGAACTTAAGTTCATTAGGGAAAAATAAATAAAACAAACATGGTATTTACTCAGTCAATAGGTTGAGAATTAAAGGTAAATATCAAGTCCTTGGCGTTGATATCTAAAGGAAAACTGAACTGAAAAGAACATAAGGAATAAGAATTTCGTTGAGTTTTTAAAAACGGTAAAACACAGAAGAAGAACGTTGACACCATTCCTAGTAGGAGCAAATTGGAGGTTACTTGTTGTTCAAGCTTGTTTACGTGCGAGGACACGATTAAACCCGAAATGAGGAACTAAGTGAAGACGAACTACCTAGTTCATTTAGTTCATTTAGTTCATTTAGCTACCTAGTTCATTTAGTTCATTTAGTTCATTTAGCTACCTAGTTCATTTAGCTACCTAGTTCATTTAGTTCATTTAGCTACCTAGTTCATTTAGTTCATTTAGCTACCTAGTTCATTTAGTTCATTTAGCTACCTAGTTCATTTAGTTCATTTAGCTACCTAGTTCATTTAGTTCATTTAACTTTAAAAAATAAAATACAGTAAAATAAATAAGATGTATGTAGATCAAAAGTGTGATTAAAAAACAGAATATAGTAATAACAAAAAACATACAAGATGGAAAAAAAAATTAAAAAGATACATTAAATCATCATAATGATAATTATGGTATTTATTTTATTGTATTTTATTTTTATTTATATTTTTTTTTTCTTTTTTTACATACATGAATTATTATTCATATTGCTTATTAACTGTATTATACTTTATTGTATTTGTATTTTCTTTATCATTTTATTTTCTTTATGATTTATCTACATTTTTCAGATTGTTTCAAATTTGTTTATTAACCCTATTAATTTTTCATTTTATTTATTTTTTTCCTTTTCTCTTTTTTATTTCTGTATTAGACTATTTTTTGTCTCAGCTCTGATTAGGGCCATCAATGATACGGCCAAAGCGTTGGCAAAAAATAAAATAGCACACAATGCCAACTTTTTTTTTTACTAATCCCTCTCAACATCCGACTATAAATATTTATCATTTATTTATTTATTATTTCCATATTCGACTATTTTTTGTTCCATCTCTGATGATGACTGTAATCAACTAGTCAACCTTTTACAAGAAATAAGGCTTTGTTAAACAAAATATAACACTAATGGAACATAGAACACACATGAAACATTATTAAACGTAACCTTTTCATTATGAATCATCAAGTCGATACAAAAATATGGTAGGTACTACTTTTTTACACTGTATTATTTAATCACCACATTTGATATAATCACCACAATGGCCATCAATGATATCGCAGAAGTGTTGACAAAAAAATTAAATATGTTTGTTAATTTTTTCTGACTGATCCCTCTTAATAATCTATCCATAAATAATCTGATAAATACTTTCCCCAAAGTATTGGGGAATACCCTTAGCTTCCCAAGGGAATAAGAATTTCCTTAAATATGGTAAAATACCAGTACATTTACCTTAATTTCTTTTAAATTAAAAAAGAAAAATGAATAATATATTGTTTTTGATAACTTTTTGAAAAGAAATTTCATTCATCATTGTATAAATATCAATTCATTTGTTTTGTCTTTCTGTAACAAACAAAGAAATAATTCACTGAATTATTCAAATAAAAAATAATTACTGTGGAACATACTATTCCTAATACTAAGGTTAATACAAAATTGGAAGTTACTCCATTTAAAGACTAATGAATAGGAACAAAAAAAATTTGAAAAACAATAATGGTTGCACATTTTTTTTGAATTTCCATAAACCTAATTATGGAATATGGATCCTTTTAGGTATCACACTAAAAATTTATCATTGTCGGCTAAGTGAATCAAAGAAATAGGTAACTGAAGGCAATGTTACAAATTTCAAGTAATTACTTCTGTTTTCTTTATTTTAATAGAATGACTATGGATTTAAATAACAGATGAGTTCATTCAAGAAGGATCAGTCAAAAGAAATGTTAATAAAATGGTTTAATTTTTAATTTTTATCTACACCTATTATTTTGTATTACTTTTTATTTTCATTAACTTGTTCGTTATATTGTATATCATTTTCATTAATTTTTTTAAAAACTTAAATTTTTATTTACATTACACTATTTACAGCAACATTTTCTTTTTTATATTGTCTTATTTATTTTATCTTACAAAAGTTTTATGGCCACAATGATGGCCATCATTACTGGGGTGAAGCAGAAAATAAATTAAGCCATTTATTTTAAATTTCTTTTGTTTATGATATTGACTGATCCTTATCGAATGAACTATTTTTGTCATTTAAATCTGCAATAAAAAATCATTCATTCTATTAAAATAAAGAAAATAGAAGACATTATTTGAAATTTGTAACACTACCTTCATTTATCCATACTTTGATTCACCTTGCCTACAATGATAAATTTTTAGTTTGTTACCTAACCTGAACTATATTCTATAATTAGGTTTATGGAAATTAAAAAAATAAATAAACTGCCACTATTATTGTTTTATCTTTGTTCTGCTATAATTATTTTTATTTGAATAGTTCAGGGAATTATTTCTTTTGTTTATTTCTTAAACTAAAATTGTCATTATGCAATTATTAGCATGTATGTATATATATATATATATATTTTTTTTTTTTTTTTTTTTTTTCTCTTTTCCTCTTATGGTAACCCCATAAGAGGAGAATTTATTTAGCGTATTTACATGCGCCATGCCTGTTTTTAGGCATACTACACGTATTACCAATATATATATATATATATATATATATATATATATATATATATATATATATATATATATATATAATGTATTCATCCTTTTCAGTATTTTTTTTTAAATATTTTTCAATATAAAACATCAATTTGACTTGTATATCTACTTAGTATCATTGATGATGGTCAACAATCATAAGGTTAAAACTTTACCATCTAAATAAAGTTGTTTTATTAACATTTTTCATTTATTTACAATATCGAATCTCTCCACAAAACATTTTTTTTTTTTCAAAAACTACATTAAGTAAGCAAAAACCAGAAATGAAATGTTTAACCAGAATTGTTAATGGACACAACACCTTATTCCTAAAAAAAAATTAATAATCAGCTGTTGAAAATTCATTACTTGGCAGATTCATCCAATCATGATTTCAATTGTTATTGAAAAATATGACAAATTCCCATCATTGGAGTACAGTTGATACATAGTGATTTGTAGTTTTTTCAGAAGATTGCATATGCACACACATTCAAGAAAAGGAGTAATTTTCACACTACTAACACTAAAGCAACTAACATTTAATGAGTACATATATCTACCACAATTTCTCAATAAAAAAAAAAAAAATAATAATAAAAAAAATAACAATAAGAGAGAAGTGGATATCGAAAAACCACAACTGATATATTTTTTAATGAAAGTAGTTAAGTCAAAAGGCAAAATAATGAATGTTGTTTCCATGAGCTTCTGCCAAAAATTCTGAAAAGGGTCAGTTGACCCGTCATGGTAGTTTTAGTGTTAACTTATTACAAGAGAGATCATCTTTAGATCTTAAGGTTGTAAAAAGAGGAGTGGAAAAGTAAAAGCATTTGATCTGGAAAGGTCATTATGAACAAATAAGTAAATAATATATATTTACAGTAGGCGGTTGTGAAGGGAGGAATCCAACTGTTGACAATTTTGTATTAGGGATTGTTTCCAAACAGTATTAAAGATTGCAGCATCAAATAAATATTAATCACACCTGATGGAAAATTGATAACTAAATCCAAGTTGTTATTGTTTTGTTTTTTTTCAATAGCATGAAAACACAAAAAATGAGTATTAATGACATAATATCAAAAATTAAAAATCTGATATAAATCAGTCCCGCGCTGCTGCAGGGTTGCCACATTCTTCTGGTTGAAACAAAAGAGAACGAACAAGAGGAAGATCGTAGAGAAGGAAGTGATGGTAAATTCAATAGGTCCTTCCTTATTCCTTCGGAGTAAATAAAATATATAGGTACAATAAAAACGAGTTTTAATAAAAAAACAATTTAGCTCACCCCAATACATTCTGCTATGATCTTCCATTGTTTTTCGGTTGGATCACATCCTGTTGGATTATGGCAACAGCAATAGAACAAAACCAGACTGTCTGGTGGAATCGCGCGCAAATCTTGTAACATTCCTGCATTGTTAAAATTAAATAACAATAAAGCAATATTTTGGGTCCGTTAGAATATTAATTATACAAAAGAAAAAAATCGGATACATTTAAGGTAGAAGTATGAAACAAGTTACGAGGAATGTAGTTATAAAAGAGTGATGAATATATCAGTGGGAGATTGATTATGGATAGAAGATTCTTATTAAAATCCTGGTTAAACGATGACATCGAGTTTCCACGAGTGAGAAATGTGAATTGCTTCTCTGTGAATTGGAATTCTCTTCGCGTGTGATCCCAGGTAAACTTTTATTTATTTTTCCCAATACTATTGTGTTTTTTTTATTTTTCGCCGTTGCCATCCCGTTCAAAAGGAAGGATATCCATATGGCTTTCTCCCATCCTTGAGGAATACCACAGGCAGGATGTCTTCGGAAAGATAAATCAGCTGAATACAGTGAAAGCAATTTAAAGGAGAAAAAACTATTCAGAAACGGTGGAACAGCTGAATTTACCCGGATTATCCATCAATTATGTCAAAAATATAATTCAAACTATTCCAATTTCCTTGCAGAGTTCATTTGTCTGGATGGGAAATGCTACAATCTATTTAAAGGCCTTACAAACTGGGAAATTATAACAATTGGTTTTGATAGGTGGGGGAGGTCTGAGCACTTCTTATATGCCATGTTCCTCGGAATCAACGCTCCATCCACTGAGGGTAACGTCCTCCAAAAACGTACAACCAAACGTACAACCAAGTGAACATCGTCTGCGTAGGTTAATATCTGTATGCATCTATTATACAGGGTGAGTATCTCTTAGTGTAAAAAAAAAAATTGGGTTAAACTAGATCAAAAATGTAGCTAAATGCCGCAAATCTCACCTTTCTATTCCAATCCGTTGCATATATACGATAAATCGAAGACTTTTTTGAGGAAATCACGTTTTTTTTTTTTTTTTTTCCCATAAAAACTGTAATATCTCCATTTTGTCTAAATATTTTTCAAATTTTGGCCACATTTTCAGATTTAGCATTAAATTCCCTATAAGAACAGAGTACACGTAACCTTGAATTTTACAAACTTGGTATCTAAAGAACACCTTGATCTTCACCTTATTTGGGGAAGTCACAATGTCTTATTTACTTCAACGCTCACCGTTTTTCGTAAAAACTATCCACAAAACGTCAAATCTCACAAAAACTTGCAAATTTAATCAGCTTTCGAATGATATGTTAAACGTAATGATTTTGTTTCAATTTCATGGAGATATTTAATTTTGAAACCGAAAAAACATGGTGTTCTCATTTTGTATACAAATCAGTTACTTGGGTAAATAAAACATTATGACAATCCCTTAATGGAAATGTGCATTTTAAACATAATAAACTCTTCATTGGAATAAAAAGCAAGGGAAAAAATGATTGTTTAATAGAAAATAAAGGAAAACTGTCAATAAAGCGACACTACATCAGAGGATCTCATGTTATTACATTTATTTATTTATTATTATTATTTAGGATTTATTTTATTAGATTTTCAATGTAATGTTTAAAACCCAGTGATAATGAACATAGACCTTAGTTTTGCCGTTAGCTACTGAATGCAGGTTGTGTCTAAGAATACTACTTTTTGAAGTATGGGCAGATGAGTCTGTTTTTACAGGGGATGGCATTTCTACCAATCCATGTATATCGTTATTATGAATGGTCGAAATGCCTTCCCCTGTAAAAATGAGACTCACCTAGCCATAAATCACATAATAAATAAATAAATGTATTAACATGAGATCCTCTGATGTAGTGTCGCTTTATTGACAGTTTTCCTTTATTTTCTATTAAACAATCATTTTTTCCTTTGCTTTTTATTCCAATGAAGAGTTTATTATGTTTAAAATGCACATTTCCATTAAGGGATTGTCATAATGTTTTATTTACCCAAGTAACTGATTTGTATACAAAATGAGAACACCATGTTTTTTCGGTTTCAAAATTAAATATCTCCATGAAATTGAAACAAAATCATTACGTTTAACATATCTGATTAAAAGCTGATTAAATTTGCAAGTTTTTGTGAGATTTGACGTTTTGTGGATAGTTTTTACGAAAAACGGTGAGCGTTGAAGTAAATAAGACATTGTGACTTCCCCAAATAAGGTGAAGATCAAGCTGTTCTTTAGATACCAAGTTTGTAAAATTCAAGGTTACGTGTACTCTGTTCTTATAGGGAATTTAATGCTAAATCTGAAAATGTGGCCAAAATTTGAAAAATATTTAGACAAAATGGAGATATTACAGTTTTTATGGGGAAAAAACGTGATTTCCTCAAAAAAGTCTTCGATTTATCGTATATCTGCAACGGATTGGAATAGAAAGGTGAGATTTGCGGCATTTAGCTACATTTTTGATCTAGTTTAACCCAATTTTTTTTTTTTATACTAAGAGATACTCACCCTGTATATAGTACCACCAGGATTGGTCCTAATTCCTTGCACTGCTCCCTCCATGAAAAATTTAAAGAGAGTTGGGGCCAAGGGATTTCCTTTATTAATTAGTCCTTTATTAATTGGGAACTCTCGATATGCGCCTTAAGACGTGTTCTCACGGGGCAAAAGCAAAAGCTCACGTCGTGGTGCTTTCCTGGAAAAATTGTGCATTTTTTAGTGATATGTTGGCGAAAAAATTGAGAGAGTCACGTGGACAGACAAAAACTTGAAGAAAATGCGTTTTGGGGTCAGGAAGTGGATACTCGCAAGACAAAATGCGGGAGAAAACAATTTGGCGGATACTGAACTAAGAAACGAGCACCCTGAAGGTTTTTAAAATATGCCAAGAATATTTGAAGATTAGTTTGATTTCCTCCTGGAACGCGTTTCACCACACATTACAAAGTCAGATACTAACATGAGACAAGCTTTGAGTGCTTATTTTAGAACCCAATAAAAAATTGTAGCGTTTCACATTCGTTAAGTTTCATTACACGTTTCACTGAGGGCTCGGACATTTTTGTTAAAAAAAAAAACCACTTGTTAACTCTCTCAACTGGCGTGGTACACACCTGGAAATCAAACATGTTTTATACCGAGCGTGAGCGGTCGTGGACTCCCCTCTCTCTAGATGACGTCAGAGGCAAACTCACGCCACCTCGTTCAGATGGAAGCAGTTCCCCGTTAGAGCGTAGCTTTAAGCTACGTTCTCACGGGGCGTGTCACGCTAGCGTGATCCACGCATTCGTGGAATTTCCTCTGTCTGAACGAGGTGGCGTGAGTTTGCCTCTGACATCATCTAGAGAGAGGGGAGTCCACGACTGCTCACGCTCGGTATCAAACCTGTTTGATTTTCAGGCGTGGACCACGCCAGTCGAGAGAGTTGACAAGTGGTTTATTTAGAACAAAAATGGATAATATGTTGAAATATTCCAGGATCCGAACGATATTCCGCCATTGTTGTCCTTGTAAGGATACTGCTTTATTAATATTAAAATATTTAACGGTTTTTAAGTTATCTGAAAGATATTCAGCCATTGTTGTCCTTAAGGATACTGTTTTAAAATATTTTTCATATTTAACGATTTTAATGTGGTAGAAGGATATTCCGCCATTGTTGTCCTTAAGGATACTGTTTTATTAATATTCGATGATTTTTCTTGCGAGTATCCAGTTCCTGACCCTACAACGCTTTTTCTTCCGTTTTTTTATATGTCCACGTGACTCTCTCAATCTTTTTGCCAACATATCAATAAAAACTGAACTCAAAACTGCACAAATTTCCTCCATGGTAGGTTTCAAGGGGCAATCTGAATCGTGGTCGTGTGAACTGTGCACGACTCTCAGCTAGTTCACTTTTCTTCCCCACTCCAAGCAAGCACCACGATCGAGAAAACGAAGGTGCTACACGCTTTCGTATTTTTGCCCGGTGAGAACGCGGCTTTAGGCTTTGATTCGACATTTACATTCAGCCATTTTATTCTAACCATAGGCACTATTTTCTTTGGAAGCTCAAATCTCCTTAAATAAGCAAAATAAATACAATTGGTATTGTTGTGACTTTACCATAGTTTAGTAGTTCTATGTAACCTGTTAGTTCTGGCCTCTTTGTATGTAACCTTCTCTCTGTTGAATAAACATTTTTTTCTTTAAGCGCAGTTCACTTTAATATTATATTTCAAGCTTTCCACCTAGTACTAAGTGAGTTAAAGTTATTCCGTCTCATAATAGTCGGGGTTTTAACATTATTATCTTGGGCTCTAAGATAATAATGTTAAGACCCCGACTATTATGAGACGGAATAACTTTAACTCACTTAGTACTAGGTGGAAAGCTTGAAATATAATATTAAAGTGAACTGCACTTAAAGAAAAAAATGTTTATTCAACAGAGAGAAGGTTACATACAAAGAGGTCAGAACTAACAGGTTACATAGAACTACTAAATTATGGTAAAGTCACAACAGGTATCAAAATAATATATTCCACTGTATAAGTTAATTTAAATTGTGTGTACATTAAAGGAAGGTAATAATCTAGTGCCTGGTTCATAAAGATCGCCATCAGATAACAGCCTTCTTTATTTGATAGGCTGTGTATCTTCCAAAGAACTCTCTTACCTAGCAGCAAGATTTCTAAAGATCTGTCATTCTCGTTTTGTAAATGATTATTTGCAGGCCACGAATGTTCCCTGTCCCCACTTCTATTCTTGCCTAAATTTCGATATTCAGAATTGCTTCTCTCCGTCAGAATATAACATGAAATATGAAGCTTTTGGAAAATCTATATTAAAATGTAATATAACTTATGATAGCTGAAAATTTTACCGTTTATATCCAATTCCTGTTTTGCGTGATCGTAATATCGGTACGTCTTAGGTTTAGGAAATCCTGAAGCCTCAAAAGCTGCTTGCAAACCCTCTGAAAAACAATAGGTCCTTTACATGTTCCAAGTCATAGAATTGAACATGCATAAATATAATATTTTAGTACCCCATGATGAATCAGGAAAATAAACTTGTTTCATTTTGAGATACCTCCAAGCTAATTCCCCGATGATTCTGGAAGCCCCTATGCTTGAAAATGTCTGCAATGTAAGGACCTGGAAATCATGAGGGCGGAAAGATTAGAAAAGTTACATTAGCTACATTAAATCACATAATCGATTTTTAGACCGTGCGGTGGAATTACGGAATAGTAATCCATTTTTTCTCAAACATAATAAAACTAGTATAATAAAACGCTCCCTTGGCTTACTTGATTATTAATAATGCGGGGGTTTTGTTTTCCAAGAACAAGCTCGGTAACTGCATTACGGAATGAACGTGCACCGAAAATTGGAAGGGTTTCGGGGATAAATGGGTCCGCATTAGACATTTTTATTTCGATTTCTTTCACTATAGGCAGCACCCAAGGAAGCCCCATCTCCGTTCTGTAACCTTTCCATAAAAAAAAATAAAAATTATTAGATGAATACCAACAATAGTGCCTAACAATTAAATCCAATAAGAAGGAAGTTATACCTACGAGGGCGTAGATAATTGAGATAATTGGCGCCGGTGATATTGGAATTAAAAAGAAAATGGCAAATGTAGAAAAAAAACTCAATTTCTCCTTGACTGGGAAAAACAATAGATCATGGATATGTTTATGCATAATCTATTGCTTTTCAAAATTTACATTTCAAAAATTAAAAGGATCAAATCACTAATATTAATAATTAAACTAAATTAACAATTAATGATTATTCTATATAAACAAGGAGGCGCGGTAGCTCAGTGAGTAAGGCGCTTGACTACCATGCTCCCGGACCCGGGTTCGAGTACGACTGAATGCAGAAAAATTATTTTCTGTTACTTCAGCCGTGGCTCGACTTTGAGTTTGAGAGTGGGTACCCTTAATTAGAGGGGGAAAAATCCTGGCGGTTGAGCGAGTATTCCGGGCAAAACTCCTCCTTTCACAACCGTTGGCTCAGAAACAGTACAACTTTATCTGAGTTCTGAACCCAAGATCCTTTGTGGGTTGTAAGTGGTACAGGGTATTTTTTTTTTTTATATATATAAATAGAGTTGAGTGAAAATAAAGTTTTCAAACATGACTTTTTTTCATTCAAATCAATATAGCTCCTAAACGGTATGTTTTAGCAATATATGATATAACGATTAAAATTCCCTATTAAATTTTAGATGGAAAACTGTCGCCAAATTTTCGATTCGAATAACACCGAGCGTGTGAAAAAAGCCCTAACACTTAAAACATGAAGGCATGTTACGAGGATGGGAGAGGGACCATGGCCCGAAAGAATTTTGGGATAGAGCCCGGAAAGGAAACAGAAGAAAGGTCGAAATCTAATATTCCGATCCAATATCAAAAATAAATAATCCTAAGATAAATAAAATATAAAAGGTACAAACAAATTCCTGTATCTTTTTACTGTCTTTAACACTTTTTCTATTTTTCTTAAGGCAAAGGACTCATCTTTACAGTGCCATTGAAGTGGGGTTGCTTAATAGGTAAGATAATGTACTCGTAACACCAAACGCTCATTCCCTTAAACAGCCTAGGGATAAATTTTTAGTGCATAGTAGGAGTTGGCACGCATCTCTTTTTTTTTTTTTTTTTTTTTTTAATATATATATATATATATATATATATATATATATATATATCAAATATTTTTTAAGATCGGTTTGGTTTTATTTTTAACCTTATTTTAATTTCAATCGTTTTTTGTCTTTTTCAGTCAGTTGTTTTCGGTCGGTTTCGTGTGTGAAGATTTACGATAATTATAAGAATGTCATATTTACTAAGTATTGGTTCCCAGAATTTCTGAATATATGATCACCGCTTTTATTCTAACCAGTTGTAGATATTTACCGTCAATGAACTTTATTCTAACCATGGAGTTATAAGACATATGCAGAGGTCCTTCCCGTATTTTCTTCAGAGAGGGGTGAGGCCAAAACACCAACCTGCCACGCCCACTTTGCCACAACTGGCGACTTGCATTCTATTTGGGCTAGGATATTTCCCCAATATTAAATGGAAAACTGCCTCAGCGATTGAGAGGTAAGTTCCCTTAACTTGTCTATTACTCCATGATTCTATCCCAGCTCTTTGAGATTGCATGGAAAATCACAAACGTTCACTGCAACGAAGATATAACTTACATTTTAATTCGTTATATGTATAACTATTCTTACTTTAAGGTTTATTAATCTTGTATCTGACTTTTATCGAAACTGTTTTTTAAAAATAGTAATTAACAATGATTTGAGGGAATACTATGATAAAATAGAAAAATCTTGCAACTTAAAATACAAACAAAATTAGATTATTTATTTACATTATCCCTTGACTTAACTCAGTTATGCCCACGGTAACTGCCCTAGACATTAAATATAGGAATAAATTAGCAGTTATAGGCGAAAGTTAGTGGAAGAGAAATACAATGAACATTATGTCAAAGTGCTGTGATCAGTTGAATTAAATGAATTTTGGATTACTTTGATGGGTGGCATCGATCATTCGTGGATCATTATCTTCTGCCATTATTGTATCAAGTTCAATATAATCTTTTGAGCGCATTTTCTTCACGTAATTGAAAGGCATTTTACCTTCAACTGTCCCTCACTGAAATAAATAATATATTGCAAGAGTGAAGAATTTTTATATAGTTGTTATGAATGCCATATGTATAATTTAATTATATTCATGTTATATGATTTAATGATATGTATGAATTTTTGAACTCCAAAAAGAAACTAATATTCACTTAGTTTTTTATGAATATGGTAGTCAAGATCTTGTACTTTGTTCAACTTCTTGATCCACTGTAAACTGAAGTTCTTTGGATATTATAATAGTATTGTGTTATAGTAAAGTCACTTTAATTAAGTAATTTTCTTCTCTGGGCTTATTAATTAAGCCGAAGGAAATGGAAATACATTTATTCTGCAACTTATAATGAATTTTTTCATTAGTGATAGTAAATGTGATAAATATACAGCTTATTTTGGGCTGGAAAGTACGTTAATTTTGAAATAACGATACCAGCTTTTAATTAGAAAATTGTCAAAAATAAAACGGTTCGAAGCTTTAATAATTTTTATGATCATATTTCCATTGATCAATGATTTGTTAATCTATTACTTGCTTGATTTAAAAATATAACAAACAGTATACTGATTGAGATCATAAATTGAAAATGGAATACAAACTTGAAGATAAGTGGCGCAGATACGAAAAAATCGAATTTTTAGGCGAAGGGCAGGTATTGTATTTTTATCTCATATTTTAGAACTTTTCTGTTAACTAGTTAGTATTCCTTTATTTCTTTCAGTTTGCTACTGTCTACAAAGCTAAAGATGTGGAGACAGACATTATTGTTGCAGTTAAAAAGGTAATGGTTTGTTAATTTTATATATAATTGTACTCTTCATCATTAATATTAAAGTTTATATCTTAGATTAAAGTTGGGAGCAAAGCTGAAGCAAGGGATGGAATAAATAGGACAGCACTTCGGGAGATAAAGTTACTCCAGGAATTGAAACATACAAACATAATAGGTTTATTAGGTAAGTCATTAAGATTATATAGGACAAATAAATTACTCAATCTGTTGTACTATCATTTAATGTGTTTTTAGATGTTTTCGGTTATAAGTCCAATGTTTCACTGGTGTTCGACTTTATGGATACTGACCTGGAGGTAATTGTTAAAGATACAACTATAGTTCTTTCTCCAGCCCATGTCAAAGCGTACACACTGATGACACTTTTAGGACTCGAATATCTTCATGACAATTGGATACTTCATCGGGCATGTAACTTTTTTTTTACTAATATAATATAAATGATTTTACTATATATTTTTGTAGTGGAGGAGTAATATATTATCCTTAGAGATTGTGCTTATTTTGATTACATATATATCTATATATTTTAATGTATTTTCTTAGAATCTAACACCAATAGCACTTCATCACTCAAGTCGTGATTTTAAAAAAAAAGGGATATCTTTGCTCAAATATACAGTTTACTACCGATAATTTTAAACTCTAAGGTCCAGCGAAATTTTTAAAATATAATAGTGTACATTCTATAATTTTCAAAATAATACAGTGCTATGGTACTTGTTTTTACTAAAACCATAAAAATTAAAATATTACAGTTACATGTTCAATTAAAAACAAATGAAAATTAGTGATTTAATTTTGAATGTAATGTAAGCAAAGAGGAATTATTACTTATTTCCATCTCAAGAATGTAAAGTACATAAAGATGAACTGTTCTTGCTTAAAGCGACCAGATTCGATGGTTGTTATTCTTTATGACAAGACAGCAATCCGGTATTGGTTAGAAAACCGTGGACTTCAATGTCATCTTCTACATGAATGAAATCTTCTAAGCTTAACAAACCAAAGTTAGCTAGAAGTCCTCATCATGATCTTGATGGAATAGAATTTATCAACGAAATCAGGGGATGTAAATTAATTATATGTCAAATATTCCAAAATTTTGGCCTGCAAGATGGCCGCAACTTCGGGATACCTTGGAGACCAAAATGAAAATTGATCACACAATTTTTTTGAATTATCGAGTCATCCAAATATATCTGTTTGTATTTCATTCCATCCATTTAAAGATGTGTAATTTAAACCAAAATTATTTTCAAGATATCCTCATAATTTTTGTGCTTGAAAGGTTTTCTTAAGTGAACAGAGGAAAAACAAGAAGAATGGTGTATTTCATGAAAGTAATGGCCATATTAAAAAGTTGTGCTGTAAGTTTTAAATCATTTTCCCCCTGACTGGGAAAAACAATACATCATGGATTTGTCTATCTATAATATACTGCTTTTCCCAATTTACATTTTAGGATTAAAATTATAAAAATATAACTACAAATATTATATGTATTGTAATACTTAACAGATAATAATTCAAATAATATACCAAAGAACATTGAATAAACTAAGAATTAAATACAAATAATAAAAAGTAAATAAATATTTTTCAATCTAAATAATAAAAAATACCTAATGAAATAATTTACACTTTTATATGTCGTTTATAAACCTTTAAACTTTATCAACCTTCTGCTAGTGGCCGATACAAAGATAGTCATAGACTACAAAAGAAAACCGAAGGTATTTAAGACCCTGAATGTTAGGGCCTTGGATGATCCAGAAAAGAGGTTCCGCTACACGGAGAACCTAGAAGATAAATTAAGAACCATACCTTTCGATGGAGACGTAGAAAATATCTGGAGGACACTAAAGTCTTGCATTCTAGAGGTTGCAAAAGCAGTATGTGGGGTCAGGAAAACATCTGGTAAGGGGAGGCGGACCGACTGGTGGACCGAAGACCTTCAACGGATAGTTACTCGGAAGAAGCTTGCCTGGAAAGCATACCTCCAAGATAGAAACGAGGAAAAACTGCAAAACTACCGGAGAGCCAGGAATGAATGCAAGGTAGCCGTCAGCCAGGCCAAGAAGCGCTCCTGGGAGGAATTCGGTAAAAAACTGAGTAAAGACCATCGTGAATCCATAAGAACGTTTTGGCGAAAAATTAAATGTTTAAGAGGAAACAAAAACAAAAACAAGCCTGTCAGAAACGTAAAAGATATCGATGGATCCCTGCTTACCGACAAGAAAAAGATCTTGACCAGATGGAAACAACATTTTCAGGAACTATTCTCCGAGAATCCAGAAATTCGTCACTGCCAAGAACGTGAGCCCTCTACTCTGGAAAGCCTAGAGATAATAGAAGAAGAAGAGATAGAAGACGCTATCCAAACTCTAAAAACAGGAAAGGCACCGGGAAGGGATGGTATCCCCCCAGAATGTTTGAAATACGGTGGACAAGAACTCCTTAAAGCCCTTCAAAAGCTATTTCAGGAAGTATATGATCGAAAAAAAAATTCCCAAGGACTGGGAATATAGCATAATCCTTCCAATCTATAAAAAAGGCAATACCACGGATTGTAATAATTATAGACCCATCAGTCTGCTTTCTGTGGTCTATAAATTATACACCTCCATCTTAGAAAAGAGGCTCCGGCGGATTG
This sequence comes from Euschistus heros, assembly GCA_003667255.2. NCBI lineage: Eukaryota > Metazoa > Arthropoda > Insecta > Hemiptera > Pentatomidae > Euschistus > Euschistus heros. The sequence continues at coordinate 3,336,798 of RCWM02000015.1, forward strand.
TGGAAGGGCAGCTAGAAGGTGAGCAAGCTGGTTTCCGTCCTGGCCGGCAGACCCAGGATCATGTCTTTGTTCTCAGGATCATCGCTGAAAAGGCCCGGGACAGAGACAAAAACCTGTACATTGCATTTCTCGATCTTAGGGCAGCATTTGACTCGGTTCCAAGAAAAGAAATTTGGAATGCTTTGGTTGCAAAGGGTGTGCCAGGAGATATGATTGCGGCAGTGAAGTCAACCTATGAGGGAGCCACTGGAGTGATAAGGATAAATGGCACAGAATCAGAACCTTTCCCAATTGCAAGAGGAGTTAGACAGGGAGATAGTTTAAGCCCCCTCCTGTTTATAAACTTTATGGACGAGATCCATAAAATCTGTAAGCGTCGGACTGCCTGGACTAAAATTGGATACTGGAATATGAGAACAGTCCTCGTACAAAGCTTTTTATATGCTGATGACATTGTCCTCATCTCCGATTCTAAGGAGAAACTACAGCAAGCACTGGTAGAATGGGAAGAAGAGCTGCTGAGGAAAGGTATGCGAATAAATGCCTCCAAGAGTAAAGTGATGGTTATGGCGAGAGAGGAACAGGAAGACGTCCAATTGGTTTGCAGCGGAGAGGTTCTTCAAGTGGTGAAGGATTACGTCTACTTAGGTACCGTAATTACTGACTCTGGTAAGATTGATGCGGAGATTTCAAACAGAATATCGAAGGCGAATCAAGCATACTACCAGATCACTAGCACTATCCTCAGCTGCCGTGAAGTGGGATAAAAAGACAAAGATGCATATCTATAAGTCAGTATACCTGCCTATTCTCACCTACGGCGGAGAAAGCTGGACCATGTTGGACAAACATTACAGTCGCATAACAGCAGCGGAAATGAGGTTCCTACGTAGATCGGGGGGAAAACTAGGAGGGATCGCATTAGAAACGAAACTATAAGAGAGCAGCTGGAAGTATCCGAACTCAAAACCACTTTGGAAAACAGGCAACTGAAGTGGTTTGGACATGTCTGCCGCATGAACGAGGACATGGACCCTATAAAGGTATTAGAGGCTCGACCCACTGAGAAGAGACCACGAGGGCGTCCCAGAGTTTCGTATCAAGAATTTATACAGAGGATTGGAGTTAGAAGAGGCAAATCCTTCAACCAAATGAAGCGGTTAAGCGGAGACCGGGAGGAGTGGCTACGCTGGATAGAGGCTCCTCGACGCTAGAAATGGCACTATGAGGAAGACAAAGAAGAAGAAGAAACTTTATCAAAGATCATATTATACTATTCCCACTTTCAAATATATATGTCATATCTCAGGTAAATAGATAAATATATGATACTGATATTTTACAGTTAAAACTACTATATCTCAGTGAAACAAATTCTGATTTTAATTATATTCATATATAATAAAATATGCCAGTTTTTTTGCTTCTATTTCATTTTGTGGAATAAGTATTTGAAAACTGTCATTTGAATCAATGCTAAGGTAATAAGTGCTACGCAGGCCATTATAAATTGGGCAAGTGTAAAGAATATGTCCGAGGTCTTCGTTAGTTTTCATATTACATACCATACAGATTTCCTGAGGATTAATTTGTGTGATTTTCTTCTCCTTCTCCATACAAAGCATTATCAAGAGTAGACTCACCAGCCTCGCAACCAAGATAAGACTGTACAAGACTCTAGTGCGACCGGTAGCCTCTTATGCCTGCGAAACATGGACTATTAATAAATCAGTAGCGACAAAACTGGACTGTTTCGAAAGGAAAGTACTGAGGCGTATATTTGGTCCGATAAAGGATAACGGTAGGTGGCGGCGAAGGAAGAACCGGTAGCTATACGATTTGTATGGTGACTTGCCATTGACGATATTCATAAGAGTTCAACGGCTAAAATGGATGGGGCATGTATACCGGATGGGTGAGAACAGAACATGCCGAAAATTGTTCTGGGATAGACCGGATGGAGTGAGACCTCGTGGAAGACCGAAGAGAAGATGGTTCGATGGCGTCTCCGAGGACTTAAAAGTTTCTGAAATATATTTAAGGCGAGCAGCTGATCGGGACGACTGGAGGAGGGCTGTGGAGCAGGCCAAGGACAGCTTCATGCGTCTGTCGTGCCAATAAAAAAAAAAAAAAAATGTGTGATTTTATCTAGAGTGGTTTTCCTGTAGTTGTTAACTGTGCAACACTTCTAGTGATAATAATATTTATCCGTATATTAATGTAAACAGGGATGGAACCAGTTGGATTAATGCTATTGTGGAATGTGCTAAAATTATAGGCTAAAGAATAGATCCAAATTAAATAAATGAATTTTGTATTTTTCTAATACTGTTTGATTTTTTTCTTTGAGTCTAACTATATTTGATTCAAAAACTATTTCCCCTTCTCCGATTTTATCCAGGAAATTTTTGAAATTACTTAACTTAATAATTAAATTAAATCAACAATTATTGATAATTTGAAATAAACAAAGTTGAGGAAAAATAGGGGGTTTCAAATGTGACTTTTTCATTCGAACCAATATAGCTCCTAAGCAGTTAGTCCTAACTGCAACAAAAAATATTTTCCAGTAAATTTCTGATAAGGAAACTGTTAGCAAATTTTGAATCTGAGCAACAAGAGTGTCAAAATTTAACATTTTTGAGAGTGAAAAAAATTTTACACCAAAAAACTATTGACACCCAGCCAAAAGACATATCCATGTTAAAAAAAAATAATTAAGAATTAGATTTACATATTTTTCAGCTGATTTTTGTTAGATCTAAAGTTAATGATAAATATTTTTAAATATTTGGGCGATTGCTTATTTGTATTTTTATTCCAGGATTTAAAACCAAATAACTTGCTTATAAATAGTGAAGGGATCCTGAAGATAGGAGATTTTGGATTGGCTAAATTTTATGGATCCCCGAATAGAATTTATACCCATCAAGTCGTTACCAGGTGGTACAGGTAATTTATTCGACATAAACAATCTATTTGTATAGCAGTTTTGGGTACTTGGCTGTTTTAATGTCCGTTGACACCAGCACTCAGGTGTCACTTACCTGAACTATTTCGACAATGTCAGATTATGATGCCTGCAATGAATTTGAAATAGACATTGCCTTTAACTATCATACAACACATGTTTAGGAAATGAAATAAGTGAGAATCATGTGAAGAAAAATCTACTTAGACACAAATTAAACATTTATTTAAAACAATATTCCTTTTAAAAACAACAATATCTTACAATATAGAACAAAATAAAACATTTATTTCAAACAATATTCATTAATTGATAAACAATATTGCATTAATGAAATGCACAATATCCTCCAATGGTAAAGTACTTTTCCTTAACCACCTATTCACTCGAACACCCAGGCTCATGTTGCATCCTTTAGAATGGCATTTCCATCTAATATGTACCCCGAATTTAAGCTTTGTATTATGCCCATTTGCACAAGACATTTTCTTCGTAATGACATTCCGCTCCTGAAAATTATGATAGCTGATTTTTCATCAGTAATCGTGTGAAAAATCTTCTTCAGATTCCAACTCATATTGAAATAGATACACTTACACACACAATAACAATTCAAAACACCTAGGGAAGGTTGCGATAACAGTAGAGGAATAGTTGAGGTAAGTGACACCTGAGCGCTGATGTTAACAGACATTAAAAAAGACAAGTACCCAGTTTTGTTCATAAACATTGAATGAAATATCAACAGAAAATTTTTAAATATTTATTGATGTGATTAGGGTTTAGTGATTATTTTTTATCTGATTTCAGATCCCCAGAATTACTATTTGGTGCAAGAATGTACACGACCGGTGTTGATATGTGGGCTGTTGGATGTATTATTGCAGAGTTGTTACTCCGAGTACCTTTCCTTCCTGGTGAATCGGATTTAGATCAACTAACTAGAATATTTCATACACTTGGTACACCAAACGAAACAACTTGGCCGGTAATTCAATCCATTCTTTTACAATTTAATATATTTCTAACTTTGATACTAGTTTGCATAATGAAAAGAGCAACCTTCTTATAATATCTTTTAGATCTCTTCACATTATGGTTAGTTCATAAACAAAGTATCAAGTTATTTTATCCATTTATATGTTTTTTTACTTTTAGTGGACTTATTTAATTTATAATAGTATTTAATGTCATGGCATGGGAATGAAAATTGGAAATTATTTTCCTCTATAATCTCCAGTTCGCTGACGACCAGGTTCTCATAGCGTCGAATGCAGAGGATGCTGATATATGATGAGAAAACTTCTCCAGGAGTACTGAAGCTGGGCGCTTGAAGTCAACAAGGAGAAAACGGTATATATGGCCTTTAATAGCCAAAGTGAATACCTTTCCATTGATTCATGGGTTCTAAAACCTGAGGCTCAATTTACATATCTAGGGAGCTGGGTGAGTGATGCAGGAACGACGAACAAAGACATTTAAAGAAGCATTCACAATGTTAAAATAATAATTAAAATTTTAAATTCCATACTATGGAGCAAGTCGGTGTCCTTAAAAAAAAAAAAAAAAAAAAAAATATATATATATATATATATATATATATATATATATATATATACAAATATATATAAATTGTTCTTAGAAAGTGTTACACTTTATTCAGGCGAGACCTGGTCTATTAAGAAGAGCCAGGCCAAAAGACTTCTAGTCCTAGATTATTAAGCCGCGGTCACACTAGGCTGTTTAGCAGTCGCTTCTAACTAGCCGGTGGTGATACTGCCAGCGGGCTAGTGTTTACTAGCCGCAATCAGAAGTTGAACATGTTTAACTTTTTAGCGCTGCCTACCCTCCACTGGCAGTCACGTGATCTTCTCATTAGCACCAGCCAGCCAATGTGAACCCCTAGTAGCTCACAAGCGGTATATTTACATTACATTGGTACATTATTATGTACTGTACCTTAATATAGTGCTGTAAAACCTCATAAATGCTACTCAATACTTCTGGAACGAACACTGAAATTGAGTTATGAGGAACTCTAAACTGGTAGGCCAAAGACTTAAAACTGTCTCCAGTAGCTAGGTACCATAAAGTAATTTCTAGTTTGGTTTTACTTGGAATCGCCTGACGTAATTTGGTCTTTTCTGAATAAGCGGTGTGACTAACTCCAATAACTCTTTAAATTTAGGAACTGACATTCTTAAAATGTTCGCATAAGATGATGGATTTTCCAATTCAAGTTCCTTAAAAAGTCTTGCTGGTGTCCCCAAATCGTTTCTACTTAATATCCAGGATCTAACCCACCATCGCATTTTCTTCCATTTCAACATCTGTTGATACAACTCTTTAACTCCAACATTTAACACTCGTCTCAAAGCATCACGACTCACACCAATAGATGACATGTTGCACGCACACACACAATCAACAGCAACTAGTACGGCTATTTATTTATAGTAATGTGAACTTCAGATGCTCATGCTGGTGGAAATATTTACCAGCAGCTGCTAAACAGCCTAGTATGACCGCGGCTTTAGACAGATGGAAGAAGCTGGTGGAGACAATTACCAGGTATGCAAGTTTAAAATGTCGTTTATTTCTTAAAATATATACACAGTAATTTAAAAAAAAGTATAATATATTTTATTCAAAGTACTGACCCTCGCTTTCTACACATTTTGTCCATCTCTCGGGCAATATATGGATACCATTCCAAAAGAATGCTTCATCTTTATTTGAAATCCATTCATCGAGCCATTTTCGTACGTTTTCAAAATTGTTGAAGTGTTGCTCCGCCAATGAGTGTCCCATCGATGAGAAGAGGTGATAATCAGAAGGCGCCAGGTCAGGTGAATACGGCAGCGGGTGGGGTAGGAGTTCCCAACCAAGCGAAGAAATCGTTTCCTTAGTCAATCTGGCTGAATGTGCAGGAGCGTTATCATGCTGAAGAATGACTTTGGCGTGCCTGTGAGCCCATTCTGGGCGTTTTTCGATCAATGCGTGACTCAAATTGATCATTTGTTGTCGGTAGCGCTCGGTATTGACTGTTTCGCCGGGTTTGAGAAGCTCGTAGTAGACTACTCCCTTCTGATCCCACCACACACACAGCATTGTCTTCTTCCCAAAACGATCCGGTCTTGCACTCGATGTGGATGGTTGTCCTGGCGTTACCCATGATTTTTTTCGTTTGGGATTCTGAAAATAAATCCATTTTTCATCGCCAGTTACAACTCGATGCAAAAAACCCTTTCTTTCGTGGCGTAAAAGCAGCATTTCGCACACAGTTTTTCTTTTTTTTTTTTTTCCATCTGTCGTTCGTCCAATTCATGTGGAACCCATTTTCCAACCTTTTGAATCTTTCCCATAGCTCTCAGGCGATCAGAAATGGCTTGCCTAGTGACATTCAACTGTTCTGCCATCATTTGTTGGGTTTGGGTATTGTCTTCGTCTAATAAAGATTGCAATTCGAAGTCCTCAAACTTTTTTGGTCGATTTTCTCGTTTTTGATCAGTAACATCAAAATCACCACGTTTGAAACTTTGAAACCAACGTTCACATGTCCTGACGGTTGGAGCAACATCGCCATAAGTCTCAACAAGAATTCGATGACATTCAGATGCCTTTTTCTTTTGATTAAATAAGAAAATCATGACATGCCGCAAATGCTCTTTATTTGGCTTAAAATTAGACATTTTTAACACCAAAGAAAGGTATGATACGTCCACGTAAACGACTTAAAAACAGCTGACTTTTGTAAACAAATGACTAACAAACAAAATAGCGTTTAGAGATAAGCAAATCCTTCAATAGGCTAAGAGCGCATTCTATTGGAATTAAAACGACATTTTAAACTTGCATACCTGGTAAAGATCATCAAGGTCTGTAAGACAACCAAAAAAAACAAAAAGAGAGAGAGAGAAAAAAAAAGTAAAGTAAAGTAATCCTTCTTAATTGCTGCAAGAATAAACGAGTTTCCTGATATGAATAATTTGACTGTATTCGCTGTCCTCCTATAGCTCTTATTAATTGTATTTTTTCTAAAACCACTGTTAAACATTTCCATTTGTAATGTTTCTTTCTGTGAAATATCATGATCAAGAAATTAACTTAGGAATTGAATTAAATTAAATAAATTTCCTTTTTTATTGTCATTTTGATCTAGTTTTTTTTTTTTTTTTCAATTATTAAGAAATCGAATGTGTTTTTATTCTTGTTTTATTATTCTATTCAGGGCATGACATCTCTCCAAGATTATATACAATTTAAAACATTCCCTGGTACTTCATTGAAAGATATATTCACCGCCGCTGGAGATGATCTATTGGATCTACTTCAATCACTACTTACGATTAACCCTTTGAAAAGGATAACCTGTTCTCAAGCTCTTCAAATGCCTTATTTCAGGTATGCCTCAACAGTTTTCAAATTTTTACACTAGTTTTCAAACTTGGTGCTACATAAACTAACTGACAAATTAGTGTCTTTAACAAAAATACACTGAAACGTTAAATATTCAACCTAACAATTAGTATGTTTCTGAACAAGTATAATATGTAAGCATATATTTCCAAAGATTACCCTATTTTTTTCTTTAAAGAATACATAATTTTCTTTTAGAGAAGTAGATTGTTCGGGTATGCAGTCATAAAGATACGCAGCAATTAAAAAATAAGTTTTTTAATTTGTAATGCCAACATTTCAACTTGCGTTGCAAGTCTTCATCAATGGCAAATTTCAATGCAAGTTGAAACGTTGGCATTACAAATTAAAAAACTTATTTTTTAATTGCTGCGTATCTTTATGACTGCATACCCCAACAATCTACTTCTAAATAATTTTCTTTTATATAACAAGAATTTTCATTTTCAAAAAATGTTTCATAATTTCTACTGTATTAATTCTTAAAAAAAAAATAAATAAATCAGATATGTTTTTGTCTAGAAGAATCATTGAGGTACTGTAACTTTCTTATTAAAACATACATTGTTTTTTATGAATAAAATAAAGTTTCTAGTTATTTTAGTAAATATCAAAAATAAAATGAAATTTTTGAAATACCTTACGACATCCATTCAATTAAAATGGGTTGTATTTCATTTTATTTATTTTAGGGATGTATCATAATAGAGTTTAGATTCTTTGGTATCAATTGATGCCTCTTTTGTTTAGTTCAGGGTTAGCAACTCATATTTATAATTAAATGGATGTTTGATAAATTTATTATGATATACTTAAGATTTTTATATACCTGATTATGTAACCATTATTTATCAATTTAACTCTCTAATGATAAGAGAAAAATAAATTAAACCCAGAACATGGGAAAACGTTGGTCTTCTTAATATACATTTTGTGAATAATTTCTCTTTTCTAGACTGTTTGAATTGAAATTCATAATTATATATATTATATGCTGCTTGCCGTTGAATTTTTTTTTTTCTTTACTACTACATTTTAATTATATACAGTACTTTAGCCCATCCATTAATAATTTAAAAGTGTGTAATATGTAAAGAACTGACTTTATTGGAAACCAAAAAGATAGTAAAATGTTACTTGTAGAAAGTATATTAAGCCGGAGGGTGTTCGGCGAGAAGGGGGAATGTCCGAAAAAATCGGAACTGAGATTTCATCACCACCTGTTAGCTTGTCCCATGCACTAGTGGTCTCATGGGCACTAGAAAGAGGATTTTTGCATGTTTTGTAGGTTAAGAACCTGTTCCAAACTAGAAAAAATAAATAAAATTTGTAATTTTCACATTCAATTTTTACATAATTTACATTTTCGATTTTTTGAGAACTATGGTTACCGGGCATTCCCTCTTATAGCCTTACACCCTTCATTTTATTTTTATCCTCATTTCCATTTATATTATTAATCATTTTTATTTACATGTTTACTTCATTAGTAATAAGCCAGCTCCTTCGCCAGGATCTCTTCTTCCTTTGCCGAGTAGCCTTGTACCTACGTTAGCTAAACCTGGGTCCAAACGAAAACTCATCGAATCACAAACTGGTGGTAAGTATTAAACTGAAATTTTATTTATTTTCCTGATGAAAATGTTTTAGCGGATGGTAAGTAGAATGTATTACTAGTAGGAATCAGCTGATGATGTAATTAAAAATATTCATTTGTTTATTTTAAACCTAAATGTACCATCTCAATCAAAATTATTCATGATTATTAATCACTTGAGGTACGCATGATGATATAGAATAATGATTGTAATGATTATTAATTAATTAATTAGTATTGAGGACAAAAACTAATTAGTGGGGAAGGAGAGTAGCCAAGGATGTCCTTTAGCCGCCAAAATTCTTCATATCCTGACAGATCTGAAAAACAGTTTCCTTTTGGGCATAACAGCAGGGGCTCCTTTTCTACCTGCCACCGAACCCTTACTGCAACTGTTCTATATTGTACCAATTTAGTGAAAAATTTCAAGGGAAAGGGGTCGTTAGTGTTGAAAAACTCCAACTTCCCATTAAATGAATTAGAAAAGGTACCAATTTAGTGAAAAATTTCAAGGGAAAGGGGTCGTTAGTGTTGAAAAACTCCAACTTCCCATTAAATGAATTAGAAAAGGACCAAATCCAATAAATTAAACGAGAAGAGAGTGTCCTTTTTAAAATATGAAATAATTTAATTAATTTTCAAAAAAGACAACAATGGCAGATTTTAAAAAGGATAAAAAGGCAGAATATCCTTCCACCATCTTAAAATTGGTAAATCCTGGAATATTTCAAAATAGTATCCTTAAGGACAAAAACTAAAAGGACAACAATGGCAAAATATCCTTCGGATAACTTAAAAAATGTTAAATGTTAAATCCTGGAATATATCAAAGAAGTATATATATATATGTATATGTGTGTGGCACAAATATGTCCTTCTGCCATCTTAAAATAGTATCCTTATGGAGGAAAACTAATCAGTGGGGAAGGAGAGTGGCCAAGGATGTCCTTCAGCCAACACTGTCAGATCTGAAAAACAGTATCCTTTTGAGTGTAATAGCGTAATGGTGATGCTTGCTTTTCAACATATATTTATGTTACATTTTTTCAATTACTATGTTAACAAAACAGTAATGAATAAAGTATTGTATATATATTATATATTGTTTCAGCGATTCTTCCAAAGCGTCTGCAATTCGACACGAGTATGTGAAACATCTCATCTAATTGTATATGCAACTAATTAATTGATAATAATAATTTGATTAAATTTTGTATATGAATTGTGAAACCTAATAACTATTAGGTCAAATGATAATATGATGTATATAAGTTTATATTAAACTGTATAAATCTACAATTTGTACTAATAAATACTTTTTAAGAAACCATTTGTACTAAAACTATTTATTAGTTTTAATTTATCACTTTCCTACTTTTATCCTTATTGTATTCTGTTTGGTTGGTTTTACTTATGGACCTTGTCAATTTGAATGTACTATGTTACTATTTTATTTAACCCTTAAGTCCGTTAGCCTAGTGGATTAAAATAAGGCATAATAAAATAAGTGCGCGTTGGCGCACTTTATCCCAATGTAGGTTTTCTCCATATTTTTAATGCAAAAATGAGTTTCAGTATAAAATTAATCTAGTAAATGATGGAAATTACTATATTTAATGTTTTTTTTAATCCTCGTAGTTATTTAATATTAACTAAACATATATTAATAAAACTTATATATTTATTTAAAGCTGTGCAATATCAAAAAAGAACGGTGAAGATTTTTACTTATTTCTCAGAAAGAAATTATGTAGCTAGGTCAGAAATTATTCTATTATGGTTACACCTCAGATTTACCTTTTTGTCACTTGTCCTTTACCTGGCTCCTTTTCTCGAACTCCCGTTTTTGCAACTTAAGTGCAATGTCCTGCTGCTTCTATACTCTGCTTCTTTGGTATGTATCCTAATTTTTCGAGTGTTCCTCGAATGTTGGCTGCCAATATAATAATATCGGCTCTTTCCTGCAAATACCCCTTCATCATTAGCAATGCCATATTTTAAAGAAAAATTTCGGAGGACCCTGAATAGTTTTGCGCAAATTGTAAATGATAGTAAAAAAAAATACAAAGTCCATCTTCTTGTCCCCTGAGCCACTGTATAATCTGGTCATTTGAATCAACTCCTCCCTTCGTTTTTTTGTAAACCAAAATAATAACTGGCTTCTTCGATTGATCATCGATTTCATTTCTAAAATGCATGGAAGATAACAAAATTGCCACCTTATTTTTCTTCGGAGCACGTGAAACAAGGGTAAGGTCTTTTTGAAAACCAAAAATAGAAGATTCAATTTCTTTGGATTTTGATGGAAGAAATTCTGTTGGAAGCTCTCTATTGTTTTGTTTTTTTATCCTACCTAAATTTTATACCGATTCTCACTCATTAACTTCAACATAAAAATAAAAATTAAAAATTTACATAGTCATAATACCGCGCGATGAGGTACAAAGTGCACCACATCGAACAGAGGTAGAAAAATAGCTATAGTTTATGTAAAGAAACTTTTAATATTATACCAAAACATTTGACAACAGTCCCAAAAGCATACTGAGAGGGTACCTTGAAGGAAAATCCGAAAGGTTAACCCTCTTCTCTGCAGGTAGCCAAATATTGTGCACGTTATGCGCCGGCCGCGCAGACTTAAGGGTTAACAGAAATATAATAACAGTATATATAATTACAACATTGTTTTAGTTTGTAAAATTAATTCAGATAAAATATTTACAATCAAAATTGAACGATGTGTTTGTAAATACTATTTTAATTAATTGTTCCTCCTTTGAAAAAGAGATATTTTTTTCTTTGAACATTAGTTTTTAAATTATTTTTAATTCAAAGAAATAAAAAAAAAAAAAAAATAAAAATAAATAAATTAAAAAAAAGGCTTAAAATCTTATATCAATGTCACACTGACTTTACTTACTATCACAACATTCTTTAGTCCTCCCTGTTTGGTTTAATAATTATTTAAGTACTAACATTAATTCCTTATGCAATACACAAAACATAGTGGAGACCTTAAAATGTGCTCATGGTTATATTTCTGGGAGTTGATCAATTTTGGTTTAAAAACTGTTAGAAGACAGGTCCAAGTTGGTGGGAAACTAAAAAATGAATTTGGATTGATGAATTAATTGCCACTTCTATTGGAATTGTTTTATTAGAAAATAAGTTTCGAATGCTAAACATTCATCTTCAGTTCTGAAACATACAAAATTTTGAAAACATCAGCACTATGTTATATGGATTATATATACTAAAGTTTTCAAAAATGTAAGACAAGAAATCATACATATTGGTACTCGCCTGAGGAGATCAAACAGATGTCTGAATTGAACTTATGGTTATTTTTATTTAGATCTAAATGAAAATAACCTTAACTTCAATAAAGATTCTGTAGTGAAAATAATACATCAAGTAGGAAATAGTCTAAAATTAAATATTTATGAATCATTAAAAATAATAAAATTATTCAAAAACAATCCAGATTTTTGTTTAAATAACTGGAACATGAAATTTGTTTCCAATAGGAAAGTAAAAACCCAATTAGTTATCAGGAAAATCCCAATGTAAAACCCAAAAACAATTAGCCTGGCTCTTCCACTGTGGGTATATTTCAGATATCCCTTAGATCTCCTCAGGTGAACACCAATATATTAGATTTCTTGTCTTACATTTTTGAAAACTTTAGTATATATAATTCTTGTAACATAGAGCTGATGTTTTGGAAAGTTTGTATGTTTTAGAACTGAAGATGAATGTTAAACATTTGAAACTAGTTTCCTAATAAAAATAATTCCAATAGAAGTGGCAATTAATTCATCAAACCTACTTGTATTGATTCTTCTATACCATCATGCATACATAAAATGAATGAGTATAAAATGAATCTCTGGATTTGGACATAATGCAAATGTTATTTTACTATGTGCTAATATGAGCAATGGTATGCCTACATAGAATGGTACCTTCTCTCCCACAGGATGAGATCCCCCCCATATCCTAATAATGAAAAGAAAAACGATAACATTAACTACTATATCTCTAAAGAAAACTTAAAGGTCTTGTAGGTTATGCTATAGTTATGTAACTTATTTGAAACCTCTGTTTCTGGTGTGTACAGTCTGTTTTCTGCCATCTTGAAAGGTAATAATTACTTTAATAGGTAATAAAGAATGGATAGTTAATAGAGAATTCGGAGCTGTGGGGGGTATAAGAGTTTTCATTTTGAAACTCACACTAAAATAAAATATGTTTTATTCGATCATTAGTAAATAATTAGCTGGTAAATTTTCAGTCTTACTGTTATTTACTAGAATGAAGAATACGGTTTCGAACTTTATTTCACTTACCAAGCGTAATAGTCTTATGATGATAAATTACTGTTTATTTTTTTGTTGAAGTGGTAAGAATGGGCTTCATGATTACTAGAATTTATTTTTTACATTCATTCGTTGTTTTTTCATTCTTCTCCATCTTTCTCCTTCTTTGTGCTGCCTCTGACCATCTTGATTGGAGACTCATATAATTGAGTCATATGAGTCTTGGCCTACCTCTATGTTGTCTTCCTTCTAATAATGCTTCTTAAAATCACTTTGCCTTACGGTCGTCTCTCATCCTGTTAATGATTCCACTTTTTTCCTGGATTACCTCCTGAATGGCTCAACACTGCTGGAAGCTTCCTTATCCTATCATTACTTGTTCGATCTCGCCTGGTAATTTTTTTTTCTTGGAATTTTAGTTGAACCACTAAATACTAGAGAACTACTACTTTTAATGATATTTTAAAGGCAGATTTGTGAAAGAAAATTATTTCAGGAAATAAAGAGTTGTTTCGGTGTTCTCAGTGAAAATCAGAACCCTATTAAAATAAGCCTCTTGCACTGAATGAAAAGGTGATCAGTACAAGCCACCCTCGTTTAAGGTGACACAGTTATTGGTGATTGCTGGAGGAAATATGAATAAGATTGACTATTGTAAGACAGAATTCCAAAACTTCAAATACGTTTTAGATGATAATTAAAATTTATTAATTAACAATTAGCAGAAAGTCTCCCGAGCCTAAACAATTGCCAAGATTATGTAAATAATTGAATGCCATTTACAAAGCGATTCATCTTAATCATGAATGTATGAATTCTTTGTCAAAACCAACTGTTTTACTAATAGCCAATTACGTTCCCTTTTTCATTTGAAATTGTAATTTTACAAATTTTTATCTATTGGATAGGTATTGGTAATTGAAAGATAAAAAAAACTTTATAATATGCATCATACATTAAAAGTTTATTTTTTCTAATTATTATTTTACTGGTACATTTAGTGGTACAGTAATTGTAGTTTAAAAGTATTGATCTCAGAATAATTTACAGAATAAGCCAATCTGTGGTATTGTTACCGGACCTTTGACTTAATCACTACTGATCTACTATTGGTTGTTTGGGTATCGGTTTCTGTATTATGTTTGGAATTGTTGTACGAACAATTACTATTCAAGCTTAACATTTTAAAATTAGCATTCCACTGATCTCTTTAGTATTCAAATAGCTTAGCTATATTTGATAAAAATGTTTTTGCAATATCTATTGTTTGGCGATCCTGTGTCTGCACTTTTCTTCAGTTTTGTTATCAGTGCAACTATTGTTGGTTTTTTTATTATATTAATTGATAATCTTTTTTATTTTAAGCGATCAAGAAGAGATTTGAAAAATAAACATGTTGTGGTGGGTACATCATTTTTTTTAAAAATCCTAATTCTTATTTTGAAAAAAAAAATAATAATAAAAGTGGCTAAAATATTCTAGATCACTGGTGGTTCCAGTGGTATTGGCAAGTCTTTAGCTGTTGATGCAGTTAAAAGAGGGGCAAATGTTACATTAATTGCTCGAGATGAGGAGAAGCTCAGTAATACTAAGAGAGAGATTATCCAGCATTGTATTTATTCTACTCAAAGAGTTTATACTACATCATGTACGTTGCTTTGATTTTTATTCAATTCACAAATTGTCATCTTCTTATTAATTCCTTTTTAATATTTTTCTAGTGGACATTGCTACTCATGACTATGAGGAAATTGAGAAAGCTTTTCAGTCAATTGAACAAGAAAATGGTCCGATTTACATGTTGTTTAATTGTGCTGGAACTTCAATTTGTGGAAAGCTTGAAGATATGTCTCCTTCAGACATCCGGGTATTGATAATTTACTTTTTGTTATCTTTGAAGTCGATTTCATTCTTAAATTCTATGCTTATTTGTTTTTTAGAAATTGAATGATTTGAATTGTATGGGTAGTATTATGACTACTCGAGCTGTAATTGAAGGAATGAAGTCAAGAGGTGAAGGGCACATAATTTTTGTTTCTTCTATGAGTGGGCTTGTTGGCATCTATGGATTGGCAGCTTATAGTGCCTCAAAATTTGCCCTTCGTGGTTTTGCTGAAGCACTTCATATGGAGGTACTTAACGATGCCTTTGTAATTAGATTTATTGGTATCCATTTACATTAGTAGTTCTGCCCCTTTCCCCATGTGAAATACCTCATCAAAAAGTTCTGACCTTGCACCAATATTTTCGGTGTTGTTCTTCAATATTGAAATCGCAATTATTTACTTGAAATGAAGAATAACAAGAACGTAAATAATAACTGTTGCAGTATTTATCCTTTTCATAGTATTACATCATGAGTAATACACTGGAGTATTAGAATGAGCTGATTGGGCCTCGGAATATTAAGTAAGGAAGTAAAATTTTATATTTAGTTTCGACCTGAAATTAAGATTCAATCCCTAATCTGAAAAATTCATTGAAGCCGAAATAGAAAGTTTTCATTATTAATAAAAATATTGATTTAACCTAGTTCAGTTAAAGGGATACCGATTAGTCATTAATCAATATAATTATACTAGTAAAATCAAAACTTCATAGAATACTTTGTATATTCATCAATTGAAAAAAATCTTAGCAGGTATAAATCAATCCATTAGCTGAGATCATCAGTTCTTTTTCTTCCGAGAGTATCAGTTTTCATTCAAAATACTTCATTACTGTCGGAAGAAAAAGACTTCTCCATAAGTCTCATTTCAATGTTACATTTTACATTTTTTTTAAAAATCGGGTCTTTTGCACTTGTTCCCTGCATTTCATTTTGAGTTTGTTATCTTATGTTTAATTTAACCTATGTTTAGGTTACGAGTAACCTTCCCAAATGTAATAACATGTCAATGAGAGATCTTTTGAATTATTCCTATTAATTAATAATTAAATTTTTTTTAAAAAATATTATTATACATGACATGTCTTTGTTCAATTTAATTCGTCGAATAAATACAAAAGAAAAAGTGATAGAATTTCTTCAGGAAAAAGGTATTTTACATCAAATACCACTTAATAAAATATTTAAATAAATAATTAAATTATTTTTTATTTAATAATAGGAACAATCAAATGATCCCTCATTGACATATTATAACATTTGGGTTACCCATAACCTAAACATATGATAATCAACTCTAAATGAAATGCAGGGAACTAGTGCGAAAGACCCAAAAAATCAATATAGGATAGTCAATCCAAATAGTTTTCCATTACTTCTTACTTATGTATGTGTTAACAGCATTTCAATAACTTCAGAACAATATTAATATTTTAGGAATTCATAAATTCTAAAAATAAATTTCCTTAGATCATTGACCAAACTTTTGAAATAAGGGTGGATAAGGCTGTCTTCATTTTCAAACTTCTGTACATATTTTTTTTAATATGGCCCTTTTTTTCAAACTTATGTTTTGATGTTATATTTCGATCTATGAACTGAGATAGGATTAACAAAACAAAACATCTTTGTAAGAAAATAAAACTCACAGTTTATTTATTGTACAATGTGTACTACAAAAGAAACAACAGCGTATTTATGCTATAAATTGAAATTTAGATTTTTAAAAAGGGGTTTAACCTTGAATTGCGAGCAGGGCAATAAAATATGACAATGAACTGTACATAATGAAAAGAACAATATTTAAAGAATCTCTTAAAAAAATCATGTTATTATTTTACTTTAATGATGTACATGTAATATAATTAAACGTTAAGATTGGACTTTAAAATAAAACAATGTAACGTACGTAATAAAAAGAAAAATAATATTTTTAGAATAAAAGAACAAAATTCATTTATTTCATTTTTGTTTGCTAGGAGACTATGAATAAATCAATAATCAATGAATATTAGTACATTAACGTAAATATTGTATGAGTATATCAATCCAGTGAAATACACTATAAATTGCTAATCCAAATTTAAAATGAGCAGTTTTCTTTATTCAATGATATCAATACTACAAATAAATGATGAGATGTCTTCCATTAATAAAATATACAATTTATATAATTATTTAATTATCAAGGTGCACTCTCACCGAGATCTGGATCCTGACTCTCTATTAATTTATTTTTTATGTAATTACATTATTTTTTTTATAGCATTTAGGAGCTGAAAATAATTTTGTGATATTTCTTGTTCTAAGAGGAAGATTATAAATTGCTATTATCAGTCTAAAGATGGATGTTTTTTTCTGTTATCAGACTCAATGTTATGGTATTAAAGTCACCGTAGCTTATCCTCCAGATACTGACACTCCAGGATTCGCTGTAGAAAACCAGGGTAAACCGAAAGAGACCAAGTTGATCTGTCAAGCAGCCGGGCTATACCAACCTGATGAAGTCGCTCGCAGAATGTTCCAAGATGCTCTGGTAAATATTTATACATTTAGATCGCTTCTATTATTTACCAAATGAGACTATTCGATAATTGTAAAAGACTTTGAGGAAATGTTTTGTTTAAATTAAGTAAAGGAGGCATCCATGTAATCTGGCACATCCTCTCATACCAACTGAAGAAATTAAATCAAATTTTATCTAATCAATCATTCGGCTTACACCAATATATTGGTGGTTGTCGTGAAGAAATGGATAAGTGAAATCACCTTGAAAACAAGTTAACTGTTAACATTCAAAGTAGAATTTTTAATATCTACCTCGTGAAAGATTAGTTAAGTTGTGCTTCTTAGTAAGACCTTAAAGTATCTATTTCTTCACTGATGGTATTTTTAGAGTAATATCCAGAAATGTTCTTCATGACAGCCAGGGATAAAACCAATAGAACACAAAAATATCAGTTATTATTTAAATCAGCTGTTAAATTTAATCAGCTGACCTCACTTTTAGTTTAAAATTAAATTTTTGATTTAATGTTAGGGACAGCATATGATCTTGATATTTAGATGCCCTTTGTATTATTACTGTCTAAATTGTTGCAAGATTATTATATGTGGCACTTATTCTGTTGCTATATTTGTGATGTTTGCCTCAATCACAAAGTAGAATAATATAAAATAAAATAGTATAAAGAAGTTTTTATTGATTTTTTTTTTTACTGTGTAACTAATGATTTAGGTAGCTGGGGTCTGCAGTCATGGAAACCAAATTAATGTATTACTTTATCTACAATATAAGCCCTCAGCAGGGCAAGAAGGAAAAAATCAAAAATATAAGACAAAAAAAAATGAATTTTAAAAAATATATGGAAGAAAAACAGTATGGAAATCAAAAAAACTAATTTAAAAAAAAATTAAATAAATTAATTAAATATTTTGTTGTTATAAGATAAAAAAGAGGTAAAGACAAAAGATTAGTGTTTATGAGTATTAGATGAACTAATACATAAAATATAACGGTTAGGTAGTACATTGCAATAAAGGAATGATTAAGATTGAGGCATATATACAGTAGACGCCGCCTAATGTGATCGCTGCGGACTCACACAAGGTGATCACACTAACCGACTGATAACATTAAGCAAAAGACTCCAACAGGGTTCTGCCTGGCTTCCATTTCTCCCATGAATCCTTTGTTTTTTTTGCTGCTATTTTTGCTGATATTAACAAGGGTCATATTAACACGACCATCGTTTCCTCTCACTTTCAGGAACCATTCTTTTAAGGCTCGTTCCACATCTTCTTCTTTCTTTACTCTATCTTGATTCTCATTTTGCAGAAATGAGCTCTTTATATTCTTCCGCTGTTTTAATAGTTTATTCAGCAATGGCTGGGAAATATTCAAAGATATAGCGGCTTTATGCTGGCTTATTCTGGTAGGCAGGCGATCGTAAGATTTTAAGATCTCCATCTTTTCAGATAAACTTAGGCCCCACGCTTATTTAAAAAACAAAACAAAAAACTGAAAAATTACTTGAAAAACAAAATAGTTGGTCATAACACTTCAGAGGACGAAATCATACTGAGCTGAGCTAGTATAGTTATTTTCATATAACTAGAGAGAAGGGGGTGATTATATTGTACATTCTTAGAAACAGGGATGTTCTTGGAAAGAATTATGCCTATTAGAATTATCGAGCTGTCCCACTTCCAACAAAAAAACCGAGATTTTGAGAATGATCACAATAAACGGAATTTTGATGACAATAAACGGAAAAATGGTAATGTATGGGCCCGTTCCAATCCTTTATGATCATACAAAGCGATTTATAACTTAAACTGTGATCACATTATTTGGCGTCTGCTTTATTATTATAAATTAAAAAGTATTTAGTTAAAAAGAAAAGAAAAATATTTTAGTTGTGTTTCTATGACTGCACGCCCCAGCCACCTACATCATCAAAGAAGTTTTTAGTTTAGATTCGATGTTTTATATCTCCAATGGATTGCTGTAATAAATGCTTAAGATTAATAATATACCTATTTATGTTTAATTATTATTATTTTTAGAATGGTAGATTTGCTAGTTATGTTGGTGCTGATGGATTTATGATCGTCATGTTAACCACAGGAATGTCTCCGTGCAAAACATTCATGCAATTAGTCATTGAGGTAATGAACTCAGTTCATTTTCGTTTGTAATATTTTGTTATTTTTTTCCTTTCTTTGATTTATCGTAGAAAAATAAAAATAAAAACAAATAATTATTTTAATATTTCAGGTATTATTCTTAGGAACATTCAGATTTATTGGTGTCATTTATCACATCGGATTCAAGAAGCTAATCCAAAACTGTATGGCTGCCAAAAACAATTCCAAGAAGCCGCAATAATTATTGAAAGGGATTTCATAACCAAAGGTAACAAAATGTTTTTGGCCGTTTTTCCTTATTTTCTCTCTCTCTAAACATTTATTTTTTTTATGTATTGGTAAAATATTATGATTTTAAAACAACTCTCTTAAAGAGAAAATCATGGTCAAACAGTTTGTTTCGATCTTTCCCCTCAGTTTTAATTTCTTCCATTTTATCAATTAAAGCCATTGGGGGGGGAGAAGTGATTTTTTCTAAAAATCGTTTTTTTTTTTTTCTGTTTATTCATGTTTTCTCAGCTATTGTTTTAGTTCACAAATATGTCAATAGATTAGTTGAATTAGCTTAAATTGTACTTTCAAAGATGGGTCAACTTAAGAGAATGAAACTTTTTTCTTTAGCAATGAGTTATCAACAGATTTACTTAAAAACATTTGAGTAAGGTTAGCCGTAAACAATGGATGATAAATAGAAACAATTTTATAAAGAAAATACTAACATCCCAAAAAAAGTTACAAACAGTAACGTGAAAATGCTTCTCCAGAACATTTTAATAAGAGTGAGTTAATACCTTCTACCAATAGTTTCAATTGTCAGTAGAGTTTGTTTTTAAACATTAAATAAATAAAATGTTGTCAACAAGAACCAAATTTCATTGCAGTAAAAATTTGGCCTTCTTGTGAACTATTTAACCCTTTGGCATGTGGTGGGAGGATACAGTGGTGCGGGATAGTCTAGGCACCTGCAGTGCCCTGTGAACGGCATACTTTTTACGCTTAGCGGTTTCGTTTCCTTTATTTTTTCTACATTTTCCATTCATGTTTCCCATCCTCCTTTTCTCTTATATTTGATATTCCACTAGTTCCCGGCATTTCTCCAATAGATACATTACTGGATTGATAAAAAAAAATCCTCCTCATGATCTGAAGAAGATTCTCCTTCACTTTCACTTAATTAGTTTTAATAAATCTTCATCATAATAAATTTTCTTAGACATAATGCACTCAACTATTCACTACCAAAGCAGAAAATATACTGAAGGATATGCAGGCAAAATTTCAGGTAAATAGGAACGGTACATAGCAGTACAAAAGGGTTGATGCAGGTACACAGAAGGTCCCTGAAATTGACAAAATTAAAGTTGTATACAATCTAATGGCTTTAAGAGGCACTGCAGCTTCTATAAAAAGTCCGCAGATGGCGATTCAAAAAGAACTACAATAAGAGTTAGTAGCCCTCTGGTGTCAAACCAGCCGGACTCATATAGTAGTTGGTAGCAGCCACAGGGTTAAGACCCTATAACAGAGTTTGCTCAACAAGATTTTCAAAACCTATTATAACGTTCAATGTTGGTATTGTATGTATCTACATGCATCTATTTTTGAATATGTGTTTATTTGATAATGATTTTAGTTATTAAATTTAAATGTTGATGAAAAATATTATATTAATTTGTGTTCCTTAACTTTAATTATTAGATACATTCATATGAATTTTAGAATTTTCATATTATTTTTCAGAGGTTATAAACTAGTTTTTTTGTTTTGTTTTTTCCTTCAGAATAATTTGTAAACATTTGTTATTTTTATAACAGTTTATCAAGTTATCGAGTCTAAGTCTGTACTTGTTTATTCATTTTGAATTGAAAAAATTATCAAACTCAGAGTTATTGCTTTATAGAAATTACTTCATTTTATTCAAATCTTATCTTGACCCCACTGTTAAACCTCTCATATTTTACTTATATTTTATTTATTATTATATAATTTTATTTATTTATTTTTTTTTTTAGGTCTAATATTTCAACACACATGGAAGCCAAAAAGTATTTTAAATTGGTGTAAGGTTGATTTGTAGTCATTTTAATTTAATATCTTGCAAAACTTTTGACATTGAATTTTTTTTTTAGTTTTAAGAAATACAAATTATTTAGATACCGATGAGATTGCTATCATTCGAATTTTTTAATATAGTATGCTCTCTTATCCGGCATTCCTTTTAATTGCCTCACAGCTTAATTTTATTATAAGTTAATGATATGTTTATTTATTTTACCTTACAATTAACTTAAATTTAAATATTTACGCGCATATTACATGTAACTGAATGAATCGTTTTATGTATTCTAGTTTTATTTATAAACAAGCGAGTACTGACATCTGGTTGTAGCACATAAAATGTTAATTATTTTGGTGAAGCTCAAATAAAACAGAATGTAATGCAATTTAATTTTATTAACCAATCAAAATATATTCCTCAGCTTTAGAGTTCAATTTATCTGATAAACAATTTTGTTTTAATTACGTCATCATGAAAAATCAAAAAGGAAATGAATCTCTAAAAAGAGCAGTAACTGTATATGCCAGTTTTAGTCAGCGTAATTCTTTAAAAGTGCTAATTAGTCGCTGATTACTAGATAGAGAAGGCGGTGAGACAGTACGCTACTACCATTTATCGAAAGTAGGCCAGAAACACCATTCTAAAAACATTTATGGAACGCTTTCTTTGACACTTCAGTGAATTTTTAAAATTTGCTGAATTTTTTAGTATAGATTTAGTACGAAATTTGTAGTACAACCTCTCGCCTTCTGAAGGTGTGTCTACCCTCAAGTTGTCGAAACCTCAGAGATTAGTTTTTGCATTGTCAATCTGGAAGATAATTATCAACTGTTTAAGAAATTGACCTATGCTCATACTTTAAAAATAAATTTCTTTGTTATTATTATTATTATTATTACAAGAAAATCATATAATTGGTACAACTACTTGGTATCGCTGGATAAGAGAGTTCTTATATTATTAATTATGATATATTATATATTGAAATAGCTTATATTCCTTATTGAAGACTGTACTAGTTTTAAATTTTAACTTAGTTTATTAATTTGCACAGTAATAGGTTAATTTTAATATGGATTCAACTATACTTTTCTAATTAGAATACACACAGTAATATATATATATATATATATATATATATATATATATATATATATATATATATATATATATATATATATATATAATAACTGATAAGAATCAAAGACATTAACCATTAATAAACCAGTAAGAAGGACAAAGACATTATTTTATATCATGTAAATGAATTTCTCAATTCCAACTACAAAAAAAACACATTTTTACAACTATTATTCTTCTTTTCTATATTTGTGAGTTTTAAAAGAAAAAAATTGTAAAAATAAAAATAAATTAAAAAAATTCATGTACTTTTAAGTTTTTTAAACCAAAAAGTGAAATAATATGCATCTATGATTTTATTACTATAGCTTCTTTTTGATAAATTAAAACAAAAAAAAATTATTTAAATTATATAATTTAGCAAAATTTATAATAAAAAAATAAATAAAAAATCGTACTTCTTTTGTCTGTTTTAAATTCTTTTAATCAAATTTATATTAGAGATGAAGAATAATTTGTTTTTAGAAATGTAGAAAATATTATTTATTATCAAAATTATAATGATTTAAAATTAATGTGTTCTTGTATGTGATTGTAATTTTCTTGATTCTAAATATTAATGTTTTTGTCAGGGATGAGTCAGGTTTTACTATTAAAAAAAAACAAATTGTGTTATTTTCATTATTATAACATAAAATGTTTCATCCAATCCATTTTCAGAGCTACAACAGATATGTTAAGAGTTATAATAGTACAAGTAATGATATTAAAAAATATATAAGATAGGTTGATAAAATTTATATGAAATTAAAGAGATGAGAACAATGGTTGGTATGGTTCAAATATGGAAAAACCTTATTTTGTTTTCAATAAACATATTTTCGTTTCACTTGAGGTATGCATTATGGTATGTAAGGATCAATACAATTAGAATTGTACTTGTGCCATTTCTATTGGAATTTGTTTTTTCTTATTTGAAAACTAGTTTTGAATGTTAAATAGTTCATAAAATATACAAAAATTTCAAAACATCAGCACTTAGCTGCATAGATAATCTTTTTAACAAATGTAAGACAGTAATTAATACATTAATATATATGAGATGTAGGATTCCGAATCAGCCAGACCCAATTTCCAGATTTTTTTTTTTTATAATAGTTTTTCTACTAGATTATCTTAAGGTGGATTGCTTTCTCTCAAAAGTAGTTAATTCACATTGAAAAAAACATACAGAAATTAGGCCTATTCTTTTATAATAACAATAAATGATTTTTATTAACGAGCTATAAAAAATTTTGAAAATTGGACTTGGCTGGATTTGGAATTCTACACGTCATATAAACTATTTAATATAGATAATCTATATAACAAAGTGTTTTGAAATTTTTGTATATTTTTAGAATTGATGAATGTTTAATATTCAAAACTCGTTTTCAAATAGGAAAATAATTCTTCAATCCTAATAATAATTTTTTTTTGTCTTTTTTAACATTAATTGTTTGCACTCGGACGCCGCGAACCAAATGCCTGGCATAGAACTCATATGCCGGGTATGAGCCGGCAAGTCTTTTCGTGGCTTTCTCTCAGGTGGCTGGGACTATTTTTCTCCCTCAGCGCTCAGATCGTTTTTTACACTTTTCCGTAGCATGATACTCAATATTTTTTTAAAGGCATAAATAATATATATATATAAAATGTTTAAACTTTTTTTATTACTTCAAATACAATAATATAATGCAAACACAAACAATTTTTAAAAAATCAATAAAACAATAATATCTTAAAGAGAGGATCTTGAAAAAAATAATGCCGGCCTGTACCCGGCTTATGAGTCCTGTGCCAGACAAGTGGAACCTATAATCTGATTGGAATTGCATTTTTATTTTGCCGGATTATAAACGGCTAATGGTAGGGTTAAAAATCTTGAAAATGCCCATTTTTTTTTATTATTTTTTTATCATATATAATCTCAAAAATCATTTCTGATTGATTCATCTTGTAAAACCTAATTTAACTTAAATAATTACTTTTAAGTTAAATTTAAATAGTTACTTTTTCATTTCTCTTCCTTTCTCCAGATCATCATACTTTGTATGGAGGTGTCTCTGGGTCCTTGAGATATGGCTAAAACTATTGCTCAATTCCTGGATAAGATTTATCTTTGAGGTCCCAAAGGATGCTTCTGTTTCAGGATTTCATGTTGAGTTGAAATTACTCTGTCCTTCCATCACAAGTATTGTCTATAAATTTTTTTTTTCTGCCAATCATGATGTCCGTCTCTCATCTTGGATCTTTAGCCCAATGCTTCATCTTGCCCATCATATTTACTCTGACTAATGATTTCTTAGAGATGTTCATTCCTTATACAATCTTTGAGTTCCTTTAATTCCATCCTTTAATCCAGACATCTTTGTGATATCCTTCTTTTTATTAAATAATATATTTTCATCAATTTGTTTTATATATATTTTGTATATTTTTTAAAAATGTGTTTATGTTTTATTCTAGCCTCTAAAGCTATATTTTTGTTAGTTAAATTGTTGTGAGGGGAGGTGCGGTAGCTCAGTGAGTAAAGCAATTACTAGACTCCCATATTTCACAGCTTATGGTCGAGTCTGGCTGAAGGCAGAAAATTCATTTTCTGTTATTTCAGCCGTGGGTTAACTTTGAGGATAGGAAACCCTCTTGGGGAACACCCAACGTTTATAAAGTGGGTACCTTAATTGTGGGAAAAGCCTGGCGGTTTAGCATGATCTACTTTCACAACTGTTGACCCAGTGTCAGTACATCCTTATCTAAGTACTAAACCAAAGTCCCTTCATGGGTTATTTAGGTAAAGTGTTTTTTTTATTGTTGCGAAGAGATATGTCCCAGAATAAATAAAGCGTATTTTGACCAAATAATTTTGTATTTTATCTATTATTTGATATGTTACATTTGATAACTTTAAGGGCCATTGGTAAAGACCATGGTTGTCCTACCTATTCTATTTTTGGTAAAACTTCTATTTAATGTTTACTATTGTTCCAGTTTACCTTTTTTTTCTGTTCTTCAATTTTATGATCAAATCCTTACAAGTTGTAATAGTTTTACTAAGAACCAGTTATTACTGTTAAAGAACAACATTCTCTATGCCTGATAACTGTTTAATGTACCTTAATTATATATTTGGTGCTACAAATAATTGTATGTTTTATAGTAAAATGTATTCGGAATTTTCTTTAGAAATCATATATTTATCGAAAACCTGCGCTTTTACAATAAGTACGTTTAATACAAGCTCATGAAGATGTTTCAAGTTCTTTTAATTTTATTTTTTATTTTTTAACCTATTAGTGTATGATAATGTTGGATGTTTGATGTAAAATTTGTGATAAGTGGTTGTAATACTAGTCTTTTTGATTTATAAACGTTCCTGGATGTTAACTTAAATGTTACTAAATCTAGTGTTAAGTAAATGTGGAAATAGTATTAGCGGCACATATGATTTCCATTCATGACGAACAACTCTTTTACAAACTATTATTTGATATTAGAATTTACATGACAAAGCGAAAATAGTTAGTTCTACTACTTTACTTTTTAAAAGTAATAGGCCTATCTCGACATGCAATGTAGATCATAATGTACAACCTGAGTATCAAATTATTCGTATATAAAATCTCTATAGTTAAAAATCGTTTTAAAATCTGTCTCTCTTAATCGAAGGATTTGGTGAAGGAAGGGGTTATGTAACAAAACACCATTTTGTTACATGTTATTTTGATTAATTTATGTTCATAGTTTTTATTTTTTACCCTTTAATTTATCCAGAAAATTCTACATAGCCCGTTCATCTTGCTCATGTCTCTTTTCTAGTTTTGAAATATTCAGATTTTGCTACCTATCACTTCTGCGCATAAATTCTTCATCCAAAGAACTAGATTGTTTTTTGTTTTTTTAATGTGACATATCCCCTTCATCCACCAAATCCTTCAATTATGTTAAATAAATTTTATATAAAAACTTAGCATCATTTATAATTGGTTATAAAATCAGCTGTTTCAAAAACTGTCGTAAATTGTTTGTTATAAGATATAATAATTTAGTTTCATTGCTAACATTCTTAAACTGAATATTATAAGGTACCCGAATATGTGTAATATAAATGAGAAGTGTTTCAATATTATTGGTGAAAGCATTATTTTCTAGGTTACCATATATGGTTTAATATCGCCCCACCTATTTCAGGTATCATTGGGCAGTTTCAAGCTCTGCTAATCTTCTATCTAATTGCTTATTTACTGTTGCTTGAAACTTTTAAGTAATTTTTTTTGTATTTAAGTAAAAAACGACTACATAATTAATAGTTTAAACTCATGGTAAGCGTTTTTTTCTTGTAATATTCTCAAATTGAATTCAAGAGACTATCATTAAAAAGAAAAAAATTATTCTTTTTTATTTATTCTGACTCGTTCCGATGCATGTTGACATCAAAATTAATTCATTATCCCTTAAGTGTTTGTATTGATGTTAAGATTATTATAAGATTGTAGGTGTATGTTTTGTGATGATAATTTTTTTTTTTTTTTTTTTTTCACTTGTTCTGGTTTTCTCTTATGTTATATATTAGAATGGAGTTTTTATTATTTAGATTTAGTTTGGTATAACATGAAAACATATAAATGTTGCAGTGTTTCAATTACTATTATAAATGTGTGTGTTTATTTATGGTGTTGTTTATTTTATTGTAAAAATCCTATTATCCTATTAATTATTGGTGTGGATTGAATGTACTCCATGATGAGATGTAGTCCATGAACCTCTAAATCCCTGTTCAAAGTAATATTAACTTCTGTTTACCTTCTAATATTAAAATGAGAAATAATGAAGTGGAAATAAGAAAATATCAAAATTTAAGACACTAAATCAATTTTGAATTACCATTAATTAAATCTAGAATTAATACAATGCTAAACCACCAATAAAGTTAATTCCTGATAAACTTTCTGTCAAAGAAGTGAAAATAACAAATTAGAGCTCTTTAATATTGCAAATATGCTATGTCCAGCAAATTTTCATATTTTATGAGATATAAGCGAAAAAATGAAAAGAGTGCACAAGTTTCGCGGTTTTTCAAGTACTACAAAAAAACCTTTTGGTTTTGAGGGTTGCAAACTTGGATTTCAACTACTCTTATGAGCCCTAACAACATATTAAAAAATGTTGGAGAAACCTTTTTTTATTAACTTTTCGGGGCAGTTTTTCGCGACATAAAAACCGGCCTGGCGGCATGTTTCCGACGGCTTTCGCCTGCCAGACCACTTGATTCGTGTGTAGAAAAGGATACTCTAAAAAAATGAGACCAAATTAAAGAAAACACCTTTTCAATTATTATTTGCTATTTTGGGCGATTTCAAGCGTTCGCCACACCGTGTTCTGACGGATACAGGCTGCCAGACCACGATATATCATTTCAAGGCGGATGATACTATACAGGGTGTCCCGAATTTAAATGGCAAAACTTCAGGAACTTATAACAAACAAACAAACTTTATTTAAATTTCGGTTCAACACTTATTGTTATCCACGAATTGTTGGAAGAAAGGAAAATGTTATAATCCAAGTAAATCTTGGTAAGCCCTAGGCTTTAGTCTTCTTGATATTGAGTTTCCAAGGTTATACTCCACAGCTCCAGACGTGACGTGGAGAAGCTCATGGTGTCGCCTTGTGAGCCTGTTAAAGACCTCTTCGAGTCGATCAACTCCCAGTTCCCGGTGAAGCTGGGAATTCCTTATAAGCCAGGGTGCGTTAACCGCCATACGCAGTATTCTGTTTTGAAATGTCTGTAGTCTCTTTTTGGTTGATTTTGAAGTGTTGTACCAGACAGGACAGGAGTATGTCAGTAGGGGCCGCAACATGGTTTTGTATACTAAGATAGCAGTTCTGTGTCGAAGTAATGATTTTCTGTTTAAAAGAGGGTACAGAACTTTAAGTCTTGCGTTAGCTTGTTGTAAGATGTAGTTAGTGTGTAATCTCCAAGTCAGTCTGGTGTCAAGGTGTACTCCTAGGTAACGCACTGCCTGGTCTTTAGGATTCCAGGGGACTGGGAGGTTATCGAGTCGAAGTGTAATCAGGTCAGTGATGTTGAAACGACGTAAGGTGAAGATTTTCGCTTCTGTCTTCGATGGGTTTAGCTGAAGTTTCCACTTCCGGAACCATATCGAGACACCGTTGAGGCCACTCTGAAGTTTCCTGATGGCTTCGTGAAGGTCGTTATCTTGGGACAGGAGTGCTGTGTCATCAGCAAATTGAGCCATAATTGTGTCCTCATCAAATTGGGGAATATCTGAGCAATACAGATTGAATAAAATAGGACTGAGTATGGCCCCTTGGGGTACTCCGGCAAGGATAACTTTTCTCTCACTGATAGAATTGTTTATTCTTACCTGGAACGTCCTGTTAGTCAAAAATGATTTTATGATGCTGAAAAGGTAGAGCGGAGGCCAAGTCTTCTTCAGCTTGTGCAGTAAACCACGGTGCCACACCGTGTCGAACGCTGCTGTCACATCTAGGAATACTCCCGTGTTATATTTTTTTGCCTCAAAGCCACGGTAAACTGCTTCGACGACTCGTCGTTGGACTTGGTGTGTTGCCGAGTGGTGGGGCTTGAAGCCAAACTGATGTGGGATTACATCGTTGTCTTCTAAATGTGAGCGGAGACGCTTCTCAATAATCTTCTCCAGTAATTTCCCCAGTGTGTTGAGGAGACTTATTGGACGATAACTGTCTTGTTCGTGCTTGGGCTTCCCCCTTTTCAGGAACTTATAGGGGACCGAAAAACAAAGACAAAAAGTCCTTTAGAGATTTGCTCGTTTTTGCTTAGTTTTAGTGAAAATCGCAAAAAAGAAACAAAACAAGTTTTCATTTAATACTTATTTATTTATATTTATGTTATGTTCTTTTTGATGTAAATATTTCTCAAAATGTTGTCCTCTTGCACCAATGCAAGCATTACATCTAGCACTGACTTGATAAATTTCAGCTAAACATTGTTCTGATGATATTTGGTGCACTGCATCTATGATTCGGTCTCTTAATTGCTCTCTTGAGTTGATTGACACCGAATAAACTTTCTGCTTCAAGGTTCTCCATACGAAGAAATCCATGGGTGTCATATCAGGTGATCTGGGTGGCCAAGGTACTACTCCTCCACGTCCAATCCATCGTTGTGGATAATTTATATCCAACCAAGCTCGAACAACTCTGCTATAATGAGCTGGACATCCATCGAGTTGGAACCACATTTCAGTCCGCTGCTGTAAGGAAATGCCATAATTAGAAAAGTCGTTCTCCAAAAAATGTGATACCATTCAACCTTCCAGGTACAAAATATGGTCCCACCTGTAATCCGTTCCAAATTCCAAGCCAAACACGTTAATAGCAAATTCATGCTGAAACCTATTCTCTCTAATAGCCCTGGGATTTTCAAGAGCCCATACATGATGATTTCGTTTATTAACAATTCCTCCTCTTGTAAAGGTAGCTTCATCGGTCCATATAATTTTTAATGGAAATAAATTATCATCGCGAATTTTGTCAAGAAACCAGTTACTAAAATTCAATCTCTTGACATAATCTTGAGGTAATAAATTCTGAACTTTTTGAAGATGGTATGGGTAGCGATTATCACCTTTCAAAGTTCGCGATATTGCTAACGCAGCAGATGCTCTTCGGATGCTAGTCTCAGGATTGTTATCGAAGTGGCGTTGGACACAATTTATAATCTGCTCTTATTGCTGCCTGGAATTGGTCGCCTTCATTACATATTAAGAATGACCCAGTCTCTCGTAGTCTATTAAAAGTTAACGAAAAGACTCGTCGATTAGGCACTCTTCTATTTGGAAATCGGCGCGCATACTCACGCACCGCTTCTATAGCATTGCTGTTACAGAAACCATACACAAAAATCATATCAGCGTATTAAACATTAGAATATGTATGCGGCATTGTGGCTGATGCTATTCACACAAAAATATCTGAGTAACTAACTGAAGACTGATTTAGGAATTATAATCCTAGAAGGAAGACAAAATGTAAACAAATAAAAGAATGTAAAGGATGACATTAAGTGTTTACATATCTCACTCACTGCCTAGCCTGACGAATTTTGAAAGGTGATAATCGCTACCTGTAACATTTTTGTTTTGTTTCTTTTTTTGCGATTTTCTCTAAAACGAGCAAATCTCTAAAGGACTTTTTGTATTAGTTTTTCGGTCCCCTATAAGTTCCTAAAGTTTTAAATTTAAATTCGGGATACCCTGTATAATGGATTAGGAAACAAATTCATGCCTTTCCAATTAAATTTGCATGTGGCGGGCTTCCGGTCTATAGGTCTTTTCATTTCAACTTCACACTATTAAGAATGTTTTACAAAGACCAAAATTGAATGGCAATCTTACAAAGCAACAAGGTCTGGGCTATATGGTAGAAGCATCAAAACTTTCCTGGCAAACTCTAAATTTTTGCGGAGTCAATAGATATTCGTGTGGGTAAAGGAAATGCGTTGTCTTACGTCAAGTCTATGACTGTTTGTTTATTATTATTATTATTTATTTATTTATTTCTTGTATGTTTGTCACGCGATTATTCCGTCATTTATGAATGGATTTTGATGATTTTTTTTTTTTTTTTTGTTATAGGAAAGAACTATCGATAAATTTAAACTCGAAGTGAAGCGTAAGGATCGAACTGGTTGGTGTAGCGCGGGTCAAGCCAGTTTGGTGGCGGCTCGTAAGCCGACCGTTACCAAAAATAATATTTTAATTACTACGAAACAAAGAGCATCAAAGAACAATCAACGAAATTATCGATACTTATATACCTTTTCATAATTTATGATCAATTATTTTTGAAGTCGGAACTAGCCGAGAAGGGTAGTTTGACGCAGGTTCGTGAGGGCTGGCGACGTTAAAACCGAGGCGCCACCGCGAACGGACTTGACTTGACTTGAGTGGACATGACCGGACCAGACCGGTGTGGGGATGCGCCACCGAGAGTTGACTTGACTTGAGTTCAGTCAGTGTAAGACAGCTGAGATAAACGCAGTACACTGTTTGCTAAGTGAAGAATCGGATTCGTCTGATTCGGAGTACGATTTTATTTTAACATGTGTAGCAGTATCGCATGTTCTCGATATAGGAAGTGGCTATGCGAATCTGTGAAGTATCCCAAACTTTTGATGTTTTAATCACATTCCTGTATTATTGCACATATCACATTGCAATTAGCCTCTGAAGTATTATATATTATTGGCTGCTCCCTCACCAATTCTATGAGCTTCTCCTCAACACTCATTTTTTCTGGAATATCACTTAAAGCTGCAAAGAAAAACTGTGCACAGAGAGAGAGAGGTTAGATTGGGCTGGCTGGTGGTAGGGGAGGGGGGACCTGAGTCAGGTCCCAACCCAAACCAAACCGGAGCCGACCGGAGTCAGGTGGCAGGATCCAGTCCAGTCCAGTCAAGTCAGGTCGCGGTGGCGCCGTCCCCACTGATATCAGCCTATTGGGTTGCAGACCGGACTCAAGTCAAGTCAAGTCCGTTCCCGGTGGCGCCTCGCCTTAACGGTTACGCCTTAAGTGCTTGACAGTTTATCAACTTTCTTTCGATTTCTGTTTGTTTTAGTAGTCTCGATTTCTCTTTGTTTTGAAGTAGTTAAAAGATTATTTTTTTTTTACTTTTTGGCTCAAGTTTGTTTAATCTTGAAGGCGGTTTTTGCTTTTTTTTTTTTCTTTGCTAAAAATTAAGTTTATGTAGAAATAAGATTAGTCTCCTAATTCCAAGGAACATACGGTCATTAGCCGCCACTATTTACTACATTTCAGGTTTTTAATACACAAACAGATAATATTAATTTGTAACGCCTTATCACTTCGTTATCATATCGAGACATAAAGTAAACAATGAGCCATCATCACAATATTTTTTTTACTCATTTATTATTTTTTTAAACCCCTCTTCCAAAATGACCCCTTGTGGTTTTACTATTATTATGAGCATAATAATAATTTCCTACTCCTCATCATTTCTGGATATGAAATAAACTAAAAATCATCGCTACGATATTTAATACACTCATGTTTTATTATATTATCAAGTTTACTGTTATATTGCAATTGAGTATTAGTATTTTAAATCTATAAAACAATGGTTCCCAACAGGTGGTCCGCGAGCTGTCGTTGAACAATGTTTCGTCAGAAATTTGACTTGCAATTACAGTTTGTAGTCAAGAATAAATCAGTGTTACCAAGATTTACCAATGAGAAACAAAAGAAGGCAGGCGAAAGAGACACACCATTATAGAAAGAAAGAGCAAATTTTAAATATATTTAATCATTTAAATGTTGATTTATACTTGCTTAATTATATATAACAGCCTTTACAGGTAGCCAATCACTCACACACACACATAAATAAATAAAGGCTTAGCGAACCCGAAGGTTCGATACCGACACCTCCCTCCAACCCAATCCCCCAAAACCCTTATCTCCTAGATCCTGATGCAATCCTCCCATCTACGCTATGGTGTACACCTCGGTCGTTTACCCGACAGCTCAAAACTGATTACTTATCTCGGGATTCGGTCATTGCTAAACCCAACGACTTTACATGCCCTTGAATATTTTTTGTTGGGAAATCTTGCTATAAAGTATTATATGGGGGTAAGTATATTAAAAGTATTGAATTGTTGAGCCGAAATGCGAGGGTTTAAGACTATGGCGAAAAATGATTAAGTTTATTTTCAAAACAATACTTACATTTGATCAGATTGTGCATAACAAGTTAAGTTTGTTAATGGTTTGAAGAGTTGCTGTATGTAGAAGAATTGAGTATAAATGTCTTGTTTTTTTCTTAATTAATCTTCATTTTAGAACTGTCTCTAACATGTACAATGTTTTATCATCATCACTGCCAATGTGATGAACATAAAAAAAAATTAAAAAAAACTCAATCTCTGGCTAACTGGTAAAAACAATAGAATATGTGTCTATCTATAACCTACTTTTATGCATTGCCACTATGTCGTCTGCTGGACTTGTGAACCCATCAGTCTTTGTATCCGATCCCAATCAACTGCTATTACGTTTCAAAAGCGTTCTCATTTTTTCCCTTCATTTCATCAATTTACATTTTAGAAATAAAATAATCAAATTACTTAAATTAATAATTAAATTACATTAATAATTTAGGTGAATAAAACAAAGTGTAGGTAGGATTGGGCGATAGTCGATAGTTAGCACTATCGATAAGCCTATACTATCGGTTGAGAACTATCAATTGCTATCTAAAAAAGCTATTCAATAAAAAATTTCAACTAACTTAATTAAATTCAATTATTTTCTTACTATTTGAAATTTGCAGAGTTATAAATTATAAGATTATATCATAAAGATGAGAGAAAAAAACTAATTGTTTGTTTGTTTATTTCGTTTAACGCCACTTTATGCTGCTATGGCTAATCGGACGATGCTACGGTGGGAGTCCTAAATTTTGCCTATCCAGGTATAATTAGGATAGGGATCTTTAACGAGTACCTGACATCGCACAGGCTGGGGACCCCCATTTTACGTCCCTTCCGAAAAACGGCATAGCTAAGGATTTGGGTCTTTTGCACTTCTTCTCCGCATTTAATTCTGAGTTTATTATCATATGTTACGAGTAACCTTCCCAAATGTAATAACATGCCAATGAGAGATCGCTTGATTGTTCCTCCTCCTTTTCGATTTCGGCCATCTTTGGACCACGTTCAACAAATCACTCCTTGATACTCCTTCCCTTCTTCTTCTTCTCCTCCCAATACTTCCTCATCATTTCCGAATGGTGCTTCCTCCGTTCCTCCGACCACTTGCGATTCTCACCTCTCTCCCTCCTTTCCTCTGGGAGTGACTGAATTTCATTAATTGCTTTTCTAAATAATTTTCTATTCGAAATTAATTGTTGGGTGATGTTGAGTGAAGACAGATCCCTTCTTATCTCCTGTATCCATTTGTTGAACGTTTTTCTCTCTTCGGTTGCTGTGTTCAAAAATTTTCTTTGTCAATCTTTTCTCATCCATTCTTGTTAGGTGTCCATAGAAGGTCAGTCTTCTTTTTCTCATTGCGACACTCAATTTCTCTATCATTTCATAGATTTCTACATTGCTCTTCAGCCTGTATCCTTCTTCAGTTTTTCTTGGTCCCAAAATCTTCCTCAAAATTTTTCTTTCTTTCTTCTCCATGTTTTCCATTTCCCCTTTTCTGTTAAGAAACAGGCACTCAGAGGCATACAGGCATTCAGGTCTAATAACTGTTTTGTAATGTCTCAATTTAGCTTGAATAGAAATGCTTTTTTTTGTTGGATATGTCTTTGCTTTTCTGAAATGCAAACTCCATTTTTTTTGCCCTTGCTAGGTTTGCTGCCTTGTCTAACGCATTCGATTGAATTATTTCCCCCAAATATTTAAATTTATTTACCCGTTTAATGGTGCCATATTTAGTAGTTAATTTATTTCTGTAATTATTATGATTAGAGATATATTCTGTTTTTTCAAACGAAATCTGTAGACCCGCTTTAGCTGCAACTTCATGTAGTTCCTCGAGGTAGATCTGAGCTATTTCCTCATTTTCTGTAATTATTGCCAGATCATCTGCAAAGGCTAAACAGTTCACTTTTATGTTTTCCCTTTTTGTACCTATTCTGATGTCATTCTTAGTATCTTTGAGTTCTTCTTTCCATGTTCTCAGGACCTTTTCCAGTACACAGTTAAAGAGAATTGGTGATAAACCATCACCTTGTCTGACGCCTGTCTTAATTTCAAACTCTCTGGAAATCTCACCCATGAATTTCAATTTTGATGTAGTATTTGTTAAGGTTTGTTTGACAATTTGAATTGTTTTGTTGTCAACCCCAAATTCTTCCAGCACTTTGAATAAGGTTTCTCTATCAACAGAGTCGTAGGCTTTCTTGAAGTCTACGAATAAAATTACAAATTTTTGACACCTTGAGATCCTATATCGGACTAAGGTCTTTAAATTGAATATTTGTTCAATGCAGGATCTACCACGTCTAAAACCTGCTTGATATTCACCTATTTCTCGATCAAGTATTGGCTCTATGATTTGTAGTAGCTTTTTAGACAAAATTTTGTACCCTACCGGTAAAAGAGAAATCCCTCTATAGTTATTAACATTCATTTTATCACCCTTTTTATGTAGAGGGTGTATCAATGCACATTTCCACTCTTCTGGAATTTTGTTTCTGTCCCAAATTGTTTTAAACAAATGTTCCAACACATGTGGGAGGTTGGGATCCATTATTTTTATGATTTCTGCCACAATCGAATCTTCCCCGGGCGCTTTGTTATTTTTGAGACTATGGATTATGTGTTTAATTTCGTTCGCATCTGGAGGTTTCGAATCAGTGTTAATGGTTTTGGGGGTGTCAAAAATCATCCTTTCCTTGGGGGCTTCACAATTCAGTAGCTTCTCAAAATATTTTGCTAAAATTTCACAGTTGGTTTTGTTCGTCAATCCCAACTTATTGTCTTCATCTTTAAAGCAAAGACTTGGAGGTTGGTATTTGGTTAATTGCTTTTTAAATGTCCTATAGAAACTTCTAGTGTTGTTCTTTTGAAAATCACTATCCAGTTCTTGCAGTTCGTTCAGGAATTGTCCTTGATTGTTCCTATTATTAAATAAAAAACAAAAAAAATTATTTTATTATTTATTTAAATATTTTATTAAGCGTTTTATTATGTGAAACGGATAACATAAGAGGTAGGTAATGTTGCTAAGAAATCATATGTTTAATTATAACCTGACAAGTTATAATATTAGCTCTTAATAAAATAATTAAATAAATAATTAATTTTTTTAAATTTAATTATTAAATAATAGGAACAATTCAAACGATCTCTCATTGACATGTTATTACGTTTGGGAAGGTTACTCGTAACATATGATAATAAACTCAAAATTAAATGCGGTGAACAAGAGCAAAAGACCCGTTAATTTAATTTAATTATTACTTTAAGTAACTTGATTCTTTTAATTCTTAAATGTGCATTGGTAAAATCCGTAGATTATGGCATTTCTGCTCTCCTTTGGCTTAATCTTTGAGTAAACCCTTGAGCTCTAGGAATTCCGAATTCAATTTCAAAAGAACACTGGACAGAGACAGATCAGCATAATTCCGAGAGTTTCAAAACTTGAGGTAGTAAAAGAGATCTACCGATAGTCGACACTATCGATAGTGACCATCGGCATGACAACCGTAAGTGTAGGGCCTCAGCACAAAAGAAATACCCATGTCAAAAAATTGGAAGATTCTGTCATGAGTGGCATGATGAGGAGCATTTCCCAGTGGAGAGGTTCCATCTATCTTGTTAATAATATTTCATTTTATTCAAGATCTCTCATTCAGCTCCTTTTCAATCTTCTACGGATACTGTTGAGCTTCGTTCTTGTGGACACGTCATGTACGAGTTTTTTAGGGATGATCTTGAAGCATATTGTGAAATCTTTTGTAGTAGATATGGATGTGTTCTTTGATGGTAAGCATGTCCGCGTGCTGAGTTATGTTACTGAAGTACCAAGGCGCTTGTGTGGTTATCCTAAAAGTATAATTTCGTGTTCACTTGTGTTTAAATAAATACATAGAAAGTAATGGTTTCCTGCAGGAAGTTTATTGGAAACACGTATGACGAATCTTCACGAACTCCTGAAGGCGCGAGATAGATATCTTGCTGTTTTGCGGGTCTGAAGACTTCGTTGGAGTCGTGTTAGGATACTAGTACTCTTGTTGTTTTATTAAAATATCGATATTTCATGAGTAAGTGGCGTTGAAAGTATTAACATCCTTTCCAATTCCAATAGCAGATGTCAGTACGAAATGTTACTGTTACTAAATATTAATCATTAAAATAATGATCATTCTATTAATTACTAGCTGAAAGCACCCTGCTCCGCTACGGTTTAATATCATTAGGATTAAGGACAACTTAAATTAGTAAAAGTTAAGATTAACGTTGATAATTATTATTACTTAAATAAACCTAAAGAATTACATTCTTAGAATAATTTCAATAAGTAAATTTGACAATTTGCAAAAGTTAATTTTATATTATTTTGATAGTTCTCCAGTGAAGCTTCGAGGCAGAACTACCATCTTACCCAGCTCTGATACCAGACCATCAGCTTTTCTTAATAAGTAAATAAGGCTCTTCGCTCCACTAACATTTAGACGTAAAAATTAGCTGCAGACACAGTTTTCTTAAGTAATGTATTGGAGTTTGGGTCACGCTGAGGGATGTTAATACTGTACCTTTCTTCTCCATGGTAGAACATGATACGATACTAAAGAGAATCATACACTTGGTAGAACTATTGATTCTTATCTGTTTTTTGTCCCTACATCGAACTGGCCTTACATGTCATCACCAGAGAACATAAGTCTTTTAACCTCCTCTTTAACATAAGTCTTTTAATAGCTTCTCTTCACGAAACAACTCAAACTTGTAAGTTGTAAGTAACCTCTGCAGC
This sequence comes from Euschistus heros, assembly GCA_003667255.2. NCBI lineage: Eukaryota > Metazoa > Arthropoda > Insecta > Hemiptera > Pentatomidae > Euschistus > Euschistus heros. The sequence continues at coordinate 3,375,339 of RCWM02000015.1, forward strand.
AACCATGAGTTCACAGAAAGTACCAATATTATAAGGTTTCGACATCGATCGTAGTTTTGTTTGTTTACAACTATAAGGAACTTAAACGGTGGTCAAAGTTTACGGCTTAAAGATCTAACCTATTTTTTAACTTAGCTTATATCCAAATACCATATGATAATTAATCTTTAATTATTCACCCAATAAAAATTGAAATCGCATTTTTCGTAAATTAGCCGCGATCCAGGCCGATTTTTTAAAATTCCTTTCTTAGCGAGCACCTACGGCCCTAGAGGAATCTACATATCGAATTTCATTCCAATCCGTTCGGTGGTTTCTGAGATTTCGTGTTAAGTGAGTGAGTGGTATTTTACAAATATATAATAGATTATTTTAATTGTTCACGATCTATTTTTAAACGTTTTGAAAGCAATTGTATAATATTTAAAAATAGTAATCCATTGATAAAACAGCATATCAGTTACTAATCTTTTCAAAACGTTATTAACTGGCGTTAGTCTTCCCGACTGCTAGAGGTATCTAACACACGGTACGTATGTTCACTTTTAGTATAACTGATAAAAATAATGTGAAATATTCAACGAATATTTAAATTTTTAACACGGTTATTTCCTTTGACTGGGGTTTATACTGTTTTGGTGTTACTTTTTTTTTTCACCCTCAAAAACGTAAGACTTTGACACGTTCTTGCTCTGTTGGTGATGCTGGGATCGAAAATTCGCCTGTAGTTTTCTTATCAGAAATTTAATGGAGAATACTTTTTGTTATATAACTTTTGTTACTATGGCCTACCATTTAGCAGCTATATTGGTTTGAATGAAATAAATCCCGTTTGAAACCACCTATTGTCTCTCATCTTTTTTTATTTCGAATAATCATAATTGTTGTTTAAACGAAACGTCACTTTATGCTGCTATTGCTAATCGGACGATGCTATGGTGGGAGTCCTAAATTTTTCCTATCCAATGATAATTAGGATAGGGACCTTTAACGAATACCTGACATCGCACAGGCTCGGGACCCCCATTTTACGTCCCTTCCGAAGGACGGCATAGCTAAGGATTTTTTACTCCCTTTAGAAAATCCTAAGGTCATCTGCCGGGCTGCGAACCCGCGATCTTGGGTTTAGTAATCATAATTGTTAATTTGGGTCTTTTGCACTTGTTCCCCGCATTTCATTTTGAGTTTGTTATCATATGTTTGGGTTACGAGTAACCTGCCCAAACGTAATAACATGACAATGAGAGATCGTTTGATTGATCCTTGTATAATTAAATAAAAAATGATTTAATTTAATATTTATTTAAATATTTTATTAAGAGTTAATATTATAACTTTTCAGGTTATAATTAAACATATGATTGCTTAGCAACATTAACTACCTCATATGTTATCCGTTACACATAAAATATTTAAATAAATAATTAAATAAAATTTTTTTTGTTTTTGTAATTTTTTTGTTTTTTATTTAATAATAGGAACAGTTTTAATAACAGGAAAGAAGCCTTTCAATAAACGCTAAGATAAGGCACTATAATACAGTCGTCAAACCGGTTATACTATATGGAATGGAAACATCTTCCCAGCCTAAGGAAATTGTTAGCCATAGAAAGAAGGATACTTAGAAGAATTCACGGACCAAAGAAGACAGAAGAAGGCTTTAGGTTGAGACCTAATAAAGAAATTTACAAGGATATAAATGATCTGGAAACAGACATAAGAATAAGGAGATTAAAGTTCTATGGGCATATGGTGAGGATGGGCCCAGGAAGATTAAATAGAGAAATCTTCTATAAAATCAGAGGATACAAGAGTTCTGGGGGATATGTCAAACAGATAAAAGAGGAAACTGAGAAACTGGGAATAACAGACCAGGACTGTTTTGATAGGGATGAATACAGGAAAAAACTAAATGTAATCAAGGTTCTTGTGGGAAGGAAGGATGCGAGAAAAGGAATAGCGTGGACCGAAGAAAGAAGGAAGGAGCAATCGGAAAGAATGAAGAAAAGGTGGGAAGAGAGGAGGAAGGAGAGAAGTAGTAAGAAGTGAATGATATTCGCGTGGTCTCTAAGGCCGTTAGTGGAAAAAAAAAATTAAAATAAAATATGAACAGTCAAACGATCTCTCATTTACTTGTTATTATATTTGGGAAGGTTACTCGTAACATATAATAATAAACTCAAAATTAAATGCGGGGAACAAGAGCAAAAGACCAGTTAATTTAATTTAATTATTAGTTTAAGTAACTTGATTCTTTTAATTCTTAAATGTAAATTGGTAAAATCAGTAGATTATAGAGAGACACGTGCATGATCTATTGTTTTCCCTAGTCTGGGATAAATACGTAATGAATTTGTTATTCGAACTATTTTTCGTAGTTTCTTATAAATATGCAAGTCAGTTTGTAATTGGAACATCTGCTTGTCATGGTTACGTCATTGATCGTTTGATAACATATTCGGTTTTCAATTGTTTTTTAGATAACTCTCGAGTGTGTTTTATAGACTTTGCTTCAATCATTATCTTGCTGAATCAAAATGAAGGATTAATTAGTCTTTTCAAAAGAAAAAAAAATTAAAAGTTGGAGTTAAAACCTTTAAGACATTCAATTTAATAGACTTTTTTTCCCGATTTCTTCAACATTTAAAGCTCTAAGATGCCGATTAATTACAAAAGACTCATTTAAATTCCAGTAATTGGACCTACTTGGACATATAGAGTAGAGGGCTCCAATAGTTAGGAGTAGTTAGAAGATAAACATACTAAAATTTCCCACCCCTGGGGGTTGAGCTAACGGTGGGCGAGGGGAGAGATCCCATTTTTTGGTTTTCGATCGTATCTCGAAAACGGTGGACTCTAGAAAAATATGTTTCCAATTAAAATTAAAGCTATTTATATTTCCTATAAAATTGATTCTATGCATATTTGTCAAACTTGCAACGGTTTTCAAGATATTCGTAATTGAAAATCGATAATTTTCGAAAAAAAAAAAAATTTTACTTAAGTTTTTGTCAAATATTTGCTTCAAACCCTAGAAACATATATATGAAATTAAAATAAATTTAATGCTCTAAAACATCGATTTTTACATTTTTTCTGAGAAACGATCGTGGAAGGCACTAGAAGTAAATGTTTGACAAAAAGTGAGGTAAAAATTATTTTTTTGCGAAAATTATCGATTTTCAATAACGTATATCTCCAAAACCGTTTAAAGTTCGACAAATATTTATAAAATCGATTTTATAGGAAATTTAATAAACCTCAATTTTTATTTGAAACATATTTTTTTAGAGTCTACTATTTTCGAGATATAATCGAAAAACCCGAAAATGGGACCTTCTCCCCTCTCCCCACCGTTAGCTCACCACCCAGGGGCGGGGACTTTTAGTAAGTTTACCTTCTAACTGGTCCTTATGTCAAAAATATTTGCATATTTCATGCACTCCACACTCCTCATTTCAGCACTGACTGGACTACATCTCATTCATCCAAAACTCTCAATACTCCTTATTATGTCACAAACTTCTCCATAAAGAGCTTAATGTTAAATATTATGTTGATTTAGCCCAAACCAGATACCTATTCTTTGATAGTAAACTCCATAACCATTCAAATCCACTAGTGACAGCTTGGGTTAAATTCTATTCCCGACAACCTTCCGAGTTGTCTCATGGTTTTGGGAACTTCAAATAACGAATGATATGTTTTGGTGAACAATTTGTGAGAGACTGTGCAATTGAATGATGGTAAGAAAAGTAAAGTAATATTCTGAGTATTTGAGCGAAACGAGAAATATAAATTAATCCGATTAAACAATTCCAAGAGAAGCAAAGCAATTGAAACTTCCAGCAAAAATACCAATCAGTACCACAACTAACACCAGCTTTAGTCAATAAGCGGGGAAAAAAAGAATAGGATGAGTTCTGTACCCATTTTTCGGTTTCTATTAATATTTACGTTTGTTTTTGTCTTCTCAGAAACTATGCAGATAAATATGCAATTATAGTTCAAAATATGCATTTATGGCAAAATATGCTAAATTAATATAACTCAAATTGATTCTAAATGCCTTAAAACATATACATTTTGGTGGTATTAGATGTTTTAGTTGGCTAGGATAAATTTGCAAATGCATATATTCCACAGTCCTAGTGATAAGGTATTCTGGATGGGAGAAGGGTCTATCTATGTTACTCCTTATCTACTTTAGCTCGGATCAAATAAATAATTAGGAATGTGAGAGCAGATCAGGGCGGAATCACCAGCAAACAGTGGTTCCTTTAGGACCTGTACATGTAACTAGATCTTACTCTTTAATTTCCTCCTATAATTTCCTTAATTATAGGACTACTTCCGTTGTTATTCCATAAGGCTTTGATATGTATAAATGGATCAGTCTCTAATAAAAAAAAAAAAAAAAAAAAAAAACTATACAATATTGACAACTTTTAATTTATCTGTAGTAATATGAACAAAGAAAAAAAAAAAAAAAATTGTATATAAAATACTTTCTTATTAATTTCATCATGATGTTATTGAATTATTCTAATTTATAAATAAAATATCTATTATTAATTAAATTATTTTACATTAAACCAAAATAATTTGGTGGTCGGCAAGGATTTGCCTACTCTTTTTCTTTTCTCTCTAAATACAATTTCATGCTTGTGATATCTTTTTTCAAGTTCTAGGAAAAATATATATTTTCCTAAATTTTCAAATTTTTCCACTAAAACTATAATATCTCTAAACACTAAAATTACTGATATATTTTCAACCAATAACATATTAAAATCATAAAAAAATATTGTATGCTGTAAAATATTAAAATTTATCATAAAAAAATGTTTGAAAAAACAAAAACCTATGAGCAGATACCAACAGAACATTTTTATGATAACGTTTGAAGTTATTGAACAATAAAAAAAAATTCAGATTACAATAAATTGCGACTGAATTCAAAGAAAATTTGACAAAGCACACTTCTGATATGGAACAACTATATTTATTTAAAAAATCTTTAATGAAATATAAAATTTGTAAAAGAATAAAAGCAGTAAAAATTTTAAGTTATTTTTGTAAATAAAAAAAAAAAATATTAGAAGACTTCATTAGTAGATAATTTTAATATATAAATTAAAGAAAAGGTGAAACTATACAGGAATGTTAACTTTAATACAATAAATAAAAAAACTGGATTTAAATGTTCATCATATTTTTTATTTGTACAATAATAATAATAATAATAATACAAAAATAGTAGTGTTGATATATTGACATTAGCATAGAGCATATAGTTAAACAATTCCTTTCACTTTTCAGCCTTGAAGTTGGGTGTAAAACTCGTCCAACCGTAAAACTCATCGCATTGTTTCAAATTAAAGTGAATTTTAAGGAGATATGTTGTAAATATTGATTACATGATAAATCACATCTTTGTATTGTTTTTTTCTCAAAAACTTCTAAACAATAACTTTAATCCAAACAATTTAAGAGAATCGTAAAATAAAAAAAAACAGACCATTAAATAAAAAATGGATCTTTGTCTTTTTTGTTATATATTTACTGTAATTTTTAATGCATTTATTTTCATACAAAGGCAATTAAAAATGAAAAATAATTTAATGAACAATGTTTTAATAAAAAAAATAAAATAGATTAAAAATTGTTTAAACAACAGTTTATAACAATTAGTTTCATATATAAAGAAAAAATTGTTTGAATTAATTTGTTTACAAATTAAACTTATATTTATAAGATAATAGGAATAAATCAGAAACTTGAACCTTATTTATTCATCCACAGCTGTTAAATAAAAATTAAAAATCATCTGATTCCATAGGGCACATACAATCATTAAAGATCTATAAGGCATGAAGAAGTTTTGTTTTAAAGTAATAAAATAGTTTTAGGCAGGTGAACCAAGGAATACTGTTTGGTTTTGAAAAAAACATTATGATAAGAAAAAATCAATTATCCAAAGGATTAAGAAAAAAAAAGAAGTTACATAATGAAGATAAGATAACCCAATAACATAAAGTTGAAATTCTTCACCTCAGGTAGTATATATAATAATAAAACTAACATAGAAAAAAGAATGCCTTTTAGATAGTTACGTTATTATCATGAGGTTAAGTACATTATTATCCATTGTTGATTTTTTTTTGAGATATAAATAAGAAACATTCAATAAATACTTTTTTTTTTTCCTTTTTTTTCTTATTTAGGAAAATAAATACCTCTTACCTATAACTTACAGTGCCATGGTTCATAAATAACAATATAAAACATTATAGGGTAAACCAGGCAGCTATTGGCACCCTTAAGCAATATTCATATTATAAATATAGAATGAATAGGTCATTAAAGTTAAAATTCATAGTTATTTTTCCGTAATTACTATACTTTAAGCTAAACAAGAAACACCAAACATCATTTACCAGAATGCATTTTACAATATAGTGACAATAACTTATGTAAAATCAGTTATTGACACCCTGAGGATATATTTTATAAAACCGACTAAATGGAAAGTATCTTAACCCAGTTGAGTTGTGGGATTTAAAAGGAATTTTATTTTTTATTTTTTTTAATTTCTAAATTAGGGTGTCAGTATTTGTCTGGTTCACCCTGTGTGTATATACACACACATATATGTATATATACTAAATATTAATACTTATTGATTATTCATACAACACTGAATTTATATGTTCAATTATTTTGTTAATAAACCCATCAACCTGATCTATAGAGTTATTCTGAACGATATGATCCCAATTATCAAAATCGTCCAATCCACATTCCGTTTCTTGATCATCGATACCTAGAACATAATAATTTTTGGAATAAATATGAATATGGATTGTTACAATTATCAATAAAGTTGTCTCAGGGATACTTTTTTAAAATATTCATCAGATTAAGTCAAAGTTCAATCGATTCAAATATTTGATATTTTTATTCCAATCCCTTGGAAAACAAAATAAAAAAATAATCAATGTGTTTTAGTCCCCTTGAATTTTAAATTGTAGCAACTGCATCTTGCTCACCAAAACTTTATTTTTTAAAGTAAGGATTCCCTATTCTGTATAATCTGAAGGAAGAATTCCCCACTTTCCTTAATTTTAAATACTTCACATCTCTTATTGGACTGAACATACAAAGAACAGTCATTTATTTACACCCCCTGATTTATGCAAAATTAAACAATATCTGTTCTGATCTCCTCAGGGTGAAGAATTCTATTTAACTGTGGAGATTTAACCTTTGAAGATTTTATTTATGTGTAAGAGGTATCCACTGTTTTTCAACAAATAATGAACGGTTAGTCCGTAACGGTGAAAATGAGGAGAAAAATGAAGATCAACTACAAACGCACCACTTTGAATGAGACAACATGTAAACTGATTTCAAAGCTCTAAAGACGGAAATAATTGTTGATTACTTCTCAGTACTCAGTTTGTTCAGATTAACTGGTGGTAATTTTATATGTTCAACAGTGATAATTACATTAATAAAGAGAGAAAAAAAAATCTTCATACAAAATAAAATCACTTGTTTTTTTCAAAATGAACATGAAAATTAGTACTTCAGTTTTCATGTTTCTCAATTACATATCACATATCGTAGTACAAAAGTGACAAAACTCAAAAATCTGTATTAAAACAATGTAAAATTGCACAGTCGTTTATGAAACATCTAAAGAGTAGCTGAATTATCTTTTTATTCCAATGGAAAGTGTGATGTATCAGGTGGGATTTGAAGTTAATTTGATACATTTTTGACTTTTCCTAGAAGACTATTGAACCTAACCATGATGATAGCTCAAAAATACACATTTCTGAGTTGTGTCACATTTGAAATACATGAGCGATATGTACCATATATATGAATTATTTTGAAATGTGCATTATTGTATTTGAACTTCCATTAATTTAAACTTTTTCTTTGGTTCCTCGAGTTTTAAATTATAGAGTCTGCTGTATTACATACAACTCGAAAAATGTAAATTTTAGAGAACAGCTGATTCAATTTTTATATTTTTCAAAATGACAATTCTTTGTAATTATAATGGCAATGAATGAAATCTTTAAATAAATATTATAAACAGTTTTTTAGTATAAAAGTAAACGTCTAGTACTACAAATTATTCCAATGTTATTGTGCCAACATCAGAGGAACGTTTATTAACAGCATAGATAATCACTCATCAGAAATATTTGATTACTAATATGTTAACTTAAATTATGATTATACACTAAAGTGAAAATATCGATAAACGTTAAGGGTTTTAATTGATTTTAAAACCAATATAACACTTTAATCAAGAAAATAAAGATTTAAACTAAGCGTACCTTCAGTGAAAACCCAACCTCGCTCTCTTCTAATATTATTATCACACACTATACGAAATAACTTAATTTGTCCATAGCTATAATTTTCCTTAAACCATCTTATATCCGTTTTTCTTCGTGCATCACTCACAATCCAAATTGGGTAGTTTTCAGCTGAAATTTAGATAGAAATGTTTATTATAATTGTTTAGTTCTCATTTTATAAATTATCAATCGACTTTTACTATTGAATACAGTTTTATTTTATTTGTGACTATTCAGAAGTTAAGCATCCAATGATGAATTTTACATAGATTAATAGTAAATGACTGATTAAGCTTATAACACTTTTATTTGAAGAAAAATAAACGTAAATTGATAAAATACCTTGATCATAAAAAAATATTGTTGTTTATTGAAAGACTGAATATAAATATATTGTACCTCATACAATGTAGAAGACATAAATGAAAAATTCTACAGCGATAATAATAATTACATATTTTAATTTTCTTTCTCTAAAACATATAAAGTAAATAGTAAAATAGTGACAAAAATGTTTTAAGAAAGTTGAAACATATAATTATATTACAGTAAATTTATGATGTATGACATGAACAGTGAGGAAAATAAGATATATCCGTTTGAAATAAATGTTAAAAAGTTGAATTGGTGATACCCCTAGCTATCAATAGTAAGCAACCAAACTGTTAAGACCTTATTTTAGATTTAACACTATTTTCTATGACATTATTAACATATTCAAGATAGTCTGATCTAACAAAATAAACGTATTTCACACTACACTAACTAATCATTCACATGTTTACATCATTCACACATAAAAACACATCCATACATACATAATTGTTAGCTAGTAAGTATGAGATTGGTAAACATAATCATGCCTTTGCTCATCTCAATGGCTGCTCGACAAAAAACACCATAGTCCTCTTCCCGAAGTTTCTCACTCCATTCTATCATCATCTTCCGATGTGTTTCTTTATATTCTAAAGGACTCATCAAATCTTGAAAATCTAAATTAAACTTTTCAGCATGAAGGTTTTTGATCGGTGCTGAAAGTTTAATGATAACAGCAATCTCATGTTTCAACCTGAAAGAAATTAATGTTTTTTTGTTTTTTTTCTATCAAAATTTCTTGACAAATGTCTTGAGTTAAAATATTTATTTAGTATAAGTTTTGAATACTAACTTGTCATATAATCTGTCGGTAACAAAGTCTTTACCACTTTTTCTCTTACCACTAAAAATATATATGCATCTTGGGTTGGGAATCATTGAAATATAAGTAGAAAGGTTTCCTTTGCAATGTTTTTTGTCTTTATCACGAACCTAAAATGCCCATAAAACAGATATAATCACTTTCCAGTTATTTAAAATTCCTTTCATGCTTTGATAAGTAATCTGTTGTCATATAGGTCATATATTTATTTTAGTTGATTCTCAGCTCTTTCTTATATATTTATATGTTTTTATTTTAGGTTAATTACATTATGCGACCATAAATACTTTAAATTAATACAATAAATGTTACTATGAAAGTTTTGAAGTCTTATCAAACTATTCGTATGTATTATAGATCAGTAACGAGCCGATATCATTTCACTTATTTTATATTAATTTAATAGCGAAACAATTTTTTTAAATTTCTTATGTTTATAAAGGTTATGTATTTAAGTTTATTTTAACTTATATTTAAATAAGTATTTGAATCTTGGCAGCATTGCATACCGGTATTACTCACCCCACTCTATATAAATTCACCCCTTCTCCGTCGGCTAATACAATCTCATTGACTTGTGAGTGCCGGTCACTTGTTCGTTCCCGTTGAACCGTTATAAAGGTAAATGTGATTAAAGTGTTTTGTTTATAGTTATCATTAGGCTTTATTCCTTTGTTTTCACTTAGCTAGTCTTATGAGATATTTATATTTTCTTACGAACTCAAATCCTATAAGAGTGTTCAGTTATCGGCTGGTTTCGATGAAGTGATTTGTATGTTGTGATTCACATGTTCATTCCGAAATGTTTAAAACCCAGGAGGTACTGTTTCACGGATATATATTTTTTTTAAATTGTAATACAACAAATTGTGTAACTAGCGATAATTATCGTGTTCCGGGTAATGCACTTCAAATGACCTTGAGTCAGAGACTATTAGGAACCTACTTTTTTTTTCTTTTTCTTATCTTTAGCGGAAGTCGTGTCTAACATTTCTTTATTTTCAGTCCCTGTTGTATACTATTTTTTAGAAAAAAAAAGAAAAAAAATCTTATTACTCCCATTAACCAGTATCTAATACCATTACAATTTCATGTATTCACACATTATCATGAATACTCGACTGTTTGATTTTACTTTCATTGTATGCATCTGTTTTTAAAAAAACTGTTCTGTATTTTTTAGATTATTAGCAACATGTCTGAGCTCCAGATTCAAAAACGTGCCCCCGATTTCTCTGGAACTGCTGTGATCGATGGAGAATTCAGGGATATCACTCCTGAAATGTATCGTGGAAAATACATAGTTCTCTTTTTCTACCCCTTGGATTTGTAAGTTTTTATTACATTATTTTTTTATATTACTATGTTTTTATGTCATATAGGCAATTTATTGTAATGTTTCATCATTATGACTGATCTGTAATGTTAGATTTATCTTTTTCTTTTTTTTCTAGCACCTTTGTTTGCCCTACAGAGATAATTGCTTTCTCTGACAGAGTTGACGAATTTCGTCAAATCAATTGTGAGGTGATCGCTGCTTCATGTGACTCGCAGTTTGCCCATCTTGCATGGGTAAAAATGCCAAGAAAGATGGGTGGGCTTGGTGAACTCCATATCCCTCTGCTCTCCGACAAAGCAGGACGTATTGCTCGCTCTTATGGCATTTACAACGAGGAGACTGGTGTACCATTCAGGTAAATATATCTATATTTTCGTTTCCTCTCATGTAAGAAGGTAATTTAAAAAGAATTTGTCATATTTTCCCTAACATTATGCCCTTGTTTTCCTGTTTGCATCATCAGGAACATTCTTTCATCAGATTATGTCTGGGAAAAATGCTCAAGGTGATTAGTCACCATGGCATCATCTTTACAAGGAATTATAATTATATTTTATAATGAAAGATAGTAATGTAATATTACAATGACATGACATGACTTTGTATTTTACTAGCCGAAATTATTAATTATGCTAATGACAACATTTGAATAATACCATTATTAATTGAGCAGATTACATAATAGTCTGGATTGATTATGTAACTAGGTTTGCCTGTCTGCCATTAAGATTAGTTGAAATTTTGCCTTGAACTATCATGTTTATGTTTACCAACTTGCTTTATCTAAGTGCTTCGTTCAGTTTTGAAATCATAATTTTATTTTTTTTTTTATTTATTGTCTGTATTGTCTCTAGTGGTGTATTAAATACTGTTCCATTACTTTTTTCATAATTATGAAATTTTTGAAGTATAAGTTAAGTAGGAAAATAATATTTTACTTACATTTTTTATTTTTTAACGGTAATTTTATTAATATACAAAATATTTCACAGACCAAGTCTAAAGAATGGGATTTAAAAAAAAAAAAAAATTATGTACATTATTACATGAACAGTGGATTATAGCTGTAACCTGGTCTATTATTCATCTGGTACCAATCTCTGGTTAGCCTAAAAATGTATAATGGATTGAAATATCAGTTGTAATTGGTCAGTACTGATGAAACTTGATTCCAGGTTTCTGATTGGCTAAATAATAATGTTTTATTGGTTAGCAAAATCCTATTTACTGTTTAAATGTGGATTTCTGTGGCTATTATAAAACATTATCTAATTATAGTCATTGGAAAGACATTCTTAATTCTTGATGTTTACATAATTTAATGTTATGTATTAGGTCAATTGTTTCAAATATTCAATGTTTTTTTGTCACTAATGTAGTTAGTACAAATTTCAGTTACTTAAGAAACATATAAGTCACAGTTGTCCTTGGTTGGTATCGTCGTCTGATATTGTGCTTGCTTTCACTTAAGATACTGCTTGTTATAACATTCATTAGTTGTTCTTCACCAGCAAATTGAGTATTACTCAATTATTCATGTTTTAATTTTAATCATCTCAGCTTATAAAAACAAAAACAAATCAATTTAAATAAACTATTTAGAACTTGTCAGGCATATAAATCATATCCTTTACATTTGTCTATTGCACAACCAACAATTTCTGTCCTTATTAATTTTTTTTTTCCTGATCTTATTTCAACATTTGTTTTACTCATTAAGTGTATTAAATACCTCAAATAGTAATTTTATTTCTAAATAAATTAATACAATTTTGAAATTCTGTGTTCTTAATTTGTATGTATTATTTCTTTTAGGGGTTTGTTCATTATTGACGGTGAAGGTACTCTACGTCAAGTGACTGTAAATGATCTTCCAGTCGGTCGGTCTGTAGATGAAACTTTGAGGCTGGTCCAAGCTTTCCAGTTTACCGATATCCATGGAGAAGGTAATTATTTCTATTTTATTAAAATATTCGTAAATAAGAAAATTGTATACACTATTGACACAAGAAGAGGATAACTCTTTAATTGAAATAATTTTAATCAGCTGTTCAATCAATTTTAATTTCTTACATTCATCTAAATACACTCTCGATTAACCATGGTATTCCTAGATCAAGGAAACCTACAACAGTATTTTTATTAGTAACCAATAGAAGAACAAATCAAGCAATTGTCTGTAATTAAACATAATACGAAAAAAACTATTTCTTTAATGTGGAAATTCCTATTTTTGTGTGAATAAGTAATGTTTTAACTAAGCCTTTTGACTTGCAATTTTATTAGAATTTTTATTGGATATCCAAATTTTAAAAAATAAAATTTGTTATTAATTTTATGTTGATTTATATCTATATTCGGTCTTTTTGTGGATTTTCTGTAAATAATCAGGGTTTTGTTTTATTCATTTTTGACTGAAATCAGGAGTTCCCTTATGTATCTAGAGCCTTATTATGAAAAATAATATATTATTAATTTTTATATTTCAATATAATTAAAAATAATAATAATAATTATCTGAACTTGGTTTAGTTCATGGAAGTGTTATACCATTGATTTCATCAGTAAAAACATGACAGTAGAACAAAAACATATCAATTTTCAGTAATATAAAACCTTTTATTATAAAAAAAAAAAATAATAAATAAGTTTCAATACGTGACTTAAATATTCAATGCTGTTAATTATCGAAAAATCAGATTTTTTTGATGTAATATAATTTAGTTAATCAAAGAAGTACATTCCTTAGGTTTTGTACAATTTTTCCAATAAACAGAGTTATTAATTACCTCTCCTTACATGATCTATCTTGAAAATAATAAATTTCTGGAAGGCATTTCATTTCAATTTCTTTAATTTATTATCTTAAAAAACAGTCTAGGTTATGATAAGATATATGTTATAAACACCACAAATTATTTTGAATGGAGTTTATTTTTTAGAGGTAAATGAAATTATAAAGCAACTAAAACTATTCACAATTTATGTTGAACATACACCAGTCACCATTTATATCTGTACTACCACATATCAGCTGATTTAAATATACCAATTGTTGCCTAGTTACTCAGTGTTGGTAGCCATAGTAACTAACTCCAAATTTGTACTGAATCCCATGTAAATTTAATAGTATTTGCTAATTATAATTAAAACATTTTTAAAGGATTAATTAAATGAATCAAATTAAATATATTTCAATTCAAATTCTTACCTTTATTTGATAAAATGGAAGCATCATTTTTTGATAAATATAAATGTACTTGGAATGTTAACATTAAAACTAAACACAAGAGTATTTATAAAATTAATTGCAATAAAATAATGTGCCTTTAAAATTTAAACTTAAATCATGGTAAAATTAAAAGAATAAAAAATTCAGATTAATTCATACTATTACTAAAATTTAATTAAGTTACGTGTCATAAATATATATCATAAAAGATTATAGTTTTTATACAACTCAACTGCAGCTCCTGTTAGGCTAACAAACAAATTTTTTTCTAACCATTTATTTAGTCTGATAATGTTTAAACAACTTAATCAAATCAATATTTTCTGACTGATACTTAAAGGAGAGAGAACATTTATGTTACTATACAGTCAAGTTGTTATACAGTAACTCCATTTAGAATTTTAAAATATATATTTATTATTCATGTTTAACACATCTCTTCAGTGTTCAAATTATTAAAAAAAAACTTATAACAACTGTTATACCTTTAACTATAAATCCATTTACATAACATATAATATTATCTGTGTATTAGTGTTATATTTATTTTTATTAACTTATTTAGATCTTCATTATATGTTTTAACAAAATTAATCTTTATTTTCAGTCTGCCCAGCCAATTGGAGACCTGGAAAGAAAACCATGAAGCCGACACCTGTCGGAGCTGGTGAATACTTTGCTACTCAAGCATCATAATTATTGTAAACGGTTTTGTCGAAGGCAATTTTCAAAGTTGGCATCACTGCTTCATCACTTCTTGTTTTTTTACTACCTATTTTTAAATGTAAACATATTGTAATTTGTTCCTTTCTTGCCGAATTATTTGTAATTTGTTTTAAATTATTTTTCCTTAATGATAGTATTATTTGTTTGTAAACAAATGTCTGTTTTATACAATGGATATTAAGTGTGTGTAAACTTTCAAGATACTTCATATCTACTGCTATAAGATATTAAATATCTATGTACCAACCTAAATCTGTAGTAATTAATTTTTATTATATTTGTATACTATGGTGTTCCATTAATACTATCCAAAAGTATTGTTTTTGATATTAGCAGTATAATTGTAATATTGTTCCTACAGTATTTTGTTATAATATGTGATAAATGGAACAATTAAATAGTTTAAATATGATTTTTGTATTTTCATTTTTCCTTTAATATATCTACCCTTTATAATTACTTAAATGGTATTTTAATTCTAAATGTTAAGATGGTTATGACCGGTGTTTTTAATAAGAATGAGACAAAAAGTGGTAAGCAAACAAAGCTGGTCTTAAAAGTGTCTGACAATGGCTCCTAGGGAAAACAGTCAAACAAAAAGAGCACTAAGTATGACATCATTATAACAATTGATTTCTGAAAAAATAATTATTTAATACACATTATATATAATAATAGTTAACTTCCTATAGATATATGACAGTATAACCTGAGAAGGTTAATTCATTTAATGGAAGTCCTCTGTTGACTTCCTGTTCTTGATGAATAAGAACCTTGGACAGTTAATATTAACTAACCCTCCTTGGGGTGGCTGATTTGTCAGGTTCAGCAATCGCACTTCAATTCTGTCTTCTTCATGGCATGAAAACTTCTACTTTTGCATGCAATAAATGAGTTTTCTACATTAGTATGGCCTGCTTCTCAGTGTGCCTTTGCCTACTAACTGGTGATTCTGACTGAATTTACTTCTAATAGTATCCTAGTGTCTTATGTAATTCTTTTTTATCGATTTTATTCTTTCATAATACATGTACAACAATGTTAAGCTATTCTGCGTTTATTTTCAAATGTTAATATTTTTGGTTTTCGATATGCATAACAAATAAGTTTTTTAAGTATTTCTACTAATGTTTTCTGATAAATACATCTCTAAAGAGGTAATGAATTTTAGTTTGTCAGATAAAATAGCATAAAAAAAGATTTTATGGGCAGTTTTCGAAAGAGCCTCTCAGGCACCACACCGCACCCGATGGAAGGAGGATTTGAGAGGCGCCCGATGAAGGGTTAAGTTGTAGGATATTGAGTACTTTAGATATTACTTTATTTTGTTTTAAGAAATAAATACTTAACCATACATTTTTTTTAAAAATACTACTTAAGCATTTTAAATTAAACAAAAAAGAGAAAGAAAAAAAATTAGGTTTAATTACAAAAAATATCACAACAAATAATTTTAAATTAAGTTGGATTTTTGTTTCCTCTTTTTTAACATTTATATTTTGTACTCTATACATGATGAAGAGCAGACACTGTCACAATCCTATCGTTGAAAATATAAGATCATTTTTAAAACACCTACAAACTGATGGTAACAATCAAATTTCATTCAAGTGGGTAAAAGTGCATTCCGACATAGATGAGAACGACTTGGCTGACAAGGCTGCAAAAGGGGCTTCAAAGGATCCTTTCCTTCCTCTATCATATTCCCTGATATCTAAAGAACACTTAAAACACATGCTAAAAACCCAAGCTCTAGACCAGTGGCCGACACATTGGAACACAACAAACAAGGGAAGACATCTACATAACTTCATTCCAAACATACGGACCTACATTAAATCAGACTTAAGGACTAACTTCTACATTACATAAGGAATCACAGGACATGCGGCAGTAAACAGTTATTTTTATCAATTCAAAATAAGAGATTCGTTTTATATCCTAGTGATTTCAAGAACAAAATATAAACCACCTCATATATGAATGCAGACTACTCACTGACTATAGAACTATACTACAGACAAAATCAGTACAGAAACTAGGACATTGGCCGGTGGGTGGTCAATGTTTGATGAACAATTTATTCAAAATATTTCTTAAAAATTCTATCATAAAAATAGAAGATATAAATATGAAATATCTTTAAACCACTAAATATTTATAAATTTTTCTCTATATAACTTTGTTGCTTGATTTTGTTGAATTTTGAATTATTTATGTTATATGACTTCTTGTTCTTTATTATATTTCATTTTTCTTGTTTATTTTTTTATATAGTGACCTTTCGACACATGTACTATCTATATGTATATGTAAAATAATAATCAAATCAAAAAATAAAAATTATATGGACATTGTATATTTTGTAAAAGTATGGTGTGTACAAAAAAAAAAAAAAAAAAAATCCCTTCCAACAGGGTTACTGCTGCAAGGAAAACACTAACATTTATATTTTCTTTTTTTCCACAAATTTTAACAATGCACTTATTTTAAAGAATATACATCTATAGTGTGCCTAACGCTGAAGTTAGCTTACATCTTCAGTCTTTATTGTCATATACTATCACAATGATAGTCATAAATAGTTATACGCTACCGCAAGTCAAGTTTGCATGCAGCCGTCCTAATTAGTGCATTTATACATTCTATGTTGTTACAAGATACAACATTATTAGTTTAATATAAGTTAAAGAAGTACTTTGTGAGATACACGAGCTTGCTTTTTCTGAAATATTATTCCTATTCTTGTTTGTGTTTTAGTAATAGTCACTAGCAACCTAAGTTTGTTCCGATACTTTGCTTTTATGGCCAAAGGTGTTAGAAAAACTTTTTCTCATAAAGTTCTTAAGGCAAATATAATAGAATAGCTTCCTCTGATATGCGTTTTTCCATATTGAATAGCCAACATTTGATTCAAGACACGCTTGTAATACAATTCCTTTTAGGTTGTCAGTTTTAATTTAAAGTTTACAAAATTTTCATGAATACACATTTGTTTAATAAATGCAGATGTTTTATTTAAGTGGATCGTTTTACTTTTCTAAACATTGTGGTTAATTTAAAAATCTACGATTTAAATTTAGTGTGCTAAAATTTTAACTAAGAATTTTTTTTATTTTTAACTGGTCTTGCATCTTCACACCATCCAGTTTGGGAACCCCTGTTCCAGAAAAAACCTTTATTTTGCATATTTAGTAGCAATGTGTGTGTGTATTCATGTATGTGTATATTTATTATTATTAAACCAATTAAAATTTTATTTGAAATAAATTTTAATTTTAAGTTCCTGGTGGGAGAAAACGGTCTTCTTCACACTGACTACACATTTAGACAATATTAAAAAAAAAAAGAAGAAAATAACTATACTGCTAATACCATGAAGGGTTTTAAGGTATTGTGAGAATCGTTTCAAGAACAGTGGGTATGAAACCCTTCTCCATCCTCTCACACCCAGAGTCCGAAGATCGTCCTCTACATCTTCAAGCCAACGAAGTTGAGGCCTTCCTCTCCTTCTTATTCCACCCGGGTGCACCTCCAACATCATTTTAGGGAGCCTACTTGCCTCCATTCTTTGCAAATGCCCCAGCCATCTAATTCTGCCTCTTTTTATGTTGGCTACAATATCTGGAGCAGCATATAGAGTTCTCAGTTCCTCATTTATTCTCATTCGCAAGAGATTCAGTCCATATGTGGTTGGACCATATATTTTGTGAAGGATTTTTCTTTCCCACACGTTTAATAATTTTTCATTGTGTGATGTCAGGGTCCAGGTCTCACTCCCGTACATAACAACCGGCTGAAGGATCTTTCGATATACCCTTATTTTGAGATTGCAGGATATTTTTCTACTTAAAAAATTTTCACAAAATTATATGCTGTATCAAAAAAATAGACCAGTCACAAACTTAAAATAGAAAACCATTGAACAACCTAAATACATGTAAGCTAAAATCATAATATACAATAAAAAAAAAAAAAAAAAAAAAAAAAAAAAATATATATATATATATATATATATATATATATATATATATATATATATATACAAAAAAACTTACAAAGAATAAAAAAATAATATTACTAGTAAAATATACAAAAATTGTAACTATACATTCCTGAATATCTATATATTTTTATATACATGCATACCCATATATCTACATACATATACATACACACATATACATACATACTCAAGTATATTTAAAATAACAATAAATAAAATAGATTGGCATACTACAATAATAACTGTTTAGTTCCACATAACAATATTTAAACTGGTCCCTCATAATACTGATTTTCAAGAATTATTTGAATTTGAAAAGAAAATTATGTCTTGACCACTTATTCATCAAGGCTTCAAAATTATCTGGAAAATATAAGATCTAGAATTGGACAATAAAAAATAATGAAAATTCTTTAGAAAGGTTCATGCATGCTGAAAACTATTTTCAGAACTTATTTTATTTCCTCTATGTGTGGGGTTGAGGAAGTAATCGCAGATTTAATGACTTTTCCTCCTGTCCTATTTTATTCCTCATTGATTATCTTTTAATTTACTATCCTACATAGATAAAGTATATATTTTTTTTCTCTTTTTATTCCTGCTTCTTATCCTTACCTAGCTTCCTTGTATTATCACTTATGTATCTTAACTTAATTATTATGTTTATATCACTTATGTATCAAATTTTAAAAAATCTGTTATTTTCTACAGCCTTTATTGTATTTTTTTCTATATCTATGTCATTCTTTATTATCTTTTAACTCTTTTGATTATCCATTTGTCATTAGTTTTTCTGCCCGTTATTTTTTGTCACATCTAGTTTCTGTTGTTCAAAAAGCCCTGAAGAAGACCTTACAAGGCAGGTGGAAACGGCACACAATTATAGTATTTTTACTTGGACCTGTTGTTTATTTTTGACTGCATCCCTGATCATATTCTTCTTCCATTTTTCAATATATTCTCCTCTTACCTCTACACAATTAAGCAACATTTCTATTCCATGAAAAAATATCATTTTGTTTTTTTTTTTTTGAAGTGGAAAACCTGATTTAAATCGTGTTGACAAACTGGGGAAGAAATGCTTTAGATAGAAATGGCTGGAAAGTGATTGTTACAAAGGCCAGAATTCACCAAGAACTGTGGAGGCAGAAAAAAAAAAAAGAAGTATTTCCTCCGATTAAATTCTTCTAAATAATCACTTTAAAACTATTTATTTGTTTTTTGAGACATATATTATTTTCCTTAATATTCCTATTCAACAGATTCAATTGAGGTTTCCCTTCATTTTTATCATGCAAAATTGCAGATATTTTTCTTTTAACGTCCGTCTAGTTCACTCGCTTTCAGCTATATCTGGCAGGTGTGAATAAATGATAAAAAATCCTAACTATGGTTTTAAAGTGGTAAAGAATATCAAAGTTAAGTTTCGTTAAAATTTCCATTAGGGGTACCACCAAAAACTTCTGTACCAACTATAATTACTACGAAAAACAATATTCTAATTGCATGGCAAAAGTTCTATTGTTTAATCAACACATTAGTTCTATTGTGCATTCAACAATCATTAGTAAAATAGAACATGAGGAATCACAGAAATTGTATGTAAATAATTATGTATCATTTTTAAAATGAATTAAAGTAAGGAAATGTGGACACAACAATATAATAAATTAAATTGAAGAACTGATATTTATCAAGGTTTATTTTTGGAAACGAAATATAGTTCGTTCCAAAAATTGAATTCTAAATAAATAATAAAATGAGTTTGATTACTTTCGATATGTCTCAAATGGATTAAATATATATCTTTTTTTTACGATTGAGAATAACCGCATGTATAAGTGTAAATAGAAAAATAAAAATATGGTAAATTATTTTATAATTAATAAAATATTTTTAATAATCTTTTTTGAAAATGAATTTAAGTATCGGAAAGATTATTGTTAAATATTGGGGATTGTAATGTTGGCAGCGCGGGTTTTACCTTCGGTTTAGAGACCCAACGCCTCGAAGGGACAATTTTGAAGGTTTGTTGACAAGTAACTGTCAATCCAAATTTAATGCTTTAAATTGTTTGTTTTTATCAGTGTCACAACAAAATTTTCATCCAGTTATAATTATTTTAAGTTAAGTGAATCAGGTCAGTTGTCATTTCTTCAGAATATATCAAGAAGGGATATAAACTTGGCGTTGGTGGAGCTGATGTAAGTACAATCGTTTATGTTAATGTTGGTTAATATCTGATGGAATCACGGCATTGTTAGTTTTAGATTAAAATCTTAGGGTGATGTGAATAATATAAATTTTCATTAAAAAAAAAAAAAATCTTTTAGTGTACTAACATTTTATTTTAATTAACATTAAAAGACGAAACAAATTAAATTTGAAATTCTGTGATACAGTGATTTTCGTTATTTATTGAAGTCATGTTTATTGTGTTTTAATAAATTAATTTTGTTGATTATATATAGATATTCGATAAATTTTAATGTTGAGAATACATAGTTTAAATTTTCAAATTAAGAAATTGCCCAATTTGACTAATGTTAATTATAATTCTTGTAACGTATTTTCGATTTTTGAATTGCAACTTCGTGACTGCCTTATATTGAAAATCATTGCTTTATCAATTTATAAATGCAAAATTTAAATATAATTATGTTAGGATTTATGAATAATTATACCTCATGTGATAAGTTTTTGAAACGCAAGATGTGTGATTCGTTGTTTACATAGTTTCAATTATGTATCATTAAGTTTTAGTGGAGATAAATCCATCAGTAATTGGGTTGTCTGTTTTTTGTCTATGTTCAATTTAGAATCGATTCTGTACAATTTTATTGTTAGTTTTCTGTTAAAGTTTTATTGAAAGTGTAAAAAATGTGGACAAAGGAAATAACAGCCAATAAGGAAATTCAATTACATACGTAACTCGATTCCTGGTAACCGTGATGCGTCTGCTTACCAAAAATTAAGTTTCCTTTATTTGATTCCATATCTGTGACATGCTTTCTTCTGAATTGTTTTCGTTACGTATTTTTAAAATTTTCCTTTATCTGATGTAATCCTTCCTCTCCAAACAACAAATAATATAGAATGATGTAAAAAATCGTTTCAATATAAATATTAATTTCACTTCTGTAATTATCAAAATTCGAGATAGTTTTAACGCATGCTTTTTATTACGCTTTTATTAACTTCACATATTAAGTAACGGAATCTTTCATCGTAATTTTCACCAATTTCCAGCAATCCGATTAACTTGAAAATTTGCGCACGTTTCAATACACTAATGACAATATAATAATTGCACAACTTTGTTCTAATGTTCTCACTTAGTCTAGTATAATCACCCCCAAAATGAGGGTTTGCCTTGCAAAAGGTTAAGTAGTAGGTTTTACGTATTTATATGGTCCAAATGGGTCGGTCCTGAGAGTAAAATATCATAAGTGAAACTAAATTTGATAAGGGGGAAATGTTTGGGGGGCTAAAAAATCCAAACTTTTTGATTATTTTTTTTCTTCAGATTTTGGAGAGAAAAAAAATATAGAAAAATTCTTTCTATCGAAAAATGTTTTATTTACAAAATTGAACTTTATAAAATTGTGCATCCAAAACGTCCATTAAGCTGAAGAATTTGAATCAGGCGTTTATCCACAATCGATTGTCAAACATCGAAAAATTTTGCCTATTTTAAAAAAGTTAGTTTTGATCATGTATATGATCCTATAATGCAGAAATGGCTAATTCAATTAAAAAATGCTTTGTACTAAAAGTTTGAGATAATTACATTTTGTGCAAGATAAGACTTTTAAAGTAAAAATTTGCCCATTCTTACTCCGAGATATTTAAAAAACAAAACAAATATTGTTGGTACTTTTGGATAAACTGTAAAAAATGAAAAAAATCACGAATAGTACTGGGAAATTAGCTTCGCACCTTGGAACTCAAAAAATTATTAGGTCTGACTGTGGCAAATTGTTCACTAAACTTAGCTTTTTAATTAGGTTTGTTATAAAAGCGTGGTTTTATAGTTTTTTAAAACTATAATTTATATTTTATCTATAAAACGGTTTTATTTGTTATCTGCTTTTATTGTATAATTTCGAATGTTATTTGAGGATTATATACTTTGGCTGCTCATATAATTATCAAAGGGTGCAAAGCAGTTTCTTTATTTTAATAGCGAATTTACGCAATTTAAATTCTTATAAGCTTGATTAAATAATTTATGTGCTTGATGCATTATAATTTTAGATTAAAAGATAAATTCATTTCTGTTTTACTTTATGTATTTAGTCGTATGCTTAAAAGACAAAAAATTACTCGTATTATTCGACTACTCCAACATTTATCCATACATCCAACTAGATAAGCGTTCCAAACTCCTGATAAATTACTAAAGACTTACATTACATTAGATTCATTTGGACATACGGAGTTTAGCTTTGGGACTCCACTGAACCGTCCAAAGTTTCTCGTATCCAGTCATTGCAATCCAAAATCTTTCGTAAAATCATAAATATCTCTTATAGTTCTGATTTGGCTCAAACCAGATACCTATCCTTTGATAGTAAACTCCATACCCACTCGAATCCACTAGTTTCCCAACTTTCTTCACACTCAATTCCCGATAATCTTCCATAGCGTCGGAAAAGATGGCCAAGAGACCTAATGTAGAACTGTTATTGAAGTGCTACTGATGAGTAGTTCTTTACAGGTTATTGACATTTCAATGTATTCATTTTCCTCAAATTTACTTGTATATAATGTATAAATATGTAAATGTCAATAACAAGTTAAAGAAAAATACGTATGTTATATTATGCTTATTATTTCAATTCATAAAAGTTACAAGGTTCAACTGGACGAAGGTGACATGTATCATTTCGTCTTTTCAAAAAACGGAAATAGAAATTTGACAGGTTTTTTTTTTAGAAACCACTTTTACATTAGAAGTTCAGATCTGTGAGTTTTGAGCCTTCTATTGAATTAACGGGAAAGCGAGTACGAAATATTAAAAATATCTCTTAACATGTTATGCATAGAAGTAACACAATTTTTCCAGGAATGTTAGTTATCACCTTTAATTGACCCTTCAGTTTTATTGATATTTTGTTCTGTGGAATTAATGATTTGTAGATAAGTTGGGATTGTGTAATTAGAAATTGTATTCCTATGACTGCACGGATGTTTTTTTAAGTTTTAGTTATTAATTAGTATAGGTTATAAATTTTTACATTTTCTTAGAACAAAAACTTTCCATATTTTATTTCAACTTTAGCAGTCATTTATTATGTTAGCTTCGATAATATATAAGTCAGTTTTTTTTTTTTTTTTTTAAATATTACGATTCGATTAGGTAGTAATTTTAAACTTGGCGTGCTTCTATACAGTAGGTGTTGCTGCTTTTCCCTTTTATTACTAATTTATTTGAAGTTATTAAGATTATCACAAAAATAAATGATTCATACAATTTAAAAATACAGATTTAAAGAACGATTTAAATCTGCATTCAATGTCTGGTTATTGTTATCTCAATGTTTTCCTTTGAACAGGAAACCTCCACTTATCAGGTTTTCCCTCCGCAGCTTGGGGTCAGCCATATTGTTTAGACTGAACAACGTTCTTTCTGTTTGAAATGATTATTTACAGATCGGATTTTTTCATTTATTTAATAAAATCAGACCACCTAAAATTTGACTTCTTCGTTCACGCAATTCTATT
The DNA here is from genome assembly GCA_003667255.2 of Euschistus heros. Classification (NCBI taxonomy): domain Eukaryota; kingdom Metazoa; phylum Arthropoda; class Insecta; order Hemiptera; family Pentatomidae; genus Euschistus; species Euschistus heros. The sequence continues at coordinate 3,399,948 of RCWM02000015.1, forward strand.
AATGCTAGTATCTTAAAATTCGGGAAAATTGGTTATTTTCGACTGATATTTTCGCCTGCTAGTCTTTATCCCCAACTGCTGTTTAAGTCTAAATCTATTCTTTATTTAACAGATTTCTTTTTTTATTTATTTATTAATTATTAACTTTATAGTGTTGAGAGTTGATTGTAAACTTAAGAAAGAAAGAAACAATATTTCAATTATGAAAACTGTTCACAAGTTAAATTATTGTAGTTTTTTTTGGAATTTTCACTCAGTTTCCTGAACCAACAAAGTGAATTTATCAATACATTTATTTAAAACAAAGGTAACGGTTCGGAAGCCCGACACCAGCCCATATGCGCGCCCAGAATAACTTTTATTGATTCTAATCTTGTTCCGATTTATCCCGATCTTCTAGTCGCTACTTTTAGAGGGGAAAGGTTATTCTCCTTCAATCCCCATTCTGTAGGGGGAACTAAGGCGCGAAACTATATTTTTTTTCAAATTTATGTCATTTTTTAAAATACATTAATCTATAACTTTATACCAATAGTTTTACAATTATATAATAATATGTCATTTACATCTTAATCTGTGATTATTTTCACATTGTCTATTCTCCATGTTATAAGCCGTTATAAAATAAGACAGAATCATAGTTGAAAGTGGTGATGTTAATTTCTGCTCTATTTTCTCAAGGGAAGTGGAAATAAGAAAACATGAAACCTATGATATACTTTCTCACATTTATTTTTAGATTGATATGTTTTATTGAATTAATTATACAATCTGTCTCACTTTAGGGCAATATGTAATATAGATGACTAAGAATCCATTCACAAAATATGTATAGACAAATTTTATCACTTAAATTCAAACAACAAATAAAAATATTTAAAACACCAAATCCATGTACAAATTAATCTTCTTAAGTTTTATAACACTTTTACACATAAAATTAGATGAAATAAGAAAACATGAATTTATAAAACACTTAATCCTTTATGAAACTCATTTTGTGAACTTCTGTTTCACTTATTTACATTTAAGAAGTCTAAATATCAATATAACACACTATAGAACACTATCCAAGTTGAAACTGTAGAAGTGATTGTTTACACATGAGGTTATAGGAATGAACTATGGATAAATGTAAACTCGAAGTGAAGCGTAAGGATCGAACTGGTGGGTCAAGCCAGTTTGGTGGTGTCGGGCATCCAAACCGTTACCAAAATAAAATAAAAGCAATATATATATATATATATAGATGAGCACACACTATCTGTTTTATACTCGAAGTATTCCACAGTCGACTCTAGATCCTTATATCTTTCAGAATTCATTTTCTTTTTAGGTAACGGTCGGGTTAAGAGGCGGCAGCTCCTTACCTTCTTCCGATTTATTTAGGTGTTTTAGTCGCTACTTTTCGAGGGGAAAGGTTATTCTCATTTATTTACGGAGAAACTTTAAATCCCTGTTCAAAGTAATATTAACTTCTGTTTACCTTATGATATTAAAATGTGAAATAAGAAAATAATGAAGTGTAAATAAGAAAATGTCAAGATATAAGAGACTATATCAATTTTGAATTAATTTTATATTAAATGAAAATTAATATAATGCTAAACCACCAGTAATGTTAATTCTTGATTAACTTTGTGATGTGAGGGAAGTGTAAATAACAGATTATAAATATTTATAAGACAGAATCCTTAAGTATTTATTTCACATAACTCCTATTTATTTAACATTTACAGCTACATGTTTCGGAGACAATGCTCCATCATCAGGCTTCTAAAAATGTTTAAAAATACATTAATCTATAACATTACACCAATAGTTTTACAATTAAATAATGCCATTTACCTCTTAATCAGTGATTATTTTCACATTGTCCATTCTCCATGTTATAAGCCATTATATAATATAAGACAGAATCCTTATTGAAAGTGATGATGTTAATTTCTGCTATATTTTCTCAAGGGAAGTGGAAATAAGAAAATATGAAACCTATGATATACTTTCTCACATTTATTTTTAGATTGATATGTTTTATTGAAATAATTATACAATCTGTCTCACTTTAGGGCAATAAGTATTACGGATGACAAAGAATGCATTCACAAAATATGCATACTGAAATTTTATCACTTAAATTGATACAACAAATAAAAATATATAAAACACCAAATCCATATACAAATTAATGTTCTTAAGTTTTGTAACACTTTTACACATTAGATAAGAGGAAATAAGAAAACATGAATTGATAAAACACTTAATCCTTTATGAAACTCATTTTGTTAACTTCTGTTTCACTTATTTACATTATAAAATCTGCTACACTTTAGGACAATAAGTATTATGGGTGACAAAGAATCCATTCACAAAATATGCATACTGAAATTTTATCACTCCAATTGATACACCAAATAAAAATATTTAAAACACCAAATCCATGTACAAATTAATGTTCTTAAGTTTTGTAACACTTTTACACATTAGATAAGAGGGAATTAGAAAACATGAATTGATAAAACACTTAATCCTTTATGGAATTCATTTTGTTAACTTCTGTTTCACTTATTTTCATTTAAGAAGACTAAATATCAATATAACACACTAAACAACACAATCCAAGTTGAAACTGTAGAAGTGATTGTTTACATGTGAGATTATAGGAAAGAGCAATCGATAAATGTAAACTCGAAGTGAAGCATAAGGATCGAACTGGTCGGTGTAGCGCGGGTCAAGCCAGTTTGCTGCCTCCTCTTAACCCGACCGTTACCTCTTTTTATATATCTCTTTAAAACTTTCCATTTCTCTAATATGACAAGGTGTGACAGAAGTTAACATAAGTTTTCAATATGGATTTAGTGTTTTGTTTATTTTGGCTTTATGTCCTATCCTTATGTACTCTGATGATATATTTTAAACATTATAAACTAGTTTTTAAAATAATATAATTCCAATAGAAGTAGCAATCAATTCATCAATCCTAATTGTATTGATCCTTCTATACCATTGCCCTTACCTCAAGTTATACTGGATCTTATCTTTGTGCAGTTTGTAGTCCTCATTCAGAATAAAAGAGGCATAATGTAAAAAAATGTGTTAGTTTGACCCTATATTTGACAAGATATGATCAATATGATATGAATACAAGATTTTTAACGATAAACAAATAATATTTCAATTATTAATTACAATAATCTAAGTTCTTTACTTATGAGAGTGGGCGAAGCGGCGACGGGGGATGCTAGTATAATATAAAGAATTTACAAAAAATTTACTTGCCAGAATAAGGGTTGAACAAAAATCTGGATTGGTTTTGAATGATTTTATTATTTTATTTTTTTTTACATATAATAGACCACGCGAATATCATTTCCTCCCAACTCTCCCCACACATCCCCCTCTTCCTCCCACCTCTTCTTCATTCTTTCAGACTGCATTCTTCTTTCTTCCTCCCTCCATACTCTCCTCCCCATCACCTCCTTGGTGCCCACAAGGACCTTTATTTCCCTTACTCTCCCCCTATATCTATCCCTATCCAAACAGTCCTGACTTGAAATCCCCAATTTCCCTGTTTCTTTCTTCACCTGCCCGATGTACCCCCCCCCCCCCAACCCCTTTATACCCCCACATTTTCCCAAAGAGCTTCCTATTTATTCTGCTCTGGTTCATCCTCACCATATGACCGTAGAAACGTAGCATCCTTAACCTAATGCCCGTTTCCAGGTCATCCATTTCTCTGTACAATTCTTTGTTAGGCCTCAACCTATATCCTTCCGGTAATATTATTGGCCCATAAATTTTTCTCAAGATCCTCCTCTCTTCTCCCAAAAGTTTCCTTAAGCTAGGAAGAGAAGCGGTCTCCATTACATACAGACTAACTGGCTTGACAACCGTGTTGTAGTGTCTAATCTTTGCTCTTATTGAAAGACCCTTTTTATAGTATAGGCTACTGGTGGCAAAGCTGAGTCTTTCCATCTTGACCAACCTCTCCATACCCCTTTTCTCGTACCCATTACTACAAATAATTTCTCACAAATACTTTAAGCTGTTAGTGGCCCTGATTTCCCCATATTTTGTTTTAACCGTTTCGATACATAGTCATCAACTCAGTTTTTTCAAACAATATTTGTAAACCCACTCTTTCAGCTATTTCTTTTAGGGCATCCAGCTGCCATATCGTTTTATCCGCAGATTCCGCCAGGAGGGCAAGATCATCAGCATACGCTAGACAACTTACTCTGACATTATTCTTTTTGGTTCCTAATTTTGCCTCTGCGTTATTTTTGACCCACAACTCATTACTTTATCCAGCACTACATTGAACAGTACCGGAAACAGACAATCCCCCTGTCTGAGCCCTGTCCTCACCAGAAAGGGGGGTCCACTGATGACTCCTTTATTGTTGATAATGATTCAGAAATATTTAATTTTAGACTATAATCTGCTTGATATATTAGTTTCAACCCCCCGAGAAGTTTTGAAATTTTTGTATGTTTTTAGAACTGATAATGAATTTACATTTAAAACTAGTTATCAAATAAAAAAATCCTAATAGAAGTGGCAAATAATTCGCCAATCCTACTTGCATTGATCCTTCTTAGCCATCATGCCTTCTTCAAGTATTATTTTTAATCTGCATTGAGATGTTAGTGTAAAAGAACACTTCTTTATTCCCCTAATCAAATAGTTCAATGGTATGTGGTGATTATTTTAGCCACTGAAATATTTCCATAATTTCTATTTTCTTTTTTTTTTTTATTGCCTTTGTTTCCTTTCCTCCGTCCTGGCAATCCCCTTCATAGGCTTCCTCCTATCCACAAGAACTGTAACCTCATGCAACCTCTTTCTGTATTCTTCTTTGTCCAAACAATCTTGGTCGTTTATCCCCATTTTTCTTGTTTCAACTTCTTGATGTATCCTTGTGGCCCCAGAGTTTCTGCAATATAGCTTTATTCAGCCTTTCCAGAGGCATCCTAACCATGTGCCCGTAGAATTTTAGTCTCCTGATCCTTACTCAGTTTCCATGTCTTTGATTTCCTTGTATATTTATGTAACCTTCTTGTGTCTTCCTAGGACCATAGATCCTTCTTAGGATCTTTCAGCAGCTTTTCTAGGTTGGGAAGGTTCATGGTTTCCGTCCCATACAGTATCACTGGTTTTACCACAGTGTTGTAATGCCTAATTTTCGCTTTTATGGACAAATTCCTTATGTTATATATGTTGCTGGTTGCGAAACTCAGTCTTTCCAGCTTGGTAATCCTCTCCTCCATGCCCTCCCTCTCCGATCCTCTGTTACAAATGGTTTCCCCCGGTATTTAAACTTTTGTGTCACTTTTATCGATCCATATTTCTTCTTGTGGTTCGGATTTGTTGTCATAAGCTCTGTTTTTTCAAAGGATATCTGTAGACCTGTTTTTTCCTCCATTTCTTTAAGCGTGTTAATCTGATCAACTGCCTCCTCCTCTGATTCTGCCAGTTAAGCCAGATCATTAGCATAGGTGAGGCACCTGACTTTGATGTGGTTGTATTTGGTCGCTATTTTGGCGCCTGCATTATTGGATTTCCAGAGTTCTTTCATGATTTTGTCCAATACTACATTGAACAATATTGGTGATAGTCTCAGTCCTGTTTTTATCTGAAAGGGTTTACTTATGGCTCCTTGGAATTTCACTTTGGATACTGTATCTGTAAGGGTTAGCTGTATTAGTTTTCTGTCCACCCCATATTCCTTCAGAATATCTAGTAGCGTCTCCCTATCAACCGTGTCATACGCCTTTTTGAAATCCACAAACGAGATGTAGAGATCCCTTTTGGGTTTTTTCTGTTATTTTTCTAATGTTTTATTAGCAGTTTTAGGCTGAGAATTTGTTTTGGACAAGACCTTCCTTTCCTGAAACCTCCGTGATTCTACCCTGATACATATTAAGTTTTTATTAATGTATAATTTTTTTTTTCTTCAGAACTATGAACTGGGATAGCGAGTTTAATTATATTCAAGAAAATGGACAAATGAAGTTCGGGGGACCACCCCCTGGTTGGGAAGGCCCTCCCCCTTCAAGGGGGACTGAAGTATTTGTTTCAAAACTACCGAGGGATGCTCCTCTTTCAGAAGTTAGTATAAGTTGTAAAGTATAAGTAACTTTTTAGTAATATTATTAATATTAGCAATATTGGATTACTAAATTCCTAGGTTTTATTTATGCTGCTGTTTTTATGTATTTATATAATAATTTTATTCTGAATTTAAACTATTGGTAACATGTTAAACCGAAACTCCTCTAAATTTGTCAAATCCTGCACTGCATGGACATAATCGTTATCCATTTTCAGGTTAACATTTTGAAACAATTAAGCTTATCTACAGTATTTCCATTTGTCAACATTTTAAATTATTTCATATTTTAATAGATACATAACGTGACTGATCAAAAAAATCCTCGTCATGATCTGAAGAAGGTTCTCCTTCATTTTCACTTGCACCCACCAAAAGTTCGAATAATTCTTCATCAGAATAAAATTTTTTAGACATATCAATGCACTTAACTATTCACTACAAAAGCAGAAAATATACTGAAGGATATGTAGGCAAAATTTCAGGTATAGAGAAACGGTACATAGCAGTAAAAAAGGTTCGAAGCAGGTAAACGGAAGGTCCCAGAAATTGACGAAAGTGAAGTTGTATGCCATCTTTTGGCTTTAGTTTCATTTGAATTGTTTTATAGATCTTATTATTTGAAATATTATAAATTTATTATGAATTCATAATAACTTTTTTGCTTTCATTTACAATTCACAGCTCGACTCATTTTAAGTTTTGTTTCAGATTTGCCCCATATTTGCTAGTATTGGTAGAATCTATGCTGCAAGGCTCATGATGGACTTTTCTGGCACAAACCGAGGGTTCTGCTTCATCCAGTACGAAACTAAAGTCGAGGCCAAAAGAGCCATAGCAGTACTTGACCATTACGAGCTGCGACCTGGCGTAAAAATCAGTGTTTCAAAGTCTATTGATAACTGCCGCTTGTTTATTGGGCAGGTGCCGAAAGAACTGAAAAAAGAAGATATTAAAGCTGTCTTGGATGTTGTCACTAATGGAGTAAAGGATGTATGTTCTAAAGCCTTATCTTAATTTTATTTTCAACCAGTTGGTATTCATTTTATTATAAGTTATATCTTTTATATGTTATATAATATTATACACAATGCAGTAATTACACACCATTCACTGGTTATAACCATTTGTTTATTCAAAAAATAGTTTTTTTGAACAAATAAAAATTGTTTTCTGCTGTACTTAAAAAAAACTTCTTTTTTTTTTTTATATGCTAAATCAGGATTTTTTTGCCCTTTAAATGTTCATTTTTTCATTTGTAAGGTAATTACTGAAAATATAGCTTTTATTTTTCAGAGGTTTTTGCATTTTATTTGAAAAGCTTTTCTAATTCAATTTATTAACACCTTCACTGCGGCATCGGTCCTCCAGGACCGATACAAATTGAAATAATAAAAATCAGGTTATAGTCTGATTGAAAAATTACAGGCAGAATTAAATAGAATTAATGTATCGATCGCTGAGGACCGATACCACACCAGAGGTAAGTACTATTATCGGTCCCCGAGGACCGATAACGCACTGTAAAAGAAACCACTTTTTTCATTACCGCAGTGAAGGTGTTAAGCAATATTGTTATTTAATGCCAAAAAACTTGATAATCAGTAGGAAAAAAAAATTTTAAATTCTAATTTTTTTTTACCTTTTCCAACCACCAAGTTACTGGATTATTACTTTAAAGCACTATATCTCAATAACCCTTATACTTAAAAATAAGTTTAGCCTATCAAAATTGTTCATTGGAAATTTAATGTTTTAAAAATAAAGATAACAATACATATTTCCTTAAAATTAAAAAGATAATAAACAATAAAAGTCTTTCCAATTTTCCAATCAAATAGTGTGATATTCTTTACTTACTACTATTCAGTGCACTTTAAAAGCAAATGATCAAATTAATATCGAGGTATATTTACTTTGTTTTATTTAATTTTACTTCAGTATTTGTTGTTTTTTTCAGGTTATTCTGTACTTGTCTCCGACTGATAAAAGATGTAATCGAGGCTTCTGTTTTGTTGAATATTATGATCATAGGTAATTTCACTTAAATTTATTGTAACTTGATTTTAGGTGAGAGTATTATGATAAAATTAAATCTTGCCATAATAAACCAAACTGAAATAATAGATGGTTTATACATTTTTATATTTATTTCATATATTATTATAATATGCTTTATTAGAAGTAATGAGTATTTGACTGTAGATGATTAATAAAAATTCTTAGCAAACCTAAAGGCTTTACCCCAAGATTACTAATCTGACCACACATTTCTATCCATCCCACCCCATCAAACCAAAATCCCAAATATTTGCCCTATCACATTCATTTACTCAGTCTTGGTTTATCCCTTGGACGTTCACCCTATGGTTCAACACTGACATAAGATATTAAATAATTTCAAATGAGATACATTTTTTGTGGCCTAATTGGTCTATGCGGGGTAGGCTGATTAAAATAACATACGATTAGGTAAGCCAAAACTAAACGAATAATAATGAAGATGTATAAAACCAGTAAATTACAGGAAAGTACGTAAGTGAATAAAATCTGAGGAACATCACACCTTAACAACGTGATGTTCCAAGCTAATGATCCAAGCTAAAAAAAAATGAACTAAAACTGCAATAATTTTTTACTCTCAATTTTAACAATTCACCTGGGATTCAATTAACCCCGACATGTTTGGGATCGAGATAGGCTCGGATAACTCGGGTACCAAAAAAAAGTAAGGGAACCAAAAAAAAAATCAAAACCGAGATTTCATCGCTAAATCTCTAATATAAATGAACTATGTTGTATCACTTCTGCATTCCAGAAATTGTAAAACAGTAAACCCTTCTTCATAAGATATTGTTAATGATGATTCATAATAATAGTTTAAAATTTAAAACATTTTTTTTTTTAAATTAAGGATATTATGAAATTTTGATAATGCTGATTATATATTATTATTTTCACGTGATAGTACTTAATGCAGGACTTTGACCTTAATAAGTCTTCTCCATCCATATCGGTCTGCGCCCTTGCGTCGCCATCCTCTCACTCCTGCCTGATGGAGATCCTGCTCCACATAATCTAGCCATCTCAATCATGGTCACCTTCAAATTCTGAATCCTTCTGGCTTTTCTTTCAATCATTGTCGAGAATCTCTCTGCAGATAACCTCTCCATATGTCCGAGCCATCTTAACCTTGCCTTCTTTATTTGGGCCAGTATATCTGGCTCTTCAAACAATGCCATAAGCTCTTCATTTTTTCTTACTTTCCAGTTGCCATTTTCCACTTGGAACCAAATATCTTTCTGAATATTTTTTTCCCCCAAACCCTGAGGAGTTTTTCACTTCTTTCTATAAGCATTCATGTATATATGCAGATGTATAAGCATATTATTATTATTTGTTACAAGCGACCTTAAGTATTTAAATTCTTTGCACCCTGGAAGCTGTTTTATTTGAACTGGATTTGTTCTTCTTGTGACTGAGTATTCTTGGGTATATGAGATAGTCTTTGTTTCGTTGATTACCAATCCGAATTTTTTACAATCTTCTTCCAGTTCTTGAAAAACTCCTCCAAGGGCCGCTTTAGTCCTCGCTGTAATCAGTATGTAATGATCCTGATTAGGTGCAATAAAAATCCATCATTCTATCTGTTTACTCAAGAGATATTTTTTCTTGTTTTCCCATTTTATCAGTAATATTTAGTTGTTAATTAATTGTTATTTAGGATAATTATTTTTCAGATCCGCTGCTATGGCAAGGAGAACATTAATAGCCACCGGGGGAATCCCGGAATGGGGACGTGACTTGCGAGTAGATTGGGCTATTCCCGAAGAAGATATTGATGAAGAAGTAATGTCTCAGGTAACTCAATGTTCTGTTCATTATAAATTTTAAAATCAGTTTTCCAATGGCTCTGAATCTAAGGCTATTCATGTAGGGACAAGGTTCCCTGAGTGATTTGTTCTAGTAATGTGGGTTCAATTCTCACATTTAAATTTAGTTCCTTTAAAAGCTCTTGAATTTTTCAGTTCTGAAAAACAGAATGTTTTCACATTGAGGGGGGGGGGGAAGGAGGTGAAGAAAAATAAATTTTGAAATAAGTATTTCTTATTCTAGAATTAAAACTAATATTTTATGTGGAACAACCTAATATCAACATGTTGATTTCCACGGCAATTTTCAGAAATCTGTTCTAAAATGACAATTTAATTTAATCACATTATTTATTAAAAACTCTAATTCTAGTGCATACTTATCATTCAAAAGCATAAAAAAATGTTTTTTTTATAAAAAATAGTTGGCTTCTGTTACAGAAATCTCTTCGCAGAAGTCAACTACGAGTTAATTCGCACGCAGACACGCTTTGACCAGTAGCTTCTATAAAGCTGGATCATATATTTTCCCAGAAGCGATTTATCGATATTAGCACTGATATATATCGAGTTTGATTGTAGCTGCACAAAAATGGCAAGTTAACACAAGACGAGATAGATAACTTGTAGTTGGTGTCCTAGAAAATAACGCAGTCTACGAGGAGTTATCATGTATCAGTTGTTTACCAACCAGTTGTTCTACTATTAGTTTTCATTCTGGAATATGAAATACTTATTTCAAAATTACCTTATTTTTCTTCCCCCCCCCCCCCACAATGTAATAACATTTTTCTGTTTTTCAGAACTGAAAAATTTAGAGATTTTAAATAAACTATATTTATAAAATGTGTTTTTGATATGAATATTATTCTAAAAATGTTCTCACAAATAAAGTTGCTCAAGTAAAAAGAAGACAACGGACTGCCTCGTTTTAAGTGTTAATTGTGAAACATTTTTAATTGAAAAGGCTACATGTTGGTGTTGTCAAAATTTTTTTTAATTTCGCAGCTCGTGAAAGTACTGAAGGAAGGTGCCTTGAATAGCAAACCACTTAATTCCTATCAGACCAAGAAAAAGTTTAAAAATCTTGTTGGTATTTAATTTTGTCCACACTTACCATATAATCTGGATTGTTCCATCGGATTTTTTTTGTTTCAATCCATGATCCATCTCTTAAAAAAATAAAAATAAATATACTTCAAGAAATTAAAACAACAGTTCAGGAATACATTGATTATCATTCTAATAAGTGGTATTTGTAAGGAATTAAGCAAACGGCTGTAACATAATTTGGCAATGCCCCACTATGTGTTATATTTTGAATATTTCATATACACACAATTATATCATTATTCTTTATCTTTATGGATTATGTTGAGTGTGTACCTACTAGATTTGTCTTAATTTATTTTGCAGGTGACTGTTGTATATATTAGAAATTTATTGCTAAGAACAACAGAGATGTCATTGAAGGAAGTTATATGTAAAATTGTATCACCAAATGATTTCACAAGAGTGAAAAAAGTGAAAGATTTTGCCTTCGTTCATTTCAAAACACGTGAAGCTGCAGAACTTGTGATAAAATTTATTAATGGTAAGTGTTTATTCTTTAGTGGTTTTATTATGAATTTTCTTATGACTATTTCAAATTTGTAGGTGAATAGTGAGCAGTGTTGTGATAAGGTGAGTATATGCGATAAGGTGTTTATATGTCGCTCATGGGCAAGAAAAGTGACACAACTCAAAAACATTAAATTTTTCAGGAGAGTCAAAAGAAGTTTTAGAAGTTATTATAATATCGTTCATGGGCAAGAAAACCATCCCAACTCAAAATATGATGCTTTCATTAACACCCCATACAAGTTGCCTTTGTGAAGGTCAAGACACAACTGAAATGTGTCACTGTTCCTGCTTCCACCGTTCGCCTTCCTAACTTTAGATAAATGACAAATAATGCAATTTTTCCACCACCCGCTGAGATACCTTTATGAAACATTTCCTGTTGCAAGGCAAACCAGAAATGATCATTATTCTGAAATAAAAAGTAAAATGAATTTTTTTGAGTTGTCACTTTTCTTTTCCCCTGAGCGATGTGATAAAACTTGTGATGTCGAAGACAATATGTTTATTTAACGGGCCAACATATGAAACTATGATAATATAATTTTTTTTTTTTTTAATTACAAGTTCGATTCATAAATACGTCCAATCCATATTTTTTCTATTGTTATTTCCCTTTCCCCTTAAAGGGGGTCCCTTTAAAAGTTGATAAATCCATTTTGGTTTTCTATTAGTAAATTTTTTTTTTTTTTTTGGGAAATGTATAGAAACTCATGAATTACTTTCTTTTTTATATATATTAAAAGTTAGGTTCATAAATACGTTCAATCTATCTTTTTTCTTTGGTTTTCAAATAGTCAATTTTTTTTTTTTTTTTTTTTTTTTTTGGAAATGTATAGAAACTCATGAATGACTTTTTCTTTTATTACAAGTTCTGTCCATAAATACATTCAATCCATCTTTTTTCTTTTGTTATTTCCCTAGACCCTTTAAAAGTGGATAAATCCATTTTGGTTTTCTATTAGTAAATTTTTTATTTTTTTTTGGGAAATGTATAGAAACTCATGAATTACTTTCTTTTTTTTTTATATATTAAAAGTTCGGTTCATAAATATGTTCAATCCATCTTTTTTCTTTTGTTATTTACCTAATCCCTTTATAAGTGGATAAATCCATTTTGGTTTTCAAATAGTAATTTTTTTTTTTTTTTAGAAATGTATAGAAACTCATGAATGACTTGGAAATTATTTGTATTATGGTCTGCAAAGTATTTTTTTTTTTTTTCTATTGTAAGCATTCTAGTTATGTGGTTTTTTGTATTTCCTGTAAAGTTGAAAAAATTTGCTCTGATCCTATTTTAAAAGTCGATGCCTCATATTATATGTTGTTGATAATAAATAGTGATGCCTCTTATTATATGTTGTAGATAATAAATAATGATGCCTCATATTGTATGTTGTAGATAATAAATAGTGATGCCTCATATTATATGTTGTTGATAATAAATAGTGATGCCTCATATGTTGTAGATAATAAATAGCGATGCCTCATATTATATGTTGTAGATAATAAATAGTGGTGCCTCATATTATATGTTGTAGATAATAAATAGTGTTGAGTCAAAGCTCGTTAGTTATACTTTTCTCATTCAAAACGAAACGTGACTTTGTCAGAATTAAATTTACCCTCTGGGTTTGGACTGTATATAGGATTATTTGAAAAAGGTTCAAATAAATTCAATTTTAGAGGAAAAATGGTTAAAAGAAATCTAAACCAAGTAAAATGAAAATCACTTACCCAGGTGATCACCAGCTTGTGCTGATAAAACCCTCCCTGGGCATCCGTATACATTCGTCTGACCAGAAAAAGGCTGAACTTCTTCCAGATGCTGCAACAATTATTTGAGAGATCTTCTGGCTGAATTCACACTCATTTGCAAGTAAAAGGGTATAAAAATGTATTTGATAAAAAATAACATAAAGAGTAGAAACAAAACGCTTAAAAGAAAGACTTGGAAGACTATTGTCTTGGACAAAACTGAGGAAGGCAAAAGACCTTGGACATTGAAAAAGCATCCAGTCTCAAGTACTTCTTCTGTTGGAATGAAAGAGAAAAAAGATGTCGGCCAAAATAATGCCTAGTAGCGCTCTCTAGCTATCTATTTACAAAGGGCGCCTAATGGCGTGAACAAATAGTAATTGCTGTTAACTGATTATTTGTGGAATAACTATTGTTTTCTTAATCAATTAGGTTAGCTTTTTTACCTCTTGTATGGATTAATTTTTGTAATAGCGATTTTTATATAAACTAAGATAATGGTGATAGAATAAAAAAAATGTTGTTATTGACACATCACTAATATTTATTAATATAATTATGTTGCAGGTTTTATTTTAGACGGAGCTGAATTAATAGCTACTTGGGCCAAACCATCACCTACAGAAGACTTTGATGTAAGTCTTAACGATGGTAATCATTTAATGTATAATAATTATTTTTTATTTGATTCTCAAATGATCACATTAATTTATTTAGGTGTTTGAAACTAAAAGGGACAGAGAGAAGGAGAAGAAGAAGAAACCACCAAATAAGAAGAAATCCATGAATGCAAACAAGAAGTAATGAATTTTTTTTCCCCTTATTTATTTAATAATTTATTTATTTATTCTGTGGAACTTTGATGTTTCAAACATCAAATGGTATTTACACAATACTTACAAAATATATATAGGTCTCACCAATTATTTTAAATTTTAAATTTTTGATGTTTTAATGTTTGTAGGTTTTTAGAACTGAATACGAATGTCTGATATTTTAATATGGAACATGTTTTCCTGTGACCTAGTTGGTCAAAAGAGATGTTTTTGGGGAACGCGAGGGCGTTACGCGTAGTTTGACAACCTTTAGCTCCATTAGTGTTGCTTGTATCGAAAATTTGCTCAGTATTAACTTATCAGAAATTAAATCGAAAACATTTTTTTATTTTTAATATTTATTTATTTAGCTCAACAACCCGCAAGGGATTCCTGGCTTCCTCCAGCAGCAATCGCCATGTGTTTCTGTCATGGGATGCCATCATCCAATCCCTTACTCCGATGGACCTGCAATTCATTGCCACATAGTCCGACCACTGTAACCTGGTTCTCCCAACTCTTTGCCGGCCAGTTATTTGTTCTGTTAAAAATTTTTTTTGTACAGACCCATTCGACATCCACATGAGGTGTCCTGCCCATCTTAACCTCCCTACCTTGATGATCGCTACATCAGGCTCGTTATAGAGACTATTGATTTCTCTATTACTACGCCTTCTATGTTTTCTATTTTCAAAGGTGGGTCTGTATATTCTACAGAGGATTTTCCTTTAAAAAATAAGGAGGTTTTTGTCATCAGCCTTTGTAGTGGTCCAGGTTTCAGAGCCATAAGTTAAAGCGGAGCGAATAAAAGTCTTGTATAGAATGACCTTAGTCCTAACCATATTTTTAATATGGAAAATATTATATAATATTGTTTAAGAGCTATATTGGTTTGAATGAAAAAAGTCAGGTTTGAAACATATGTTTTTAAGTGCAGGGATTTTTTGACACCTTCTAGCTCAGTTGGTGTTGCTCGGAACGAAATTTAACGACATCCTACTTTTCAGAAATTAATTTAAAAATATTTTTTATTGTATAACATTTGTCGCTAGGACCTACCATTTCAGAGCTATAATGGTTTAAATGAAAAAATATTCACGTTTAAACCCCTGGTTTTTCTCAACTTTGTTTATTTTGAATAATAATTGTTAATTTAATTCAAAATCATATAGGTAAGCAGAAATAATTAAAGAACATAAGGGCATAGACGCTCAGCAGGATTAAGCTATTTAATTTGAAAATTTATCTCCTACAGAAAACTGAATCGCAGGTTAGCGAAAAAAAAACAAAACATGAGCATTGTCGGTCAAGGAGGCAACCCCTTAAACATGTTTTATGATATTCTTTCTTTAGTCGATAGGCTCAATGAGGCTATTTTTTATTTTTATTGGGCCTTAAAGTCCTTAGGTACCGTACCCCAACTTGGGCAGGTGGATAGGTTATCCTGCTGGTTACCTAATTATTGTAGTGTAGCCTGGGTTTGTCAAGATTTAAAATATTTGAAACTAGTCTTCTGATAAACTGCTATGGAAGAGGCAAATTAATCAACAATTCCTAATTATATCGATCTCCATATACTCTCATACTTATGTTAACTGATTGAATATGTTTATAAATTTCTTTAAATTATATTAATTGAAGTAAACTAATCGGTTTGTTTTCAGATTTAATGAGATGAACCTTTTTAATCAAATGTGTCTTGATGAGGTTTCTTGTTCACCATCTTTGATATCTCCTTCACCGCCGTTGCTATCATCTTCATCTCCTATGGTTTATCCTTCTGGTGAGTAATTGTTTTTATTTTTTAATCAGCTGTATCATAAAAGAAACTTCTTAAGTTAACTCTATAGTAAACTTTTTTTTATTATTTACTAGCCTTCCCTGTCATAGCTTCGCCCACTATCAAAAGTTAAGAATTTAGATAATTTTAACTAATCATTGAATTTTTATTAATATTTTATTTATTAATAAAATTCTTGTGAGCATGTCAATAAACGTGAAGATAAGACATTTCAATACGGTCGTCATCAAACTGGTGATACTGTGCGGAATGGAAACCACTTCCCTCCGCAGTCTAAGGAAATTGTTAGGGATAGAAAGAATAATATTAAGAAGAATTTAAGACCCAAAGAAGACACAAGAAGGCTATAGGTTGAGACCTAATAAGAAAATATACAAAGAAATAAATTATTTGGAAACAGACGTAAGAATAAGATTAAGGTTCTATTGGCATATGGTGAGGATACGCCCAAAGAGATTAAATAGAGAAATCTTCTATAAAATGAGCGGATACAAGTGTGCTGGGGGGTATAATAAACAGATGAAGGAATAAATTGAGAGACTGAAAATAATAGACAAAGAAGACTGTTTCGATCGGGATGACTATAGGAAAAGACTAAAAGAAATTAAGGTTAAGGTCATTGTGGGAAAGAGAGAAGCAAGAAAAAGAATAGCATGGACCGAGGAAAGAAGGAAGGAGCAATCAGAAAGAATGAGGAAGAGGTGGGGAGAGAGTAGGGGTGATGATGTTCACATGGTCTCTAAGGCCGTTCCGTGAAAAAAAAAATTCAAAAGCTTGTATTTAAGTATGCATTTAAGCATTATTTCTTCAATGACATATCATGCATTGCAGTCATTGTTAATCTGGTTAAAATTGACATGATTGGGTGTTTAAAGATTATGTAAAAGCATGATTAGACATCTGATTTTTTTTTTAATGATTTCATGTGGTTGGATTTTAATTTCTAACCATAAAATTATATGACAAATTTAAAAAACCTCTTTTACTATTCAACATTGTACATTTAAATTTTTATTATTTTATTACTTCTAAACTAAACCTTCCTAGACTATAAAAATGGTTTCGTTAAAAATTGGAACAGGTGGGTTCAGTAATTTTGCTATCGCAAACTCTATTGTGGAATGGTGCTAACCACACATTGGTCAATTTCCATACTTCATTGGGATCCACATATTGCACCACATCTTTTTTAATAATTTAATTGAATATAAGGAAATTTTTTTTATCAGTTTCAGGCCCTTATAACACCATACCCTTGTAACCTCTCATATAAATATAATGGTACTTGCCACCTACCGGTCAATTTCATACTTCACTGTTATCCACATATCATTGCTTTTTTTTTAAATTACAAATTAATTGAAAATCAGTAGATTTTAATATTGTTAAACCTTCCTGGAACTATAAAGATGATGTTAAAATTTGATGCAGATGGGTTTAGTAGTTCTTGTGATTAGTGATGACAAATGAAAAATGCCTTGTCCTTCTATATAATAGCATAGATTTATTGATATTTATTACTCTATAAAGTATGTGTCTATCAATTTACAATACCTGTATATACTACATTTTTTAATAAACATCTTCCAATTTTAGCCGTTTTATTTATTTTTTATTTTTCCAGCTTATAACATTTTCCCGGGTATAGTGTTCTTTTCTCCACTCCTTAGAAGAGTGTTGTAACAAAGTTTTTCTGTATTTTTAAAAAATATTATTGGACAGGAAGTGATAGATTTATTCTGTAGAGTAGTCAACTTAAGTTAGTGTTTTATTTTATTGTCATTCTCAATAATATGTTTAAATTTTAATGAATTACAGACTACTTCAACATTTACTAGATAATCGTTCAAAGCTCCCAATTAATTACAAAAGACTCATATACATGACTGTGATTAGACCTATTTGGACAGATTTGAGCTTTGGGGCTCCACTAAACCATCCAATTCATCTCGTATTCGATCATTACAATCCAAAATCCTCAATGCTCCTTACTTTGTCACCAATAAACTTATCAATAAAGATCTTAATGTTTCATATGTTGCTGATTTAGCCCACACCAGATATCTATCCTTTCATAGTAATCCATAATCACTCAAATCCGTTAGTTTCTCAACTTGCTTCTCACTCCATTCTTGACAATCCTCCAAGGCTTCTGAAAAGAAGATGGCCTTCTAGTGTAGAATTTTTAATAAAATGCTACTGATGAGTAGTTCTTTTCAAGTTTTGGCATGTTATTGTGATAGTTGTCAGTACATTTACTTGATGTATATATTTTGTACAGTTGTAAATTTCAATAAATGTATATAAAAAAAAAAATTAAGGAAAAAATATTTTTGTGTTTTTGATGACAAATTAGCTTATAGTTCCCTCTCTTTTAGTGTTACACAGCCACTTGAATCAGAGAAATATTTGTACTCCTGAGATTCATCACCTGTTTACTTTTACATTTACTTTTCTATCTTTCTATTCTTTGTTTCAGAGAACGTTTTGATTCCTTACAATTCTCAGCCTCTGTCCCCGAACGTAAATAACTTTGCTGTGTAAGTTTTGTTTTGAAAATTATTTATTTTGATTGAAGCTTAGAATTTCAAATCCTGCCAAGTCCATTTTTGAACATTTTTCACAGCTGTTGAATAAAGGTAGGTAATGTGGTCTGGCTGTATTAGGAGGAGGCTTTAATTAATGTATGGCCGTTTTCAATGCAATTCCACTAATTTTAGGAGAAAATCTTCCACCTAAAGATAATCTAGTAGAAAAACTATTTTAAAAAATAAATCTGGAAATAGGATGGACAATAACGGCAGTTTTGGAATTCTATGCCTCAATTTTTCAAAATAATTTACATATAACTAATAAACATGATTAAATTTTTATTAGCGTTCCATATGTATTTCCTGGTAACTTGGAGCTCAAAGGAGATATGTTCCAAGGAATCATCAACATGTACCTACAGTTTTTTCAGCCATCATTAGTATGTATTTAGAATTAACCTATATCATAATTTAATTATTTTTAGTTAATTCATTTTGTTTTTTCATAATTATAATTATAAAAACACAGTACTCCTAGAGAAGGCTATACAGAATATGGGATACCCACTCAATTTTCACTGTTTTCCTAATACAGTGTTTAAATGCATTTAACATGTTATTTTTGTTAGTTCCACCACTAGTGATTTCTTAACTTGGATGTTGTCCTCTGGACTGAACAGGGTGTTTCCCTGTTTTGTATCATGTATTTTCATGCTCTATTTGTTTTGAGCTTAATTTTTTTTTTTTTTTTTTTTTTTTTTTTTTTTTTTCTGGAGTGCTATCTAAGGATTTGAAAAGATTAGAATTTTGGCGCTTAAAAAAAGATAATACAGGGAATTTTAGTCTGATACCAGTTTAACAGATTGGCTTCTGTCAAATAACAGAGTATTTTAGGAATGTTGTCGATTGTCAATTCGACCAATTCTTGAAGAAAGAATTGGTATCAAGAATCAATTGGTCGTAGATCAGAGACTGTTAGTGATAGCTTTTTAATATACGATTATGTAATTATTATACATACATCGATTCTTCTCCCTAACGATTAAAAAAAAAAAAAAAAGTAAGATAATTTATATAAATATCTTTTTCATCTTATAATAATAGAGCAATTTTTCATAAGCTAGATCAACACTGCTCGGTACAGAATTATAATATTATTTTGAAAAATCAAACATTGCTACTGCAAGTCAAATATCAAATTGTTGAATATATGTATTTGCTTTTAGAAAATAAAGAAATAAGGTTACTATTTCCGACTGCCAAAGCTGAAGTGTTAAAATAAATTATTGTGGCCTGATAATAGCAACATTTAATTTAGTTTATTCTGAAATGATTGTTGTGATCCCAGAATGAAGGTTATTTTTCATTTCATGAAAGGTCCTTACGCTCAAACCCTAATGTATTATTAAAATCAACTGCCTGAGGAATATCTGTGCACCCTCCCAGCTATAGTGCTCTTTGAAACGTTTTGGTTGAACATCTACACTTTCTAAAGCAGTAGATAAAATCCAGAACTGGAATATTTGTCTTTTTTAACACGTTAATTGTCATGGCAATTTTCATAAATCTGGCCTAAAATGAAAATTCGATTTAATCACATTATATGATTAAAAATTTTAATTCTAATTTATAGTTATCATCAAAAAGCATAAAAATTGTGTTGTTTTTTTAAAAAAAGGTTTCACGAATTAGCTCGTGGTTGGCTTCTGTAACAGAAATCTTTTCGTGCAAGCCAACTACGAGTTGAGATACGCTTTGACCTGTCTCTTATCTAAAGCTGAATCATAGATTTTCCCAGAAGCCATCTATCGATATTAGCCCTGATATATTTCGAGTTTAATCAGAGCTGCAAAAAAATGGCAAGTAGAAGGAAGATATAAGTCGTAGTTGGCATTCTAGAAAAGAACATAATCTACGAGTTATCTTGTAGTTGGCAGTCAATGTGTTGATAATAGTTAAGAAAATGATTCAATTTTTTTTTAATTGCAATTGACTTATATATTGTATGTTAAGAATTATAAATGGTGTTTGCTGCTTACTAATTTATTTCTTGGTTTATGATTGTTTTTTGATAAGATGTGGTCTGCTTTTCTATTTTTAAAATCGATTATTTTATGTAATAGCAGTTTATTTTTAAACTGAAATACCAAGAATTTAGAATCAATTTTATGGTTTTGGTATAGGTACCAAGAGTCAATTATATGGTTCCGGTATTGGTACCAAGAATAAACCTAATTGTTTTAAAACTTCCTTGAGTTATAAAAATGATTTCGTTTAAATTTGATACAGATTGGATGAGTTGTTTTTGTGGGTAGTGATCCAAAACGAAACATAGCTCATCCTTTTATATTGTAGTACTAGCATACCCCGTCGCGGCTTCGTTTGTCCTCATAAATAAGGAACTTGAATTATTTTAACTAATATTTGAATTTCATTTGTTTATTGATAAATATCTTGTGTTGATGTATGGAATTTAGCATTATTAATTCAATGATATTTTCACGCACCGCAGTAATTTTTAACCTGGTTAAAATTGCACTGATTAGGTATTTGATAAGTACGTAAAAGCATAATTAGACAATTTTATCAATCCATCTGGTTGGATATTAATTTATAACAATAAAAGTATATGTCAGTTTGGCAAACCTCGTTTCTGGCACTCAACACTAAACATTTTAGTTATTATTATTATAATCTTTTCTAGAACTATGAAGATGTAGTTAAAATTCAGTACTGTTGGGTTTAATAGTATTACCATTATGAACTCTGTTGCAGAATCTCTAACATTGGTCGATTTTTAAAATCGAAATGTCTCTATATATATTTATAGCTTTTTTGATAACAATTGAATTGAAAACAAGTAAATTTTATCATATAAACCTCTATATAACACCATATCTTTGTAACCTCTCTCGAATGGTGCTCGCCACCTGGCTGTAGATTATCAGACTTCACTGCGCACCACATATTTATCGCTTTTTTTTTATAATTTAATTGAAAATCTGTACATTTTATTATTGCTAAACCTTCCTTGGACTATAAACATTATCTGTTTAAAATTTGGTGCAGAATGGTTCAGTAGTTTTTGCAGTTAGTGATCACAAACGAAAAATGGCTTCTCCTTTTATATAATAGTATAGAAAGATAACTGCTAATTTTTATTAAAATGTCACTGCATATTTGAACATATTTAGTCAGGGCAAAACCAGAAATTCCTTTTTTGGATGTAAGAGATAATTATGTAATGTGTTTATGAAATATATAATAAGTAATAATTATTTATATTATTTATTGGTAATATGTTAATGTTATTATTTAATTGTAGGCGTTGCAGTACATAATGAATCGCTTTGGTTGGGGAAATGTCTATTACAATATACATTACGAATCAGACCAGAATTCCCAGAGGGCCTACACCGCTGAGGTATGCGTTATTATTTTTGTTTGTAAAAATATATTTCTAAATATTTGGTTAAGGTACTAAAATCCTAACTCTTCCACGTCCTAAGGTTCAGATCCTGCTGGAATTAGTTCAGAAAGGATAAGCCTGGTTGTGTAGCATGGAACATCTGGCTGGTAGATGATCCGAGTGGCAAACATTGTTGCTGACTTATTTGTCAGTTACTGGTTATGTTGTGCTTGATGCTGATTTAAACTGAAATCAATATAAATGTAGAATATTTCTTATTGTTATTAAAGGGTTGATTACATTGAGCAAGTTTACTATCTGCTAAGCTGGTGAGTTTAATATCTGCTAGCCAGCGATTTTAAAAGCTGCGAGTCAGATAGTGATGATTAGGGCTGTGAATTATATGCAATAAAAAAATAAAAATACTGAATGAATGAATGAAAAATAATCTTTATTCTGGGACATATTGTCCCTTAAGAATAACAAACATGTAAAATAAGGTTGTACAATAGCCTGGCTATCTTAATTTTATACGAAGATAATAATATGTATAAAAGATAATACATGTATGTTCAATTGAAAATAGAACTTTCTGATAAATATATACATAAGATAAGAAAAAAATAAGGAAAAAATAATAATAACAATATGCTAA
This sequence comes from Euschistus heros, assembly GCA_003667255.2. Lineage (NCBI taxonomy): Eukaryota > Metazoa > Arthropoda > Insecta > Hemiptera > Pentatomidae > Euschistus > Euschistus heros. Next base: position 3,422,521 of record RCWM02000015.1, read on the forward strand.
TATAATAATTGCTAGGCGTTCAGAAAGATAAAGAAATATAAAAAAGAAATCAATAGAATAAAATAAATGTAGTGAATAGAAAGGAAAATAAATGTATAGAAAAAAAAAATTAAGGCCTATTTAAATGTTAATAAGACAAAATATTTACAAATACCTAAAAACATATATTTACACATCTACTTCCTATTCTGTAATATTATATACCTATATGATAAAAAAAGCTATTTTTTTGGGAGACAAATGATTAAAATTGGCATCAAACTACGCGTAATGCCCTTGTGTTCACTTTTGATCAACTGTAGTTTAGTTGAAAGCTAAAGGCATCTGGCTCGCGAGAGGAGGGGGAGCAGCAACATTGCCAAACCTTCTTTACCCAACCCTCAGGCGGGCCCGTCCGCCCGGTCTTTGCTGCTAAATTATTTTATTTTAATTTGATTTGATTTTTTCAAATATGTTTTGTTAATTTTAACTAAAGCTTAGCCATTTAAAGCATTGTAGTTAGCATTATTTTATCTGTTGTTCATCTAATAACTGAATTAAAATTTTTTTTTTTTTTTTTTTTTTTTAACCTTACTGATATATATCAACATTATGCCTTTTTTAATTAACAGTATAAAATATTTGTCATGATATGTAGTAGACTAACACCTTGAAGTCCTAAATGATAAAACAAAGAACCCACATCCCTTCTCGGAAATAGACAGCCTGTTTTAAAAGGATTTTCTTTTTTTTTGTAACAATCCCTTACTTTATTTTATTCTGGGAAACCATTTAAACCATAAAGAAATTGATTGAACTCAAACTGCAAAGAAATGAATTGTGCTTTATGTTTTATTATATGTTATGCTTCATTTAAAAATAATATATACAAAAATAATTTGTTAATACATTATTAAGGAGGAAGGGGGAAAACTTCATCATCTTCACTCATTTCTTCAGCTTTTAAAAGTAAAAAAAAAAAATCAGTGCGACCTATGTGAGAGGCGAAACTGTACTAACTGTCTATAAGAGAGAACAGGCAACCCTGCGTACCGCTCTTTGGCCCGTACGAGCCACGTCTCTCTCCCTCCACTTTTCCCCAGATGCCTTTAGCTTTCAACCAAACTATAGGTCACTGGTAAAACTGGTTCCATGTTAAAAAAATAATAAAAACTTATTTTTGTTCCACATAAATAATTAGCTTCAAGCCAAGGCTTGTTAAAAGGATTTTTACTATGTTTTTATTTTGTTTGATTATTATTATTGTATTTTTTTCTATTTTTTAGTTCAGTTTGACTTGACATTTGTTTCCAGATCATAATCGTTAGGCCTGATAATAGTCTTTATCGGCCATCAGTTTACCATCCTTCGGCTTTAACACCTGTCGATGCTAAAGATTTTGCTGCACTCGTATTCATCAATGCATACCTTACTAGCAGATTCGCTATTACTAATAAACTTTCGATGTCCCAAGATTTTTCCTTATTGCCATTAAAATCTTAAGGAATTTAACTTATCAAAAAGTTGTTTGTTCCATTAAATGTTCCTATTAGACGGTTAAGTTATGTTTAATTTGTTTACGAGTTAAGAATTTTGTAATTGTTGATGTTATTGTTTTTTAAATATATCTTGAGAGTTAAGTTAGTGAATTATAAAATTATTGCTGTTGATTGCTAACTTATTATAGTTTAAAAAATTTTGTTACTAAATTTGCAGCTGATCGTTGAGCAAATTAGATTTATTTTTTCTGATTATATCCCTTATTAATTTCTGTATAAATTAATGTTATCTCTTATTTATTAACTGCGATAAAGAAATTAGTCAGCACTTTTGATTATATGGTTAGCCAGGTAGCGTGTATAGAGACATGTCTATATGAATTTTATAATTCAAGATTTTTTTTCTTCTGTTGATTAAATTAAAATTGTAAATTTTTTTTGATGAGTAATATTTTATCATTATTATTGTAAATCTTCCTTTGTAATTCATATTTTTTGGATTAATATTATTATTATTATTGTTCATTCAACCTGTAATCAAGACAAATCATTGCAGAAAATAACAGTAATTATACGATTATGTAACCTTTCTTATAAAACCATATAACTTTTGTCAGTTCCACCATGATTCGAATGTTATTCTTGGGTCTGAACAGGGCTTTGCCCTGTTTTCTCTCATGTATTTCCATACTCTTTATTTTGATCTTAATATTTTTTTTTTTAATTTCTGGATTGCTATGAAAAAACTTGTTAAAATTAAATTTTTAGCGCCCAAAACAGATACTAGTGACGGGAAATTTTAGCCTGTATAAGCAATCGATGTCACAGTAGAACTAATCACATCAGATCTTAGCTGTAATATTTTATCATTATTATTTTAAATCATTTTTTGTAATTTATATTTATTTTTTAGATAGTTATTAGTGTTCATTTAACATGCAATCAAGACTTACTTAAATCATTGCATAATATAACAGTTATTATTTGATTATGTAACCTTTCCCATAAACCCAGGAAACCTGATTGTTAACTACTTAACTATGAACTCTCTCATCCAAGATTTTTTCTCACATCTTTAACCATATTAAAGTGTTCTAAGCCTAACTAATCTTATATTTCAGAACTTCTATTTTTGTTTTTATTTCATCTACAATAAGCGCATTAGATTGCATGTTTTGCTTGAGTGAAAAATTTGTTGAATTCATAAATCAAATAAACGTTTAAAGCTGGATCTAAATTAATATGTGAGCAATCATTTTATGTATTCACTAACTAATATTATTATATACGAAACTTATTTTATGAGCTACTTGTTCATTTTTTTTTTTTTTTTTTTTAGAGATATTTAACATGCATTTTTGAATTTGAATGCAGTATTGAACTATTTTTTAGTGAAATGTTAAATTTTATGTTTAAATATGTTAGTTACTTATGAGGAATTCTTATGATAAAGTTGTATTCCTGTATGACAGGGTAATTATTGTTCCTATTCAATATAAGTCAATTATTTTATGTATGTTTGTATTTTTATATTATTTATAACAATGTAAAAAAAAAAAAACATTATTTTTTATAATACATTTTAAATAAAATGTTTTTAATTTTCCTTCTTTTTGCTTTTATTAATCACTATGATCTAGGTTCTTACATATGTCCTTTTGCATAAGTATAGCTTATTTCAGATTATTTTAAAAATGATTGAATACTATCTGAAATAAAGTCCACTGTTTTTTTACTTTCACCTATCTTTCTGCCAGTAATTGGATTACGATACCATACCACTCCTTAGTTTTATCAAGGCTATGAATTCTTCACATCTAATTTTTACGTCCTCATAATTATCAAAGATGGCACCTAAAAAAAACCGATAAATATGGAGAAGATGATCAGAGATACAGTCATACAGGAACACCACGTCTAAGAAGAAATACATGAATACATGCCAACATTTTGACCTTGTAGGTCTTCAGGACTATAATGAACAAAATACTAAATGTGACAAAAATAACAGACCGATAAACAGATGATAAATGGAACGGAGAATGACATGGATAAAAAACAATATACAAAAACCGCTATAGAAAAGAAGAAATTTTTCTGCCCAACTGTTCTTACCGTTTCACATCAGTCATCGTTCGTCTCCTCACCAGTATGGTCGGTGGGTAAGTGTTCTTTTCCATTTCTTACTTTTCCTTTTATCTTTTCACATTTATTTTCCTTCACCTTAATTATTATTATTATTTTTTTTTTATCAGTTTCTTTTCTTATATCACCTTTTATATTATTTCCCTCGTTCTTTTCAATATTTCCATATTTTTATTTACATTACATTTCCTTCTATCCTCTTTTATTTTTCTTTTATTATCCTTTTATCCACTACCCTTACATTAATTTTTTTTTCGCTATCATTCCTATCTTGTCCTTAATCTTACCTTGCTGCTTTGTATTATTACTGATTTATGTATCTCTTCTTTTCTTTAGCGGTTTTTGCATATTGTTTTTATCCATGTGGTTCTTTATTCCATTTTCATCTGTTTATCGGTCTGTTATTTTTTGTCACATCTAGTATTTTGTTCATTATAGCCCTGAAGAAGACCTGCAAGGCAGGTCGAAACGTTGCCATGTATGTATTTTTACTTCAACGTGGTGTTCCTTTTTGACTGAATTCCTGATCATCTTCTCCATTCATCTTAACGGTCAACTATACTTTTATCATCAGTACATATACTTCTTGCAGTTCCGATTATGTTTTCTGGGTAAAATGAGAACGATGTGCAGAGGCTGTATCACATTGTAAAATGGTTTGTGTGGTTCCTGTTAATCAATTTGCCTGGGATAATTTGCCTTTAAAACTAAATAAAATCTTTTCACCTGTTAACACTTTGGTGCTGGAAGACCTCGGGTGAGGAGGGCTACATTCGCCTTTCCCGTTAGCTTTGTTTAGTCAGTAGCTGATAGGAATTCGCTGTTTTGATTTCAGGCAGTCACTAAACCCTTCAGCACTCTTTTCACTTTAAATCAGACAATTTCAAGAAAACGGTTTATCATAAGAAAATAAACAAATTACAAAAAATAATATTTAAAAAAAAAGAAAAGAAAGTACAACAGAAATTGATGGTGATAAATATACTTTATTCTGGTTCACAAGTACTCTAGAATTATAGCAATGTATTCTTACAATGCCTCCATAAAAGGAAAATCAATACAAATACATATATGTGCAGTATAAGAAATGTATATAAGAATAAATAGGTTTAATATAAGAAAAAATACTGAACGAAATAAACTGTTAACACATTGACAGCGGATTGTTATGACCCTGGTCATTTCTTTTCTCTATCCTGAAAGTTATTATTTTTATTTCAAATATGCTTTACTTTGTCACTATTTTTCACTTACCATAATTAACAACAATATCATAGTGTTTTTCTATTAAAAAAACCAATGACGGCATGGAGTCTTCACCCGCCTCAGGTGAGGCGAACCATCTCTCATGCAAGTAAAGAAACATCATAACATGTTTTTAATAGAAAAATGGAGTAAATAATTGCTTGCAATAATTTTTATTACTGTAAAATTTTATTGTAGCTAAACCTTTCTGGAACTATGAAGATGATGTAGTTAAAATTTGGTACAGATTGGTATAATAGTTTTCGTGGTTATTGATCACAAACGAAAAAATGGATTGTCCTTTTATATAATAGTATAGATAATGCTATTCCTTGAGAGGTACAGATCGGAAAGATGAGCTATTTGGAGTATAGAGAGACTTTAAATTCAAGTTCTATGACGCAGAAAAGAGATCCTGAAGGAAGGAATGGTGAGGGGAGGATGAGTTGAGAGAATAATATCTTTGAATATGAGGCACAATGTGCTCATGGAAATTTTAATGGTTTATATGGTAAAGGTAGGTAAAGTAAACATTTATTTTTTCTATTTATTAATATTTACAACTGTTAGAAAAACAAGTGAATGGTAAATGTGATAATAATGTTCATAATGACATGAAAATTGCCTGAGAAGCAACTACCCCCTGCGTAGCACTTCAATGAAAGTTCTATATGATAAGGTCCTGAGGCCTCAGTGTTGTTGGTAACAGAATGGGAAGCAAGTTGAACGACTAATGGATTTAAATGGTTATGGAGTTCACTATATAAAGATAGGTATTTGATTTGAAAATAAACATAAAACATATTTATGTTTGTGGCAAATTAATAAAGAAAAAAAAAAACCTGTAGCATTACAACCCGTGAAGGTTCTTGGGTTCAGTTCTAAGGTAAGGATGATATTTAGGAGTTTGGTTATTTAAGGTGTTATTTGAGCGAAATCACTATCAACCACTAGGTTTTCTCCTCTGATTAAAGGTACCCCTCTTCTGAGGCTGGGCATGCCCCTAGAGGTTCTCCCGACCTCGAAGTCCATCCCCTACAAAAAACAAATTTTTCTGCTTTCAACTTCGTCCCATGAGCTTTGTAGTCAAGTGCCTTGCCCACAGGCAAATCATACTACTAATCAAATATAATTATGTCTTTATATGACATGTACATATTTATTTTCTGTCATTTAATATTTAACCTTTTCTAATTTTTTATATTTCAGTTTTCTTTTTCTATTTAATTATTTATAAAATAAATATTTTCTGCCAACTTTTTATGCCTTATAACCCATTGTCATTATTTAGTTTTTGTCTTAAGTTGCCTATATTTATCTATATCTACTGTACTTACTATATTTTCATTAGCCAGTATTTTTTAATACGCTTTTATTAACTTCACCTGTATGTAACGGAATCTTTCATCGTAAATTTCAATGATTTCCTGCTATCTGATTGTCTTAAAAATCTGCACACGTTTCAAGAACGAATGACAAATATTGCACAACTTTGTTCAAATGTTCTCACTTAGTCTAGTTAAATCACCCCCAAAAAGGGGTCATGCCTTGCAAAAGGTGAAGTAGTAGGTATTATGTTTTTATATCGTCCAGATGGGTCCTGATAATACATTATCAAAAATGTAACCAAATTTGATAAGGGGGAAATTTTTGGGGGCAACAAAACCCAAACATTTTGCACTTATTTATACAGAATTAAAGAATATTAAATTATGCATCAAAAGACATCTCCTAAGCTGATTTTTATTATGGCGTTTAGCCAAAATCGACAAATTTTTCCAATTTTTTTAAAAAAGCTAGTTCTGGTCATGTTTAAGAATTTATAACAATAAAAAGCTAACTAATCCTATCAAAAAATTCTATATACTAAAAGTTGTAGATCATTATATTTTGTGCAAGATAGGATTTTTAAAGTAAAAATTTGCCCATTCTTCCTCTGAGATATGTAAAAAAAAACAAAAATTGTTGGTTGATTTTGGATAAACTGTTAAAAATACAATCAAACCAGGAATAATACAGGGGAAATTAGCTTTGAACCTTGAACTCAAAAAATTAAAAGATTGACTGCGGCAAATTGTTCACCAAACTTAGCTTTTTAATTAGGTTTGTTATAAAATTGTGGGTTTCTAGTTTTTTAAACTATAATTTTTAAATTTTTAGTGGTATTTTTTTATTCATTTTGATACTTGTTTTATTGATCTGTTTGTAAAGGTTTGGCTGAAATATTTATATGATTAAGTAAATTTCTGAAAAAATAGCTTAAGAAAATAAAAGAGGAAAAATGAGATTAACTTTTATATTATACTAGTTTTTTTGTTATATGGTTAAGTGATTTATATTAATCATTAGAAAATGAAAGAACAAAAACTTCATTAAAAAAAAACTCAAATTTCTTGTATAGGCGACGTTTCTTGGCTAAGCCGCATTCTCAATCCCTGGATTCAATAATAATTCATAACAAAAAATTTTTGTTATTTATTTTATATTTAATTTTAATGTTTATTGTTTGTTTATTTGGGCTTAACCTTCCTTATGTACTCCAACTAGGGCAGGAAGGACGAGTTATCCTACAGGGTCACCTACGGGTTATCTATTGTAATTTAGGGTGGGAAGGTCAAGATTCATATTGTGTGTCCGCCACGAAATAAATTTTAACTCAGGTGGGATTCGAACCCATGGTCTTCAGTACCAAGCGCGCTGAGACCCCCAACTCGCTCGGCCATCAAGTCCCCAATTTTTTTTTTTATATTTTAGAATGTGGCTTAGCTAAGAAACATTGCCCATATAAGAAATATGAAAATTTCTTAATCTGTTCTTTTCTATCTGGAGGTTTTTGCTCTTTCATTATCTAGTTATTAATATAAATCTCCTAACAATTTGGGTCACTCCCACTGTAACAAGTAGGTGCAAGGTACTTACCTCTTAAACGTAAAGTAATTTTTCCATGGTTATTGATTTGTTTTCATGGTTAAATTTGAATTCAAAACGTAAAAATCTATTTTCCTCACGTTTTCCATAACTTGAGTTGGTAACGTTAAATTCGAATAACTTCTCTATTTTTGCAATTATTAACTTATTTTTTTTCTAGTACCTCGGGTAAGTTACAGTATATTGAATTTGATAACTGAAACAGGCTAATTGATTGACTTTTAATGCCTGTGTCCCATAGGGTCAATCTATTTCCCTCACATTTTTTGAAAAAACCCACCAAATTATAAACAAGATTCATTCCATCTTATTTCAGGCTGGCAACATTGCAGGAGCTTCCCGCCAAACTGAGGGTAACCTAACTTACAACAAATTTACTTTGTTGGTCCCTTATTTTGTGTTGAATCAAGTGTTCGTATGGTGTCATTCATAATTCTATTTCCCTTCACATAGTGATTTTTCAAAGAAGGTAAGTTTGATTCTTGTTTTCTTTGCATTGAACTATGTTTCCCTTGTAGTTCAGAGTTGCATTTGTTTTGTTTTTTTGTTTTGATTGGTGTTAATCTTAAATCAAACTCAAAATTCTATTTCCCTCACACCTAAAGTGAGGGAAATAGATTACAATAGGGAAAACTGTAAGTGAAATAAGATAAAAAAAAACAAAAAACTTTTTATATATATTTTCACTATTTCAATTAATTTAACATAATGTTCATTATGTTAATGTAATGTTCTATTTCAAAGTTTAAATATATATTATAATATCTTACCATTTTAATTTGTTTTCTTTCAAGTTTTATGTTAAAATGTTTAATTAATATTAACTAATATCTTTTATTCGACTAGTTGATAACTCATTAACAATTTTTTTGTACTATAAACATTTTATTATTTGAATTGTGGGTGTTTTCTATTTCGTTCACACGCTATCAGTTTCTCTTACTCTCATTATTTTCACCATGATCATAAATGTGCAGATAGAGTATATTCTATGAAAGAATGTATCTCAAGTAACTATATTATTAACAAGTGCGGGCGGAGCGGCGAATGGGGATGCTAATTGTTTATAAAAGTCAGTAGTGTAGTATTATAGACAATCAGCTGTTTTTGTAACCATAGCAACTATATGGTCAGCTGTGTTATGTTTTAGTGAGTATAATATTTAATAAAAAACAAAACAAAAGAAACTAGTACTATAAGCAAAAGTATGTTATAAAAGTTAATATAATTTTATCTCACATTGCCGGTTTATTTCTGTTTTAAATCAGTGTATACTTTTGGTTTGCAATTTTTTATTCCATTTCCAAATTAACATATGCCTCTATAATATATTAGGACAAGTGTTAGCTGCCAAATTTATGCTAAACAGTAGCATTAAGCCTCCTGATGTATGACCTTGCATCTTGTCAGCCTTATATGGCCATACTCTCCACTTTTTGATCAATGCTACTTAAAAGGCAACAGACCTGTTGAAATATACAGAAAGCCTTCATAGAAACCCTTTCTAATAATGGGTTTGAATGAGTATTTATCTTTCTTAGACCTAGTAAATTATAAAATTCGATAATAAGGATGAATCGACTTCGATTGTCTTTTGTCGATTCTACAGCTTTATGAGAAAAGAATTGGTATCGATTAATAGTTCACAGTGATTTCTTAGAACAGGGGGGGGGGGCAAGATCAGTTTGCCGCCCCCGTCTTCCCCCACCATTAAAATACAATGCCTCAGTAATAAAGTTAATAAAAAGCGCATAAAATAAAATTAATCAATAGGAATTTTGATATTTTAAAAACGAGGAACGTTTTTTTTTTATAGTAAAAAATGTAACATTTTGTCTAGCTTTAGCTCTGTTGATGTTACTCGGATCAAAAATTTGACTTTGATTTCGGCGTTTATGTTTCCTCGAACTCGAAGTTTTACGTTACTTTGCAAGGAAAACATGCCTTAAGGAACCACCTGAGGAAGGAACGCTATGAGTACTCGACATTCGAAAGACAGCACCAGCGGAATGAATGATATAAGTAAAAAATTAGCATGTCATGCATGAAGAAGAACAATACCCAACTGCAACTCTTCCTTTGCATTCATTTACTTAAATATATTTCGCAAGTATATCCTCTTAAACTTCTTTTCGCTTTTCGTATGATGTTCTCAGGTATTTAGATATTGAGCGTAGCCTCTGTTAGTGAATTGATGTATTCTAAATTTTGCTGGAATCGTTAGTATTCGCTGATGGTTGTTATAGAGGACTCTGGCTAATCCAACCGCTTGATACTCCAAACTACTCGGCAATCCGAACCCTTCGTGAAGTAAACAAACAGAACAGTTCTTTGCTACTATTATTTTTTAAATTCCCAGTACGGCAATTCGAACTTTTCGCTAGACCAAACTGTCCTTTTTTTATTATTATTTACAATTTATTGAAATTTACAACTGTACAAAAATACATTAAGTAAATGTGTTAAAAACGCTTACAATAACATGGTAAAACTTGAAAGTAACTACTCATTAGTAGCACTTTAATCTGGTTCTGTTAAATTTTAACTTTGATAATCGTCCGATTAATAATTTAAAGTGTTTGAAATTTTTTCTTTGTATTTGGGTACCTAATCATTCTGCTTCCAAACGTCAACCATAGGTGATTTTCTTTGCCAGTCTTCGGTAGCAGTTTGTAATCAATTTACATGAAAGGACAATATCAAGTATTTTAATTATTAAATTTTGTTGAGATAACATTCTTTATTTCCAACTTCTAAAAACAGGAGGCTCTCAATTCGTCTTTGTATGTGTGTGTGTGTGTGTGTGTGTGTGTGTGTGTTTTAAAAATTTTTTTTATTGTAGCGCGATTGAATTGTAGGTAAGTGGAACTATTTTTCGGGGGCCCTTGAACAGTATAAACAACAATACACTCCCTTGCCACTTAAAAGGGACGAATAAAAATTATTAAAAAAAAACAAAACAAAACATCGACTTCAAGATAAAACCTACATGTACAAACTCGAACTAAAAAGTAAAAAAATAATATTTTAATTACTTCAAAAAAAAGGGAATAAAATGAAAATCGATTACTTTATATCGATACTTATATACTTATTCACAATTTATGATCAGTTATTTTTGGAGTCAGTGCCAGCCAAAACAAACAGAATTCGGAAAAAAATAGTAATTATAAAGATTCCCCATCTATTTCATTACCGCCACACCGCTGTCTCTTGCCATTCGAAAGTTTGTTGCAAAGGCAGGATTAAACTGCCCTTCTTGGATAGCACCGACTCCAAAAATAACAGACCATAAATTGTAAATAGCTGTATAAGTATCTATAATTTCGTTTATTTTCATTTCATTCTCTTTGTTTCGAAGCAATTAATTTTTTGTTTAGTAATTTTACTTTATTTTTTTCCTAAAAATTATTTTTATTTTATATACAGGGTGTCCCGAATTTAAATGGCAAAACTTCAGGAAATTATAGGGGACCGAAAAACTAAGACAAAAAGTCCTTTAGAGATCTGTTCGTTTCTGCTTAGTTTTAGAGAAAATCGCAAAAAAAGAAACAAAACAAGTTTTAGTTTTTATACTTATTTATTTACATTTATATTTATGTTATGTTCTTTTGAATGTAAATATTGCTCAAAATGTTGTCCTCTTGCACCAATGCAAGCATTACATCTAGCACTCACTTGATAAATTGCAGCTAAACATTGTTCTGATGATATTTAGTGCACTGCATCTATGATTCGGTTTCTTAATTGCTCTCTTGAGTTGATTGACACCGAATAAACTTTCTGCTTCAAGGTTCCCCATATGAAGAAATCTATGGGTGTCATATCAGGTGATCTGGGCGGCAAAGGTACTACTCCTCCAAGTCCAATCCATCGTTGTGGATAATTTATATCTAGCCAAGCTCGAGTAACTCTCCTATAATGAGCTGGACATCCAACGAGTTGGAACCACATTTCAATCCGCTGCTGTAAGAGAATGTCATCTAAATAATTAGGAAAGTCGTTCTCCAAAAAATGTGTAAATGTGATACCATTCAATATTCCAGGTAAAAAATATGGTCCCACCAGTAATCCGTTCCAAATTCCAAGCCAAACGTTAATAGGAAATTCATGCTAAAAACTATTCTGTATAATAGCTCTGGGATTTTCAAGAGCCCATACATGATAATTTCTTTGATTAACAATTACTCTTCTTGTAAAGGTTGCTTCATCGGTCCATATAATTTTAGTGGAAATAAATTATCATCGCGAATTTTTTCAAGAAACCAGTTACTAAAATTCAATCTCTTGACATAATCTTGAGGTAATAAATTCTGAACTTTTTGAAGATGGTATGAGTAGCGATTATCACCTTTCAAAGTTCGCCATATAGCTTGCCGCGATGTTGCTAATGCAGCAGATGCTCTTCGGATGCTAGTCTCATGATTGTTATCGAAGTGGCGTTGGACACAATTTCTTCTCCGATAATCTGCTCTTATTGCTGCCTGGAATTGGTCGCCTTCATTACGTATTAAGAATGACCCAGTCTCTCGTAGTCTATTAAAAGTTAACGAAAAGACTCGTCGATTAGGCACTCTTCTATTTGGAAATCGGTGCGCATACTCCTGCACCGCTTCTAAAGCATTACCGTTACAGAAACCATACACAAAAATCATATCAGCGTATTCAACATTAGAATATCTATGCAGCATTGTGGCTGATGCTATTCACAGAAAAATATCTGAGTGACTGACTGAAGACTGATTTAGGAATTATAATCCCAGAAGGAAGCCAAAATGTAAACAAATAAAAGAATGTAAAGGATAACATTAAGTGTTTACATATCTCACTGCCTACCTGACGAACTTTGAAAGGTGATAATCGTTACCTGTAACATGTTTGTTTTGTTCCTTTTTTTTTTTTGCGATTTTCTCTAAAACTAAGCAAAAACGAGCAAATCTCTAAAGGACTTTTTGTCTTAGTTTTAAGAGCTTAATGCTATAAGCTCCTGAAGTTTTACCATTTAAATTCGGGACACCCTGTATTATGTTATAGAATGCTTGATTATTTACCGTATTTAACTTCGTTTATACCAGAAAATATCCAGGCCGTTTCCTTCAGCTAGAGAAGTTTCCAATTGTAAATATCTTGTCGGGGAAGCGAGTTTATAAATAGCGTTTGTATAAAATTAGATTTGAGCAGAACAGTTCGGTTCGCCATCGGATTCAAGATTACGATAGCTATTTGAGCTAATTTCATTGGATATTTACTTCATGAGTGGTTCTGTTTTGTTGTTTAATCTTTTATTTTCAACAAATGGAGGATGTCTAATTTTGGCTAAATGAACAGCTGCTTTGGTGAAGAAATATCTTTACTAAATATGTATTCGGTACATATATGATTCATCAATGAAAAATCACAACGCAGTGAAATACTTAGGACTAATATTTGTTTGAAGGATGATATGGGCTCCACATGTTAAAAACACGCGACTTAAAATAAGCGTATACTAGTATTGTTCTCCGTGTTACAAACAAGATCTTCCCTAAAACTAAGAAAGTCCCTGAATACATATACTGACTTCCTGATACCCGTTTGGACTTATTCATCACAGGTTTACGATCAGAATCCTTGTCACAAAGTGTTTTATTGTACATGTCAGAAGTGTGGAGCATGGCTTACCCGGACATAATTGAAAGATCACAATTATCATTCCTGAAGGGTATTTTACGTCTTCAAAAAAACACCCCAAATTCCTATGTCAGGCTGGAAACAGGTACAAAACACACCCAGGTAAAAGTTTTTGCAAGGATGCTAACATGGTGGATCAAAATTTTAAATATGGCAACTGATGAATTTCCAAGGATTTGTTACGGCAGGCTTGTCGAATTGATTGGAAATCCTTCCGTGCCCTTTAATTGGGCAGAACAATTAATGCTACAATTGGAAAGAATCGGCGCAATTGACATATGGAATAAACAGGATGCGAATGTTGTTAAAGAAAATATCTCAAGCCTGAACATGGCATTTGAGAGTCATTATTTGTCTGTGGACATTGAACATGCAGTCAACTCTCACTACAACACCCATTGACAGACACCTTAGCTCTCTTGGAGGTGGTGAAAAGTATTTGGTCATGGATTCAGACATCCAGAAATTAAGAATTATCGCACAACTCCGTTTAGCTAGCTCCAGGGTCTCCAAAATATATTATAATAGAAAAAGCTACAGTTTTAATACAGAAAATCCCTGCCCGATGTGTAACTCGGGACCAGATTCTCTTCACCATTTAATAATGAATTGTTCAGTTTATGAAATATACAGAAAAAGGTTTTTTTTTTTTAGAAGAATTCGTTCCGCAGAAGATGATGACTTTTGGTTATGTTCATGGCTGACAATAGATAATGAAAAACATTTAAATAATTTATTTTTCTATATGAAATATTGTCTGAAATTAAGAAATAGTTTGCTTTAACTTATTACTAGTTTTCCATTTACTTTTTGTTTTTGTATTAAAAGTTTGCCATTTGTTTTTTCATTTTTATGTATACTTATGCATTAATTTATCATGTATATAGTTAGATCAAATTTTGGGTTAATATCTCTTGTTTAGTTTGTAAATAATTTTCTTATTTTATTTTATTTTTGTTAAAATAATTCTAAATTGTATAACAGCTCTCAACACATTGTTCTAAAAATTGTATTTATAAAGCAATAAAAATAAATCAATCACAGGTTTACGATCAGCCAAAAAAACAAAAGAACTCATGTGTGAACTCATTACACGGTTAATCTCCATAGTAAGCACAGACTTATATACACCCACTGTACTAGACTATACCAAAACAGAATACATATTCTATACTACTATATTATAGGACAAGCCATTTTTCGTTTGTGATCACTAACCGCAAAAACTGCTAAACCAACCTGTACCAAATTTTAACTACATCTTCATAGTTCAAGAAAGGTTTAGCAATAATAAAGTTTACTTATTTTCAATAAAATTGTTATTAAAAATGCGATAAATATGTGGTGCGCAGTGAACTTTGAAAATCTATAGATAGAAGGCGAGCGTCATTCTGAAAGAGAGGTTACAATGTTACGGTGCTATCTAGAACTTAAAATTTACTTATTTTCAATTAAATTACTATTAATAAAGAGATAAATACGAGGTGTGATCAAAAAGTTCCAGGACTTTTTATATACTATGGGAATGCAATGTCTCAC
Organism: Euschistus heros; assembly: GCA_003667255.2. NCBI lineage: Eukaryota > Metazoa > Arthropoda > Insecta > Hemiptera > Pentatomidae > Euschistus > Euschistus heros. Next base: position 3,437,526 of record RCWM02000015.1, read on the forward strand.
AGCGATGCGGTTGGCAGCATTGTATTGCCTGACTCAACAGGAACACAGCTGTGTTTGCAGATCAATCATAACATCACTGAAAGTAACATTAGCACAGTTTCTTTGAGGTTAGTTTTATAGAGTTAGCTATTTTATGAAAATGAATGTGAAAGAAGAGCAACGTGTTTGTGTGAAGTTTTGTGTGAAACTGAACAAAACGTTTTCTGAAACCTTTTTGATGTTACAAGAGGCTTTCGGTGAAGAATGTCTAAGCCGATCATGCTGCCATCAGTGGTTCAAGAGGTTTAAAGAAAGCACGCCAAGTCAAATCAAATGTGAAGGTCATGCTTACGGTTTTCTTTGACTGTAAAGGTGTTGTCTACTATGAATTCCTTCCACAAGGTCAAACAATTAATCGTTTTGTTTATCTTGAAACCCTCAGAAAATTACGTAATGCTGTGAGAAGAAAGAGACCTGAGCTGTGGCAAAGTGGTGATTGGGTCCTTCACCATGACGATGCTCCTGTTCACTCTGCATTAGTTATCCGTAACTTTTGTGTAAAAAACGCAATGACTGTCATTCCTCAGCCCCCCCTACTCACCTGACCTGGCTCCAGCCGACTTTTTTCTTTTCCCGAAGCTCAAGAGACACCTGAAAGGACGAAGATTTCAAACAGTTAACGAAATTAAAGAAAAAACAACGGAGCTGCTAAACACCTTTACAAAAGAAGAGTTTTCTGGGGCCTTTGATCAGTGGAAACACCGGTGGGAAAAGTGTGTAGCTTCCCAAGGGGAGTACTTCGAAGGAGACAAATTTGAATAACCTGTATGTTGTATGAATAAATGTATAAAAATTCAGTCCTGGAACTTTTTGATCACACCTCGTACGTGGTGCGACTTGTGGATCAATAAATATAGTAATTATGCTCTGTCCATCTGGATCACCAACTGATTCATTAAAACTAAAAACTTGATTTTCAATCATCCTGTTATGTACTTTTCAACCACATAATCAGTGCAATGGTACCAGGTTAAAAATTACTGCAACGGGTGAAAATATCATTGAGGCTATGATTTTGACTGGAACAACGACTGAAGAACTGGCGTTTATTTCTATAATCCCAATAATTCTTTGTAATCTACCGTTTTAATTCAAATTATTAATTTTCAATTAAAGTTTCTTTTCCTATTACAATTAACAAACAGCAAGGCCAGGCTTACAAAAGGTTGTAATGTATCTTCGGAATCACTGTTTCTTCCATCGTTAAAATAGTATTATACGGCTTTTCCACAATTTAAAACCCTAACCGAAATGATTGAGTACATTTTTAAAACTTTAATATGTGTATTCTATGCAGCAAAGTGATGATGCTTTGTTCTTAAGTTTTGTAACACTTTTACACATAAGATAAGATGAAATAAGAAAACATGAATTGATAAAACACTTTTTTTTTTTTTTTTTTTTTTTTTTTTTGCATGTTTTTAGATCTGATGATGAATATTTAACATTTGAAACTAGTCTTCGAATAAAAAAATTCCAATAGAAGAAAAATAATTCATCAGACCTAATCGTCAATATTGAAAGTTCTCTTTAGTAGCTTCGAAAATACTGCCCTACGAATACAAACATTTGACAGACCTAATTTCTTCGCAAAAAAACGAAAAAAACATAAGGCTCCACTGAAGCGAGTTTATTCTGCCCGGATGCCGGTGCCAACAGGATTATAAATACATCCTAACATTTAGTTATGGCAGCGCTCGTCTCGCTTTTCGTATCTCTTTGTAACAACAATATGACTTATCGGCCATGTTTCTTCTCACACTGTTTCTAACTGGGGCGTATTTTTTCTGTTCGGGGTGTTTTTGTCACTAATTTTGTTCTGTTTATTTTTGTAACTGATTTCAAGAATTTGAATGAAGTGGGCTAATTTTAACTGGTAGGTTATGCAAATTGGTAAAAGATGAACTAGATTATAAACAAAGTGTGTTACATTTTTTACTTATGTTAAGAAACTCATTTTAATGAACTAATAATCTTATTCTTTAAAAAATAGACTTTCATTTTCTATAATTTGTTCCCTTATCTGAATAGTTGATTTGATACTTGTCCCAAATAGATGATCAAATAGTCTATGGACTATATTTACTTTCTTTCAATAGGAGAGAGGGTTATGTTTAATTTTTTTATATTTGAGGGATCGTTCAAATTATTGGGTTGTTTTGAGTTTTATATGAAGAGATTTGTTTTTTCAGGAGAAATTATTTAGTAAAACAACTTTATGAATTTAAACATTTTTATTCAAAATATTTTCCCTTATTTTCTATACATTTTTCCCAACGTGTTATTAACTTTTCGATCCCATAACTGAAAAATTTAGGGCTTTGTGAAAAAATAGACCCGTTTTTTGACCTGAGAATCATTTTCAAAATTTTTTTCTTTAAATGTCTAAATTTCTTAACAGATGGAGATCTGTTGGAGATAGGCCTCTTGAATAAGGTTGGTGTGGAAGGACTGCTGATGAATGTTTAACATCTGAAACGAGTCTTCGAATAAAAAATTCTAATAGAAGTGGCAATTAATTCATCAATCTTAATTGTATTGATCCTTCTATACCGTCATGCGTACCTCAAGTGGTACTATCGAATATTTCTTTATATTATTAGATGCATTTAGATATTATAATATCATTTAAATCCTCGTTCCTTTCTACGCTTCTTAGCTCCTGCACTTATGTTAGTTAATACCGCCATGATTACTAGACAGTTCACCTGTTTGTCAACACCACTTTCCGTTTCCTTTTCTTATCTGCGAGAAATAAAAAAACGGAAAATTTCTTAACGATTTCTAGGCCGTTTAAAGTCATGCAAGCCTGCTCGTGTGCAACGTGATGCAATACGCACATGCGTTGGCCATATTCGACAAAGAAAAAGTTTGAGGTCATAGCTGCTGAGCGAAATGTTTCCATAACATTCCATCTGATATTTGATCTTGATTATTTATCGACAGTGTATTTAAAGTATCAACATAAGTAACTTTTATAACTCAATCAAAACACTTTAAAAACGAAACAAATCACTAAAACATAACACAGCCAACCATATAGTTGCTATGGTTACAAAAACAGCTGATAGTCTACAATACTTAAAGTACTGACTTATATAAACAATTATTTATACGTACTGCTTGCTTCTTCGGATAATTTTATCAGAAATAAACTACGTTTGATTCGGCGTGCGTTCGTCCTAGAACTGATACCGCCCTCATTCAGTTAAGAAATCCAACTGCGTTATTCTTCTTAGTCCAGTCAATAAACACATTGTAGATTGCATGGAATATGCGATAATATTTGACTTCATAGCTTCGTTAGGAGTAGTTAGAAGGTAAACATACTAAAAGTCTCCGCCCTGGGGGGGGGGGGGGGTGAGCTAACGGTGGGGGGAGGGGAGAAGTTCAATTTTTTTGATTTTTCGATAAAATCTCGAAAACGGTTGACTCTAGAAAAATATGTTTCAAATAAACAGAAAAGCTAATAAAATTTCCTATAAAATAAATTATATATAAATTTGACGTAATTCTAAACGTTCACGAAATATTTGTTATTGAAAATCGGTGATTTTCGGAAAATAACAAATGTCACCTCACTTTTTGTCAAACTTTTGCTTCTAGTACCTTCCACAATCATTTATCAGAAAAAATGTTAAAATCAAAATTGTAGACTATTAAATTTACTTAAATTTCATATATATGTTTTTGGTATTTGAAGCAAATCTTTAACAAAAAGTGAGGTAAACATTTTTTTTATTTCTAAAATTATCGATTTTTAATAACTTATATCTCGAAAACCGTTGGAATTTCGGTGAATATGTATATAATTAATTTTATAGAAAATTTAATGAGCTTTAATTTTTATTCTTACCATATTTTTCTAGAGTCCACCGTTTTCAAGATATAATCGAAAAACGCAAAATTGGAACTTCTTAAGGCACCCTTAGCTCACCCCCCACGGGAGGGGACATTTAGTATGTTTACCTTCTAACTATTCCTAACGAAGCTATAAAGTCAAATAGTACCGAATACTCCATGCTCTCCACACCCCTCATTTCAGCATTCATTGACTCGACTATCTGTAAAACACTTATTTTTTCCCCAAAAAATTTACGTGCTTACTTCTCTCAAATTTCGTACAAACTTTAACACGGCTGTAAATTAGAAACTGCATCTATTGGTCTCAATCATTAGAGGATTTAGAAAATCGTAAAAAAAAACAGCAGTTTGAACAGTTTCTATCATTTTGAAGCGTATAAAATATAAATATTTATTGGGTTAAAAATTATAGGAGGATTTCATGTTTAAACCAAAACCTGATATTATTATTAAAGAGATTATTTATCAGGTTTTGGTTGTGGTAAAGAGATAACATTCAAAACTACAATTTAGCCTGAAAAAACTATTTCTCTACGTTGACTGAGAGCTGAGAAAAAACGTGATTTTCATATTCGTTAATTTTTTTTTCTCGGCTCCCAATGCTCATTGGCGGCTATAACTCTAGTTTTGCACTATTATAGGTCCCTACTACCCACACAAAAATCGGCCAAAACTTTCAAAGTTCCCAATTAATTACAAAAGACTTATTTACATGACTGCGATTAGACCAATTTGGACGTATGGATTTGAACTTTAGGGCTCCATTAAACCATCCAATTCATCTCGTAACCAATCCTTACAATCCAAAATCCTTCGAAAAATTCTCGATGCTTCTTACTTTGTCACCAATAAACTTATCCATAAAGATCTTAATGTTCCATATGTTGCTGATTTAGCCCAAACCAGATACGTATCCTTTCATAGTGAGCTCCATAACCACTCAAATCCACTTGTTTCTCAACTTGCTTCCCACTCCATTCCCGATAATCCTCCGAGGAGTCTGAAAAAAAGATGGCCTAGAGATCTTCTAGTATGAATTTTTATTGAAGTCCCGCTGATGAGTAGTTCTTTACAAGTTTTGATGCTATTGTAATCATTATCAACACATTTACTTGATTTATATATTTGTATTGTTGTTAATTTCATTAAATTGTTATTAAATAAAAAAAAAAAGAAAAGAAAATAATTCTATTCAAATCAACTTATAGTCATACCTCGCTTTGCACTGCCTTTGATAGTGAGATTTTTTTTTTAAATGAATGAATATTATTTTATGAACGTATTAATAATTATATACGTACATAGATCTAATGATAATAACAACACATACAGTAAAACTTTGATAATCCGAACCTCTTGCGAGAACCCCTCTCCGCCTCTATCGTCTTTTTTTTTCAATGTCATTCTAGAACGGCGGAAGTAGACACCAATTTTAGGAGAAATTATGAAATAAAATACTAAAATATTCAATAATAAAATCACTAATAAAGACGATTTTAAGGCAAGCAATAGATTCCTATATTACATGAATGTATATAACAGGAGAAAAACTGTTATGATATTAGTCAGCTGTTTATACAAGATAAATTTGCGTCTAAATCCTTCTAAGAGTACCAGTTAAAAATAAATATGTTGTATTGAAATTGGAAAGTAGGTCTAATCCTTCAATAATCTTCAAGATAAAGAGTTAAATAAGATTAATGATTTTCGATACATGAAAGCAATAAATTATACAACAACGAATCGATCATATTCAACATTACAGCTGATAATTTAGCCAATGCCGACTGGATCCTGTTAAAGTAATAAATCGATATAAATGATTGCAAGATTGTAGATATCGGAGGCTTGGAATTGCATTTAATTGCCACAGATGTCTCTATCACGAAGAGGTCTCCAGACTGGGGCAGGCTCATTCCTTTTTAGGAACTACATTTCCTCGCTCTGGGGTTGAGTAACCTTAGTCCTGGTGATTCAGGTCCTAATGCCCTACTTAGGTTCACTTCGTGAGTCACCTAACACCTGTAGGGTACCTGCAAGGCCGTCAGAGGTAGGTAATACTTCAGAGTTAACCTTAATGAAACCTACAATGTACTATTTTAGCATCAAGACCAACGCTGGAGAAGTCATAAAAAAAAAAAAAAATATGTCTATAAATGTTCCTTCCAATTCCAATTAATTTTAAATTCATTAATTTTCATGATGATGTAATTAATTAAAACTATTTGAGGATTCTCATTAGATTCCGATGAGAATTCCAATATGTTGAGCACCGGTCGATTAAAACAGAATTTAATATTTTTACAAATGATATTCCACTAATCCCTGTTGAACAGATCCGCTACCTAGGACTCCACTTGGACAAACGTCTTACTTGGAATCCACATACAAGACTAAAACGACAAGAAACAGCCCGTCGTTACAGACTACTTCAACATTTACAAGCTCCCAATTAATTACAAAAGACTCATTTACATGATAGTGATTAGACCTATTTGGACGTACGGAGTTGAGCTTTGGGGCTCTACTAAACCATCCAATTCATCTCGTATTCAATCTTTGCAATCCAAAATCCTTCGAAAAATCCTCAATGCTCCTTACTATGTGACCAATAAACTTATCCATAAAGATCTTAATGTTCCATATGGTTCTGATTTAGCCCAAACCAGATACCTATCCTTCCATAGTAAGCTCCATAACCACTCCAATCCACTAGTCTCCCAACTTGCTTCCTCCTCCATCCCTGATAATCTTCCGAGGCGTCTGAAAAGAAGATGGCCTAGAGACCTTTTAGTGTAGATTTTATTGAAGTGCTTCTAGTGAGTAGTTCTTCACAAGTTATTTACATGGCATTGTATTCACTGTCAACACATTTACTTGTTGTATATTATTTTGTACAGTTGTAAATATCAATAAATGGAAAAAAAAAAGTTTTACTAGCATCCTCCGTCGCGGCTTCGCCTGCTCTCAAAAGTAAATAACTTAAATAATTTTAAGTAATATTTTGAATATAACAATCTTGTGTTTTGTAGAAAGCATGCAAAAAGGTTGTTATGATTGTTAGGGTTTCCAATCGTGGAAACATATTATTGACCTTGAAATAAAAATGCAGTCCGAACATCTGCAACGCTTTTGTAAACCTATTCTCAACTAGTTAACCTTCCTAGAACTATAAAGATGCTGTTGTTAAAATTTGGTACAGTTGGGTTTAAATAGTTTTACCATTGCAAACTCAGTTACAGAATGGCACTAGGTACAAATCGGCCGATTTTTAAATTGCACTGGGATCCACTTGTCGCACCTCATATTAATAGATTTTTAAATTATACTTTAATTGAATATAAGTAAATTTTATAATAGATTTGAAGCTCTTTATAACACCGTACTATTGTAACCTCTCTTCCTGAATTGGGCTAGGAACCTATCGGTCGATTTTCAAACTTCACTGGGATCCTCATATTTATTGCTTTTTAAATAACAATTTAATAGAAAATAAGCAAATTTTAGTGTTGCTAAACATTCCTAGTACTACGAAGATGTAGTTAAAGTTTGGTAGAAATGTGTGTAGTTGTTTGATGTTTGATCTGTTATACAATTAAAATTATTTAAACAAAAATAAAATAAAAAAAGAAAATTATTTACGAACTAAACGAGAGATATTTACCTAAAATTTGATCTAACTACATACATGATAAATTAATACAAAAACAAAAAATAAATGGCAAACTAGTAATAAGTTAAATTAAAATATTTCTTAGTTTTAGGCAATATCTCATATAAAAAAATAAATTATTTAAATGCTTTTCATTATCTATTATCAGCCATGAACACAACTGAAAGTCATCATTTTCTGTGGAATGAATTCTTCTAAGAAACCTTTTCCTGTATATTTCAAAAACGAAACAGTACATTATTAAATGGTGAAGAGAATCTGGTCCCGAGTTATTGAAATATATTCTGGAGATCTTGGAGCTAGCTAAACGGAGTTGTGCGATCATTCTTAGTTTCTGGATGTTCGAACCAAATAATTTTCACCACTTCCAAGAGAGCTAAGGTGTCAGTAATGAGTAGAGACCGGATTTTTGTGCAGTAAAAAATCAAAAAATGTGCAGTAAAAAATCGTGCAGTAAAAAACTCAAAACATGCAAAATCGTGCAGTAAAAAACTCAAAATATGCAAAATCGTGCAGTAAAAAACTCAAAATGTGAATTTAAAAACTTAATACATGCAGCAATCCATTTATTTACACAAATATGCAAAATTAAACAGCCTTGAATAACCTTAAGGACATTTCAACAAACGTTTCATTTTAGAGTTAATTCAATCTAAAATACTTTCAAATTTGGGAAAAAAAGGAGATGAAAAAAATTGTTAATTAAAAGAAATATAAAATATCTTTATTAAAACTTCCTTTCACGTGGAATCCATATATAATTAAATGTTTTTGAACAATAAATTAGTTTTTAAAAGTTTCGTGAAAATGTACGACATTATAAATTTCAAAATATTTCTCAGTAAAATTACGCCACCTGTTACGTAATAAAATGTTCTTTAGCAAAGAAAAGGAACTTTCTACGTCTATGGACGTAACAAGACATTTTTTGTAGCATGCGATTGTGGATGGATCCAGATTATCATTCTATTTCCTTTCCGTTGATACAATAATTTAATTTTTTTTAACGAATGTAGCCGTAGTTTTTACTCGAATTTTGAAAACAAACATCTTCCCTTTTCATTTTCAATTCGTTTTAAGCTTTCTTCGAGAGTTTCAAACAAATATCAGCTATGGATATTCATTTGTCCATTGTTTCAATTTTGTAGACACACTCGCGGACGTTTTTGGAATTTTCAAAGTTGATAGTTTAAAATCTTGTCAATATCTAGCCCTTTGTGCTAAATCAGAAGTGGGGAATGAAATGGGAAGCGGGTAGTAAAATTTTCTGAGGAGTCTTAGTTCTAGGAAGTACGTCGATCCTCAATGTTTGCCTATATCCTCAAAGCTCCCAATTCAATACGACCTTTTAAAAGTAGTAGGTCACTAATACATTTGATCTAAGCGACTTTTTACTTTCAATTTAAAACTAATTAACCTATTTAATATAAATAATTGTTATAAATGTTGCCTAATAATCCTAAGTAAATAAATAAATGGCTAAGTGAATAAAATTAGATGAATTTGGTTCAATCGTGCAATTTCGTGCAGTAAAACCCGAATTCGTGCAATTAAGCTCAAAAAGTCAAATTTGTGCAATTTCGTGCAAAATAAAATTTAAGAATAAGAATCCTTATTATATAAATGGAATGACTACTAGGGTTAGAGAGCGCTAAATTTGCAATAACACAGAAATCCGGTCTCTAGTAATGAGTGTTGTAGTGGGAGTTGACTGTATGTTCAATGTTCATAGACAAATAAAGATTTTCAAATGCTATGTTTAGGCTTGTGATATTTGCTTGGTTATATACATTTATAAAATTCTGGACCGTTTTCGTGCTACCGGCTCCCGAAAAAGATGTAATTTTCAAAGAAATCGTTTTTCACTCGTGTTTTTCGTATATTTTTGTCTTCTAGATCCTCACTCGTTCATTTTAGGGGAAAATCGTCATAATAAAACTTGTACAGTATTAGTAGATTCCTTTATTTAATTATTCAACCTATTCCCAGATTTTCCTATTTTGACTCGACTAATTGTGTACTTTATAGAAATTAGTTTTTCAATCTGATAAAAAATACCATAAGATGGGGTAACTTTGGGACACCTGGTAAATTATAGTTTGTGGGGATTCCGTGTTGGAAACACTGTGTTGGTTCAGTCACAAATAAGTGTTTTGTGTGGACCTGTAGTGATGCTGTATTGCACAAGTTTGGGACAATAATTCAATACACTCGTCGAACAGCTAGGTTTCATTTATTTCCACCAGTTTTTCAAAATTTTTGTTTTTGTGAAACTTTCTCTTGTGCCTCAAGAACTACGAACATCAGATTCCCTTTAGCTATATATACACATTAATTGATACCTTCTTAAGTGTTTAATATAGAAGGAATCATGCTATTATTAGTATTTTTTTTATAATCTGTAAATTGTAAATTTCCTCGTGTTACCGGGGTAGCTTTGGGACAATCCCAAATTCACCCTATGGTCTACATATTTTTTTTCATTGGTTCATTTTTAATGATTTTATTGGAAAATAATGCCCAAAAATCCTAAAAGAGCACTTGACAACAACAACAACAATGGCGCTACGGTCCATGCAGAACCTTAGCCTCTTCCACGATTCCCCTCCATTTGTTTCTGTCACCAGCTGCTCTCCTCCAATACCTCACACCAAGTGTCTTTAGGTCTGCCTCAACGTCTTCCCTCCAGCGCAATCTAGGCCTTCCTCTTTCTCTCTTGCCTCCTACGGGACGCCCATTCAGCATGATTTTTGACATTCTGTTGGGGTTTATTCTCTGAACATGGCCCAGCCATCTTAATCTCCTTTGCTTTATTGTAGCAACCAAATCTGGAGCTTTGTGCAGTTTTCTTAGTTCCTGGTTGCTTTTGATTCTCCATATATTTCCATCTTTAGTAGGGCCGTATATCCTCCTCAAAATTGTTCTCTCCCATCTATTTATAATGCTTTCATTCTTTGCAGTGAGCGTCCAGTTTCACTCCCATACAATACGACTGGTTTAAGGATGGTTTGGTAAACCCTTATTTTCAAATTTTTAGGGAGCATTTTTTTGCCTATTATTTTGCTGAGGGCCCAATAACATTTATTACCTGCCTTTAATCTTTCTTTAATTTCATCATCTACTTCATTTCTTGAAGTAATGACGCTACCTAGGTACTTGAATTTTTCGACACTTTCGAAGTGGTATCCTGCACCTTCTAGGTTTTCCACCACATTTTGTTCCTTCGACGTCACTAGGTATTTTGTCTTTTCTTCTTTATCTGGAGGCCAAATTCTCTTGCTTTTCTGCTACACTCTTCAACTGCTCCTAGTAAGGAGTTTTCTGTTCTGCCAGTGATTACGACGTCGTCCGCAAATGCTAGATGCTGAGTTATACGGGTATAAATGCTTCCAGGGTTCGTCCTTATTGCCCTTCTGACTGTTTCTAGTATTAAATTAAACAGTACCGGTGACAGTGGGTCTCCCTGCCTCACTCCCTTATGTATATCAAATGATTCAGTGACCCCTCCTTGCACTTGGACAGCTCCTTTGCTATGGTTTAAAGTCATTTGGACTAGTCTTATTAACTTTGAGGGAAAACCTAAGTCTTGTAGGCTTTTATATAATTTTCCCTATCGATACTGTCATACGCCTGTCTATAATCTATGAATAGATGATGCAGTTTTATATTCCACTCGTAGCATCATCCTAATGGAAAATATATGATCTATTGTTGATCTCTCAGGTCTAAAACCACTTTGGTATTCCCCAACAACAACAACTGCTCTTTTCAATACTCTATTCATTATCAGCATTGATAATATCTTATACGTGGAGCATAACAGTGCTACACCTCGGTAGTTCCGACATTCCATTTTGTCGCCTTTCTTATGGATTGGAATTATCAATGCCTTACACCATTCTTCTGGCATCTCTACCTTTTCCCAAATTGCCGACACCAGTTCATAGATCTCTCGATGTAATGCCTCGCCGCCAAGTTTGATGGCTTCTGCTGGGATGCCATCTGTTCCAGGAGCTTTGTTATTTTGTAAGAGCACTTGACACAAGGCCATACAAAATTATACTAAAGGGAATTTACAAGAAGCCTTAAGAGCAATAAGAAATAAATAACTATTGATACAAAATGCAGCCTCCAAGTACGGAATATCCAAAAATACACTGGATCTGAAATCTCTTTTCGTTTTTAGTGAAAGAAGAGGAACAAATCGTAGCGCATATTGTTGTCATGTCAAACTGTGGATTTCCAGTCGACTCCTTTGGTTTACTTTCTTTTGTACAATTTTATCTAGCGATAAATTTTCGAAGTGAAAGAGCTGCTTAATGTTTGTTACATTTTCTCTTAGTTAAAAATTTATTGTTCTTAAGTATGCCTAAAAAAAGTTTTGTTGGATAAATTTAGTACAAAATATTATAGAAATAATGAAGATATATAATATTATGTCGTAACATTGGTGCAAAGTCATGTTTCTAATGGAATAATTCACAGTCCCCATTGGTTGGAATAAAATTGGGACAAATTAAAAGTTTATTTAATAAAATACTGTTGCTTCTTGACTTACTGTTCTGCGAAATTTTGTAAGGGGAAGACTGCCCTTACAAATTAATAATTTTTTCTGCATTTCAACTTAAAAAATAAAGATAGAATCAGCTAAAAACTTTGAAAAGTGTCCCAAAGTTACCCCGTTTTACCGGTATGTTAGTTTGTTTTTGCATGCTTTTAGAGTTTTATTTATCTTGGATTTTTGGGTTTTCAGATATAGCATTTGATAAGAAAAACGACTTTGTTTGCGACTAAATGTGTTTGACTGTGGGCAGATTAAGATCTGTGAGCATGGTGGATATTCTTGTGTACCTAGGATAATTGTTTATGATTCTCATACAAATGATAAGAATTTCAACACAAATTAATATATGAGGATGGATATTTTTGTATTTTTCTCCAAGTGTTATAAACCCTTGGCACACTATGGAACAATTCCTATGTTATCTGCCCGACCTTCAGCAAGTACCCTTATTTGGTAAGGACCCTATCGCCTTGGACGAGGTTACTTTAGGGGTATGTTTGTATGTCAGGCGTTGGCAGCTGGATTATTACCTAAAATAGTAATAATTTAAACAATATTTATTATTTCCAATACAACCTGTACATCCCGATCCACTACCCTCTGGAACACCCTCCCTCCTGAAATAAGACATGCCCCTTCCTTAAGCTCATTTAAAACACTCCTTTTCCAATATATCCTCTTATCCCAGTCAGATGCCAGTCAATATGAACAGTAATTATTATTAAATATGATCAAATCTAATAAATTTGATACCGGTGAATTGACTCATAAATTTTCTTTCATATAATAATAATCTTTTATTTGTTCCACATCGGTAAATAATCATTTTATTTATTTTTTTATAAAAATTCTTTTTTCTTACTTTTATTTTTATTTTTTACTTTAAATGTTTTTCCTAAACAAAGAAATTTTATCTATCAACAATTCATATGTTTATAGTTGTGTGTATAGGTGTATAAGTGAATGAGTGTAGTGTATATAAGTATATATCGTAATCTCTGTAAATATTTTCTTCATCCAATGTACATATAGACATAGTCCATCCCCTGTATATATCTTTTCTCATTTTCTCAGGGTTATTTATTTATTTATTTTTTTTTTTTTAGTATTATTTCATTTATCCTTCTTATGTTATCTTATTTACTAAAGTTATTTAGACAATTATTTACTTAACTGTATTTTCATGTCTATTGTTCCTCATATATAAATACCTTTGTATGAAAATATATATGCCAGACCATTGTACTATTTTATGACACAATTTGTTATTCTTAGGGGACAATACGTCCCAGAATAAAGATTATTTTTTTCATTTCATTTCATAATATTATAGTTTTATAAATTGTACCTTCAATGGTTTATAGGTATTCTATTAGGATTGATCGCTTGTTCGCCATTTATATTGGAATTTTCTTTATTCTTAGACTTGTTTCGAATGTTAAACATTCTTTATTAGTTCTAAAAACATACAAACAATTTCAAAACACCAGCTATTACATTTCATAGTCATTACATTTTAACAAGTAACATGTTTTACCGGTGACCTATTTGATCAAAAGCGATACGTTCTAGAGGAACGCGACAACGTTACGCGTAGTTGATAGTTTGATATTAGGAGGGTAGGAGCAGTTAGGAGCTCAACTCTCATTATACTAAATAACACTATAACTAAGAGACAGGTTCTAATGAGTGAGCTCCTTGTGACTTTGTTTCTCCTGATCAAAATAAAATTTTAGTTAGATACTGACTTTGGAAAACGCTTTTGTGAATAACGTGGTCTACAAATGTCTCAAATGATTCCGTAGGAACGGGAAAAAAACAAACCAGTCACAGGGAAAACCGAAATGTTCCTACCTGACATTTACATTCGAACCTTTACACCTATCTTTATATTCAGTCTGCTTTAAGTCCTTATATTTTCCAGCAGTCCTTTTCTTTTTGCCTCCTGAGGTAAGTACCAATATATTTGATTTCTTGTCTTACTTTTTTCAAAATTTAATATGTACATTCTATGTGACGATTGCTGAGGTTTTGAAATTTTTTCGTATGATTTCAGAACTGATAATGAATTTTTAGCATTCGAAACAAGTTTTTAATTAAAAGGTTTCCATTAGGATTGGCAATTAATTCATCAATCCTAATTTAGTGGTATGTTATGTTAAGGTGGTAAATCGTGCTTAAAAAGGCTGCAATCTTATGTGTGGGTTTCATATATATTCCAAATTAAATAATTTTAGATATTCAGCCCGATTTTAATACCTAGTATTGATATTAATATGTTTTTCGTGTGAACGAAACCTTTGCCGGTAAAATATTGCATTGCTTTTGGTATATTAGAACCCAACATTCATTGCTCCAAGTGGATCCATTTAATCACCATATGTTCCAAGATGCCATGATCGAAGCATTAGAAAGAGATACAACTTTATCGCGTGATGGACCCGACAAGACGAGTACCCCCCCCTCTCCCAGAGACAGTGCCTCCTGGATCGAGATCTAGATCTAGGGAGCTGTGGCACGCCCTTGCCTCAGATAATTAAGGCCTTGCTGACGATCTCGAATCGATTTCCTGTCCGCTTCGGATCACTCATCAAAAAGACTAACCGCAATCGATTCGTCTCTTTCATTCTCCCCGCCAGTTGTCATCAATGAATCCCAAATAGTTCTAAAATAAATATAATTACAAGAAACAAATAACAGTTTAATATGTATATATTTTCAATTTATCGCTCATGGGCAAGAAAAGTGACACAACTCAAAAAAATTCATTTTACGTTTTATTTCTGAATAATGATCGTTTCTGGTTTGCCTTGCAACAGGAAAAGTTTCTTAAAGGTATCGCAGCGGGCGGCCGCAAAATTGCGTTATTTGTCATTTATCCAAAGTTACGATGACGACCTGTGGAGGCAGGATCAGTGACACATTTCAGTTGTGTCTTGACCTTCACTAAGGTAACTTTTTTGAGTTGGGACGGTTTTCTTGTCCATGAGCGATATTATAACTTCTAAAACTTCTTTTGACTCACCTGGAAAATTTGATGTTTTTGAGTTGTGTCACTTTTGTTGCCCATGAACAATATATTTAATTAATCATGTATCTGGTATCGCCAATCCAGAACCCCTCCTTAAATCCTCTAGGCTCTTTACTACGTCACAAATGAACTAATCCATAATCCCATTTAAATCCCTTTTGTTGCTGAGTAGGCACGAACCGGTTTCCTTTTCCTTCATATTAAACTTCATACCCACCCAAATCCACTTTCTTCCCATTTCATTCGTAATAATCCTCCTTACAAGAAAACAGCCTAGGGATTTCTAATATTTCTTTTTTTCACTTTCATTTCTGAAATCTACACCCGTCGTATACATAATTGACAATCAGTGATGTTCTGAAATATAAATATAAACAAAAAATGGCATGAGGAGAGATAGTAGCCGGGTGTACCCTGTATCCATAGATACATTTCATCCATTTTATTTTCATGCTTATGGGGAAAGGATTAGAGATGGGCGATCAATTTACGGTTCTTGGTTATGTTGATGATATGGTACTTTTGGGTGAGGATGAGGAAACTATTAAATTAAACGCAACTACTGCTCATGGAAACCGGTAACGAAATTGGTCTAGTAATTAATACCGATAAAACGAAATATATGGTTAGTAGCAGATATTTTCGGGATAAAGTTTGAACATGTTGAGCAATTCAAATATCGTGGGTCTATTATATCAAGAAAAAATGAAATTCAAGAGGAAATAAGGGCTAGGTTAAAAGCCGGTAATGCTTGTTATTTCTCGGTCGCAAAACTACTCAGTTCGCGCTTACTCTCCAAAAATTTAAAAATTAGGATATACAAAACTATTATACTACCAACAGTTCTCTACGGATGCGAAACATGGCCGCTGGCATTAAGGGAGGAACAACGCCTTAAAGTTTTCGAAAATAAAGTACTGCGTAGAATATTTGGCCCAAAAAAGGATGAAGAAACCGGAGAATTAAGAAGGCTTCACAATGCAGAACTGCGCGAGTTATATCCGGTAAATATAGTTCAAGTAATAGCAGCGCGACGCTTAAAATGGGCATGTAAAGTCGTTGGGTTTAGTAATGGCCGAATTCCGAAAAAAGTGACCAGTTGAGAGCCGTCGGGTAAACGAACGAGGTGTAGATCAAGAGGTTGATGGGAGGATTGCGTCAAGGCCGACTTGGGGATTTGGGTTTTGGGGAGTGGGTTGGAGGGAGGTGTGTGGTCAACGGTTGATAGTGTCGGCATCGAACCTTCGAGTTTGCTAAGCCATTATTTATTATTATTATATATTTTTATTTTATGACAGTTTGTAGTTTGTCGGTAATTGTTCATTGACTAAAGGTTTGCGTTGGTTTTCATTATTGATATAAGTTTTCAGAATTACTTAGCGGCATGTATATAATTTTATCAAAATTACAAAAACTACAGGAAGTTAAAAAAGTTACAGGAAAACTAATGCAATGAAAATAAAAAATTCTAAAACTTCGAAATGATAACGCATGCGACACAAAGCATTTCAAGATACAGGTTTACTTTAATTAATCAAAAATGCTAGAAGATAATATCATATTTTACATCGATAAAAAGGAATTCAACCATTGAATCTGAATCTGAGCAATGAAATGAGCTGGTAGTGAAATAATGACATAAATTATGCAAAAAAAAAAAACTTAGATGAAGAAAAATGAGATTCATACACGCTGGAAAAAAAACAAAATTTCCTAAAATGGTAGATAAGGGAGTAGTTAAACATAAAATTAAAACCCTTAAATTCAAATAGTAGAATTATGAAAATAACTATCATTACATCAAAAACATAATGCTGTAAGAAACTTAAATCATACGATTTTAACAATAATTTTAAATTTATTTTAGAAGCACCTATACACTCCAAATTTACTAGGAGTAAATTTCATTCAACAATATCTTTTTTTTTTTTTTTTTATATGCGAGTGACAAAACAACGAGATTCCACTGTAAGTCAAATATTAGGTTACCCGAAAACAATGCAAGCTTTCTTGTTAACCCATTAATAATATCCTTCCGCCATATTAAAACAGTTAAATAGTCGAATATTTTTTAAAAAGTGTCCTTTTTAGGTCCGCCATCTTAAAACCGTTAAATATTTTAAAACAATATTCTGGAGGACAACAATGGAGGAAGTTATCCTTCGGATAACTTAAAAAACCGTTAAAACAGCAATCCTTAAGGACGAAAAAGCTAATTCTAATTGTGGATGGAGAGAGTGGCCAAGGATGTCCATCGGCCTCAAAAAATCGTAAGATCCTGGCAGATCTGTAAAACAGTGTCCTTAAAAACCGTTAAAACAGCAATCCTTAAGGACGAAAAAGCTAATTCTAATTGTGGATGAAGAGAGTGGCCAAGGATGTCCTTCGGCCTCGAAAAATCGTCAGATCCTAGCAGATCTGTAAAACAGTGTCCTTAAAAACCGTTAAAACAGCAATCCTTAAGGACGAAAAAGCTAATTCTAATTGTGGATGGAGAGAGTGGCCAAGGATGTCCTTCGGCCTCAAAAAAACGCCAGATCCTGGCAGATCTGTAAAACAGTGTCCTTAAAACAGCATTCATTATAACAATAGTTTCATTGTTAACGCATAATGCTGCCCTGCCAAACAGAAAAGCAGTAATTCAAAAATTGTGGACCTCAAGTGAATATTTTATTAAGTTTTTTAGACGCTGGGATATAACCTTGTATAGGTCAACTCTCCCAGGATTTGAGCACGTTCCGACTGGTTCCTATTTGGTTCCGACTGGTTCCTATTTGGTTCCGACTGGTTCCTATTTGGTTCCGACTGGTTCCTATTTGGTTCCATAATAAATATACTTGGTGTTAGTTTTACTTTTTATTTAACTCATTAAATAATGATGTGTCGATAATCGTTATGAGAGATAGGCGAAATATTTTTCACTTCGACCCGTATCGAATTTTTCATCGACAGATTGACTAGATCCAATTCACTACTAGATAAGCAAGAACCCAACTCATAGAAATGGTTATTTTAATATAACAGTTTATTTTGTTTTAGCGTTCTTTTAAATCACTTCTATTTATGTTAAGGGTGTTTATTAATCTGTGAATAAGTTAATAATCGACGATAAAAATCACTATTCATTAAGTCGTATGTCACTCAATTTAATGAATGAGTGACCTATTTCGCTACTAAACGTAGCTACTTTACAATCATTTGGATTCCGGCCATCAATTATGTCACTAAAAGGTTTTGAAACAGGATTGGTGACCGCTATTATGAGTGATTACCTCGTTTAGCTGATCAGCCTCTAATGAAAGCTTTGCAGCCAATTTCCAACGTTAAATCTACGTAATCCAAATGTATGTTGACGTATTTATGAAGCGTTTCATTTAATTTGAGTAAATCTGACCTGTAATCCTGATGGCCTACCATAGGATCCTAACATCAATTAAATTTTCTTTTAAACTTTTAGCTAAAAATTTTTTTTTTCTTCAAAAATGTGTCTCGGATTACTTTTTAGTTTACATTTGTTTTCTTGTTTACAAATAATTTCACACAATAGTCTGTTGAAAAAAAAAAAAAAAAAAAAAAAAAAAAAAAAAAAAATTAAACAACATAAGTAGTACTAGAACCCATCTTGAATTGCGAATTTGTACTAATTTTTGACCAACGGTAGAAGAAAGTTAGATTAGGATGGAATCAACCGTCAAAAAACAGTTTTTCCACTATTTAAGGGTACCCACATTATACAGGCCATTATGGGTGTGGCCAAGAAAGGTCTCCAGTGTGTTGTAATTATTTTAAATTTCTTAAATGTTTGGCGTTTTGTGTATTTATTTAACTATGAGAAATCGTCATCTGTACTATTATACAAGAGGACAAGCCATTTTTCGTTTGTGATCACTAACCTCGAAAACTACTAAACTTACTGTACCATATTTTAACCACATTATCTTTATAGTTCAAAGAAGGTTTAGCAATAATACAATCTACTGATATTCAATTAAAGTTTTATTAAAAAGACGATAAATATGTGTTGTGCTGTGAAGTTTGAAAATTGACCGATAGGTGGCGAGCGCCATTCTACATGGGAGGTTAAAAAGGTGTTATATAGAGCTTGAAATTGATAATAAAATTTAATTATATTCAATTAATCCACGTCATTTTCTCTACCTCTTTCAGAGAATAAAGTACGCTGCGACATATGAATTTATTTTTAAAATATGTAGCATTTTTATCGATTCTAGATAAGTAATTGATGCAGTTGAAAATTCTCCTGCTATATTTTTTATCTTCTGGACTTCTATCATGACTTATATTCTGTCTTCATAGTCTCTGAATTCATAGATGTCTTCATAGTTAAGAATTATATTTGTATATATTAATCATAGTAATTATATTATAGAACCATTAATTTTTTATCCTAGTATAAACAAGCTATAATATGAGGATAACAGTGAAGTTTGAAAATTTACCGATAGGTGGCGAGCGCCATTCTACACGAGAGGCTACACAGTCACAGTGTCAAATATAGGTCTTGAAATGAATAATAAAATTTACTAATATTCAATTAAATGATTAAAAAAGATTTAAATATTTGATATACTTCTATGGTTAGAAATTAAAATTCCAACAGACGGAATCAATAAAATTCTTTCTGCCTAATAAAAATTATTACCTAATCAAAATACTGATCCCTTGATTTTTGATATTGTGTGTAAAAATATGATTCAGTGGCCATTAGTTTAAGCATCGATATTAGAGACCATTCCCCGCATTAGTTTCTTAATATTCTCTGTCCATCTGGATTGCCAACTCATACATTAAAATTGAAAATTGGATGTATAATTATGCCTTGAAGTATTCTTCAAACACCAAAGCAGTGCTATAGTACTAGGCTAGAAATTACGGAAAATAATTTTCAATCGCATGCATTAAACCTCAATCAGTCATAATTATCTAGGTTCTTCGCGAAACCACGACGGGGGATGCTAGTACATTTATATAGCGCACCTATCTGAATCTCTTGATTAGAAACTGGTGTTTTCACTTAACAGGCGATATTTTAACTAGTTTTGACAACAGCGTATAATCGGGAGTTTATTTCATTACATATATAAAATTCTGTTCGGTGTTCCTTTTTTTGTTTATATACTTAGTAGCATCTCCCGTCAAGGCTTCGCCCGCTCTTTTAGTTTTATTTGTTTATCGATATTGAAGTGTGCAATTGATTATTATTTCTTCAATGATTGTTTCACCCATAGTAGAAATTTTTAACCTGGTTGAAATTGCTCTGATGAAGTGTTTGAAGATTATGTAAAAGCATAATTAGTCGTCGAATTTTAAATTTTTAATGCATGAGTTGTTAATATAGATGGACAGAGACTATTAAGAAACTCTTGTGAGTAATGGACTGCATTATCAGTGCTTACAACTAAAGGGCCATGAAATAACCCTTGTAAATGGTGCGAACAACATATCTGTCGATTTTCAAACTTCACTGAAATACTCACATTTGTAGCTCTTTATAATAATTTAATTGGATATAAGTAAATTTTGTTATATTTTTTAAGCTCTATAGAAATCCTTAGCATTGTAACCTATCATGTAGAATACCGCTCTCCACTCATCGACCAATTTCCAAACTTCAATGTTATCCACATATTATCACTATTTTAATGACCAATTAATTGAAAATCCGTTGATTTTATTTTAAACATTCCTGGAACAATAAAGATGATATGGGTAAAATTTGGTACAGTAGTTTTCACGGTTAGTGATCACTAAAGCCCGGATTTTCGTGCAAGAAAAATTCTGAAATGTGCAGTAAAAACTTAAAATTGTGCAAAATCGTGCAATAAAAACTTAAAATCATGCAATGCAAATGATAAAAAATGTTGAACAAACAATTTTCTAGTTACATTTCTTTCCAAAAAGTGGTTTTTATCTTAAAATTTATTGATCCGGTCCTTAGTAAGGGAGTAGTTAAATAGTCCTCGTCTAAAACGCAATAAGAACAAATCGCATCACTTTATTGTACATGTTATACATAAGCTATGTGTACATATTACTTAGGAATATAAATATGTATATTGCAATTATAAATAAAAATAACCGTACATTTATGCTCTAAATCATTAAATAGGGATAAAAATTCAAGTTAAAAACTTACTCGAATTACAGTGTACATCAACTTGTGACTTTCTTTCGCTGCCGACAGCTTTGCCACAGGTCCCACAATATATTATTTTGCCACTGGATTTTAGTTCCGGATATTTTTCTATCCATCCTCGTATCTTTGAACTAACACTAGCTGAAATTTTAGGTATTTTAATGGAGACAACGTTACTCCTTAGAGGGAAGTCGGAAACTAAAAAAATTATTGCTTCCGATGAGAAAAGTTATGAGGGAGAGTCAAAATTTCTTGTAAGGTGAAGATCCGAGTTCCCTAGCTCAAGTCAATCTAAACATTTCTAAGAAGACTAAAGAAGCTAGGATTTTTTATATTTTTGTACTAAGAATAGTTTATATCTCTTAAAAAAGAAAAATTATTACCTATATAGAAATAAAATTATTTATTCTTCTTAAAGTTGCTACTTTTTCAAAAACAAGAAAGTGTTGTGCGCATTCACGATATGAATCCAGGAATTTTGTGCATTCAAACTGCAGAATGTGCAATTTTATGCATTAAAACAGCAGAATGTGCAATTTTATGCATTCGAACTGCAGAATGTGCAATTTTATGCAGTAACCCCCAAAATGTGCAATTTTGTGCTATATTAAACTAGGTAAATTTGGGCCTAAACATCCTAATTCATATCAATAATTTGTCCCTGGCTGATTACGAGCTTGCAATAAAAAGATGCAATTGCACGAGAATCCGAGCTCTAGTGATCACAAACGAAAAGTGGCTTGCCCTTTTATATAATAGTATAGATATACGAGGTGTGATCAAAAAGTTCCAGGACTTTTTATATACTATGGGAATGCAATGTCTCACAGCGATGCGGTTGGCAGCATTGTATTGCCTGACTCAACAGGAACACAGCTGTGTTTGCAGATCAATCATAACATCACTGAAAGTAACATTAGCACAGTTTGTTTGAGGTTAGTTTTATAGAGTTTGGCTATTTTATGAAAATGAATGTGAAAGAAGAGCAACGTGTTTGTGTGAAGTTTTGTGTGAAACTGAACAAAACGTTTTCTGAAACCTTGTTGATGTTACAAGAGGCTTTTGGTGAAGAATGTCTTAGCCGATCATGCTGCCATCAGTGGTTCAAGAGGTTTAAAGATGGCCTTGTGTAAAAAACGCAATGAATGTCATACCTCAGCCCCCCTACTCACCTGACCCGGCTCCAGCCGACTTTTTTCTTTTCCCGAAGCTCAAGAGACACCTGAAAGGACGAAGATTTCAAACCGTTGACGAAATTAAAGAAAAAAAACAACGGAGCTGCTAAACAACTTTACAAAAGAAGAGTTTTCTGGGGCCTTTGATCAGTGGAAACACCGGTGGGAAAAGTGTGTAGCTTCCCAAGGGGAGTACTTCGAAGGAGACAAATTTTAATAACCTGTATGTTGTATGAATAAATGTATAAAAATTCAGTCCTGGAACTTTTTGATCACACCTCGTATGTAAAGAAAACCACTTCATTGACATACGAGTGCTTACCTTAAGTTACCCATGATGCAATACGACCTTACCCATAATGCCTATTAGAAGATACAATAAACCGCTGTGAATGATAAGAATAGATTGTTATTATTAACCTCTGCGGCTACATTAATATTAATTATAATATAATTAATAATATATAAAGAAGATCGGAATAAGGGCTTTAAATGTAGTTTGTTTTGTTACAGCTGAGTGAATGTATTGTGTTAACAGCTAACACCTTGTAATTAATGTAAATATATATTGTAAATAAAAACCTTTGTTACAGAGAGAAACAAAATTAAGTCTTTATTTCACTACCTAAGAGGAACCAACTATCATTATATATGTAGATAAAGAATATGATTGTGAGAGGGATATATTTCAGTCAATATTCATATTCTTTATAACGTTTCACTATGTGGTAAGATATATTTTCCTACTGACGTCTCGGCCCACACTTTATGATAATCTTCAAGGCTAAAGTGCAGTGAGGAAGCAGACCGTACCTCCCCCGAGATAAGATGTTACTGACCTGTCTCCGAATTAACTTATCACAGTATCACTGTCTACGTTCGGGCAACATTTTTATTTCCTCGCTGGGTTCTAGCTCCTCATTTATTTATTGGATAGAAGGAGGTTAAGCCCAACAAACAACAACAAATATATATCGGTGGTTGCCGTGAAGAAACGTTAAATTACTTTGAAAACGAGTTTACTATTCACCTACAAAGCAGGATTTTTAATATCTGCGTTGTGGAAAATTAAGTTGTACTTAAAATAAGGTCTTAAAGTATTCATTTTGACGTAGATGGTATTTTTAGAGTGATAAAAAGATTTTGGAAAACGATCCAAAGTGCTCTACTAAAAAGTGCACAATTTTGATTTATCCAATTTTGCACGACAGCCAGAGGTTTATGTCTTTTTTAAAGTTAAATCAACTATACAAGAACAAAACAACGAGAAACCTCTTGTAGTTATCGACTTCTTCAACATTTATCTGATACACTCTTTAAGATGCTGATTATTTACAAAAAAAAAAAAAAAACTCATTTACAAGACTGTAATTTGACCTACCTGGACATACGGAGAGCAGCTTTGGGGTTCCGCTAAACTATCCAGTTCAACTCGCAGCGAAAGATTAGTGTTTCATAAGTTGCTAATATGGCTCATACAAGATACCTATCTTTCATAGTAAACTCCATAACCATTCGAATCCACTAGGCTCTCAACTTGCTTACTATTCTATTCACAATAATCCTCCGAGGAGTCTGAAAATAAGATGGGACCTTTGATATAAAACTTTCATTCACTTTTACTTGCGTAAACTGTAGGGTGATAAACCTACGACTGTCGGTCCTATATTATCCTTTAATAATACTCCAGTAATCCCTGTTGAACAGATCCGCTACCTGGGACTACACTTGGACAAACGTCTTATTAAGAATTGACATACAAGGATAAAACGACAAGAATCTGCACGTTGTTATAGACTTAAATTCTACTTGAACATTGACCTAGACAAAGCGGGTTCGCAGCCCGGCAGATGACCTTAGGATTTTTTAAAGGGAGTAAAAAATCCTTAGCTATGCCGTCCTTCGGAAGGGACGTAAAATGGGGGTCCCGAGTCTGTGCGATGTCAGGTACTCGTTAAAGATCCCTATCCTAATTATACCTGGATAGGCAAAATTTAGGACCCCCACCGTAGCATCGTCCGATTAGCCATAGCAGCATAAAGTGACGTTAAACGAAATAAACAAACAATTGACCTAGACAAATGTTCAAAGCTTTCAAGAAATTAGAAAAGACTCATTTACATAACAGTTATTAGACCTATTTCTATATACGGAGTTGAGCTTTGGGCTTCCCTAAACCTTACAATCCAAATTCCTTCTAAAAGATCCTCAATGCTCCTTATTATGTCTGAAACAAACTTATCCATAAATGTTCCATATGTAGCTGATTTAGCCCGAACCAGATTCATATCTTTCATAGTACACGCCATACCCACTCAAATACACTAGTCTTTCTTGCCTACTGTTCTATGAAGTGCTACCAATGTGTAGTCGCTTTACAAGCAATAGACTAGTTATTAATAATATTATACCATTTGTTAGATGTATTTTTTGTATAGCGTTGTAAATGTCAATAAATAATTTTTTTTTAAAATATATATTTTTTGATAGATACATATAGATATTTTTTTTTAGCAGTATACTTATTTTAAAGATAAGTATACGTTGAGTGTAAGTTAGCTGTTCGGCCGGATAAGCTATACCTGTCTCCTGACCCTATTTCAGGCATTATCAGTGAAGGGCAACTCTCGACCAACAAATGGTGTTTGAAAAAAGGGTTTTAGGAAATTTTTTTTCTTCACTCAACTATTCCCAGTATGTTAAGTATTTGTGACACATTCTTCCTTCTACCACACTTGTTTTCGATTTACTATTGTTAAAATTAAACACTATTCCATCTCATCCACCTTATTGTCCTCATCTTTCGCCAACAGATTACCATCTTTTCCGGGCTTTAGATAATAATAATAAAAAATAATAAAAAGTTCTTTATTTATTCTGGGACCTTAAGTCCCTTAAGAATAAAAAATTATGTACAATTAGGGGCCTCAGAGCCTCAAGATGGTTATAAAATATTATTAAATATCATAAAATGGTAAAATAATAGCGTTAACAAATCAAAATTAAACTTAAAATATTGATTAAAGAAAACAGAAATATTTTGATTCATGTATATTTGATACATGTAATAGTCTAAGAAAAAAATGTTTTAACAATCGTTAGAGCTTAGAAATGGATTTGGACAACTTTTTCCGTAATAAAACAAAAGATTTTTTAAAAAAAGGAATTTGGGACCTGGCATCGTGTTGGGAGAAAACAATTGAATGTAATGGTGAATGTTTCGATGAATAAAATGTTTTCATACTTCACAGCTGACTTTTTGGAGGACCTGGTAATTTTAGAGCATTGGCTATATTTTCGGTATTCGCCTTTATTTCGTGATTTTCCTTAGTGTTTTCCTTTTAGGAGCTTGAAATTGATAATAAAATTTAATTATATTCAATTAAATTATTCTTCTTCTTTCGGTGCCTATCCGCTTCGGATGTTGGCGATCATGATGGCTATTCTTCATCTTTTTCCAGGACCTCTTTTGCTTTCGATTTTCCTTTGAATTATTTTTTGCAGCAAATCATATCTATTTGTATTTCGCATATGTCCTAGATATTGCAGTTTTCGGGATTTCACTATCTTGATTAAGTTAGGTGTTGTGTTCATTCTTCTCAACACTTCTACATTCGTCACCCTCTGGATCCAAGGTATTCTCAGGATCCAGTCACATAAAGTCACAATTCAAAGGCCTCCAGCTTCTTCTATATGTTTTTATTTAAGGTCCATGTCTCTACACCATATAGGAGGACAGAATATACATAGCAGTGCAAGAGTCTGATTTTTATTCTTAGAGTTAGATTTTGGCTTTCGAAGACGGCACTCATTTTCTGAATTAAATTATTAGAAAACTATAAATATGCCATACAACATGTGAATAGTTTCATGAATTAGCACTAATAAAAATTTAAATGTACAATATTGAGAAGCAGAAACGAGGTTTGCCACACTTTCATATACATTTATGGTTATAAATTAATATCCAACAAGTTGAAATAAATAAAATTATTTTCACCAAATAAAAATTATAGCAAATAAAAATGTCGATCCTTTGCTTTTTGATATTGTGTGTAAAAATATGATTCATGGGTCTTTAATTATAAGCTCTGATAATGCAGTCCATTATCCGCCAGAGTTCCTTTATATGTTGTCTCTGCTATCTGGATTTCTAACCCATTGTTTAAATTTAAATCTGGATGTCTAATTATTCTTTTACATAATCATTACAACCCAATCAGGGTATTTTAAACGAGGTTTAAAGTTATTGCTATGGGTGAAAATATTATTGAGGAAATAATGCTTATAAATATCTTGCTACAATACAAGATTTTTATTTATAAACTAATAAAACTTCAACTATTAGTTAAAATTATTTAAGATCTTTATTTATGAGAGCGAGCGAAGCCCCGAGGGGAGATGCTAGTTATATATAATCCCTCTTAAACCATATTCAGAGTATATAAATATTTATCAATAATAGTCGTGATTCATTTCGAAACCTTAGTTATAAGGATACAACTAGTCATTGGGGGTCGCCATTGTTGTTTACACAAACATATGTGTCTACAGCTTATGCTAGGCGATACTTTGGGAGATTAGGGTTACAAGGAGTCGTCTTTTACAAGGTCGAAAATCAGCTCTGTTACATATTAATTCTGTCATTTTATATTCATATAATAAATTCGACGGCCACCTATATATGGTATTGGAATATTTCTTATCCAGGAGGCACTGAGTCATTCAGCCATCTCGATTGGTTAAGAGGCAGGGTCAAGGATTTAGGCTGTTTCTCTTCCAAAAAAGGTGGCACCCGGAGGCTGCTATTATCCCTCAGAAGTTGTATTTCATTTTATCTATTTTCTTGTTAGAGTTCCTCTGCCTGTCCTATCTCTTTGCTAATGACTGTGGCAATTATTCATTTTGAACGCGCGTGCTTGAACGACCCCAAGATAACCTTGCCGTATATAGCTATTCTATTGACGAGCACTATGCTGGTTTTTTTAAAATTTTTTTTTAACCTCTACTTGTCAGCCTTACCAATTATGAGTTTCAATTAAGTTTTTGTTATTATAGAAACAACACATCTAGCAATTCTTCATTCGTATGTTTTGATGTTATTATGTTGTCTGGAAACCAATACTGGTTCATGTTTTTAAAGTAAATGATTAGAAAACGTTTTTATTCATCAAAATAGGCTTAATTCCTCTTAATACATTTCTGCCAACGAGTTTACAATTTTGTCTGTTTAATCTGAATACATTTTTGAATGTTTAGAAATTGTCCTTGTCCTATAAAAAAAAGGGAAAAAAAAAAAGGCAGTTGGTAGGCAAGAGGTCTAGAGAGAAGGGCGATTGAGGTAGAGACTCATACCCAATCTCAACAGTTTCATAACGAGAAAATCTTTCATAGCGATTTTATTTATTTATTTTTTGTTCTATGCTTGAGCTTTTTCAGCGTTGATTGATTTGCTCACTGTTCCTTTTTTTATCAATTTTTTGAACTTTTTTAAAATATAAGACAAGAAATCACACCATTCCGATTTTCGTTTAAAAGACCAGGGAGATATTTCCAATAATGACAAGTTTAAGTTAAATTTAAGTTTCTTTCCAGCAGGATCGGAAAAAAAAAAAACATCCAGTCATAGGGAAAACTTAAATAGGGAGAATAATTTTTTTTTTTTTTTTTTTTTAAATATTTGTCGCTAGGACCTACCGTTTAGGAGCTATAATGGTTTGAATGAAAAAAGTCGCGTATGCTTATTTTTTTTTAATTGTTGGGGCTTTTTTGACACGTTCTGTTGGTGTTCCCCAAATCGAAAATTTGACGTAGTTTCCTATTCAAGAATTTAATGGCGAATGTGTTTTGTTATTTAACATTTATCGCTAAGACCTATCTATATTGGTATCAATGAAAAAAATCACGTTGTAACATTTTTTCATCCTCAAAAATGTAATGTTTAACACGCTGTATCCCTGTTAGTGTTGCTCGAATCGAAAATTGTATGCAGTTCCTTATCAGAAACTCAATTTTAAATATTTTTTGTCTTATTAAATTTGTCGCTATAACCAGCCTTTTAGGAAATATATTGATTTGAATGAAAATGTCACATTTTAAATCACTATTTGCTGTAAACTTTTTTTATTTTGAACAATCATTGATTTTTAATTTAATTTAATTATTAATTTAAGTAATTTGACCCTTTTAATTCTAATATGTTAATTGGGAAAAACAGTAGATTCCTGACTAGGATAAATTGAGTTTTTTTCTGCAGATATTTATCATAACTTTAATGTTTATAAATTTGTGAGTGAAATAAGTATAGGCGTACAGACTTAAGAGTTTTATTTTTTTACTTTTATAGGAGGTGAGAAGTTAAGTTTTCTTCTGTTGACCTATTTCTCCTATGCGGAGGTGAGGTTGGAATTTATTAATCTGAATTCTCTTAGAGTACATGTGTGGAGTGGAGCAGCCTGGTCTGCTAGAATGGTTAGGTTAGGAATGCAACTTAAACCTGCCGCGGTGTAATGTATAATTAATCCTATATGTATTATGTATTTTATACTGCGACATAGTATTTTTCTAAATCTGTTAATGCTGTGGGGAAGGTTAGTATATATGGTCTTAATGGGGTGGTGTCTTAGTTATAAAAAAATCATATTAAAAATACGAAGGTGAATCAAATATAAACGGTAATTTTCAAAATTATATTTATTGAATAATATTATACAGAAACTATACCTTCAACATTTTTCAATGTAGTCTCCTGCATTATCTACACACTTCTGCCACCGATTTGGAAGCTTGAATATTCCCTGTTCATAAAAAGACTGAGGGCGAGTTTTTAACCATTCGCGCACGTGCTTTTCGACGTCTTCATTGTTTTCAAATCGTTTTCCTCCAAGTGATTCTTTCACATGTGATGAGACGTGGGTCCACCATTACACCCCCGAATCGAAAATGGCAAGTAAGGAGTGGCGAAGGAAGGATGAAGGCTGCCCAGTGAAAGCCAAAACTCGTCTCTCAGCCGGAAAAGTTCTTGCAACAATTTTTTTTGACTCAAGGGGAGTTCTACTCATTGATTTTCTTCACGATCAACGAACAGTGAATGCGGCTTACTACTGCCAGGTGCTACAGTCAGCAAAAACCAGTTACCGGAACAAAAGACGAGGTGTGCCCACTAGAGATGTCATCCTTCTCCATGACTCACACCGAATTGTTGACAAGGGATAAATTGGAAGAAATGGGCTGGGAAACTCTCGAACACCCTCCTTACAGTCCAGACCTGTCCCCTTGTGACTATTTTTTGTTTGCCCCCTGAAAGAATCACTTGGAGGAAAACGATTCGAAAACAATGAAGACGTCGAAAAGCACGTGCGCGAATGGTTAAAAACTCGCCCTCAGTCTTTTTATGAACAGGTAATATTCAAGCTTCCAAATCGGTGGCAGAAGTGTGTAGATAATGCAGGAGACTACATTGAAAAATGTTGAAGGTATAGTTTCTGTATAATATTATTCAATAAATATAATTTTGAAAATTACCGTTTATATTTGATTCATCTTCGTATTTTTAACATGATTTTTTTATAACTAAGACACCACCCCAGTAAGACCATATATACTAACCTTCCCCACAACATTTACAGATTTAGAAAAATACTATGTCGCAGTATAAAATACATAATACATATAGGATTAATTATACATTACACCGCGGCAGGTTTAAGTTGCATTCCTAACCTAACCATTCTAGCAGACCAGGCTGCTCCACTCCACACATGTACTCTAAGAGAATTCAGATTAATAAATTCCAACCTCACCTCCGCATAGGAGAAATAGGTCAACAGAAGAAAACTTAACTTCTCACCTCCTATAAAAGTAAAAAAATAAAACTCTTAAGTCTGTACGCCTATACTTATTTCACTCACTAATTTATAAACATTAAAGTTATGATAAATATCTGCAGAAAAAAACTCAATTTCTCCTAGTCAGGAATCTGCTGCTTTTCCCAATTAACATATTAGAATTAAAAGGGTCAAATTACTTAAATTAATAATTAAATTAAATTAAAAATCAATGATTGTTCAAAATAAATTTTTTTTACAGCAAATAGTGATTTAAAATGTGACATTTTCATTCAAATCAATATATTTCCTCTTAAAAGCCCCAACAATTAAAATAAAATAAGCATACACGACTTTTTTGATTCAAACCAATATAGCTCCTATTTTTTACAGGTGTGAATAAATATATAAAGTTTAAAAAATATTGAACGAAATCTCGTTGCTAGGTGACTTAGGCCAGATGTTTTAGTCTTGTTGCTAAGCAACCTGTATCCAATAAAACAAAAATAACGATATACATCGTAATATACCTATCAGGCTACAATGATATTTCCGTTTATTTTATCGTTGTGTTTAATTTAGATCACAAATTAAAAAGGAACAAAATTATTTATAATGTTAAAAAAAATTAAAAATAGTTTGTTATGAATTAAACACATACATCTATTTAATCAGATATCAATATTATGAGGTCCCAATATTTAACAATTTAAGTCTCACACATAGTAAATTTTCCACTTTAAAAGTTTTGTTCCTTTTTTTAAAATATAAAGGGTGAGTATCTCTTGTAAAAAAAACAATTAAGTGAAACTAGATCAAAAATGTAACAAAATGCCGCATACCTCACCTTCCTATTTCAATCCGTTGCAGATAAAATCAAAGACTTTTTTGAGGAAATCGCGTTTTTTTTTTTTTCCATAAAAGCTCTAATATCTCCATTTTGTTTAAAGATTTTTCAAATTTTTGCCACATTTTTTTTTAGTTTTTTCGAAAAACAGTGAGCGTTGTAGTAATATAAGATATTGTCACCAAATAAGGTGAAGATACCAAGTTTGCGAAATTCAAGGTTACAGGTTCTCAGCTATTATAGAAAATTTAATGCTAAATCCGAAAATATGGTCAAAATTTGAAAAATATTTAAACAAAATGGAGATATTACAGCTTATATGAAAAAAAAACGTGGTTTCCTCAAAAAAGTCTTTGATTTATCGTATATCTGCAACGGATTGGAATAGAAAGGTGAGGTATGCGGCATTTTCCTTCATTTATGATCTAGTTTCACCCAATTGTTCTTTTTACACTAAGAGATACTCACCCTGTATATATAGTTGAATTTGGTATTTTTAATTTAGAGAAAACGATATATCGTAACATATGTATTGATACGACAAATATTTGAAAAGAAAAACATCGATTTCAAAAAATATCAAACTGTCAGAGTATATAAATATTGATATATTTGATGTATCGCTAATCGATATTCATTTCTAATTCGAGACGTCGTGTCAACAATATATAGTATTGTAGGGTATAAAAGAAAAATTTTACATAGTACTTAGATAATATAATTAATAAATAAAGGGTTAGCGAACGCGAAGGTTCTTTGCCGATACCACTAACCTTCGACCACACACACCCCCATTAAAACCCAAATCCACAAGAACAGCTCTGACGCAGTCCCCCCATCTACGTTTCGGTTAACACTTCAAATGTTTATCCGATGACTCAGAAGTACTTTTTTTTGGAATCCGTTGATAACTAAACCCATCGACTCTACATCCTGCTATTACCTCTATAAAGCTTCCACAATTCCGCTTTACACTTATATAATATATTGAACTCATTGCATTTATGGCTTTTATGAATGAGCTGTTGCTAATTGAGGCCCGCATGGTGGTATAGAAGGATCAATACAATTAGGATTGATGAATATTATTTGCCCTTTTTATTGAAATTTTAATTCAAAGACTTGTTTTGAGAAAAATTCCGATAAATTTCGGAACATCACAACTCATTGTATATATTGAACGCATTGATCTTATAGAGTATATGGATTTCATTTTTATATTTATAATTTATGATATTCCACTAATCCCTGTTGAACAGATCCGCTACCTAGGACTCCACTTGGACAAACGTCTAACTTGGAATCCGCACACAAGACTAAAACGACAAGAAACTGCCCGTCGTTACAGACTACTTCAACATTTACTAGACAAACGTTCAAAGCTCCCAATTAATTACAAAAGACTCATTTACATGACTTGGTTTAGACCTATTTGGACGTACGGAGTTGAGCTTTGGGGCTCTACTAAACCATCCAATTCATCTCGTATCCAATCCTTACAATCTAAAATCCTTCGTAAAATCCTCAAAGCTCCTTACTTTGTGACCAATAAACTTATCCATAAAGATCTTAATGTTCCATATGTTTCTGATTTAGCCTAAACCAGATACCTATCCTTCCACAGTAAGCTCCATAACACTAGTCTCCCAACTTGCTTCCTCCTCCATCCCTGATAATCCTCCAAGGCGTCTGAAAAGAAGATGGCCTAGAGACCTTTTAGTGTAGATTTTATTGAAGTGCTACTAGTGAGTAGTTCTTCACAAGCTATTTACATGCCATTGTATTCACTGTTAACACATTTACTTGTTGTATATTATTTTGTACAGATGTAAATATCAATAAATGAAAAAAAAAAAATTATAATTTATGCATTGTGGATCCGAATATAGAAACAGTATAATTGTTACTATTTATGGCTATGGGAATAGTATAGTCATAGTATCATATTTCCTACGAGTGCTAGCAGACGTGACATCTGTGAGAGCCTTACAAAGCTAAGAAGGCTTGATGAAGGAACAGCTTTCACTATTAAGTAAGTCTCCTTTAGTGTCTCGTCATATCGTCATATCTGTTCCACACGACTGTCATTAAATGACCTTGCTTGTTCTACAAGCCATCTTATTATTTTACCGTAATACTGTTTGTTTTTTCACTTATAATACCTGTTTTCACAACAAATATTTTAAATTATATAGGGTAAAACAGGCAATTATTTATATTTAGCCAACAAAAAAACAACAACATAATATTCCTTTTAAATCCTATAACTCAACTGTGTAAATGTACTATAAATTCTGTCCATATTTTAAAATATATCCATAAAGTGTCAATAACTAATTTTATCTTATCTTGTCACTATCTTGTAAAATACATTCCAGTAGTAATGTATGGTGTGAGCTTTCTTGTTTCTTGTTTGTGTCAAGAACTGTCTGGTTTACCCTAAGTTTATTTATTTCTGGAAGACCGTTATTACATTTAGTTTCGTAAGATTTTAAGATGGTGCCATACTTTAATCAAGGTAATTAATTACTTAATTAGCTCGTTCATCAATTGAGGTACACATGATGTTATAGAATGATCAAAGGTATAAAAGAGATGTACAAATATTCGCCATTCTCTCATAAAAACGATAATCGATACATTATTATTTAAAAGATTAAATAACAAATAAAACTAAGGCATAGTATATTTAATAGAAAACCAAATAGGGACAAGGAATTCATGAATTTCATGAACATGTTCCAGTCCTAGAACAGTTGACCTAGAAAAGGTTAGGTTAGGTTAGGTTAGGTTAGGTTAGGTTAGGTTAGGTTATGTCCAAGCGTCTAAAAAACCTAATAAAGTTATTAAGTTAGTTAGGTACGCATGATGTTGTTAAAGGATCAATACAATTAGGATTGATGAATTATTGTTTTATTTGAAAACTGGTTCCAAATCATTAATTCTAAAAACTTAAAAACAAATTCATAACATAGGCACTTAGCTACATAGATTATACATATTAATTATTAAAAAAATGTAAGAACAGAAATCAAACACGATATTTACCTAAAAATGCTGAAAAGGACTTTTGAAAGATATCAAGAGCTAGGGGAGACTGAGTGTAATAAGACGACAGAGTCAGGGAGATGTACTTTCGGTTTTTCCTATGAATAGTTTTTTTTTTCTGTTCTCACGGGAAGTACAAATTTGAAAAGGGACATTTGGAATATTTATTTGGCCATTTAAATAAATATTTGGATTGGTTTTAAAGGATTTTGTTATTTCTTATGGCTTATAAATATTAATGTTAGACTTATTTGCTACGTGTTTTGTTAGTTTCACTTCCGAGTCTTTGTTGAATTTATGATTATTTTCGTTTGGATAGCGAAATTTGAAATATGCGTCTAATTATTGCACGCTCTTATATGCTCTTTAATTTTAACTTTTTCTTCAAAGAAATTTATAAAAGTTCAATTTTTAATTTTATTGAAATGATTGAGTGTCAATCCACTCCTGATTATTTTATACATAATATTTAGTTTATGCGTTTAGTGAATTTTTGTTGCCGTGGGTACGTATCAAGGAACAGACCGTATGTTTATCTCTTGTTTATTAACTTTATTGTTATTTACTATTTATTAACATAATTTAACAGCACAACTCCTCAATTATTGTGCTTATTTCACATGTTTCGGGACTTCATTCCCATCCTCAGGATTCTCTTTTACTGTGATTTATACACATTGTCTATCATTTAAAGTATTTATACACTATGAAAATAGAATCATGAGGATGGGAATAAAGTCCCAAAACATGTGAAATTACCGTAATAATTGAGGAGTTGTGCTACAATATTATGTTAATAAAAGCAAAATCTCCATCTGTATAAATTGTATTAAATTAATATTATTTATTTATTTATTATTTTTTTTTTTTACATTTTGTTTGACTATATTTGTTTGTTTACGATATGAGTTTGAGAGCGGTAGTAGACTAGGTTGCTAGGGGCGACCATATGTTTCAAATCAGCTGTTGCTGATTTGCTCATCTTTAAAATGGCGTCTTGTTGGTGTAAGACGCTAGTTAAGATATTTCTATTTAAGTTTGGCTATCGATTAATCATAATACCATGTTCTATTAATCACAATTTGTTGCGTTTTATCCTGCTTATTCAACCTTTTGTAAATAATCTAATTTTACCAATTACTGCACTGACTCTATATGAATGGACTCACTTATCAGAGTGAAAGAATAGATTTCTCCGTAGCAGCGTCACATTTAGCCCCAAGAGGATGTGGACTAATATGGCAGCTCTGAGGGTTGTATTTCATTCATATTGTTCGTTAGTGACAGAGTGTTTAGTTGCTCAAGTCAGACTGTAAGCTCTGCAGTAACACGTGTCTAATAAATCAGCCCTGAACTCTAGAGCAAATTATTAGTGTTATAATCTAATATAAATCACATTCCTATAGTTTTTTATTTGAAATTCTTATTAGTTGTTAACTTCATTAGGTATCTATGATTGTTTCATTATCAGTTCTTAATCATATGTATAATAATCATTTATGTATGTATAAATTATGAGGTCATAGAGATAATAATAACTTTTCAGTACTAGACAAACGTTCAAAGCTTTCAATTTATTACAAAAGATTCGTTAACGTGGCAGTAATTTGACCTTTTCGGAAAAACGGAGTTGAGCTTTGGGGGTTCACTAAATTTTCCAATTCTTCATATATTCAATCCAAACTTCCTTTATATTCCTTATTATATCACTAATAAACTTATCCAAAAAAAATCTTAACGTTTCATATGTTTCTGAATTGAGCTAAACCAAAGAGCCAGCCTACATTTCAAGATAAAATAAATGCAACTACGTTTAAGAGCTTAACGTTCTAATAAACTCCAACTAGGACAAGAAGGACGGTTTATCCTACAGGTTGGCAACCTATTATAGCCAAGGTGATAACGCAAGAACTAATTTTTGTCTAAAAAAATATTTTTTTCGTTTTTGAAGTATATTAGAGCGTCCGAACCACCCCTGACAATTTCGGATAATCGAAATTCAGCATCTTCCAACAGTTGACTTTTCGCTTTTTTCAAATTTTTCCTACTCAAACTGCCCGTCTCACTGTAAAGATTTAGAATTATTTTTGCGTTATTGTTTATTAACCAACCTTGAAATCGATAGCTAATTTCTTACCCGATTCACTTTTTTTTAGCCACGTAAAGATTTCCATTTTGTCTTTGAATGAAAAGAGCTCTCGTTTTCGTTTAATTGGCATGGATGATGACATGGAGTTTTTAAAACTAAAAGTGATCACAAAGGCGATGTATACCTGACAAAGAACGATTTAAGACTTAAGGTGAGATCTATTACCAACCAAATTATTAGTAAGATATTGTGAGAAATAAATGGAATGGTCTAATTAAGTATACAGTCCTCAGTAAACAATATTGTATGTATGTATAGAAGTTCAATTTTTGCAGTTTCTGAGAAATAAATAGAGATACCCTTATAGACATTTATGTAAAAAATCATTTAATTTAATTTTTCAATAAAAATAATTTTAACAATACAAATAAGTAATTAGATGATCAATTTAATTAA
Organism: Euschistus heros; assembly: GCA_003667255.2. NCBI lineage: Eukaryota > Metazoa > Arthropoda > Insecta > Hemiptera > Pentatomidae > Euschistus > Euschistus heros. Next base: position 3,474,295 of record RCWM02000015.1, read on the forward strand.
AATTACATTCCAAAAAAAAAAGGGTTTCCCTTAATTGAACGTTCCGATAACTGACGTTCGAATAATCGATGCTCCATTGTAAATAAATAGAATTCAATAAAAAATTAAATTTGAATAAAGTTTTAAATCATGTAATTTTTGAAAATAGTAAATTTCTTCGGTGAATGGGGAGGGGCCTAATAGGTTTTCTCAGCTCCTACTATTAAATTATTTTAGTATTTGGCTGAGGCTGCCCTAGAATGCGGCTTGCCAAATTGCACACAGTATCGAAGTCATGGCATTAGGTTAACAGGATTTATGGCAGAAGGTCTCAACAAATAGCTAATTAAAAAATATATATATTCTTTCTCAGTAAGAAAATGAGTTATTTTTTAAAGAGCAATGTATATTACTTATTATTAAAAATAACAGTACTACATTCAAAGTATTCCACCGCCTTAACAATATTACATGGCCATGGAGTTTTAAGACATGGAGAGGACCTTCCCGTATTTTCTTCAGTGAGGGGTGAGGCCAAAACAACAACCGGCCACGCCCACTTTGCCCAACTGGCGACTTGCATTCCATTTGGGCTAGGGTATTTCCCCATTATCAAATGGAAAAATAACGCATTAAATATTATAAAATCCCAGAATAAATTCTAAGAAATCAAAATTTGAACTGAAAAAAAGGCTAATATGCTGACTATATAGTGCAAATCAAAATGGCTGCCTCTAGTCGCTACTGCCTCAGCGATTGAGAGGTAATCCCCCTCCACTTGTCTATAACTCCATGGCTATTCTATAGTACAAATATCAGATTTAGGGTGTATATCGTAAGCTAAAGCATTCTTTAGGGAAGAAATTGAACTAAATAATCGTGCGTATGATATTCCGAGATCACATTTAACGTTTTTCCATGGAAAAAAAAATCATGAAACCAAGCATACAACGTTGTTCCCAACACCCATTCAGTTATTTGAAGCATATATTTATATCTCCGATAACTATTTTAAAAGTACATATATTAAAAGAGTTTAATACTTTAAATGGATGCTTAGTGGATAAAGCAATAGCAAGTCCGGCTGAAGGCAGACAATTTATTTTCTGATATTTCAGCTATGTGTCTTCGAGATCGGTAGATCCTCCTGGGACACACCCTGTCTCTACCATATATTGTGGGTACCCTTAATTGGGAAAGAATTTGGCAGTAGAGCGTGATTCTGCAAAATCTTTATATAATATGTATGTATAAAAAAAGAAAAAAACCTGTACCACTTACAACCCATGAAGGGTCTCGGGGTTCAGTACTTAGGTAGGTTGTACTGTTTCTGAGCCAACGGTTCTGAAAGGAGGTGATTTGGCTAGAATTCACGCTCAACCGCCAAGTTTTTCCCCAATTAAGGGTACCCACTTTTTTAGAGGCTGGGTGTGCCCTAGGAGGGTCCCCGACCTAGAATTCGATCCGCGACCGAAATAACAGAATATAAATTTTCTGCTATCAGTCGGACTCGAACTCGGGCCCGGGAGCATGGTAGTCAAGCGCCTTATCCACTGAGCTACCGCGCCTCGAATATGTATATACGGGGTGTCCCGAATTTAAATGGCAAAACTTCAGGAACTTATAGGGGACCGAAAAAACTAAGAGAAAAAGTCCTTTAGAGATTTGCTCGTTTTTGCTTAGTTTTAGAGAAAAACGCAAAAAAAAAAAAGAAACAAAACAAAAATGTTACAGGTAGCGATTATCACCTTTCAAAGTTGGTCAGGCTAGGCAGTGAGATATGTAAACACTTAATGTTATCCTTTACATTATTTTATTTGTTTACATTTTTGCTTCCTTCTAGGATTATAATGCCTTAATCAGTCTTCAGTCAGTTACTTAGATATTTTTCTGTGAATAGCATCAGCCATAATGCCGCATACAAAGTCTAATATTGAATACACAGATATGAATTTTGAGTATGGTTTCTGTAACGGTAATGCTTTAGAAGCGGTGCGGGAGTATGCGCGCCGATTTCGACGAGTCTTTTCGTTAAATTTAAAGACTACGAGAGACTGGGTCATTCTTAATACGTAATAAAGGTGACCGATTCCAGGCAACAAAAAGAGCAGATTATCGGAGAAGAAATTGTGTCCAACGCCACTTCGATAACAATCCTGAGACTAGCATCCGAAGAGCATCTGCTGCATTAGCAATATCACGTCAAGCAATATGAACTTTGAAAGGTGATAATCACTACCCATACCATCTTCAAAAAGTTCAGAATTTATTACCTCAAGATTATGTCAAGAGATTGAATTTTAGTAACTGGTTTCTTGACAAAATTCGCGATGATAATTTATTTCCATTAAAAATTATATGGACCGATGAAGCTGCCTTTACAAGAGGAGGAATTGTGAATCAAAGAAATTATCATGTATGGGCTCTTGAAAATCCCAGAGCTATTAGAGAGAATAGGTTTCAGCATGAATTTGCTATTAACGTTTGGCTTGGAATTTGGAACGGATTACTGGTGGGACCATATTTTTTACCTGGAAGATTGAATGGTATCACATTTACACATTTTTTGGAGAACGACTTTTCTAATTATTTAGATGACATTCCCTTACAGCAGCGGATTGAAATGGGGTTCCAACTCGATGGATGTCCAGTTCATTATAGCAGTGTTGTTCGAGCTTGGCTGGATATAAATTATCCACAACGATGGATTGGACGTGGAGGAGTAGTACCTTGGCCACCCAGATCACCTGATATGACACCCATGGATTTCTTCGTATGGGGGACCTTGAAGCAGAAAGTTTATTCGGTGTCAATCAACTCAAGAGAGCAATTAAGAGACCGAATCATAGATGCAGTGCACCAAATATCATCAGAACAATGTTTAGCTGCAATTTATCAAGGGAGTGCTAGATGTAATGGTTGCATTGGTGCAAGAGGACAACATTTTGAGCTCCTGAAGTTTTGCCATTTAAATTCGGGACACCCTGTATAGCCCAGTCATTAAACATATTGTAGAGTGCATGGAATATGCGATAATTTTTGACTTCACAGCTTCGTTAGGAATAGTTAGAAGGTAAATATACTAAAGTCCCCGCCCCTAGGGGGTGAGCTAACGGTGGTGGAGAGGGGAGAAGGTCCAATTTTGTGTTTTTCGATTATATCTCCAAAACGGTATACTCTATAAAAATATGCTTCAATTAAAAATTAAAGGTAATCATATTTCCTATAAAATTACTTTTAAACATATTTGTCGAAATTCTAAAGGTTTTCGAGATATATGTTATTTAAAATCGATAATTTTAGATATATAAAAAAAAATGTTAACTTCACTTTTTGTTAAACATTTGTTTCAAATACCAGAAACGTATATTCAAGTAAATTTAATGCTCTACAATTTTGATTCTGACATTTTTCCTGAGAAACGATGGTGGAAGGTACTAGAAGCAAAAGTTAGACAAAAAGTGAGGTAACATTTGTTTTTTCCCTAAAATCACCGATTTTCAATAACGAATATCTCGAAAACGGTTAGAATTACGACAGATTTATATAGAGTCAATTTTATATAGAATTTAATTAGCTTTAATCTTTATTTGAAACATATTTTTCTAGAGCCAAATGTTTTGGAGATATAATCGAAAAACCAAAATAATTGAACTTCTCCTCTCCAGTAAAAATTATCGCATATTTCATGGACTCTACAACCCTTATTTCAGCACTCATTAACTGGACTAATACCTAAGAGCTCGTTACACTAATAACAACATCAAACACAGTACATGTTTTGATTCCCTCAGCTGTAGCTATATTTAGGCAAGATGTTTATCATTTGCACTTTGGATAATTATAGAACAGTAACATAATGAGCAATTTCGATTAATCGAAAGGAAAATCACCAATCGAAGCCTAGAAGCGATTGAGGGTAATTATCCAACTGAGGATCAAAGGATTTTCGCCGAAAATGATTTCTTAACAACCTTAACGAGCTTGATATAAGTTTAGTTTTTTTTACGTTTAACAGTCATGTAATTGGCCTTTTTTTTTCCTTTTTTTTCTTCACTTTTCTATTAAATATATAATGAGGTAAATGATTTAATTTTTTTTTTTATTAACCGATCCATTAAAAAATAATAATTTCTGTCTAACACCTTTCAACCATCCGTTAGAACCTATTAGTGCTGTTTATTGCATATGGATCTGGTCTCTTGTAATAAAGTTGTTGTTTGTTAGGGCCTAACGTCGTTATGTATTCAAACTTATGTATTCAAAAGGCAGGTTATCCTACAGGTTACCAAACCATTACAACGTACAGTTGGAAGGTCGAGATTCATTCAATGGGTAAAACACAAATTCAAACCGTCAACACAGTATCACAAGAATGCCTAAGTGTTCAACCAAGCTCGGTCATCATCTCATTAGAAATGTTATATTCCGTATACGAATACACGTGGAAGTTATAAACCTTCTTTTGTGTAAATGTATATATTTGTTTTATTTTTAAAATTTTATTATAAAAATAATTGTACTTTTTGATAATAAACTCAACTTGAGAGGAAGAAACCCCTCATTTGAAAAAAATAGAAAAGTGAAATCATTTCCACTTAGTGCTAAATATGTGAAGCATCATTTTAACTGTTAGTTTAATTTTGAGGTTCTAAGTTGAGTTATTGATTGTATAAGCTATGAAATATTGTATAAAAGAATAATATTGTAATTTAGGAAAAACTGTTGGGATTCAAAACACCGAATTACAAGATGGCCGACATCTATGAATAACCTTCATACGACAGTTTACCACACACAGCGCTTTGGTAGTTCTTGTATTTTTTGTCTTTCCCTGCCCTTTTTTAAAAAATACCTTCATCTGGGAGTTGAAAATAATTTGATTTTTCTGCATTTATCTTTAATCCAAGTTTCTCTTAATTAGTTTTGTTGTAATGTTTGACACCTGTGACTCTCAGAAATGTTTCATATGTTTTATATATATATATATACACACACATAAGTAAATGTGCTGTTAACTTTTAAAATAACGCGACAAAACTTGAATAGAACTACTCATCAGTAGCACTTTAATAACTACACATGAAGGTCTCTGGGCCATCTTTTTTTCAGACGCCTCGAAGGATTATTGGAAATGGGGTGGGAAGGAAGTTGAGAAACTAATGGATTTGAGTGGTTTTGGAGCTTACTATAAAAGGATAGATATCTAGTTTGGGCTAAATCAGCAACATATGGAACATTAAGATCTTTATGGATAAGTTTATTGGTGATAAAGTAAGGTGCATTAAGGGTTTGGGATTGTAAGGATTGGATACGAGATGAATTGGATGGTTTAGTAGAGCCACAAAGCTCAACTCCGTTCGTCCAGAGAAGTCTAATTACAATCATGTATATTAGTCTTTTGTAATTAATTGGGAGCTTTGAACGTTTGTCTAGTAAATGCTGAAGTAATCTGTAACGACGGGCAGTTTCTTGTCTTTTTAGTCTTGTATGTGGATTCCAAGTAAGAAGTTTGCCCAAGTGGAGTCCTAGGTAGCGTATTTGTTCAACAGGGATTAGTGGAATATCATTAAAATATACTATAGGACAGGAAGTCGTAGGTTTACGACGAATCATACAATGGAAAAATGTTAAAATGGTTATCTAAAAAGGTATTAACGCAGATTAATTTCCCTGTTTACAACAAAGAGCATTTTCATCCATCATTAAGATGAAATGAGGGAGATACAGCGGTTATTGACCAGCAGTCCTACATCATAACCCAAAAACGAATGTTTCAAGATAGGACTGACTTTGAGGTCTGTTTTTGGCGCCCAAAGTGGTTACTGACAATTATTACCTATATGAGGTAAAATTATTAAAACATCAATCAATATTAAAATATTTAATTAAATAACTCTTTAAAAAGCTAAATTCTGGTACAGTTTATAATTAAGATTCATTTTCAAAGTAACATTAAGTACTTAATTCTTTTAGCGTACTCTCTTTCTCTTATCAATAAAAATGTATTATATTGTTTAAATCGTACAATATTTCTAATATTTCTAAAGCTAAGTTCAACCTTTTTTGGATATAGCCGTGTATTAAACAGCTGACAGACATTATGTAGCTATTTATAATAATTTTTCCTCTTTAAATGGTTACGAAAGCCCCTGGCAAACCTTTGGCTAATTACACCGATTATAAGAAACCGCACGTCAACATGGCGTCTGAAATATGGCCTGCCCTACAACTGTCAGCTTCGCAAAGACGATAATAGATGAAAAGGAGTGTGTTCTATTGCACTTTACAAATGGTCTAGTTATCCAATTAGATACAGGTGGCTGTGTGAAGGTTGCTAAGGTACAAGATGTGAACGGAGCTCGTGTTTTGTTTTATCCTAATGTTATCGATTAAACGTAAATACTAAAATCAAGTAAACTACACTATGCAATGTGTTAAAACATAGAATAACTGTTCTGTGTGTGATGTTACAATATTTTAGTATTTTTACGTATCGATTTCCGATACCAAATTTTGAAAAAAACAAAACAAAAAAACTAAAGGCAACACTGCTACAGCCAGTTTTGTTCACACGCTACGACTTATAGTCTAGCCAATAAACATATTTTAGAGTGCATAAAATATGCGATTATTTTTTACCTCAGGGCTTCGTTTGGAGTAGTTAGAAGGTAAACATACTGAAAGTCCTCGCCCCTGGGGGGTCAGCTAACGGTGGGGGGAGGGAAGAAGGTCCCATTTTTAGGGTTTTTTTTATTACATCTTGAAAACGGTGGACTCTAGAAAAATATGTTTCCATTAAAAATTAAACCTAATTAGGTTTCCTATAAAATTGGTTATATACATATTTTTCGGTTTTCGAGGTATACATTATTAAAAATCGATAATTTTCCTAAAATAAGCTTACCTCACTTTTTGTCAAACATTTGCTTCAAATGCCAACAACGTACAAATGAAATTAAAGTAAATTTATTGCTCTACAACTTTTATTCTGACATTGTTTCATGAGAAACGATCGTGGAAGGCACTAGAAGGACATGTTTGACAAAAAGTGTGGTAAAAGTTATTGTATTGGGAAAATTATCGATTTTCAATAACGTATAACTCGAAAACTGTTAGAAGTTTGACAAATATGTATAGAATTAAATTTATAGACAACTAGCTAAACGTACCCTGCCCCACTACGGTTTAATATCATTAGGTTTAAGGACAACTTAAATTAGTAAAAGTTAAGCTTAACGTTGATAATTATTATTATTTAAATAAACCTAAAGAATTCCATTCTTAGAATAATTTCAATTAGTAAATTTGACAATTTGCAAAAGTTAATTTGACATTATTTGGAAATTACCTTTTGCAAATTGTCAAATTATCGGTATCTGGGTAAGATTACCCAGGCTCCGATACCATACAATCAGCTTTTCTTAGGGAATACTTTAAGTGAATATAGTCTCAACTTCTTAACTTTTTTGATTTTTTCGAATAAAGTTTAGTCTTTCTGTTCTATTTTTGCGTACATATCAAGCATAAATTGGTTGAGGAGATTACGAAATTAAAGTAAATAAGGTTCTTCACCGCCCCGCTCCAGCAACATATAGGCGTAAAAATCAGCTGCAGACACAGTTTTCTTAAGTGGTGTATTTGTGTTTGGGTCACGCTGAGGGATGTTAATACTGCACCCATCTTCTCCATGGCAGAACATGAGATGATACTGAAGAGAATCATACACTTGATAGAACTCACTGATCAGTTTTTTGTCCGTACTGTGGAGAACAATGTCTCGCTTTTCAAACACCTAGCCAACAATTAAGACTGAGTATTGTAACGTCCTCAGTGAGCATTTGAAGGCTTTTTGTCAGCACTGATAACTACCTGGAAATCTTGTAGATCTTTGGGAACAGACTCAACAACAGCTCTGAAGTCCTTGATAAACTTGTTATGTTCATGAAGAATTTTCTGGAGTTGGCCTACGAATGCAGGCTTGACATTTTGAAAGTGACCACAGCGAATGCCTCTTTTATGGTTGTCATCTCCAACAAAATTTACCGGAATAAAATACGGTTGCTGTTGTGTTCCAGGCATCAAACTCCCTATTCTGTGACATATACCTGTCCTCGTACCTTAAATGTTGGCATTTTATCTCCCTCTTTTATCTCCTTTGCTCCGAATGACGTCATTTGGAAACAACCTTTCTATTTCCAATATTACTATTATACCTCAGGATGTTAAGGAGGCTGTGCAAGTGTTCAGGATATTCTTGAAAGGGAGGAAGTTGGACTTTCCCGTTACTGCAGCACATGTCAGGGCTCTCGTCCTTCCATTTTACAGCATAACACCAATTTCAAGTAGACCGTGATCCAATATCGAGGGTTTTGTCTTTTGCATATTAAGTTTTTGAGTCATACTGGCTGTAACCTTTCCATTGAACATATTGCATCGCATTTTGTTACAGCTACACGTTTAACGTGAGGATTATTTTCTGATAATTTTTTTAAAAGAATTTCTATGGATTTCAGAATGAGTTTTATATAATTATATAAATTATAATTATAATTATATAATTATAAGAGTAAACGGGAAGGAGTCGTTAGCGTTGAAAAACTATCTTCAGCCTCCCGTAAAATGGGTTAACAACGAATTAATATCCTTCCGCCGTCTTAAAACAGTCAAATAGTCGAATATTTTTTTAAAAAGTGTCCTTTTTAGGTCCGCCATCTTATAACCGTTAAATATTTTAAAACAGTATCCTGGAGGACAACAATGGAGGAAGTTATCCTTCGGATAACTTAAAAAACATCTTAAAACAGCAATCCTTAAGGACGAAAAAGCTAATTCTAATTGTGGATGGAGAGAGTGGCCAAGGATGTCCTTCGGCCTCGAAAAAACGTCAGATCCTGGCAGATCTGTAAAACACTGTTTTACAGATCTGCCAGGATCTGACGATTTTTCGAGGCCGAGGAAGGACATCCTTGGCCACTCTCTCCATCCACAATTAGAATTAGCTTTTTCGTCCTTAAGGATTGCTGTTTTAACGGTTTTTTTAAGTTATCCAAAGGATAACTTCCTCCATTGTTGTCCTCCAGGATACTGTTTTAAAATATTTAAGATGGCGGACCTAAAAAGGACACTTTTTAAAAAATATTTGACTATTTAACTGTTTTAAGACGGCGGAAGGATATTAATTCGTCATTAAATATTGTTGGTTTATATTCAAGTAATTAATTATCTTATAATTTTTTATCCACTTTGTTGAATGATTTTTTTTTTTTAACAGACAAATTTAAAAATAAAACCTCAAAACGTGCAATTTCATGCATTAAGGTCAAAACGTACAATTTCATGCAATATAAAACTATTATCGAAATATTTAATTATATTATAATCGAAATGAGTACAGTCCCTCTAAGTACAGTTGGGTGATTCTGAGAATATGTGTATACAGCATATCCTTTAACTTCGGGTTGGCTTTCTTTATGTTTGTTAACCACTTTTCTGCTATTTCTTGTCATGTATTTCTTAACAGCTTCCCTGTTGACCTCTACATGTGCTTGAATATATTTTGCAGCTGAGTTCCTTAGTTGTTTGTTGCGAACTGAATCTGTGAATCATTTCCTACGTTGTTTACTTTTAGATTGATGGGTTTACTTCAATGTTGCTATAGACTCATCTGAACTGAGAAAAAGGTATATTCTAGGTTTAGTTGAGAAATGCTAGGTACAACTTGTAAAATACAACTTGGGCTTGATTGAGAAAAGCCGATTATCTTGTAACCGGTAAACTGAAGGAAGAGTAGTTGGGGACGAAGCCACTGGTGAAGCAATGTTGGTGGGTTGCTCGTAAGGAATATGTACATCAAACTGGCCTTACATGTCACCACCAGAGAACATAAGTCTTTTAACCTCCTCTTTAACATAAGTCTTTTAATAGCTTCTCGTCACGAAACAACTCAAACTTGGTCCACCTCTGCAGCCACCTTGAGTTCACAGAAAGTACCCTATTATAAGCTTTCGACATCGATCTTATTTTGTTTGTTTACAACTATAAGGAACTTAGTATGTTTACCTTCGAACTATTCCTAACGAAGCTATGAAGTTAAAAATTATCGGATATTCCATGCAGTCTATACCCCTCATTTCAGCACTCATTCACTGGACCATTAGCCGTTTTTCAAGTGATAAACCGGTGAAATTGAGGCACTCGTAAATTTCTCATTTTTTCTCGAATAAATTAAATATATAAACACTATTATTTGCTTTATTTGGATGACAATAATAATAGCCATAACAAAGTTTTGGACCTGCCGACTATGTCTAGAATAAGCTGGTAACCTTTAAGATAGTCTTGAGGATGTTGAACCGCAACAAATTTAAGGAGACACAGATACATTTTTCGACTTTGAATTTTTAAATTTTACGAACATACCAAACATCCCCAGTTATATTAAAATTTTGTTTTACCCCCTGACGCATTGTAAACCTCAAGTGGTTAAAAAAAAATTTAATAAGAAAAAAAACGCTGTTACAAAACTATAATGTCGGAATGTTTATGTAGCATGATTAGTATATTGCTTCCTAGCGTGACCCTTTGACTTCCCAATGTGGCATTTCGGAACCTTTCGTCTGAAATGTCAAATAGTAGATTGGAGGCAGGGATTGAACCGTCTTTAAATAGTAGCAGCGTTTATTCAATAAAAAAAATAAATAATCGAAAAGATCTTTACTTTTATACAACTATCGATTTTCTTTTTCTTTCTTTTTTTGGAGCTATAGCCACATAAGATAAATATCTATTTGTATCACTACTTGGAGAAACGGTGAAAATTTCGGTGATGTAGATATTTCCGGAATCAAATTTGAACTCGTCGAGCAATTCAAGAATCCGTTCTACCATATCAAGAAAAATAAAATCCAAAAGGAAATAAGGACAAGGTTTAAAGCCGGTATCGCTTGTTATTTCTCGGTCGCAAATCTACTCAGTTCGCGCTTAGTCACCAAAACTTTAAAAATTAGGATATATAAGACTATTTCAATACCAGCAGTTCTCTACGGATGCGAAACCTGGCCGCTTAAGTAAAGGGAGGAGCAACGCCTTAAAGTTTTAATAAAGTTCTGAGTTGTATTCCAGTAAAATAAGGCTCTAAAAAGCCATTTTCAAGATAAAATAGCCGAACTTTTATTCTTTGCCGTGCTGAATCCGAATCCGAAGTTTCCCAACACGGCAGCCGGTTGTCTTCATAACCAAAATTACAAAAAAACCGCCCAGAATCTCGGTTAATTTCGGGTTTTTACCTATGACATGACAAAGAAGCTTTTTCGCTTCCCATTCCTGATTTCGTTATATACATCAGTATTAGAAATATACATCAAGTAAATGTGTTAATAACAATTACAATAATATGTCAAAACTTGTAAATAACTACTCATCAGCAGCACTTCAATAAAAATTCTACTCTAGAAGGTCTCTAAGTCATCTTTTTTTCGGACGCCTCAGAGGATTATCGGGAATGGAGTTAGAAGAAAGTTGAGAAACTGGATTTGAGTGGTTATGGAGCTTACTATGAAAGGATAGGTATCTGGTGTGGGCTAAATCAGCAACATATGGAACATTAAGGTCTTTATGGATAAGTTTATTGGTGACAAAGTAAGGGGTATTCAGGATTTTTTCATTTGGATTGTAAGGATTGTATTATTATATTATCCTTAACACAGGGCCCATCGTGCACCACTGCACTTCAGTCACTGCGACCACTCAGTGATCTTTTGTGACATCCTAGCACCTTCAGTCCTCCCAGAGAAACTTAATTTCCCTTATGAAACCCAAAATGTTCTTAGCATCCGCTTCACATATTGTTTTTGGTTGTACCACAGAGTCCCTAAAGAATCTTAGTCTGTAGTATGCAAGAGCCTCGCAGTTGCACAGCAAGTGTTCTGCTGACTCTTCCCCTTCCAGACATAGTCTGCACTCAGTGTCCTTTACTAGGCCCATTCTCTTGAGATGGTATCTCAGGGGCCCGTGCCCTGTAAGCATGCAGGTTACATTGTTTAACTCTTTCCTTGACAATCTTAAAAGATACCTGTACCTTCTGTCCTTCAGGTGGATGAAAAGCTTGGACTGCCTCATCCCCGGACTACCAGCCCAGAGTGCTGTCCAGCCTTCCTCGAGCCAATGCCCGATCATTCTCTTAATTTCACACTGAGGTACATAACAAGAAGGCTCAGGGCCAAGGAACGGAGTCTCAGAACCCCTCCTCGCCAGCTCATCTGCTACCTCATTTCCTTCCACTCCTTCGTGTCCCGGGACCCATATGAGGGTGACCTTGTTTCCCTCTCCCAACCGATTTAGGGAGTTTTTACAATCTGTTACCAAAGGATTGTATACGAGATGAATTGGGTGGTATAGTGTTGCCCCAAAGTTCAACTTCCTACGTCCAAATAGGTCTAATCACAGTCATGTAAATAAGTCTTTTGTAATTAATTGGGAGCTTTGAACGTTTGTCTAGTAAATGTTGAAGTAGTCTGTAACAACGGGCAGTTTCTTGTCGTTTTAGTCTTGTATGTGGAATATTTTAACTAATTTTAATATAGAAACGTAATCAGGAGATACTTATTTCAATGGAAAAAAATAAAGTAAAATAAGCAAATATAAAAGGAATGTCCTGCTATATTTTTTAGTCTGTCTCCGAAAACAAAATATTTTAGTATAAATAGTTTATCTTCTATAAACTAAGAGTCTATTTATTTATATTCTATAAATAAATTCGCAGAGCTGATTTTCCTTGTTTCAGAAATGGAACGCCTTAGAGCTCACAATTAGGAAATCACTCTGCTGGTATAAGGCAAGGATTCGCCTAGATCACCATGCTGTTCAGCATTTGTTCTGAACAAATTTATGAAAAGTGCAAAAGTAGACGGAAATGTATAAATCACTTCAAAAAGGGGCATATGCAGGTGATGTCATGATTGTGGGAAGAAGCAGGCGGGCGATCGAGGAGGCGTACGTTGTGCGCCGAGGAGGGGTAACAAGAACTGGTCTCTGGAGGAAAACAAATGGTTACAGAAAGAATAAAAATACAAATCCTACTTTTTTACATCGCCGTTGAATATTTTACATATTTCAGTAGTTCAAGAAGGTCTTAATAATAACAAAGGTTTATGATTATACACACAAAACAATAAAAACAAAATTTTAACAGGGCAGTCATCTACATCTCAACGTTTCTGATTATTCTGTTCTATTGGGTTTTCCGGAAATTAATGCAGGATTTCATGTTAAAACCAAAACCTGATATTATTATTAATGAGATTATTTATCAGGTTTTGGTTGTGGTAAAGAGATAAATGATCTCTGCAATAATGCATTGTTTTTGACAATTATCTATAAATAAAATGAGCAAGCGATAAAAATATTGCCAGATGACCATAAATCACATAACGAAAATTATTGTTTATTTACAATGAACAGATCCAAGAAATACCACACTAAGACATCAAAATGCATCTCTAATTAAGGAGGTATATTTTTGTAATAGCAAATTAGAACTAGTTCCAAGAATTTAATCTATTAAATCCATCGGACATTTAAGATGTGGTCTTAGTTCCTAATGCGCTGATAAACATTCCTCCGCATCTGCCTTATCTATAACCTTCCCTAATTACGTGTATCTATAACCTTCTATATACACACAATAAAGGACCTGCAACGCGCTATTTTTATCAGCAATATGTAGTTTACAAAAATATATTTGTTTTCAACAAGAATTCCAACTATGATATCACTTCCTTTGTTTTTATAACTGAATGTTCCCAAGAAGAATTTGTTGCTGCGGAATATCAGTTTGTTTTAGTAAAACGTGAAAGTTTACTTGACTTTTTGTTGTCTTGTTTGTTCCATATGATTCCAAGGGGATTTATTAAAATGGGTTGGTCAGGGCATAATCGGCTAAAAATAGGAATGGAATCTCCCGACCAGTTCCCCTCAGATCTCAGCCATTTAGCCCGATTTATTTAATTTTATATTTTACTAATATTATTTTATGAATTATTTAAGTTTTACTTTAAACTGCTATGAAAAATAGAACATATTCGCTGTTCGGCGTGTATATCTGTCTCATATGATATTTTGTTTAATAAAATTAACGCGCTTTCAGTCTAGAGATTTAAAAATTAAGTTATACAAGACTATTACTTAACCAAAATTCTTTTGTTGCGAATCGTTACCGCTTTCGTTAAGGGAAGAACAAACCGTCAAAGTTTTCGAAAATTATAGAGAATATTTGACTCCCCCCTCCCCCCCAAAAAAAGAGATGGACTTACAGGAAACTTTAGAAAGCTCCACAATGCGGAATTGCTGTATTCAGTTAATATAGTTCAGGAAATATCAGCACGACGGATAAAATGGGCGTGTAAGGTTGTTGCATTTAATTATGACCGAATTCCAAATATGGTAATCATATTTAATTTCTGAGGAGTTGATTGGGAAGTTGTTGGGAGGATTACGCCAGGACTAATTTTGGTGTTTTTTTATGCAGTTAGTTGTGGTCAGAGGTTAGTGGTGTTTGAAAAAGAAAAAATCACCCAAACCCAACTAGACGGACTACCCTTTAGAATTTGGCTCTGTTTGGTGGTAGAACTGGTTTTTCCGATTCTTTTATCCTATATTTTCAGCTGACATTCCGACCTATTCTAGCAGCGTCCTCACCACTTATGCTGATGGCACATGTGTGTTATCAGTAAACAATGATCCCTTCATTGCCTCCCAAACACTTCAATTTCATATCCTAAACCTTCAAGAATGGTGTCAAAAATGGAAAATCCAAATAAATCTTACCAAATAACCTTTAACCTACGTCGTAAACTACGACTTTTTGTCCTACAGTATCCTGTAATGATATTCCGTTAATCCTTGTTGAACAGATTCGATAACTATGACTCTATCTGGACAAACGTCTTAGTTGAAACCTGCATACAAGACTAAAATAGCACAAGAAACTGCACGTCGTTTTCGTTTACTGTGCTGAAAATCGATTTTTACGAATGGGAAAATGATAAGATCCTTAGCCTCAATTTGTAGTTTCTACAGGGTGAGTCCCTCTTAGTGTAAAAAAATTCCAGTCTGTTGCAGATATAAGGTAATTCAAAGACCTTTTTGAGGAAACCACGTTTTTGCCATAAAATCTGTGATATCTCTACTTTGTTTAAATATTTCTCAAATTTTGAATTCCACATTTTCGGATTTAGCATTAATTTTCTATTAGAGCAGAATACATATGTTCTTGAATTTTACAAACCTGGGACCTAAAAAACAGCTTGATCTTCACCTTATTTAGAGAAGTTACAATGTCTTATATTACTTCAACGCTCACCGTTTTTCGAAAAAAATATCCACAAAGATCACAAAAACTTGGAAATTTAATCTGATTCCGTATAGATTTCATGGAGAAATTTACTTTTA
Source organism: Euschistus heros (assembly GCA_003667255.2). Classification (NCBI taxonomy): domain Eukaryota; kingdom Metazoa; phylum Arthropoda; class Insecta; order Hemiptera; family Pentatomidae; genus Euschistus; species Euschistus heros. Next base: position 3,489,724 of record RCWM02000015.1, read on the forward strand.
AAACCGGAAAAACATGGTGTTTTCATTTGGCATACAAATCAGGTGTTAGTGTAAATAAAACATTATGATAATCGCTTAATGAAAATATATATTTTAAACATAATAAACTCTTCATTGGAATAAAATGCAAAGAAAAAAATTATTGTTTAATATAAAATAAAGGAAAACTGTCAATAAAGCGACACCAGATCAAAGGATTTTATCTTATTATCTTTATTTATTAATTATTATTATTGAGGATTTATTTTAATAGATTTTCAATATAAGGTTTAAAATCCAATGATAATGAACAAAGACCTCAATTTTGCCGTTGGTTTCTGAATGCAGATGATATTGAAGAATACCACTTTTTGAGGTAAATTTTATGGGCAGGTGAGTCTGTTTTTACAGGAGAAGGCATTTCTACCTATCCATGTGGAGTATCGTTGGTTTATACTTGTATTGCTTTCGAATAATGTGGAGGACACCATGGTGTTGGAAAATCATATTTGCCGTACATCAGATGGAATACCGTGGTATGGTAGGATATTTTGTAACAAATCCTAGAAATTCCCACTATTCAATGTTGGGCAAACTATGATTCCGTAAATGTGGTCAAAATTTGAAAAAATGTTTAAAAAAACTGGATATATTACAGCTTTTATTGCAACAAACGTGTTTTCCTCAAAAAAGTCTTATTATCGTTGAATTATCGTATATCTGCAACGAATTGTAATAAACAAGTAAGATCTGTGGCATTTTGCTTATTTTTGTTTGTTCTGGTTTCACCAATTTTTTATTCTTTACACTAAGAATGACTCACTCACTAGCTTTGGTATTTTGATTCAAGCTATTTTTTTTTTTGGATCTTGTAATTTAAATTTGAACTCATCTTGGATGGAATCGTTTATACAATAGGAAAGAAGGGAATTCTTGTGTAAGATAGTGTGGGAGGATAAGTCTCTATTACAAGGTGTCTGAGTCAGGCGACTATGTTAAGTTTCCGAACAAGTAGAAGAATTTGGGAAAGAATTAAAATTCATTACTCAATATGATTATTTTGAAAGTCCTTTCTTAAGAACCATATTTGTAGAAAATAGTTTTTTAAGTAACAACATATATGCAGATGAAAAGAAAAAAAAAATCTGCCTTAAAAAATTAACCTATTGAGTAAAAAAAATAAAAAAGAGTCCGTGCCAAAATTCATAATATATCTTTTTAAAGATATTTAAGAGTAATTTATTGAACGAATCGTTAGTGCAAGTTTATAAAATAGGTCAAGTTCCTTTCTATTTTTAAATCGCCTTAAAATATAATTTTTTAATTTTAATTCGTCATTGATATCTTTCTCAGAACTTTAAAGAAATGAAAATGGATATAGGGAATAATTAAAACTGCAGTGGCACTTTGTATTCCATTAAATTCTTTAAAAAAACATTTGTGGGTTATTTTGCGGAGTAAAATAAAATAAAATCCATTATTTGTCAAAATATTTTTGTTTCTCTTAATCTGTTGTTTTGTTTTTTTCCTCTATCGCATGGTAAAATTGTTTCCAGTAAAAATGTAGGATTCGTTATTATCCGGATGTGTCATAAACATATTTTTATTTATCGGGTATACAACTAGAAACTATGATGAAATGATAATAACAATTTAAGAAAATTATTTTATTTTATTATAAGAATTTGCTGCTGTTGGAAAATAAAGAAACAGATTATAATTTCTGAAGCAAAGAAGAAATATGTAAATGCCGTCATACAATAAAACCATTTTATGCCTTTTGTTATTCATAGAGGATTTTTGATTGATATTCAAAAAATCAATGCCGCATTTACCATAATGAAGGAAGAATTTGTTTTAAGAACAACTACCACAGAAATAAGAAAAAGATATCGTGCTTGTTTGAGAAATAGTGGAGATCATTTTCAGCAATACCTGCGATACTCTACAAATTAAATTTATGAACAATTTAAAATTAGTTTAATTTTGTTCCCTGATTATTGTTTACAAAAATGTAGATAAAGTTTACTCTGATAAAATCGAAATTCCGAGAAAGAAAGAGAAAATATGCAGTTTAACCTATGCTATGAAGAAACACAACTATTTGTAACGTTTTTCATAAAAAATATGATTCGATTCATTATTATTGTCAGTGTGCGCTGGTGGCACCCTTTTGTTACTTAATAAAAAATAAAAAAAACTAGATGTGCTGCGTGCCTGCAAATGGTATTTTTTTAAAGAGTATTAAATAGAGAAGTTTTTAAACAATTTGGATTCGACTGTTGCGCTTACTTTTTTTTTTATTGAACCTAAACTTGAAGTTCATAATTTTTATTTTTGCCTTTGACAAGATTTAACGATCTCCCGTTTTTTTTGGTATTTGTTTTTTTGCACCATATCTTTTTTGTTTGTTTGTTTATTTCGTTTAACGTCACTTTATGCTGCTATGGCTAATCGGACGATGCTACGGTGGGAGTCCTAAATTTTGTCTATCCAAGTATAATTAGGATAGGGATCTTTAACGAGTACCTGACATCGCACAGGCTCGGGACCCCCATTTTACGTCCCTTCCGAAGGACGGCATAGCTAAGGATTTTTTACTCCCTTTAAAAAATCCTAAGGTCATCTGCCGGGCTGCGAACCCGCGATCTTGGGTTTAGTAGGTTGCTATGCTAACTACTACACCACAGGTGACCCCCTTTTTTATTTTATATGGACAATGTGTTAGTAATTACAGTGAAAAAAATGGCGTTGATATATCAGTAAACAAAGGAGTTATAAGGCATAAATGTTTGGATTTGGCCATTTTTACAAAAAAATTCATAAAAAAAACAAAAACGTAAGACTTTGTATATAGCTAAGTGACCTTAAATAGGTTCAAAATGAACCTCCCTACCAGAGATAATTTTTTGGCCAACGATCTTCCGAACACCCTGTATATATATATATATATATATATATATATATATATATATATATATATATATGGATAAATTTCTTGACTGTTACTATTAAATGTTTAGTAAGGTTCTTGAGGTTCAGTCAATAAATAAAAACAACTATTTTGGCGACGTTTCGAGACTTTATTGTTCTCATAATCATGCCAATGTTACTAGTGGATATCCATTTTTAGATTATTGACATGATTATGAGAACAATATAGTCTCGAAACGTCGCCAAAATAGTTGTTTTTTATTTATTGATTGAACCTCAAGAACCTTACTAAATATATATATATATATATATATATATATATATATATATATATACGTACTATAATAATTTAAATATATTTTTATTTAATATACACACGTGTTTTTTATGTAATTTTATTCTTAAATAATTAACATATATTATTATAGTAACAAGAAGATAGATATTTAATTGTAGATTTATTTAAATATGATCTGATATTGATGAGTTCAAAAAATAAAAAATTTAAATTAGGTAGTTTCAATAGAAGTTCACAAAAAGAATAGAAAATAAATTTAGTTTATTAATTATATAAGTAACAAACATAACCTGATTTTGCTACTATAATAATAATAATCAGATAACCTCCCCTAGCATCGCGGTGCGTCTCTTGTCTCCAAGGAAACCAGTAACTACCCCACCGGTCTTTGTCTTGTGAAACAAAACGCTATTCTTTATTTTTTTATTTAAAGAAAGTAAAAGAATGGGGGCCTTCAATGGCCGAGTGAGTTGAGGCGAGGGTCTCAGCGCGCTCGTAACCAGAAGGTCGTGGGTTCAGGTGGGGAATCCCACCTGGGCGGGTTAAAATTTATTTCGTGGCGGACCCACGAAATGAATCTTCACCTTCCCACCCAGGCCAGTATAGGACTTCAATGGAAGTCTTAGGCTTAAAAAAAAAAAAAAAAAAAAAAAAAAAAAAAAAGAAAAGAAAAAAAAAAAGTAAAAGAATATAATGCTACACAAAATGCCGATAATGTTCTGACATTTGAAGTCAAATCTTATGCATCGTTATTATAGAAAATACATTAACCACAAAAAATTTTAAAAACGAAAAAAGGAACTATAGATTCGTTTTGTTTTTTTTTATTACTGAAATAGGAAACTAGATAATTATAATTTCTAGATAAAACGGAAAGAGTTCATTTAACCAAATACCCAAAAACTTCTATAAATAATAGCTCAATATTGTTATGAAATTCCGAATTCACTAAGAACAATTTACTTTTACGTTTAATTTATTTTACTGTATTTCGTGTAAATAATTAATGTGAATTGAAATTAATAGATTTCTTTTAAACTTTAAATAAGAGTTTTTAACTTTAATTTGTATTTAATGGTACAAGTTACAATTCAGCTGACTTTTTACAACCAAATCACCTTTCTTCTCAATTTTTTTTTAATCTTTATGAAGAACCAAAACAATGTGTTGTTTAACACTTAACAATTCGTTGTTAAGTGTTGACCTTATATGTGATATCAAAGGGTCTGAATTAATAATATTTGTGGTTAGCCTCCTGTGCACCTTCTGACAGCATACCAAATTGGTACAATAGCGTGTTTGGCTATTTTCCTGCCCATGTATTAACAGTTTGTGAACAGGTACTGGCATGTAAAAATCCACCAATATCTCAGCCGTTTCTCTTGTAAACTTTTTAATATCACGCGTAGAGACCAAAACATTTTTCTTGTCTATGTTGAGATTTTTTCTATTTGATTGATCAATATATTCTGGATAGTTCGGCATAAAATCAAAAACATAACGATAATTTTTAGATTTGAATTATTTTGAAGGACGAAATTGAACACTTCATTAGAACAATTTCAGAAATCTTGGGTTCTTCTCCTTTTTTTTTTTTATTGACAAATACTCGAATGATCTTGATGTAGTAGGAATACCTGGAGGGGATGAAGATGGAAGTTCTGGAAAACACAGCTCTGGAAAAATTAGATCCCTTCCAAACCATCCGTGATTTTTCTCAAAAATGGTTCTAAAGCTCTATTTGCAGCATTCCATTCAAGTTCAAAATGATTGCACCATTCCTTAATTTCTCCCGCAAACCGTTTTTCGCACTATTTGTTATCGCAAAACCAAGTCAGTGCATTTTTTCAAAGCCGTGTCGGAATCCTTACAATTAATATTGTTGGATCTAAAAAAATTGAAATAAATCTTCATTTGTTTTAATTTCGATTGTGTCGAAGTGCGAGACATCAGACTCATTCCCAGTTCACTTTTAAAGAAAATAATCAAATAATAAATAGAAGCAACAACTAATGGAATAAAAATATCAATAAAGGCGCTTGGGTATTAAAATACTAAAAATAAAAAATCCAATGAATAGGCAAGTTAATGCAAGATCTGACGACGCCATAAATAAGACAATATACTCCTGAATGCGTTCCAAATGGTATTTTTTTCAGCAAATATGAGCGATTTGCGAAATCAATTAAATAGTATTATTTTCTGCTACATGTAAAAAAAAAAAAAAAAAAAAATAGGGAAATTTTTGAAAACATTGTATGCCAGTTTTTGATTTATTATAATACCCTTATTGTGTACAGGAAGTAACAATAATTTATAAAATGAAAAAAAACAGTTGAGGATCAATTTAATAAGCCAAGGGTTTTTTTGACATAGCAATTATAGCAAGGCTTTAAGTAAAACCCAATTAAATAATATGGGTAAAAATCTGCTCAATTGAAAAGGGTCTATTTGTTACTAACAATATAAAAAAAATTCCAAATTAAATTTTTGTTTTTTCCCTAATGTCCAACATTACTGTAGGATGGCCCCACTGTGGGCCGATACTATTGGTTGAGAACTATCAATTGCTATCGATAGTTTTTCGATAGTTACTTCCTTTTTTTTCCTAAGCTGTTCAATAAAGAATTTCAACTAGTTTAATTGAATTCAATTATCTACTTACTATTTGAAACTAGCTGCCCCGGCAGACATTGCTCTGCCCTATTTTCTCTAAAACAACACAAAATTGATTTTTTATGTTAATAGTTCCTCCCCGACATACATTGTTCAGTCAAAAGTTATTGGCCCTTCGCAGTAATAAAACATATTTCAGAGTAATCACTTTATTTATAGATTTATGTATCCATAATAAACAACGATTACATACAAATATAAGTTTTCTATTTTGGACATTGCAAGAGTTTAGTAGTAGTAGTATTAATGTGGTATTTTCATTGTAATGCCTTATGGTACACGATATTTTTTGTTTGATTACCAGGCACGAAAATAAATAAAGGTGTCGGTTTTCCGACGCGAGAGTAATTATGTTGGATAGTAAGCAGCATACAACTGTACAATAAGAGAAGCATGAGTTTTCCAGATTGCTGCCGCAAACACTCAACGACTGACACTGTGATTTATTTATGGTCATAGCGAAAGCAAGCCGCACTGGAAATTACATTCGTTCAAATTCAAATGGTAGGTCAGTTGATACCATTGGGATGCGGGGTATCATCACATCATCTCCCTTATATTTCACCTTTAGAATGGTTGCTTCGATCACATCAGTAATTTTTTCACTGCTAGCCCTGTGCCGTTACAAAATCTCGGTTGGTTGATATTTCGTAACATTATGACCACTGATCCTACTTTTAATTGGAAATTATGGGGAGGTAATCCTGGCAAATCCAGCGAGTTCAAAAATTCTGGTGGATAATTGACGACATCATCCTGGTTAGTTGCGCAATCAACTGATTATTAGGTCCTTAAATCACCGGCAATTTCATTTTGGATTTTGAAATTTATTTCATTTACATCCGTGTTTTTGATATCTAATACAGCTCGTTCACCAATAATGATCTCTGTAATTTTGAGCGACGTTTGGGTACACCTTTTCTATAAGCTCAGTTTTGGATTCTGTAAACTGACAAAAATTGACAGGAAATGTTATGCAGCCTGTCATAACATCTACAGGGATTTTACCTTTACCAATGTCAATGAGTTGTTTTGAAAATATTTCTCCAGATCGATCATTTTGCAATTCGACACGCATATTCTTGCACAAATTTAGTATCTTAATTTATTTCCACAAAATGGAGGACTTCAAACATGCATTTAGTTCATCCACTGGTGTAGACCGTGGAATAACTGGTTATGTTTGATGAAAATTTCCTGCTAAGAAAATCATCACACCACCGAATCGGTTTTGGATATTTCGTAGATCTTTCAGAATTCTGTTTAATGCCTCCAAATTCTTATATGTGCTATCGTGCATTCATCCCATACTATCAACTTGCATTATTGTAAAAGCTTTGCCAAAGTCGGAGTTTCGTTGCTTTGAATATTCAATGGTAATTTTAGCGCTGAATGGGCTGTTCGGCCGCCTTCCAACAATGTAGTCAATACCTGAGGAACCAAGTGCAAGTGCAATTCCATTCTGTATGCGAATTGTTGCTAAAATCAATGAAATTAAAAATGTCTTACCTGTACTACCAGGAGCTTCCAAAAGGTAAAACCCTCCATCATTTACAACTTTCGTAATTATATCAAAGATATACTTTGTTGATGGTTCAAATACAACAGCGAAACATATATTCGAACCGATTCCCTTGAAGCATAGAGTTCGAACAGTTTTTTAAGTTGCAACTCTTGATTAAAAGGGTCATGCATTTGGCGATTAGGCGCTTTCGAATTGCTCGCGCTTCGAATTGGTCGAGCCGTTCTCGAGTTTTACACCTAGCTACACATTTGGAGATTCATTTTTATTTTAATAGATAAGAACCTTCCATGTGACTTTAGCAAAAACGTAAAAAAAAAATAAAAAAAATAGGCGAATTGGCCGAGACGTTCTCGAGTTTAACTACGCTTAGCAACACATTTGGCGATTCATTTTTATTTATATAGAAAAGAACCTTCCTTGTGACTTAACAAATACGTTAAAAAAAAAAAAAAAAAAATAATAGGCGAATTGGCCGAGACGTTCTCGAGTTTAACTACGCTTAGCAACACATTTGGCGATTCATTTTTATTTATATAGAAAAGAACCTTCCTTGTGACTTAACAAATACGTTAAAAAAAAAAAAAAAAAAAAAAAAATAGGCGAATTGGCCGAGCCGTTCTCGAGTTTTACGCTTAGCAACACATTTGGCGATTCATTTTTATTTATATAGATAAGAACCTTCCTTGTGACTTAGAAAAAACGTTTAAAAAAAAATTAGCCGAATTAGCCGAGCCGTTCTCGAGTTTTAAGCTTAGCAACACATTTCGCTTTCCATTTTTATTTATATAGATTTGCAGGATTATAAGTTATAAGGTTATATCATAAAGATGAGAGAAAAAAATTATTTATTTGAATTTAAAAAAAAAAAGTATTTTCAGATTAAGAGGAAGGCCTAGAATAAAGTGCCAGGATAATGTGGAAGCGGATCGGAAAAATCTAGGAATAAGAAGATGGCGAAGAAAAGCTACGGATAAACTCCAATGGTCATCTCTTCTGCGTGAGGCCAAGGCCCATCTAGGGCTGTAGAGCCAACCAATAAATAAAAAAAAAATTACAGTTTACATGGTTACAATAATAATGAACAAATCAAATCATCAGAAAAGAAAAAATAACAAAATAGTTAATTCCAAGAGTCAAGTGTGCTCCTTGAGCCACATATTGTCCGAAAGAAAAACTAGCATTTCTGCTTTCCTTTGGCTTAATCTTTGAGTGAACCCTTGTGCTCTAGGAATTCCGAATTTAATTTCAAAAGAACTCGACACTGGGCAGAGACAGATCAGCATAATTCCGAGTTTCAAAACTTGAGGGTAAAAAAGATTTATCGATAGTCAACACTATGGATAGTGACCATCGATAGGCATGACCTATCGATATATCGATAGTAACTATCGACTATCGCCCAACCCTAGGTCCTTCCTTGGAACAATATCCTTTGAATGTTATGGTACACCCTGGATTTGGGAAAGAATATTGGAATAGGATTCTCTCCAAACTGGCCCGAGGTGTATTTCTGTCCCAGGGCCCTGGCGATAGAGGGGGCACCTCCCCCCTGCCCCCCACCCCCACCAGGTCGGCACCAAGAAGGAGAAGAAAGCCGACACCAGTTCCATCGCCAGCTCCTCTCGAATCTGTGCGGCCGGCGTCAACTCCTCATCATCCACCACCTGGTGAGTACCTTCTTCTTCTTCTACTTTGAGGCAAGTTCGGGTGTCTTTGGCAGGGAGGATTTGTGGAGGATACGCGAAGTGATCCAGGAGTCCCGACGAGAAAAAAATCGCAAGTGTTAGTGGTATCATTGGGTTTATTAAAAAAATAAAATAATAATAATCATTTCAGTATAAACATACTTCATTAAAAACTAAAATGAAATATAATAGAAAACTTTAAAGTGCCGGTAAAACTTCATAAAAAAAACAAAAAAAATTTCGATACCGGTTCTGTGCGTCTCAGAATGCATCCAAGGCTCAAATATAAACATAAAATATATAAAAATCATATAAAACAAAAACTAACCTAAAATTAATTTTATTAATTTAAAATAATAAAAACTCAAATTTATATGTATTTTTATTAATAAATTAATTTTACTAAAATAAAATAATGGAATAAATAATTAAATTAACACAAGTATAGCGTATATGAATATTCTTACCTTATTTGGTTTTTATCTGTCACACCTTTCATCTTATCTGTACTGCCATAAAATAATTACCACAGCCTCCTTCATCGCAGTGTTAATCGTTTTCTTACCAGTTGTTATATAATTTCTTTTTTTCCCTTTTATTTTTGCCATATAAATCGATACATTTATATGTATAATTATATCGAAATGCGAGCGGAGGCCATGAAATCGTAAAAATCATTCCCAAGGAACGAATGTAATTGTATACTCAACCCTAAAAAGGAAGTCACCCTGGTCTTCGACCTCGTCCTCCATAAGTCCGATACTCTGCCAATAATATCTCGACTTATCCCTCTTAAATATTTATTTATTTTTAGAATATATTATTTAGTACAATATAGTATAATCTATTTATAACAATAATATGTTATTAACATACATTGTTTGAAAGAATATACAAAGTAAAACTTATAGTTCTGAATTTTGTGAAACATATTTAGGAGGCAACGATATCTATTTTTAATTCACACCAAAAAAGTGCTCAGATGTTATTTCTTAAGTTTCCATGGAAACATAAATCGAACATTTCTTCTTATTGTAATTACTACAGTATAGTTTAATCTATTATACTAATATGTTTTTAACATAAATAATCAATTTTAAAGATAAAGTTCTGATTTTTGTGAAAAATATTCTGGAGGCAATGATGTATTTTTAATTCACTCCAAAGATATGAAGCTCAGATGTGATTTCTTAAGTTTCCATGGAAACATAAATTATTCATATGTTTTTGTTGTGTACTGCAGTAAATACTTATATTTAATGCTATTTATTATTTCATCTACTACATTATTAATCTATTTTAATGATAAGTTTTTAACATAAAATAATTAACGGTGTAAAACATATAGTCTGATTTTTTTTTAAACATATTCAGGAGGCAATGATCTATTTTTAATTCACTCTAAAGAAATGAAGCTCATGTTTTGTTAAGTTTCCATGGAAACATAAATTAAACATATGTTTTCTTTTTTGTAGATTACAACAGTACATATTCATAATCGATAGGACATTAAAACAATATTTGTTGATACTGAATAACGATTTAAAACCTTCATTGCCTGATTGATTGAAATGAGAAAAAAAAATAATAAAAACAAAACAGGTTTTATGATGTTTTACTCGAGTGGAACTTGGATTAGAAAAAAAAATTTATAGTCAATTATCCTCAAATCGATATCGCCTCTGACCTCGCTAAGAACCTTTGACTGAAGTCAGTTTGTGTAGGTCACCAGTCCCATTGCCGATTTGCTTTGGTTAATCATCTCAATGCAATTAGCCTTTGGATTGTTGTAACTTCCGTCCTATTGTTTTTGTTTACCTTTCGCAACCCCTATAGGAAATTTCTTGCATTAATATTTCGTTGTTGATTACATTGTTTATATTAATATTTTTTAAAATGTAACGTTAATTAAAAAAAAAAGTACGTAATGCCAGTGAAGGTTACATGGATTTTTGATATTTTAAAAAAATTTCTTTATACCTTATTAATATGATAGATTTTATTTCATTGAACCTATTTATAATTATTATATTTTAGTCCTAAAACCTTACTAAAAATAGATGCTTGCTTCATATGAATCTAGGTTACTTGAAACTGCACTTGTACAAATATTTTAATTCAAAACCTCTTACTATTTGAGCTTTTAGGAATGCAGTTTTCTATATTTCTTGATACATTTATAATTTTAAAGATAACTTGTAAAACATGCAAAGTTGTTACTTTTCAGATGTACTAAATTAAAAACAATCAACATTAAAGATCTGGAACCTTTTTTGTTTTTTATTTAAAACATGTTTAATTTAAAAATTTAAGATGTCAATGCACGTTTATAGAGTCTTAGAGTATCAAAACATAGATGTATAAATTAGATAGAATTGAGGTCAACAAAAGGACAAACTAAACTTACTATATTGACTGAACTTGAACGAACGACAACATAAACCTTTGAACTTAAAGAAACTATAATTTATAAATTACGTATACTATTCAGACTTTAAACTTATTGATGATTATCACAAGTGTATGATTTTGATAACAATTCGTAATTTATGACTTAAATAATGTTATAATGTATGTAATATATCGATTTATAACTCGATATTGCTTCTAGCCATTCGGCTGTTATACTCGATCATCGTTTGTTTACTTCCGTAGACTACACTGACTACAATCCAGTTACTATTGACATATTCCACTAACAGTTTCACTATTTACACTTAACAATCATCTCTTATCTTGTAAATAATTTTAATTTAATTTTTAATTTTCTTTTTAGGTATGAATGTGTTCCTACAGTTCTCAATTACTCATTCATTATAAATGTGGCATTGTAATAAATAAAAAAATAACAAATTTAAATCTATTTACTTTTCAATTTAGAAATTAAAGATGCTTAGAACTTGAATCCTTAGATTCTTTTGTAAAGATCTGTTTTCATTATTAATTACCTTTGAACTTTTTTTAAATTCAATATCTCCCCGCTTTGGGAAAAACAGTGGATTATGAATATGTATATTTATAATCTACTTCTTTTCCCAATTTAATTAAATTAAATTAACGATTAATGATTATTCGAAATAAACAATGTTGAGGGAAAATGGGGATTTTAAACGTGACTTTAATCAACAAACCAATACAATTCCTAAACAGTTAGACCAAAATGAGGACATGAGGAGAGAAGACACCTATAGATGTATACCTTAGGTTAACAAAAAAACAAACTGAACTTACACGAACGACAACATAGAACTTTGCTTTTGAAAAAAAAATATTGTTTACAAACTAAGTGTACTATTCAGACTTTAAAGCCACTGATAAGTGTTACGCTTCTATGATTTTGATGATACTTCGAAATGAAAACTTGGTTATAATGGTAGACTTCGATTAATATATCGATTTATAAATCGATATTGCTTCTAGCTATTCGACTGTTGTTTGTTTACTCCAGTAGACTGCACTGACTGATATCTAGTTACTGTTGACTTATTCCGTTATCAGTTACACATCTTATACAATACATTGCACAGAATATTACAATACATCCTTCGTATGTGAAAGTACTAAACATTAATAACTTAGTCCCTGGTAAACTCTTTTTTTTTTTTTTTTTTTCAACGATTAGATGCAGTTATGATAATTTAATTAAACATTATAAATATATATTCATCAATAGATGAGTCAAACATAAGATTTCAAGGAATCTGTGAATAGAATTCGAAATTTCATTGAAACATTTCTGGTTCTTAACCCAGACAAGCCACGTGACTTTCTCCTATCCACGTGACCGTTTTATAAAGAATTCTCTCAATAGTTCTATTTCCTTATTGCACTTGTTTTAATTTGTTTGGTTTTCAATATTTATTTTTTCGCGGATTTACTTGAAGGGATAAGTCAAACCTTAATGAAGCAGGTTTGGCATGGAATCCGTAATTCCATAATTCCGTAATTCTTGTGTCTTAAAGTATGCCCTTATGTATGTATATGTTAATTTGATCTTTGAACTATTGATCGTCGTTTTTCTTTTCTTTTTTTTTTGGAAAGGGTCTATTTTGTCTTTATCTAAAGGGAAATAGGATGTCTATGTTTTGTTTTTTTACTTTAAATGCGGGAATACGAGACAATATAAGAAACTGCTCGTCGTTTCCAACAACTCTAATATTTACTAGAGAAGCGTAATTCTTCCAATAAATTACAAAAGACTTATTTACATGACAGTAATTAAACCTACATGGACATACGGTGTTGAGCTTTGGGACTCTTCTAAACTCTCCAATTCCTCTCGAATCCAAACCCTACAATCTTAAAAATACTTCGTAAAATCCTTAATGTTCATTATTGTCTGACCAATAAGCTTAACCAAAACGATCTAAATCTCTTAACTTGCTTATCAATCGATACTACTCCTGACAATCCTCCAAATTACCTGAAAAGAAGATGACCTAGAGACTTACTAATGTAGAACATTTATTGAATTTGTAGCATCAAATGGGTAGTTCTACACAAGTTATTGTAATAATTTCAACTAACATTTACTTATATAATATATTCTATACAGTTGTAAATACCAATAAAGTAAAAATAAAACAGCGGGATTTAATCCTAATTTTTTTTATTTCTTCCCGACTTTGGTGGATATTGTAATATAGAATCAAAATGTATTTTGTCAGGGTCTTACATTTTAAAAATTATTATGGGTAATGAGTATACCATTGTGCTATTTTTTAAATATTTTAATCATGTTTTTAGATCTGATGATTAATTATTACCATTCGAAACTAGGCTTTGATTAAAAAAATCCCAATAGTAATGGCAAATAATTCACCAAACCTAATTTGTTAGAATTGATGAATTAATTGCCAATTCTATCCGAATATTTTATTGGAATACTAGTTTCGAATGCTAAACATTCATCTTTAGTTCTAAAATATACAAAATTCCCAACACATCAGCAGTATATTACATGGATTATATATACTAAAGTTTTCAAAAATGTAAGAGATGAAATCAAACATTAGTAGTCACCTGAGAAGATCTAACAGATATCTGAAATATATCCATCGTGGGAAGATGAAGGGGCAGGTAGGTTAAATTTTTGGGTTTTGCTATGGGATTTCCCTTTAAGTAATCCTAATTGTATTGATCCTTCGATACCATCAAGTGGTTTAGTAATGGTGTATTTTTTTTTTTTTTTTTTTTTTTTTTTTTTTATTTCAGTTATAAATTATATGTAGTGTTATGGTCAGATTCTCTCGGACTCTGATGGCCTTCTTAACACGACGGCCTAACGTTTCCAGAGGACTCCTGAGGAATGCCTGGGGACAGTTAGCCGTTTAGTAAGAGGATTATAGGGGGCGATTTGTCTGCTTACCGTCAGTTGTGGAGTACTGCTGACATCAGTGTCGTACCTTCTCAGAACCGGCTGGCATTCTAATGGTCCAAGCACTCCATTGTCCTTAGAACATTCTTATAAAAGATGACTTAGAGGAATATAAACAAGTCATAACGAAAAAATAAAAATAAACACCTGGAAATACCTTAAAGATGCACTTCCAAGTAATAACATTTATGATTATACTAGGATGACGCTGCATTTTAAAAGAAACAACTTTAAGAGAAACAAACGAAGGCCGTGTTGCTTAAATGCCTTATTAAGTACCTCATAACCTGATCATGGCAACATACTTGTAAAGTTGTCGTATACAATGCTTACAATCCAAAATCCATTGAAAACTCTTAAATTTTGCCTCATTATGTCATTAAAATGTCCATATTGATCTAAATTTTCCATATATAGCTGCTTGGTCCGAACCAAATGCGTAATAAAATAAAATCCATACCCACTGAAACCTACTACTAGTTTCTCAAATTGTCTCCCCTTTGAAGATGTAGATGTAGTGGATACATCTACATCAATTTTAATTTATTGTGCCAACGTTTCACCTTATACTGTAAGCCTTCATCAGGGCTAGAAGAAAAACTAAATAACAATAAGATATGACAAAATTGTAGTGAAAATGTTTAGAAAAATTAAAAAAAAAAATAAAAATAAAAAAGTTTAAAAAACAATAAAAATAAATTGAAAACAAATAAATTAAATATTTGTTGTAGGCGTACAGTGTTAATTAATTAATGGCCATTTTATAGAGGCTGAGTGTGCCTCAAGAGGATTTTCCTAACAAAAATATCAATCAAATATAATTGTTTTCTGATCGATTATAGTTATTGTTTGCTAAAGATACGATCTAGGATCAACTGTATGTATACATTATAATTATTATCATTTCTTTATTTTCTTTTTTATTATAAATAGTTAATGTGTCTTCTTCCTTTTTTGTTATTATTACTTTCCCTCGATTTCATATTTTCTATTTTTAAAAGTTTTTCTTCTCCCTCAACAAATCTTCATTTCGTCAAAATGATCTGTTATTATGTTGTCATTAACTCTCACTAAGGGTAAAAATAATATAAAAGAAAGAATGTGCATCATGAAGAAGATCCTACATTAGTATTGCGATATGTTTAGTGAAATGTGAAATGTCCATGGAGATTTCTCCTACAATTGTCATGTATCATCGTGTTCTCTTAAATAGTAGGTCCTTTTTTTTTTTTTTTTTTTTTTTTTTTGTTTTTTTTTAATAATCATTTATTGAAATTTACAACTGTACAGAATATATACATCAAGTAAATGTATTGACAAAGATTATAATAACATGTTAAAACTTGAAAAGAACTACTCATCAGTAGCACTTTATTAAAACTTCTACACTAGAAGGTCTCTCGGCCATCTTCGTTTTAGACGCCTCGGAGGATTATCAGGAATGGAGTGGGAAGCAAGTTGAGAAACTTACGGATTTGAGTGATTATGGAGCTTACTATGAAAGGATAGGTATCTGGTGTGGGCTAAATCAGCAACATATGGAGCATTAAGGTCTTTATGGATAAGTTTATTGGTGACAAAGTAAGGAGCATTGAGGATTTTACGAAGGTTTTTGGATTGTAAGGATTGGATACGAGATGAATTAGATGGTTTAGTGAAGCCCCAAAGCTCAACTCCGTACATACAAATAGGTCTTATCACAGTCATGTATATTAGTCTTTTGTAATTAATTGGGAGTTTTGAACGTTTGTCTAGTAAATGTTGAAGTAGTCTGAAACGACGGGCAGTTTCTTGTCGTTTTAGTCTTGTAGGTAGGTCCTTTTAAAATATATTTATTGATATATTTACAGCTGTATTTAATATATAAACTTAGTGAATGTGTGGGAAATGGTTACAATAACATGTCAATAATTAAGAAACTACCCGTAAGGTACACTTCAATAGAAGTTTAGTATTTTTAAGATCTAGGTCATCTTATCAGACGCCTCTGAGGGTTATACGGAATAGAATTGAAAACAAGTTGAGGTATTAGAGAATTTGAATGGTTATGGATTTTACTATGAAAGGATAGGTATCTGGTTTGGGCTAAATCAGCAACTTATGTGACATTGACATCTTTATGGTTAAGTTTATTTCTAACTTAATAAGGAACATTGAAGATTTTTCGTAGGATTTTAGATAGTAAGGATTTGATTTGAACGAATTGAGTGGTTTAGTGAAGCCCCAAAGCTCATATTCCCCATGTCCAAATATGTCTAATTACTATCATGTAAATGAGTCTCTAGTTATTAACTGTAATTTGGAAGGCTTGTATAGTAAATGAGAAATCGAAAACCAACGGCAGTTTCTTGTCACTTTCATTTTATTTTTTTACATTCCTAATTTTTTTTACTTCAACATTAAAATAAATTCAAAGACCATTGATATATTTATGGATAAGTTGATTTTACATTTGTAGCTTTATAAGGTGAATTGAGTATTTTAAAGAGGATTTTGGATTGTAATGAATGGATACGAGAAGTACCTCCATTCATCGTTCATGAACGACTCATCACTACCTATCTGTCAAATGGTGAATTTAATTGGTACTATTTGAATCAGACAGTAATAATAATAACAAATGAACTTTTTCCGATACTTAATTGGAATATTTCTAATGTTAACAAAATATTATTAAGAGATGTAGATTGTTACGGTATGCAGTCATAGATACACAACAATTAAAAATAATTTTTTAATTTATTATGCTGACGTTTCGACTTGCATGCAAGCCTTCATCAGGGTTTCTGAGAGAGTGGCAATCAGAAACTGATTGATGAAGGCTTGCAATGCGAGTCGAAACGTTGGCATTATAAATTAAAATATTATTTTTAATTGCTATGTATCTATGACTGCATACCCCAAATATCTACCTCTCTAAATACTTCACAGTCAACTAATACCTTATCAAAATATTATTTATATTTCGATTAAGTATTCATAAGGTCTACTTAAATATTTTTCTGTTGAATTACTGCCAAAAAAAGTAGTACAACTCAAGTCATGCTTCGAAGAATGTAGGAAGCCGGTTACCGACTTGGCATTCTGCGACTTCTTAAGATGATCCTTATCTGCTAGCTCATTATGTGGATCGCGTATCCTCTCCATGTCCTCGAGGACCTCTTCAATTTGAGAGGAGTGCCTACTCAACAAGAGATATTATTAAGGATCGTCACGGATTCCTTGAGAATTTACGGTTCTTCAGGTTTTGGTTACGTCCGCTTTCTAGGGAACCGCATTTCCATGCGTTGTGGGTTCGGGGGTCGCTGAAGCGAACAGTTTTCCATATAAATAAGCTAATTATTGGAATTATTTTAGATAATCGTTGAAAGCGAAATTGGCTAAAAATATTTTACTCTCACTCTCTACGTTTAATTTGCTTTGCCAGATCATTTTCTTCACCATTAGGGTTCACTCAGGTTTATTTGTCGTGAGTAAGTTATCTATTAGTTCGCTGTTATATTCACCTACTTTGATCAGGCATCTATCAAGCAAGGAACGATTACAAAGAGCTACTAATAGAAAAGAGAAAAAGTCTTGAATGATTTCATTCAATGCCAAAACAAGTTGCAAAATACTTCATTTTGTAATCAGATCATGGACTAACTTAAACAGAATCAGGAATGAACTAGTCAAATTGCTTTTGTGTGATTGGATTGGGAAATGAAATCCACTTAACCTTTTTCTTTTCTTTTTTTAAATATTTTTTTTTCTTTCATGATACATAGAAATTATATGTGACGTACATGTTATTCTGCTAAATTATGTTAGAAATCATAGATAGTAAAAAGGGTTTGGACATGTACCTTTTTGTGGATTAGGGCTTTAGGTCTTAATATACTCCAACTAGTCTCAACTAGGATAGACATATCCTACAGGTTACCTTATCTATGTAGCGTAGGCTGGGAAGGTCGAGGTTCATTCCGTGGGTCCACTGCAAAATATATATTTACCCACCCAAGCGGGATTCGAAACCAGAACTTTCTGTACCAGGTGCTCTGACATAATTCAAATTCTATATTTAAATTAAAAATATATTCCTAAATTTATAATACCGCCGCCCTGCGTTTTTCCATCCATCTCATGAACACCTGATCTCTACCGGTTCGTATATTCAATCATCATAAAAATATTTACCCATTTCCATTCATAAAAAATCTACTCTCACTTAAATTGAATTTAATTAATTTTATCAACTTCTCAACAAACAATCTCCCGATAATATATAAACTAAATAAATATTTATGCACAAATATATTTATAATTGCATATAAATCTGTTAATGATTTTATTTTTGTCTTTTGTTTTAAAATCAGCCGATTTGTTTTATCTGCAATTGACGCAGGCAGACTAATGCCAGGCGTATTTGTGTTATTCCTATGGCACAACATATCTCGGATTAAAAATTATTTTTATTCCTTTCAACATCACTTGATTCCGTGTGAACTAAAAAATAAATAAACATGGAGCGCTGAAATCTGAAAACATGATTAAGAATTTATGAATTATTTCCCACTTCTGTGGTATGTAGTTAATTAGAATTATTTTCAGTTCTAAAGACATTAAAAGATTAGGAACATCTATTCATTTGATGTACAAATTATAAGTATTATTTTAATGTGGAAATTTTAGAAAAGAAATCAGAAGCATGTTAGGCACTCGCCGAGGACTTGTAAGAGTTGTCTCGCTTTACGTTTTACTCTTGATTACTTGTATATTTCATTCGGAAACAGATAAATTCTTTCATTACATTTTTACAATTATATAATATAGGGATATAAATTGTTGATGTTTTGAATGTTTTTATGTCTTAAAAACTGAAGATGAATGCCTAAAATACTAAAAAGAAGTCCCCGAAGAAAATAAATTCCACTATGGCGGAAAATAATTCCTGAATTCCTAATTATATTAATCATTCTATACCACCATGCGTTCCTCGACTAAAATCAGCTGATTCCAGAGCAATTTACTTGAAGTACGCAAGATGGTATACAAGCATCAATACAATTAGGATTGATGAATTAATTGCTACTTCTATTAGAATTATTTTATATGAAAACTAGTTTCGAATGTTAACGGTCGGAAAAATCCGTTTTGCCTCCTCAAAACTGATGATGAACCCTATTGTCCCTTTCCCTTTCCACGATAAATATATTTCAGATATCTATTTGATGTCCTCAGGTAAGTACCATGTTAGATTTCTTGTCTTACATTTTTGAAAACTTTAGTATATATAATCCATGTAACATAGCACTGATGTGTTGAGATTTTTGTATATTTTAGAACTGAAGATGAATGTTTAGCATTCGAAACTAGTTTTCAGATAAAATAATTCCAATAGAAGTGGCAATTAATTCATCAATCCTAATTTTCCAGAGGTATTTGTTATCAGATGCATCATTCATGGATCACTATATTTTGTCGTTTTTAAAACCGTCTGTGATTTGAATAATTTATTCTTTATATTTAAATAATATTAAAATTTGAGGTCTAATCGATTTTTAATGAAAAACTAAAGAAATTTTACTCTTACTTAAAGGTTTCTAGTCTCTTGAGTTTTAATAACATATTCTCGAACATAACTCATTTCTTCTATGGATTTCTCTACTTAATACAACTCCAACAATTTACGACTTCAACTTACAAATAAATATTACAAGTAAAGATAAATTAAATATGTATCTCATAAATAATAATGCAGAAAAAAGAAAGTCGTAAACAAGAGAATCATGCAACAGTGAAACGTGATTTACCGTTGCTATGCAACCAGTTAATAATAATTTCTAATTTGTTTTATATGTCATTTTTTAAAATAAATTTAAGGTGAATGTATTATAAAGAATGTGAATCTTTTCTAGTAGAATGCTATTATTAACCTACGTTAAATTAAACCGTTACTAGAAATAATTATAATAGTAACTGCTATAAAATGTAACTGTTCTTATATTTAATTATAATTAGTCATAAAATTCCAACAATGTATTGTTTATATCAGTATTATTTTAAGCATTGAATTTAAAAACTATCGAACTACTCTTGGTAGTTCTCGTGTTAGATTTAAAATATTCCATGACACGTCCTTGTATCTATAAATAAACATGGAGTTGTAATTTTTTTTTGCAACTAGTCGATCACAAATTTAGTAAGTTTTAATTGATAATGTTTTTAGAATTATTAAATTAAAATAATAATCAAAATTAAAGCCCTGCTGTTATTTTAATGTTTTTTTTACACTGTTTATATTATCTATTATATATTTGTCAAATACCACTCACTCACTTAACACGAAATCTCAGAAACCACCGAACGGATTGAAATGAAATTCGATGTGTAGCTTCCTCTTGGGCCGTAGGTGCTCGCTAAGAAAGGAATTTTAAAAAATCGGCCTGGATCGCGGCTAATTTGCGAAAAATGTGATTTCAATTTTTATTGGGGGAATAATAAAAGATTAATTATCATATGGTATTTGGATATAAGCTAAGTTAAAAAATAGGTTAGATCTTTAAGCCGCAAACTTTGACCACCGATTAAGTTCCTTATAGTTGTAAACAAACAAAAATACGATCGATGTCGAAACCTTATAATATTGGTACTTTCTGTGAACTCATGGTAGCTGCAGAGGTTACTTACAACTTACAATTTGAGTTGTTTCGTGAAGAGAAGCTATTAAAAGACTTATGTTAAAGAGGAGGTTAAAAGACTTATGTTCTCTAGTGATGACATGTAAGGCCAGTTCGATGTAGGGACAAAAAACAGATAAGAATCAATAGTTCTACCAAGTGTATGATTCTCTTTAGTATCGTATCATGTTCCGCCATGGAGAAGAAAGGTACAGTATTAACATCCCTCAGCGTGACCCAAACACCAATACACCACTTAAGAAAACTGTGTCTGCAGCTGATTTTTACGCCTAAATGTTAGTGGAGCGAGGAGGTGAAGAACCTTATTTACTTTAATTTCGTAATCTCCTCAACCAATTTATGCTTGACATGTACGCAAAAATAGAAACAGAAAGACTAAACTTTCTTCAAAAAAGTTGAGAAGTTAAGACTATATTCACTTAAAGTATGCCATAAGAAAAGCTGATGGTCTGGTATGAGAGCTGGGTAAGATGGTCTCGAAGATTCACTGGAGGGCTATCAAAATAATATAAAATTAACTTTTGCAAATTGTCAAATTTACTTATTGAAATTATTCTAAGAATGAAATTGTTCAGGTTTATTTAAGTAATAATAATTATCAACGTTAAGCTTAACTTTTACTAATTTAAGTTGTCTTCATCCTAATGATATTAAACCGTAGCGGAGCGGGGTACTTTCAGCTAGTATTATATGAAGTAACATGTCGAAATGGACCAGTCAAAAATTTTTGGCAATGTTTAATATTAACAGATATTCTTATTTTGTTAATGTTTTGGCCGTAACTTTAATGGCTAGCATTCAGGGCAGATGGTAAATTGAAAGAAATACAAAATATATAAAAACCTAACCACATTGTCATGAAGAGATCTGAGGCAACATAGTGGTTATGTTGTTACATTGTTTTTAGTTGTTATTTTTAATTTCCCATCTAGCTTGATGATGTCACACAAAGTTTTGGCCGAAACGTTGGCAAATATATATATATATATATATATATATATATATATATATATATATATATATATATATATATATATATATATATATTGTTAAAATCAAACATTGCCTAAAACATTTTTAACTGATCCCTCTCAACATTCTACTTCATATAATATTCATATATTCATGTTTAGCATACGTCTTACGTTTTTATTATATGTATTAAAAAACATGAATCTAGAGGTGTCGATTATTTTTTATGTATCGCTAGCAATAATTTAAATCTCGATTCTAATAAATCGAAATCGATTCTCCGATAAGAATTTTTTTTTTTCATAATGAGTTGAATTAGCAATAATCTAGCATATATTAGCGTTAAAGAAATGAAACACAAACAATTAATAAAATAAAAATACTCAAATTTATCGTGCCGTCGTTTCGGGTTTGCATTGCAAGTTGTCATAACGGCTACCAGAAAAACAAAAAAAATAACTAGAAATATTTTGTATTTTGTCGAAATTAAAAATTAATACAATATATATATATATATATATATATATATATATATATATATATATATATATATATATATATATATGTATACAATACAATACAAAAAAATAAACTGCCTTAGAATCTTTTTAAAAGTTTATAAAAGGAAAGGATTGATCTTCCCGAGGGATGTAGTTCTGGATCATTGGCTCATGACAGTTCCACTGCTGCACCATGTGCCCTCTGCATTTTGTCTTCGTCATGACTTTCCTGGTTTGGATTTCAGTTGGTTTTTGATTTGCACTATATTGTCAAACTAAAAATAAAGTTTTAAATAGCTAAATTATAAGTGAGCGAATAAGCGAAATAATGCATGCAACATATAGGATATTTAGATCATTATGGATAAGCTTATTTGTGACCTAATAAGAAGCTTTGAGGATTTTACGAAGGATTTGCCATTGTAAGGATTGGCTACGAAATGAATTGGAAGTTTTAATGAAGCCTTAAAGCTTCAAAATACGTCTAATTACTGTCTTGTATGCTTTGAACGCTTAACTAATAAATGTTGGAGTAGTCTAGAACAACGGGCAGTTTCTTGTCGTTTAATTCTCATGATGACAGAGTTAATTCTTAAAAATACATCCACACATTCAAACTGAGAGGTTAAACTAGAAACTTTATCGTTATTTTTTTTTCATTGGAACTTTGTCATCGATGCAAAAACAATCCTGAGGTATTGGTCGTATACAATCGATCTTCTAGTTACTTAGCAACAATAATTGTGATTAAAAATATATTTTATTACATAGTTGTAATTATTAATACAAGTATTTAATTAAAAAATACATATCAAATCCAGAATGTAAGAGGCATTGAATTAAGTGTTCTATAGGGACCCAATATGATACAAATATTTAGAAGGCTATTGGATATGCTCTGTCTCAACATTTGTTGCTTGGTAACTTGATATTTCATTCATTTTAATCCATTATTTGAGATATATTTACCTCGTTTTCAATATTAAAATTTTAAAAAAATGTAAAACAAAACTGTTATAGTTGTTCCTTTTTTATGCTGGATTTGAGATCTGCTGTTTTTTTAATATTGATTTAATTTTGGTTAATTTGGTGTAGGTATATGGTCATGTTGGTAGTGCTGAAAATAGTTCAGCTATGGTTGTAGGCTAAATTAAATAAGTAAAAACATAATAAAACACAATACTTGCAGTAATTCACTCTTCATTCAGTTATATGTGAATGGTTAATAATAATATTATGTAATTATACGTAAGCATATATATATTTATTTATTCATACTATTAATAAACGGATTAAAGTTTAATTGAATTTTATGTTAGTTTGCATAATGAATCATTATGTGGTTAGTTAGTTAATTAAATACAACCGCATTAATTCTTTGCTTTTACTTTTGATCGGTTCCTTAATGAACGAATCTTCATATAGGTTATCGATTAGGAAGGAGAAATCGACAATGCGTAATGAATCTATTTTCTAATCCGTGTCATTTGATACCATTTGAATAAGAAGCACATATTAATTGTTATTTTTAAAACCCTGATTTTTATTAATTTAATCTTAAATATAATTATCTTTAACATTCTAAAAGATTTTTTTATTTTTTTTCTTATCCATAAGGCCGTTTATTTTTATACAGTTCTTGATCAGGAGAAAGTGCTCTGAGTAATTAAAACGGATACGATAGCGATAGGAAGATCCCACTCAATGTAATGGAGGGGTGTAATCTATAGAAGGTATATATATCAAAGGAAATATATGTGATTCAGTAATGACTCATTCGTCACCCCGATTTTTCACCGGCTCCAGGGAGATATCGCCGGATTCCATCGTGATGACGCAAGGGGCTTATATACGTTAGTCCAGATCTCAAACAAACAAATCTATGTGACTAACGTGATATAGGAAGCGCTGCATTGATAAGGCGCCATCTTATTTATTCGGTTAAAAAAAAAAAAAATTAACGTGCTCTGGCGTCTTAGATATTTCTGATTTATTATGACTTACTAATTAAATATTTAGACTGAAGGAGGGTTATTTATAAAACTGAAAAAAATGTTAGCGTCAAATGTCATTGATAGTAATATGAGTATTCATTTTTTTTTTTTTTTACATCGCACATGTATTTAAAATTTTAAAAAATGGATAATTTAATTAATGAAAAAATCGAAATTATTAATAGTAGTCCGGATTACCGAGAGTTTACTAATAATTCCAACGAATACGACAAGCAAATATTTGACAGTAAAATCTAACCTTAAAAACTGAAAGGTCCACATATCAGACAAGAAACAGCTCGTTGTTTCCGACTACATTTACTAGACAAGCGTTCAAAGCTTCCATTAAATTACAAAAGACATTTATATGACAGTAATTAGACCCATTTGGACATACGGAGTTGAGCTTTGAGGCCCCTTTAAACCTTAAAAAGCTTAAAGCTTTAAACCCCCTTTAAACAATTCTTGCAATCTAAAATCCTCAATGCTTCTTATTATGACACAAACAAACTTATCCATAAAAATCTTAATGTTTCATTTTTTTTTTTTTTTTTTTTTTTTATTATTATTATTATTCTGAATTGATGTATACAATATATAAAGTAAATGAACGGTAAAATGATTACAATGACATGACAATAACTTTTGAAGAAATAGTAGCACTCATTAAATGTTCCACATTATTAAGTCCCTAGACTATCTTTTCTGTGGCCTCATTCGAGTATGGAAGGATAGTTATCAAGTTCGGGCCAAATCTGCAGCATATGGAATATTTAGAACGTTATTTATAAGTTTATAGACATAATAAGGAAATCGAGAATTTTACCATTTTTTATTGTAAGGACTGGGGACAGGAGAAGAATTGGAAGGTTTCGTGCAACCCCAAAGCTCAACAATGTCCAAATGGGTCTGATTATTGTCTTTGAATATTTGTTTAATGTTAGAGTAGTCTAAAATGACGAGCAGTTTCTTGTTCTTTAAGTCTCATACATTAGATTAAAAAAAATTATCCATCTACATTTAACCCAATTCTTATAATAGTATAGCGTTTATCCTAGCAGCCGCGGACTAACAACCGTGAACAGTCTCCCGAAGACAATGACACACCCGGACAGTTCTGTAAGGGAATCCCTCGGCATCATTTGGTGCAATCAGTGGAACGTGGTAACGGGCCGCCATTGAGAAAAAATATGGCTCGGTTTTGGGTCATCTCTGTTACATTTATTCTCCTAGATTCTCAGCCTCTTATATATTAAAAAAAAAAAATTGTTTTAAAGTATTCTAGAAAATTATGACCCTCAAATGAAGAAAATAGAAAGGCCAGAGAATTGTAAAATCCCGCAGAGCTAAAGATAATGCGGTTTTCCAACGGAGACTTGTGGTGATTTGAATAGAAGGGTAGGCGCTCTGGGCGACCTCTCGGAGTCTCTTCAAGGATGCTACGCTCTTTTACTATTTTCACTGCCTCCTAAATTCCTGCATTTGCACAGCTTCACTGCAGTTGTTGGTATTATATAGAAACAGCTGAGAATTCAGAAAAATTCCAAATAACAAATAAATACATGAAATTTAAATTCCAATATAATTGATATTAAAATAATTAATAAAAGAAAAATATATTTAAAAAAACAAAAGAGAACTTCTTGTGATTATCTAAAGATGTTTTGTAAATTTCATTTATGCAATTATTTATTTTTATTATTTCTGTTTACATTCTATCGTTTTTCCTCTACTTCATTTCTAGCGCGGTTTCGCTTAATTTCTCGTTATATTTTGATACAAACCGCATTTTCAAATATATTAACTATAAATATGCATTTTATTTTTTCCTATTTAGTTTTAATTATTATTTACTAATACTTCTATATTTTTTCGAAATTTACAGTTTAATCGTGAAAATTCCATTTTGAATTTCAAAACAACCGATGCATTCAGTTATTCTCCATTAAATTTCTGATGAGGAAACTGGCTGCAAATTTTCGATAGGTCAGACTAACAGAGTTACAGTGTGTCAAAATGTTACGCCTTTAATTATGATACAAAAAGCTAGACCAAAAAACTATGGACCCCCAGCCAAAAGAAATATTCATTTCAAAAAATTGCTTAGCATAAAATCGAAGTAGCATCAAATAGTACTCGTGTAAATTATTTAAATTATATTGTAACGTAATTAGGAGAACTACCCCCGTTGCTAAGGAATATAAACTGGTTGCTAGGTGACAGAGTAATAACAAGATGTAAGGTAATTAGTTGGTTATGTTTTGGTGTTATGTTATTATCAGTTCATATTGTTATTTAATAATGTTCTGTAAGTGTTCTGTGTTCAATATCTTGTTAATTCTCTAATAAACCGTAAATTAAAAACCCCTGTTGTGTTGTTACTATATAAATAAACTTTATAATTAGTTCATATAAATTATTATATTAAATTGATTAAAGATTGAAATTAATAAAGATGCGTTATATAAGATTTATCGGTAATTAAAGGAATTATAGTGACGCTATAAATATAAGAATGTCATCAACCTTAATTTTTTTTTTTAAATAAAATAATTTATGATATAATTGTATTGAAATGGGTTTAATTCTACCATTATTCTCAGTTTTACGAAATGACTTCTCCATAATAAATCTAATTCATTTTATTAAATGTGATTAACTTGTAGTGCTAATTTCATTTTTAAATTACTTTATAACCTATACTAAAATATATATAAAATTATTAGAATGTCTTTGAAGTGTATTTTGGTGATGTCATAATATTCAAAATTATATTTGCATAGTAATAATTAATTATTAACTATACACACACCGTAAAGCCAAATATAGCGGCTATGACCCACAATCTTAACTGGGTTGTTCTTTTGACCTATTTTTGAAATTTAATGCATTTAATTATAGCTTATACCAATTAAAAAAACCAGAATGTGTCCTTTGAAATTACTTTTATAATTGTCTGTTAATATATTAATTGGGCATAATTACTAAATTTACACCCAAAATATTTGAAATTTACAGATGTATACAATAAACTAAAAAATACTTTTAGTAAATGTGAAAATAAGGTTTATAATGACATGTCAATTGCTTGTATTGGTAGTATTGGTAGCACTTCAATAAAAGTTCTGTACGAGAAGGTCCCGAGACCATCTTCTTTTTAGACGCCTCAGGGTGGATTGAATAGAAAGCAAGTTGAGATACTTTGAGAATTTGCTATGAAAGGATAGGTATCTGGTTCGGGCTAAATAAGTAACATATGGAACTTAACACTTAACCTATCAATAGCTTATGTATACATATTTCTACCTATATTTTAAGTTAGAAAACAATAAGAGAGGAGTGGATATTTAAAAAACACTTTTGATATATTTTTTAATAAAAGTAATAAATTCAAAAAGCAATGTAATGTTCTGCTAAAACGTCCCAAAATTGTGATTTGACCCGTGATGGTATGTTTAGTGTTAAAGATCTTTATGAATGAGTTTTTTTTTGTGAAAAAGTAAGAAGCTTTGAGTGTTTTTTGAAGGGTTTTGGATTGTAAGGATACAAGACGATTGGATGGTTTAGTGGAGCCTGTAAGTTCAAATAAGTCTAATTACTGTAATTGAAATGATTCTTTTTTAATTAATCGGAAAGTTTGAACGTTTGATTAGTTATGTTGAAGAAGTCGAAAACAAATGGCAGTATCTGCTCGTCTTAATCCGATATCATACAAAGTTTAGTTTAAAATTTCACATGTTATAGTTTCATTGGTTTTTTTGTCGTTTCTAATTTATTTTATATCAACATTAAAATAAATCGCAAGGTCGTAGAATATATTTAAATCAAAGAATTACTTCAACAAATATGATATCGCTCATTGGCTGCAATAGTGGCACAACTCAAAAAATCATTTTTTGATATAAGTGAGTTCAAAGTTTTCTTTTCTAAGAAAGTGGATAGGAAATGCTTTCATTTGCTTAAACGAGAGAAGGTATAGCTTGAAGGTAGTTTCGTTTTTCCTATGTATTTTCATTAGAAATGATAACTTTAAACCCACTTATCTCAAAAAATGATTTTTTGCGTTGTGCCACTATTGCAGCCCATAAGCGATACCATCAAGGAATATTGCAATCTGAAATATCTGAAATCATTTACGTTTTGAATTTTAGCAATCAAAATGGAGAATTGTAAATGGAGATAAAATGGCGCATCAGCGAAACCTATTTCCTTCCCAAATCCTAACCTGACTCTCAGCAGAATTTCTGCTGATAACTGATAAGATAAAAATAGCCGAAATACCTAGATGTGCTGTTCTGTGGTGAGAAATACAATCCGGGGACCATATGGTTGAAAGGTTGTGGTATACCATATAAGGAACAAATATAGCTAATGCGTGTAACCTCAAGGCCGGTGTTGGTATAGGCTGCCTAATATGGGAACAGTTACTTTCTGGCTGCCCCTGTGCCATATAAATCCATATCGGATCTGGAATCGGCTACTGTCGGGGATCCCAACTGGAACACGGGTTCCTATGGTGGCTGAATCTAGGAACAATTATCTATGACTATAGCGAGAATAACGAACAGTTGAAATCAACTGACCTGTAACCACCTTATCAGTTATAACCTCAACATAGACAAAATGACGACGGCTAAATTCATTACTTGATGGCTAAGAAGTAAACAATCAAGCATAACTTTTTTTTTCATACCTGACATTTTGTAATAAAACTATTATTTAATTTTACGCTGTAATGTCAAGCCAGTGATAAAACCGTTTTCTTCAGTATAGAAGTTATAAATATCCCAGTCGATTTATAAATCGATATTCGCAAACGTGCATTTATCTACCATGTTTAGTATATTGTTAGACCTATAGGGTACTTGGTACTAAGTTTACAACCCGGAAAACCTAGTGCGATTTATGCAGAACTTGAAAAACCGCGAAATTTTAGCACTATTTCCAGTTTTTCGCTTATTTATCATAAATACAAAAACGAAAAAAACTGCTCGTCGTTACAGACTACTTCAACATTTACTAGAGAAACGTTTCCAATCAATTACATGTCTGTGATTAGTCCTATTTGAACGTACGGAGTTAAGCTTTGGGGCTCCATTAAACCATCGAATTCATTTCGTATCCAATCCTTACTACCCAAAATTCTTCGGAAAACCCTAAATGTTCCTTACTTTGTCCCCAGTAAACTTATCCATACAGATCTTTATGTTGTAAACCAGATACCTATCCTTTCATAGTAAGGTCCATAACCACTCAAATCCACTAGTTTATCAACTTGCTTCCGAATCCATTCCTGATAATCCTCCGAGGCGTCTGAAAAGATGGATAAAGATCTTTTGGTGTAGAATTTTTGTTGAAGTGTTGCTGATGAGTATTTCTTTTCAAGTTTTGACATGTTATTGTAATCGTTTTCAACTCATTTACTTTTGTAAATTTCAATTCAAATTTCTCGTTTGTACAGTTGTAAATTTCAATAAATAATTATTAAATTATCATAAACCATGTTGTTTTTGGTAATCGAGTTTATTTACACTATTAAAAAGCACTAAATGTTTGACAATTTAAGTCCAACCGCAGCTCCGTAAACTAGTCAGAGATACGGATGCAGGGATACGCCTCTCCAAAAAATAATTTTTCTGTTAAAGTTCTTGGCCGCACTTAATATCTTTGGAAAATAATTTAAAGAGAGTGTAATAAAATTTGACAGAGAAAATTTAAAATAGAGCTAAAATTTCGCGGTTATTCGTATACTGCACAAATAGCAAATAGCTTTTCAGGGTTACAAACATGGATATCATCTACCCATGGTTCCTAGCAACTTACTGAAAAATGGTAGATACGCGCATGAGTATAGTTTGTTTATTTGGGCTTATCGTCCTTATGTACTCCAATTAGGGCAGGAAGGATGGGTTATCCTACAGGTTTCCAACCTATTCTAGCCATGGTAAGAAGGTCAAGATAAATTTTAACCCGTCCAGGTGGGATTCGAATCCACGACCTTCAGTACCGAGCGCGCTGAAATCTTCTCCTCAACTCGCTTGGACATCGAGTCCCGGCTAGATATAGTAATTATTGCATAAAATAAAGATTGAATTTGATCTAACATTATAAATTTAATTGGAATCTCTTTTAATTCAAACAAAATTTGCATTGTAAATATATTCAAAAAAGAATGATACAAATACAAAGTAAACAAACTGTATTTTCATTCAAGAGTTTATTTGATTGTTTTTTCTAATTTATTATTTACTATTTTGAAGTGACTAATTATGAACAATTTTAATTACCTAATATGTATATAGATGAAAATATATTCCCAAATTTTTTAAATTTCGACATTTTTTTGTTGTTATAATCAACTTATAACATACTTAAAACCTTCTATCACCTAACAACCGTCACCATGGCAACAATCACAACTGTTGCGGAGTCATATTGCTTAAATATTTCTTTAAAATGTTTAAGATGTTTCTCTAAATTGTTATTAGTACAATATTTATGACGAACTTGGAAGGAAAAGTAATAATCATTTTAAATCTATACAGTGGTTAATAACTGCTTATATTTATAACAATTAAAAAGTAGCGGTTTGTTAATTTACGACTCACTTCACCGTTATTTTCTTATATTATATAGTTGTTACTAAAGAACTAGTACTTGGAATAAGTTATTAATATATTTATATGATTTTTACTGTACAGTTTTAATTATTACTTCAATCTTTACGCAACTGTTTAACTTGCATTATATTTCTGTTTTAATCATATGTTTTATAAAAATAAATTTTTTATACCCTTACTCTGAACATAATTTTTACTCACTTCATTTATACGTATGCTCTTAACCTATAACCTACCCATATACTCTTGTAATAATTATTAAACAATATACTGGAAATTTATAATCCATTTAGGTTTAAAATACAAACGTCACTCCCTAATGTCATTATGATAATTTCAAACATCAGCCTCCAATATAAATTTTTTCATCTGATTTCCTTTATGATATCCCTCTTTCCATGATGACGATTGACAGGTGCATTTGGATGTAGAGCCGAGCTTTTAGCGATCGGGGTCAAGCTCACAGCCATTAGTCAAACCAGCTTCCATTACCAGATGCTTCCTAGATCCATCATCTGGAAAAAAAAAAGAATGTTTATGTTTAATTTTAAAAATTAATATTCTGAAGGAAGAAATAAAACATATGCTTAGGGATGACGTTTTTAAAGAGCAGTTATAAGATCCAAATAATTCTTTAGTCAATCCACAGTGTTAAGATTAAAATAAATAGATAGAAAAATGTCCTTTATTTTGTAAAACTGAGGAGATTTAAGAATTGTATAACACTAAGGGATTCCATGTAACGACTATATAATATATTTAGGATTTTTTGTGGGTTGAACATTTTTGAACAGTTACTATTTTTACTAAAAATCAAATCTACAACAAACTATCAATCCCTTATGTCTTATGAAAATTTTTTTAATATGAAATATCAAATTTGAAAACTCTGTCTATTATTTTGAAAAATATATTGATAATTAATAATAATATTAACAGATTAGATTTAAAATATTTTTTTAGTTCTTTGGATAAATTTCCGTTGTTTTAATATCGACGATTAAACCAACCACATGCTTTGTCACTTCTTGGCCAAAATTTGTTAGACCTTTAGGCAAAATTATGCGTTGGGTCTATTTTCGAGGCCAGATTTTGGATGGGGGAAAAGGAAAAATGAAAAAATAAATAAATAAATAAAAACCAACAATGCACTGCAGCTAACCAACACTACCTGCCACAGCCAGTTTTGTCCAAATGCCATAAATAGTCTTTGTCAAAACATGCTATAGCAGCATAGTGTTTTTATGTTTGATATACTGACGAAATAGAGGTTTCTAATTTTTTTTCTCTTGTAAATTAAAGAAATAAACACTTTTTTTTTGTATGATAATAAATATATGAATAAATCAGTTTTATGTGTCTCCGTAAAGTTGGGAAAAATTACTTATCACATTTGGTTTCTAAAGCGGCAATATATAGGTCTAGTATAAGAAAGTATTTAACTTTTGCGTTTTTCTTTTCATATTGATACCATAAGAAACTTGAGCATTCGAAATTGAAAATATTTAATTGTTATAACGATATAATTAAATGTGATTAAGTTTAATAATAGAGATATTCAGCATAATCTTCATAATTTGTATTAAATATAGATTCATATTATACATATCATATAGCTAATACTCTGAATGAGAAACAAATATTTAAATGTTTAACATAAGGTAATTTCTTGCAAATAAGTTCTACAATAGTTAAATTAGCGTTCAGGTATTTATAATATACATATTCTTCCATATAAGTAAGGATATCCTTGGTTTATAATTATAACTTTAATTAAAATAATTAATCTAACTATTATGTGTTCCTAAATCTCTTTTAATTACTAATCGTAATGGTTTTGTTCAAACCGCATATTGGCCTAGATTCCAAAAATTAACTCCTAATTTAGCGTGGAATGGGAATGAATTGATCTCAGTTGTCCGGGATAGAAAAGATAATATTCCTGAACAACGGGGAACCAACAAAAGAAAATAGATTTCTTTGTAATTTTACGGATAAGATGTTACCTTCATTATACACTAAATTAAAAATTTAAGGAATATGTAATACGTTAGAAACCTTTTGAATAAATTAGAATCTTCACTAATTAAAGAATGATTTACTAATCGTAAAGAAGAATTTAATGTTCGTTTGGGTGTACAACATTTGTTTTCTCTCAACCGCCGCCATATCTCATCTTCCAGCTGTTTCATCTAATCTTAAACAGATTTCTCATTTCTTATTTTTTTTAGTTTGTGCTTAAGAACTTTTTAGGTTTGATGGAATATTATTTAATATAATTGAAGGAGCACACTGAAAAAAATGATCTGTTTTTACTAACTTACTGGATGAGAAGAGGGCTTTAACGGGAGGAATTTGATACCTGTTTATGTATGATTTTAATAACTATTACAAACCATGCAATTATTCTTTTTAATCCAAAATCCTTTTTATTATATCACAAATGAACTAGTCCACAATGAAAGTGGTTCTATTTTTGTTAACGGTTTAGCAAAACATGAATGACAGTCCTTTCACAATAAACTGTTGTATTTGTATAAGTGTCTTTAATTACAACGATGCAGTATAGGTGCAATCCTTCTAAGCGGTTGAAAAGAAAGTGGTTTCTTGATCATCCAAAATAATAATATAGGTACCATTGGTGTTACTAATATATAGCTTACCTTCTTGATAAACGTATTGCATTTATTTGATATATTTACGGCGTATTTATATATGTACATACCACGGCTTAGGATATAACCCTAGTACCAATCTGATTATCTAAGCATACAATGGAATAGTGTAATGTTTGTTGCCTCATTATGTAGAACAAAAGAAAGTTTGTAGGAATTAAGTACCTTGGCGACATAGTTACAATATCACAATTTTTGTTGTCATGTTTTTATTTTTCATTATGCATATTATACATATTGAAACTTTTTTTTTTCTTTCTATTGAGCGTTTTAAAATAATTTGCAAGGTTTTATATCCTCTGTTGTGTTATGTATTATGTCTAATGACCACTCTACGTTTATCTCCAATCTGACGTATTAATTTAATGCTGTATGCTTAATAAATTAATACCTAAAATAAATTTGAATGACAAAAAAAAGTTAAATATATAAGTAAATATATTTGCATGATTGTGTTGTATTACTTCCAATAAACATAATTTATTATATTGAGCTAATTTTGTTTTACTTAGGCTAGTTAAAAATTTGAGAGAATTTTGTTTTAGATTTTATATAATTTTTTTTTTCTATTCAAACAAGATCACTTGATGAAAATTGATAAGTAACAGAAAACATCTACTCGCTGATTACTTATAAATATACTATATTTCTTAAAACACGAATAATGTATAATGTCTTAGTTGTAACCAAACAAAAGAAGGTTATTTGAACTATGCGTTACTATGGTAACATAACATATGGTCTAATCTCACTTCGTGCGATATTTTTAACACGTTTATTGAAACTTAAATCATATAAAGAAGTATATTTTCTTTACATAAACATTAAAAAAAAAAGCTCCAAATTTACGCGACCAATTTCCCTTGATAATATAACTGTCTGAAATTTTATAGTAGGTTATCTCCCGTCCTTCCTGCCACAGTTAGAATACATAAGGACTTTAAGCCCCAATAAACTAATATAAATAAATGTCAATTTATTTTGCTTTCAATAAAGTCATTTTACATTCAACACAAGAAGGTTACGTGAACTGTTACCATGGTAACTGAACATATGGTCCAATCTCACCTGGTACAATATTAACATAAAAACAAACAGCTATAAATTTATATGGCTGATTTCCTCTAATGATTTAACTTTCTCAAAACTTAAGGTAATGTTCTAATGTTTTTAGTAACGGAACAAAATTAACTTCTTTTGAAGAAGATAGTTGCCGCTAGCGGTAAAGTTCCTAGTTCCTTACCGCACTTCATCCAAGTACCGTTGCTGTGTGACATAACTTCCAGATTCCTGGTTTCCACTGTGCGGGCGGAGCCATCTTGAATAATAATGCAGTTGCATTCAATATTATCAAAGGATTTCGTGAAAGGGATGGCTGTTTATCGTTTTGTGACAACGGCCTCAGCTCTGGAGGCCTCGCTGCCCCAAGAATGCTGACGCCAGCGCATTTTCTCAGGTTTCTCAATCTGAAATAGCAACATCATACCCTTACGTAATCCTCTGTAATAATAATATTATACCTAAAGGAATAATTAACTGTAGCAGATTTTTTGTAATTTTAAATTATTTATGCAAATATAAACTGTTTCAAATTACTTAAAAAATTAAAGTAAAAAAAAAAAAAAAATTATATTTCAAATCCTGACTTGTATTGCTTTATAAAAAATATAATATATTTTATTACTAACAATTATTTATACATCTCACCACCAAGTTACATTATTTAACAATAACTCTCATATATAAACAATGGAACTACATTTAATGGTTTTCTGTAGTATGTTGATTCCTTAATTGTTTAATACGCATAAATTATTTGGCCTTGAATAAAGTTATTTCATATTCATAACAAACAAGAAGGTTATATGAACTATGCGTTACTATGGTAACATAACATATGGTCTGATCTCACCTGGTGATTCTATATTTTTAACACTTTTATTGAAACCTAAACCGAAGAAATATGTTTCCTTTAAATAAATATATATAATATTCTTAGATTTAGCTGACACCTTGAAATATTTTTCTAAGTAGATAACCTTATCTACTAAATGGTCGCCTAGCAGGTCCCTTCCCAACTGTCCCAGGCAGTCTATAAAAACCTTCCTAATTCCACTTGTATGAACGATTGTAACCTCTACTTATTCAAGAAATAAATAAATAATGTTGTTTATTTCCGATGTAAAATCGATTATTTTGTAAATCGATGACATGCTACATGTGAACCTCTCTGTTTTTATTTATCATGTGTTGTATTTATTAGTAAAAAATTTATCGTTGACTAAAAAAGGCCTTTGCTAATCTTTATTGATTTGTAATATAGTTTTAAATTTATTTGACAAAACAAATGTATCATGTTATATATAATAGTTCAATAATTACAAATCCTGTATTTTTATGAACCATATCTCAAAAATCTTTGCATTAATACTTTCATTATTATGAATACTTTCCAGAGATAATAATGAAACCTGCCATAACTAATGCATTCATTATCAATCACAGCAGCTATGTATGCCTATTTTAGATGTCTCGATATTATTAATTTCATTTTAGTTTTCATGTGTGTTGAGTAAAAATAAATACTTTATATATTTATAATTTTAATGAATGTTTAATGCTTATTAATAAAAAAAAATGTTTCAATAAATACGTTATTTAGGATCATAATATTGTTGCCTATTTACAATTTTATATTAATTTCTGTCTATAATAGTTCGGGTTGGAAAGGAAGACTATAAAATATAGAATGGAACTTATAAAATCTCTGAAAACGAGATTCTATGCTAAACCAACGCTAGTGAAAAATTCAAGAATAAAACAATACCCTACTTGGCACTTGTCTGGGTCCCATGGCAACCAGCACCTAACTCTCAGCTGTTATCTCCCTCTCTGTGGTTGCTAGCTAACTCCACCATTGTAGCGATTAATTAAAAAAAAAAAAAAATAGTACAAATCCTCAATCACATACAACTTGCAATGTAAAATAATTATTTATATTTTAATTAATTGAATGTGTAACCGCAATCCCACGTTGTGTGGTCCTCTTAATTCTTCCTCTAAGAATTATCTTCTTTTTTTTGGGCCATATATTTTTGACTATACCTTGTATTCGAAGACCTGAAGGGGGTGTTTTTCCTTGGACCTGTTTGGCCATGATTCGTATTCATAAATTAAAAAAAAAATTGGAACGATTCTTGTAAATTTTAACATTTAGATTTATGGACAGCAAGAAACATGGATACATTTCCTAAGCCTTTATAGTCTCACGATAAATGATGATAAAGTTAATGTATAAGAATTTTATTATTGTAATTTTCATTATTTTAATATGTATATATTCTGTAGATAATTATTATATAAATTATTTTATAAAGCTAACACTGGTTCTGTTAGAGATGGAAAGGATAGGGGGTAGTGTGAGCCTATTAAGGGAGTCGTGTCGAGTTGCCTGACGTCACCGGGGAGAAGCTAGGCTGTCTATTTCTAGGCCTCATCCTCGTTTTTAGATCGCCATATTGCCATAGCCCAGACTTTTCCACTGCCAAATAACTCTAGGTCTGCTATTTCATAGTGCAATAATAATTTTAATGTGTATATTTGTAGTCGTAGGGGCAAAACTATGAAAATGACACACTTATTTAAACAAAAATAAAAAAAAACAAGCCAACTATAAGAAATATTTTCATTGTTCTTTCTATGTGTAATGGTTCATTCTGAAAGTGAAAACAGTCCCTAAATGACAAAAAATAAACATCCTTCGACTATGTCATTGAATCTCTTAAACCACTGCTAGTATTAAGGGGATCATGTATTTATCTACAATTCAATATAGAGAAACTAATT
This sequence comes from Euschistus heros, assembly GCA_003667255.2. Classification (NCBI taxonomy): domain Eukaryota; kingdom Metazoa; phylum Arthropoda; class Insecta; order Hemiptera; family Pentatomidae; genus Euschistus; species Euschistus heros. The sequence continues at coordinate 3,527,485 of RCWM02000015.1, forward strand.
CTAAAATATACTATAAAATTATACAATATTATCTGCCAAAATAGTTATATTTTAAAAATATTCGAATGTAATTAAAGTAATATAACGAACATTAAATTCATCAATTTATTTTCCAAACGTTCTCCTGTCTATGCTATATCTAATGCTGTTTCTAAGTATTTACAGTTCTTCTTTTGATTTTTTAATATAACCTCCCAGCCTTATCATGTTTAAATTGTTTTTTGAACCTAGAATGATTTAATCTTATCATGTGCCTGTAGGAGTTCAACCTTCTTTTCTATTTTTTTTTTTATCCTGGATTTTATATTTTTTTTTTTTTTTATTAATTTCCTGATTTCTCTTTTATGATTTCAACATATTTCTTCAAATCATTGCAATACTTCAGAATAATAGCTGAAGTATTGCAAATGTGCAAGATATATTCTTTATAGTAGAAAAATATTTAAAAAATATAATTACGTAAATACTTATATAAAATATATTCAATATGTAAAATATAGATTGAAATGTAAAAAGCTAGCAATAAGCCACGGCATTTCTAAATTTATGCTCGTGTCAAAAACATGGTCGAGCCTCTCTTTAAATAGAAATGTCTTTCGAAATCCGCCTCGAGGAGTCGTCCCACTTCTTCCTGATGTTCATTTTTTTCTTCTTAAAATTATTTAGTTCTGGAGATGACATGCAAAAATTAAAAATATTATTCCAAGCTGAAACGTTGTACACAACTTCAATAGTAAACATATTTATAAAAATGTATAAAACATATATTGAATATATAGTAGTATATATAAGCCTAATCATTTTATAAATCGTGGCATGAAAAGATTAAAAAAAAAAAAATATTATATTGATATTTAATATCGTTATTTTATATTATGTACTGTATGTATTCAATAAGTAAATGTGTGGTGAAATGGTTTCGGTGATATGTAAATAACTTTAAATAAAACTACCCTTTAGTAGTGCTACAATAAATGCTTTACATTAGAAACTGCTTAGGCCATCTATTTCACAGACACCTCGGAAGGTTATTTGGAACTGAGTGAGAAGCAAGTTGGGACACTAGTGGTTTCGAATAGATATGTAGCTTGTCACGGAAGGACAGGTATCTTGTTTGGGCCAAATCTGCAACAATGGGACATCTAGATCGTTATCGATAAGTTTATTTGTGAAATAATTGAGAGAATTGGGGATTATAAGGATTGGAAGGCTTAGTTGAGCCCCAAACATTAACTTCGTATATCCGAATGGGTCAAATTACTGTCACGTAAATAAGTTTTTTTAAAAAACTAATTGGAAGCTTTGAACGCTTGTCTAGTAAATTTTGAAGTAGACGGAGATGACTAGCAGTTTCGTTAATGAAAAACAGCCCAGTATGTAAAAGAAATTTTATTTAGTGGAGCCCCAAAACATAAAAATTTATAACTTTTTCTCGTCTTTTATCTACTTTTTACGTAAATCATTTATAAAATATCAAATCTAAGGTTGTCTTAAAAATCTCAATTCGGGAACAAAAATAATGCATTTTGGTGATTATGTAAATGAACCAAAGATTTTTTTAATTGCATTAATAAACGATAAACCCATTAGTTAAAGTAACTTAATACGTTATGGATTTTAAAAGTGTCTTTCAACTCTTTTTTCTTTTTTAAATCAAATGATATAAATACGTTTCCATTAATTTGATTGGAGATAGTTCGTACAGAAAAAAAATGGCAATATTAGGCAAGATAAATCGATTATTAAAACGATAACAATGAGGTCCGCCAAAGAGGTAGGAACCGCTAAGTTTAGAACATTACCTTACTTATACTTCTCCCAGTCTCATCACTACCTAAGCTCTTAAACGATTCAGGAAGGTAAGATACAGTTAGCCCGATAAATGCGAGGAACATGAGCTGCCGGTAGAACATAGTTGAGGAACGAATCCAGCCGAAGGTTGTGACAATCTGCTGTGGAATGTGGCAGCTGCATCAATTAACAAGTTGAGATCTTGATGAACTTTCGACACCAATAGTGATTTCTTCGGCTGGTACTAATGGCTACGTGGGGTTTTAAATTTAAAACTTCCTAGATAGGTCGTCGTGGTATTTAATTAATTTCATTTTTGACTTTATTTCACGATACGTCCGTCATGGATACCTATATAAAAAAAAATAAGCATTAACATTTTTCACATTCATATTCATATTACTAACGCTTAAAAAAACTACAAGAATTTCAATCACAAACGCCGTATGTACACTCACTGCTGAAGATCACTTACAAATAACCTATAGAATATTACATAACAAACTTAATGATTATCATAACAGACTTAAATAAGCCATAGCTACAGTACACATCCTCAACAATAAGTAATGGCTGAAAAGGGTTTGAATTGAATATAATTATATTATTTTTAATTGCTGTATATATTATGACTATTATGACTACTTACCCCAACAATCTATATCTCTAAATACTTCTCAGTAAAGTATCTCCTGGTAAAACTTTACTGTCTTAAACAATTTTAAAACTGTAAAGTTTTAAAACTATGGAGATTAATATTCAAAATCCATTGTGGAAGGTTCCAGAAGGCGCCATTACATTCCTCGTACACAAATGACGCACTCAACAAACGCCAACCTGTGAAAGAATTCCTTCTCGGTACAAGACTCTTGTAATAGTCACATTATTCCAGGAATTTATTCGGACGTCACGTTTCCTTTGAGTCGAAGAAACCTGAGTGACCTGAATAATGGACATCACAGGTAGGGTAACAAGATGTCTGTACCTGCGGCGACAAAGCATACCGATTTTAATTTTAGTCGGGCCGTAATCAAATGAACAATCGAATTCCTCAAAGACAAGGCCGCCATGATATTGTTCATGAAGGCAGTGGCAGTCCTTGACTCGCTAGAACAGTTTGTCAGCTAATTGAGGACTTGGATCTGAGGTCGAGATCTTAACGGCTGTGGAATTTGGTTCAAGTTGCATATTTAATATTCGCCGATATTTTTGCAAGAGTAACAACAATATAATCGCGTCTAATTACACACAAGCACACGATGAGAGGTTAATTAACTTACCATTAAAGAGTTCACAATTAACGTTGAAAGGAGCCTTCTTATTAAATAGCAATTTTGCACCGCTAATGAGCTTAGGAATTAGCTGAAGTAATTAACTAGTATTCGCTAATAGTGAAAAGAAAATGGACTGAGGTTGGGGCTGGGTCATCTATTAGGAGAATAGAATATGTCATCGACAGGCTTTTATTGGGTACTAGGGATGGATATCGATACAGAATATATCGGATAAAATCGATATTTTTCTTTAAAATATTTGTGGTATCGATACATACGTTACGACATATCGTTTTTTCTATATTTTAAATGTACAACATACCGTTATATATATTTAAAATAAAGTAACTAAACCTAATCAAATTAATTTAAAGATTTTTTTTATATTAGAGGCAGGGGACAATTGTCAAGACTGGCACTTGTTGCATATGTTACACATCTGACTATGTATACACACCTACTGATTAATCTTAATTTGTTTATTTGGTAACATACATTAAATTCACTTGAGGTACGCATGATGATATAGAAGGATCAATACAATTAGGATTGATGGATTAAATGCCACTTCTATTGAGATTATTTTATTTGAAAACTAGTTTCGAATGCTAAACATTCATCTTCAGTTCTAAAACATACAATAAAATTTTCAACACATCAGTACTATGTTACATAGATTAAATATACTAAGGTTTTTAAAAAGATAAGACAAGAAATCAAGCATAGGCACTCACCTTCGAGGTAACTAAAACACTGAATTTGTGAGAAGTAAAAGGGGTGGCAGGTAGGTTAAGTTTTAGATTTACAACGGGGTTTCCCTTATGACTCATTGGGTTTTTTTCGTTCCTATGGGAAATAAATTTAAAATGGGACTATTGGATATGTTAATCTGATCATTTAAACAAAAATCTGGATCGGTTTTAAACGATTTTATTATTTCTGGTGATTCAAAAGTATTTAATTTTGGGCTATTTTCTACTTGATGTAATATTTTTACTCCCGAGTCTTTATTAAATTTGTGGTTATTTTCATTTAGATGGATAGCGAAATTGGAATTTTGGGTCTTATTAGTGTATGCTCTTATATGTTCATTTACTCTTTGATTTACTGATCGTCCGGTTTTTCCCGTGTATTTTGCTTCACAGTCATTACATTTTAATTCGTATACGCCGCTTTTTTGGAAAGGGTCTATTTTGTCCTTCGGTGAAGGGAAGTATGATGACAATGGCTTATCTGTTTTAAATGCAGGGTTTAAACCTAATTTTTTTAATTCTTTCCCGACTTTAGTGGATATTGGGCCATAGTATGGTATCAAAATATATTTTTTAGGGGTAGCTATATCCTCTGGGGGTGTTTTGTATATATTATTCATAGTTTTTTTATGTATTTGTTTTCTTAAAATATTATCGATTGTGGTTTTACTGTATCCGTTGTTGTTAGCTATAGTGTGAATCGTTTGTATTTCTTTGTTAAAATTTCGTTCATTTAGCGGTATATTTAAAAGCCGGTATATCATGCTATGAAATGCTGCGAGTTTGTGTGTTAGTGGTCTCCTGGCATTGTTGTCTATAACTACATCTGTGTGTGTGGGTTTCCTGTATATATTAAATTCGTGTTGTTTATTGTTTATGGAGATTTCTATGTCTAAAAAATTTAAAGTTTTATTGTTCTCTAACTCCAGTGTGAATTAGAGTACTATGTTATGTAACATAGTACTGATGTGTTGAAAATTTTATTGTATGTTTTAGAACTGAAGATGAATGTTTAGCATTCGAAACTAGTTTTCAAATAAAATAATCTCAATAGAAGTGGCATTTAATCCATCAATACTAATAATACATTAAATTATTTTTTTTAATATTATGTTAAATATATATTTTTTGTATTTCAAAAAATAGTTTATATAATTATATTATTGGTCTACTAATTAATAATTTGTAACCTTGCTCTTCAAAGTATTTAATATAATTTTTAACTATTATTCTACTCTTTGCAAACAACCCTATGCCCCACTTATTCGATAGTCAATGATGCCTAGAACCTTTCTCCGAGGAAAATTACTAAAATTAAAGAATTTTAAATTTATAAAAGAAAAAGTCACGTTTGAAATTCCTATTTTCTCTCAACTTTGTTTAGAGTTGAGAATAATAATATGAAATAATCATATTAATTATTAAAGTGATTTTATTATTTTAATTCTTAAATGTAAATAGGTATTAAAAATCAGTAAATTATAGATATCCTCAGAAATTGAGTTTGTTTTATTCTTACGCTCTTACAGATTAGCATAATCTTTGAATGTGCTTTAAAAACACAGAATCTTTATAAAAGTATTCTTTCTTCCAAAATATTTTTCTCTCATCGCCAAGCATTCTCAAAGTTGTCAGTAATCGTCAGTTATCGTATGAGTAGAAGTGCCCATGCTGATGGCTAACGCTATAGCCATTTAAAAAATAAATAAATAAATAAAAATAGTGTATATGTGCACTACGGGTCAATAAGTGTGGTCCACGCTGATCTAAAATCAAAGAGTTATATGTTTATTATTTTTGGAGAAAACAAATGGATTTTTAAAAACTAAAACGCAGTGTTATTATAAAGCCAAGGCCTTGCAAATATATTTAATTTACATATAAAATATAATTTTCTTTCTCTATAAAACACAAGTTTTTGTTTTTATACATGCGTGGATTTCGAGATACCTGACGTCGAAAAAGATAACATATATTATAGCTTTTAATCAAGTATAAACAACTCAATTTTTTTTTTTTTATCGAAACCAGACAGGTTTGAAAGGTCTCGACGACAAAAAAACTGTTTTCTGTTTTTTTAAATCGATTTTTGGTTTTTATGAATATATTAAACTTCTAACTTATTTTGAAACAGAGAAATACCTATTGACAGGTAGTGTAGTGGTTAACTATAACTTTAGTAATATTTATATACAGTGGACCCTCGTTATAACGCGGGTTAAAGGGAAATGAAACCTCCCGCGTTATAGACGTACCCGCGGTATAACGAGGGCAAAAGTATGAATCGTTGGGGGTAAAAAAATAATGAAAATGCACTCTGATATAAACCCGGGCAACAACTAAAGGAATAATACACAGTTTTTAAAAAGGAAGCGAGGGGGATTCTGTGAACCAAGAAGGCAAGAATAGAGACCTCCGTACGTCATCCAGGTAAGTTACTGGGAAGATATTCAATCGACATTGTCTAAGCAACACATTTCGGCTTATTTCCAGGACGACACAAGCGATGTACACACTCTTTTCTAAAGATTTTTAAAATTCTAATAAAAATCAAACTTTAAAAAGTTCTAATATTGAAACAAAAACAATGAAACTTGGTTAGACAATCGTAATTCATTCTAAACGTCCTATTTAGTTTTACTTCCTACGTTAACAACCAGTTATAATTTTTTTCCTTTACAAATTCCTTTTAATGTTCAGTAAAATTAGAAGTGTGTTAAAAAAAAAAAATTAACAAATGTAACTTAATTTGCAGAGTTCACTTTTTCCCAGAACTTATTAAACTATGGAACCTTTTCGTTTTTTTTCTATAGTTTTTATGACTCAATTTTCTAATGAATTGTTTTCAAGTTTTCTATTGTTGGTTTTAAAACCATAATACGATGTAACCTTATTTTTTATTAATCTTAATTGAATCAGGATCGGGACCGGAGCTTGACCCGCGTTATATCCGAATCCGCGGTATAACGAGCCGCGTTATACCGAGGGTCTACTGTATCTTATTATTAGGAATAATACGCATAAGTCTCTACGTAAGGTATCTCTTGATACATAGTGATATTATAAAAAATAAAATAAAGGCCCCATTGAGCCTGTCGGATAGATGAAGAATAACATGGAACATGTTTTAGGGGTTGCCATCTTGATCCTCGATGCCCATATGTTTTCTGCTTTTTCACTTACTTACCTGTGATTCAGTTTTCTGTAGGAGATTAATTTACAAATTAAATAGCTTAATCCTGTTGACCGTCTATACCATTGGTTCCCAAACTGGGGGGCGTGAGGACATGTCAGGGGAGGCGAAAGATAAGTTGAACATTAAATTACATGTTGGTAGTCTCCCTTAAATGCTGAATTTTAAAAGACATAGCACAATGTTCTCAGTTAATTGTTTATGTTCGGTATATTGAAAACGAAAGAATGAAAGGCGAGCTACTCTCTTCGTTTATATTTGCCTTTTTCAAGCACCTATTGTATTTGTGGGAAAAAGCATTTTCAATAATTGTGGCAATTAAAAGTATCGGAATAAACTTGATGTTGCTAGTGACTTGCGTTGTGCACTTACTAAAACTCAGCCACGAATAGGTTAGGTATGCTAGTAAAGAAAATGCAAGCCCATCCATCTCACTATCCAACCTAATCTATTTTTCTTTTATTAATAATTTTTGTATTTTATAAAAACTGATATTGTTGTATAAATGTTTTGTTTTCAATGTAACACTTATTTGTTTTTGTTTTGTTCCTAGGCCCATACAATTTATTGTTATGGGGGGGGGGGGGAGGGGGGGCGCGAGAAGCTTTCATTTCAACAAAAGGGGGCGTGCTACAAAAACGTTTGGGAACCCCTGCTCTATACCCTTAAGTGTATGCTCGCTTACCTGAATGATTTTAAGTTATTTAAATTTAATTAACAATTAATAGTTATTCGAAATTAAACAAAGTTGAAAAAAACGGGGGATTTGAACGTAGCTTTTTTTCATCAATATAGTACACCTCCTAAACGGTATCTAGCGAAAAATGTATAACAACAATTATTTTCCATTTAATTTCTGGTAAGTTAAATACCAGCAAATTTCCGATTTGAGCAACACCATCAAAGCTAGACCGTGTTTTTGAAAGCACTTACAAATAGAGGTTTTAAACGTGACTTTTTTCATTCAAACCAAAATTTTGAACATCCGAGAGAGATCGAGTAAAATCGGTCAAATCCAGATTTAATTTTTTTAAATTTCGTATTAGGAGAAACAGAGAGAGAAGGAGCTCACTCATTTGAACCTACCTCCTAGTCAAGATGGAAGTATATTGTTATTAAAAAATAGTGTTATTTAGTATAAGAAGGGTTGGGCTCCTAACTGCTCATACTCTCCTAATAATATACTATAACTCGCGTTCTCCAAAAACGTATCACTTTTGAACAACTAGGTCACCGGTGTTTCTTGTTAAAAGCCCGAACGCTAAAGTGTTGGCAATACCAATAGATAAGAAAGTTGTCTTGGGAAATAAATTAAAATGTTTTTATTAAAACAACAAAAACGGCATAACAACGGCAAGGTTATGGAAAGCATATCGATGAATATCTCAACTAAATTTCTGATCAGGAAACTTCCGCAAATTTTTAATTCGGGCTCCGCCAATAGAGCTAGTGCGTGTCCAACTACGCGTAACGCCTTCGTGTTTCCCCAAAACGTATTACTTTTCACCAACTAGGCCACGGGTAAAACTTTTCATCAGTTGCATGTTAAAATTTATACCAATATAAACTATTTATTTGACAGTCATTTAATAAGTTAACTAGTGGCCTAACCACGTGTGTGATTTGGAACTGCGGTAGTTATACAATAGAATTTTAGCACCCCCAGATGGAATGCTCTCCCCGATGACACTGTTACGACGCGATGACGCGGACGACACCATAAATCCTCGCATACTAATGACATGTTAATACCTGCAATAGTTCCTTGTTAAGAAGAGGAGCCACTTTCACCAACTCCTTTTGCGGACAGTCTGCATAAGGAGCTATGGCGTCGGAACTGGAAAGCACTCTCCGGAGAATAACAATGTCTAGGCATTGCTACTCATAGATCGATACTCTCTTATTAGGGATGGTTATGTAAAAAAAATCGATATTTTTCTATGCCAGCCCGATAGTGTCATAAGGATATTTTTATTTCAAATGTGTCATATGAATACGTACTGTTTTCTCTATGTCATAAAAATACAGAATTCATCAGTATATATTTTAAATAAAAGTATCGAAACCTTTATTAAATTGGTTTAAATAAGGGAAAGTCTTTAATGTTAGAGAAAGGGGACAGTTGGCAAGACTGTTACTGTTTGCATCTGCACGAGGTGCACATCGAAGTGTTTATGCACCTACTGTTTAATTCACAATAAACTACTTTTAAATTTTAAACATTTGGAATAATTTTGTTCATATTTAAGTAATAAATAAATTATCTAAAAAGATAAAATAAACAGGAATATCGTTGCAACATGATAGGAATATTTAAAAGGGCATTTTATTAAAAAACAAAACAAAAGAAATTACGATGTATCGGTGTATCGATATTTAGAGCTCAAAATATTATCGATATTTTTCTTACGATCCCAATCCCTGTCTCTTATATATTATTTATTATTCATTGAATAATAAATTTTTACTATCTGAAAATAATAACTTGTAATGAAATCAGCGAGGAGAATGGCCGTTGCTAGGCGACATAGATTCGCCTAGATGTTTTTAGTCTCGTTGCTAAGTAACAAGTTAAACTTGGTATAGCTTAATCCAAATAGTATCAATAATGGTAGTAAAATAGTTGCTCTGGCGTGCTTATGATGTTGAGATTTCAATGTTTTTTTTGTATATGTAAATCTTTATAAAACATCTGAAACAACTGCTTTTTGTTTTATAATTAGGAAGAACAATCAATGTATCAAAATACTATCGTGGCCGTAAGCGGTACTTTAGAATCGACTTTGTATCATTGCTTCTTGATTCTTTTCTCCAGAATCGGTGGATTCGAAAATCGACATTTGGAATCAAAACATTTTAAACATCTACATATTTATAGTATCCCTCATTCAAAAGAAATATAGAACTTCCTTACAAAGAATCACGTTTTCTCCAGTCCATTGGATAAATCTTCAAGTTCTCACTTTGGAGTCCTTGCTAATAGCTGCTAATTTCCAGGCAGTGCTTCCCTTTAGGGAATGTTTTTCTAGTGACAAGACTCAGACGTGGAAGTGAAAACCTGTTAAGTCCCTCAAGAATATGCTGCTTTCTCCCTAAGAACGGGTTAAGTCAATGAACCCGTTCATCTATCTATTGGCTTAGTATGAAGAAAGTACTCGGTGCTTAGCCGTATCTGTCGATAAGTATTTGATCTCTAAGTAATAAATAGCTCTTGGCTGGAAGAACACAAATAGCTGTTGTAACAATCTTTGATCGTTCATTATATATATAATGTGGAGGTCTTGTTTGGTGAACTCAAAGAACAAATACGAACAATAGGCAATCTTACCTCAAAAAGGCGGTTCATTCAGTCATAAGATAGTACATGACAAAACTAAGCACTGCTTTAACCATCTCATAACAAACAATATTTACAAATTATAAAACAAAAATCATATAATACAAACTTCTAATAAAAACAGCTGTTCATCTCAAAAAATGATTAAATCATATTAACACTTATTTTTGGGTATGAATCGATTCCAAATATCGATCATCGATTCCACCTATTTTTCCCCCAAGGTATCGAGAATCGATGATTCAAAGTCGATTCCCAGGAATCCATAGATACTGCCGACGTTGACATTCTTTTGTGATAACTAATTATTTAAATATTATACATTGACCCTTTTCCATATTGATAAAATCACAACATTTTACAGAAAATACTTTTTCGCCTTTAATAGCAAATCATTTTTTAAGTACTCGATCAAGAATACTTGCTACAGAATCTAAAACAATCCTTCAAAAATCAAGAACTGCTACTGCTAGACAAACGTCGTACTATTAACGAAATAAATGAATTAAGAAAATAACACCATTTCATTATAGATTTTTCTTATTTTTTGAGGATTTTTATCTCAGAATAAAGATTATTTTTATTTTCAAAACATTTTCATTAATTTGCTTTTAAACTGATTGACCTACTTAACTGTTTTTAAACATTATCTAGTTTATTAATACAATCAGAATCTCCATTTACAGGTTTAATTACAAATTAATTTACAGTAAAAACAGCTGTAACTGTATGAACAGCAGTCACCTAGCAACGGGCAACTTGCTGTTATCGGTTGCTAGGTTACGTTTGTCAACTAAGACTGTGTTAATGAAATGTTTTTGATTCATATCATTTTTTTTTTTTTTTTTTTTTTTTTTTTTTTTTTTTTATGTTAATCCAAATTATCACATATTATAGTCAGTGGCGTCAAATCACAATTAAGTCACATTAATAAATCTAAGTCCTCAGAAATATTATATCTCTGCTGCATTTAATGAAATAGAGATAGCACAACCAACGTCAATAGCAAATACTGGAGAATTTATCAGTCCGCAGATTGCACTTACCAATGGTTTGCTGTTGACGTGGGGTGTGCTATTTCTATTATTTTAATCAGCGATAGGAGCTTATTGTTTTCTACCACTATCATTTGTTTCGTTCTTCAAAATTGACATTACAATTGATGTTATTCGTTAATCTTTTTAAGAAAAGTATTCCTGACACTAACATCCGCTCGGTTGTTTAATTATAACTTTTAAATTGTGACTCAGTGCTATAGACGTTTTCCTAGAAATTCCTGCGGTAAGATTTGGCGGAAGGAAATTCTCCGGGTTATTTTCACGCCCTTCCCAAATGGCCTTTTAGATTAGGTGTTTATTTAAGAGGCTGTGTAAATACTTCGCGCTTTTTTTTTTCTCCTAGTTTCCTGCCCGCATAATCGCCAGGTTTATTCCCGCTAAAAAAGAAAAATAACGCAGGAACGGATGCTACACGTGACCCAATGTATAAATACTGTATTTCTTACGCCGCTAATTTATTAAATATAAACACAAAACTGTTATGCATTCGTAGTTTTGTTTGGGGAACTATAATTACTGATCTGAACTTGTTGTTATAAATATTATAGTTAAATCTCTTTATTGAGATTTGCAACTGAATAGTAAAAATCCTTTGATTATATGAAAGAAAGGAATGCTTACAAATACATTTAGAGAAACTAACTATTGATAATAATCCGATAGAAGTGGTATTCTAGAAGGTCCCGAGGCCATCTTTTTTTGCTTGAGGTAGGCATGATGGTATAGAAGGATCAATCCTAATCATCTTCTTTTTTGAGTTGCCATTGCGGATCTGGAATCGAGTGGGAAGCAAGTTGAGAAACAAATGGGTATGGAGTTTGTTATGAAAGGAAAAGTATTTCGATTCAAATCAGCAGCAGGAAAATAATTGGGAATTGCATAGAAATCGAATTGAGAGACTTGTGTGCTTATGGAGTTTATTATGAAAGGATAAGTATCTATTTTGGGCCAAATTATCAACATATAGAACATCAAGGTCTTTATGGATGAGTTTATTTGTAACAAAATAAGTTTAAAATATTTACAGCTGATCTGTAGCTGGTGGGATCTGAACATCATTCCTTAAAATTTTGATATTTCTCAGAATAATATTTTTGCAGTTCTACGGTGATTATAACTCAAATCTGAAGATTTTAGCATAACTGAATTAATTGAACATTTAATGCCTGGAAGGATTAGCACGACTTTTGATTAGTATTAATTGTTAGCTTCATTTTCGAATCAAGTTAGAAAAATAGAAATTGAGGATTCATTTTTATTGTAAAGTATTGCAATAAACAGGGGGTTTTTGAGCACAAGATTTATTAACAAAGATATATCACAGGATGACAATTACTTACACACAGAATATAATAACTAACACTGGAACTAACTAGAGCACATACTACACTATTTTATAACTACACACGCAACACGACTTTTTGTAAAAAGTTTCTTCACACTGCACTAACAAACATAACCTCAAAACATAACCAACTATCATTCCCATTTGTTATTACCCTCTCCATGGCAACCAGTAAATACTCCTTAGCAACGGGGGAAGTTCTCCTAATTACGTTACAATATTGTAAACAATATTATTAAGAAATTGTATCGCATTTTCTTTACCGTTTCGAATGTTGAATTCGCTGCAGCTCCGCCATATCCGATGAAAACGCCTACGATATGCCAACTCCTGCCCACACGCAGACTTTTATATGCATCTTATATAATTAGTCTAGACGTTTCGATGAATCGATACCGGGCACGATAGTATCGATACGTATTAAGGATTATATCCTTGGAAGATAATTGAGGACATTAGCCCCACAACTCGCTCCGTGCAGTGAAAGTAATTCGCTAAAGAGCCCTCATCATCTGATTGCAGCTGTGGTGGCTTGAGTGATAGTCGGAATTATGGCGAGTGAATGTGTATATTTGTGTCTTATTGTGGCCATCATTTTCTCATTATAATAAATCTATTTATAAACTCATGAGAAAAAGTATTAATTTAAAATGTTTTCATTTTTCTCTCTTAATATTTTATTATACATTATTCTATTACGTTGTGTATATCTAGTATTTTTTTAAATTTAAATTTACCTTTTTATTTATTATCAAGTGTTCAAAGCTCCCAATTAATTACAAAAGACTCATTTACATGACTGTTATCAGACCAATATGGACGTACGGAGTTGAACTTTGGGGCTCTTCTAAACCATCCAATTCATCCCGTATCCAATCCTTACAATACAAAATCTTTCGAAAAATTCCTCAATACTCCTTACTTTGTCACCAATAAACTTATCCATAAAGATCTTAATGTTCCATATGTTGCAGATTTAGCCCAAACCAGATACCTATCCTTTCATAGTAAGCTCCATAACCCTTCAAATCCACTAGTATCTTAACTTGCTTCCCAGACTATTCCTGATAATCCTCCGAGGCGTCTGAAAAGAAGATGGCCTAGATATCTTCTTGTGTAGAGTTTTTATTGAAGTGCTACTGATTAGTAGTTCTTTTCAAGTTTAGGCATGTTATTGTAAGCGTTTTTAACACATTCACTTGATGTATATATTCTGTACAGTTGTAAATTTCAATAAATTGTTAAAAATAAAATTTATTATCAAGTAAATGTGTGAAAAATTATAAAAATAACTTGTAAAGCATTTATGCATTGGTTGCACTTCAGTGAAGTTTTATATTAGAATGTCTCAAGGCAATCTTCTTTTTTAGACGACTCAGAATGTTATCGGGAATATGGGAATGGAAAGCAAGTTGAGTTGGTTATGAAGTTTACTTAGAAAGGATAGGTTTTAAGCGAATTCAGCAACATGTGGAACATTATAGATGAGTTTGCTTGCGACATAATAAAGAAACATTGAGGAAAATTGGATTTTAACTGGATATTAGAAGAATTGGAAGGTTTAGTTGAGCCACGAATGTCAAATAAATTTAAAATTTTCTATTGTTCTGCGATTCTCTATTCGTGAAGCGTTCTCTTTAAAACATTTTTTATTTTTCCACTTCCTCAGTCAACAATCTTCTGATAATGTTCGAAAAATATCTCAAATCCATATAAAAGAATCATCATTTTTTTTTCACTTTTATTTTTAAATCCAAACCTGTTAAAAATCAGCGGATGTGCTGAAATCATAATATAAGCAAAATTGGAATGCTTAGCATGAGGAGAAATAGCATCCCTTCCTTGCCTTTGGTTTACTTTTATATAAGTAGGTCTCTCATCCAGTTTCTTTTCAGTCTCCTCCTGGTATTCTCCGGCATGAGAAATGTGGCCATACTATTGATGAATTTGCTTGGGTGCCCCTTTAAAGGATAATTTAAAAGTTTGTTTTGTTTAGACTCAATATTATGGACGCAAAATGATCTACACATTTAGAGGGCTATTGGATTTTTCCTGCCTTTTACACTTGTCTATATTTATATGTAATTAGATGTATCGATAATTTCATTCAATATTTGATCATGTTAGCCTTGATTACAAAGGTTCAAATAAATTAATACTAATTTTTGTATTGTCTCTTTCATTCTGTTTGTGCGATAGGCTGAGTTATTAGGATTAAATTTATATGGATTTTACTAAACATTAAAATATGTATGTATGTATTCTAAGAATATGTATGTATTCGCACCTTTTTATACAATTACAATCAGCTAATTGTATAAAATATAAATAGCATGGGTTGGCATAAAACAGCATGAGACAGCACCCAGTTGTGCATATTTCTGATCTTTAGCTGATTTAAAATGCTGCACTAGATCTTTCGTCCAGCTCCTTTTCATACTGTGGTACATTAGGGATATCTGTTGCCATATTTTGTATTAGTCTGTTAAAATATTCATTTCATGTTACATAAAATCATTTGTAGTTATTCAGTAAGTTGTTCGTGACTTTTGGGATACGTAAGTCTGTTTTTAGAGATGGCTGGGAGACGAGTCCGTTATAATATGAAAATGATTGCGAGAGAAACAGCTGATGTTTATATGGCTATGTTGCTAGTACTGCAAATTGTTCTACTTTGGATGTAGGAGAAATTTAATATGTAGAAATGAAATAAAGCACTCTCCTAACAGTAATTCACTCCAGATAAGTTATAAATAAAACATAAATGGTATTTTATTACATATAAGTTTATAAAAGAAGTGAATTTCTATAAATATATTTTTATTTCAATTTTAATTTTAAAGTTAAATTTCTTCATTTCACATTTGTAAGTCTTTTGTTTTATAATAATTTTCTCATACGTCTAATCAGCTGTTAACGCAAGGAGACCTCGTACAATGTATTCATGTTATTCTTAAAGAATAATGTGTCTTAGAAAAAAAAAATATAATTAACGGTTTTAACCTCTGCTTCGTTCAATACCACGTCCTTCTTGATCTAAGACATATCATTGTATTTTTTTTTCCCCTTTAAAATTATACACAATAAGACCATGACGAACAGTAATCTAAGCCATGTGTTATCTATATCCTTCAGTGCAGAAGTGCATTCAGATGTATTCCAGGGTTGCATTCCTTGCCGCCGATAGCGCTGAGTTACGCCGCATCACTGCCATATATATCTGTCCGTACGTCTCAGGTTTTGATTTAGTAAATGCCTTCTGTATCGCAAGGATGTTGCAATAATAAATTCTCCTCTTTAAATTATCATTTCGATGTATTTGCTCCCGCGTCATAAATTGGATAATTTTATGTATTGTCAGAATTTAGGGGCATGTCCTCTGAAAATAATATATGTGGAACAAGAGAATGTTTATGTCTTGCTAAATTTATTGGCTTCTATTATATACATAATAAAAAAATAATAAATCTCTCAAAAAAACAGCACAAAAAATATTTAAAATAAAAATGGGAAAATACGAGACTTAAACGACAAGAAATTGTCTTCGTTTCCGACTATTCCAAAATTTCCTAGGCAAGCGTTCAATACTCCCAATTAATTATTAAGAGTTATTTACATGACAGTAATTAGACCTATTTGAACATACGCAGTTGATCTTAGAGATTCTTCTAAACCTTCCAATTCTTCTCGTAGCTGATCCTTACAATCCAATATCCTCAATGTACCATATGTTACACAGTTGGCCCATATAAGTTACCTATCCATTCATGATAAGCTCAATCCACTAGTATTTCAACTTGCTTCTCACCTGATTCCCAATAACCCTCCGAGGGGTCCGAAAAGAAGATGGCGTTAGAACTTTCTAATGTAGAACATTTGTTGAAGTGCTACTAATAGGTAGTTCTTCACATATTATTGAAATATCATTTTACTAGACAAGTGTTCAAAGCTTCCAAATCACAAAAGACTCATTTACATGAGAGTAATTAGCCCTATATGAACGTACTGAGTTGAGCTTTGGGGCTCAACTAAATCTTCCAATTCTTCTTGTATCCAATCCTTACAATCCAAAATCCTTCGTAAAATCCTCAATGCTTTTTATTATGACACAAATATATTTATCCATAACGGTCTAAATGTCCCATATGTTGTAGAGTTGGCCCAAATAAGACACTTATCCATTCATGATAAGCTCATACCCACTCAAATCCACTGGTCTTCCACCTGACTTTTCATTCGATTCCCAATAGACCTCCGAGGGGTCTGAAAAGAAGATGGCGTTAGAAGTTTCTTTTTTTTTCTTTTTTTTTTTAAATCAATCATTTATTGAGGAATTATTACAATCTGCCACAAATGTGGGCAATAAGTAATATTGATGACTTCATGATTACATTCATACAATATGTACAATAAAGAAGAAAAAAAAAAAAATAAAGATATAAAAATATAAAATGAAAAAAAAAAAAAAAAAAAAAAAAAAAAAATAAATAAATAAAAAAAAAAAAAAAAAAAAAATAAAAAAAAAAATAAAATTAAATAGAACAATAAAGAGCTATGCTGATATATATAAACAATATGCAATATAGAATAAACATACATGTGAAATATATGAATATAAAAAAAAAAGAAAAATAATATTTACACATAAGACAAAATAACAATAATAAAATAAAATGAAAATAAATTGAATAAAAGTAAAAATAAAAATAAAGCTAAATTAAATTAAAAGTTAAAACTACATTCATACTTTATTTACAAGACACACTCATCCTAGGGATCTCCCAACCGACCCTGCCTCTCCACTCATGGAAGGACAGGCCCGGCGCAGAGAGGTCTCTCAGCTGCGTCACTGGAGTTAAAGAAAACCCAGTGGAGGCTGAGTGAGAGCGCAATGTACAGTCACTCAGGACATGAGTGGAGAAGCTGGCCAGTGCCAGAACTCCAATATATATACATATTTACAATAGATCTCGGGGCCATTGCCGTTTTAATCTTCGAGGGGGGTTATCAGGATGTGTTGAGCTGGATAGTGATTGAGCCAGAGGGTTAGGATGGAAAGAAAGGTTAGAACTTTCTAATGTAGAACATTAGTTGAAGCGCTACTAATAGGTAGTTGTCCACGCATTATTGTAATGTCATTGTATTTCTTTTACTAGGCACGCGTTCAAAGCTTCCAATTAATTACTTAGACTACGGAGTTTAGCTTTGGGACTCAACTAAACCTTTCAATTCTTCTTATATCCAATCCTTAGAAACCGAAATACTTTGTAAAATCCTCAATGCTCCTTATTATATTACAAATCAACTTATCCTAAAAGATCTATATGTCGCATTGAAGAATTACCCCAAAGCAGATACCCATCTTTCCATGGACAAGCTACATACTATAATCCAGTTGTCCACGACACTTAGTTCATAGTTTTAATAGTCCATTGGATAGTGAACAACAGTTATTTAACATCATATGTAACGATAATGCAAAAAGGCTATATGATTAGCTATTTCGTTTAACTGTATTGTAAAAATAACTGCTTAAACTGGTAGCGGTATTCTGCATGAGAATAACATTATAAATTTTCTAACTTCAACCGGACTCTGGACTGGCAGCTTCTAGTCCTTTACATACTGAGCTATCGCTGCACTTTTGATAATTACACTATTACACTTTATTTGCAAGAGTTAAAAATCCTAAATGCTCCTTACTTTGCCACCAATAAACATATCCATAAAGATCTTACATGTTTTATATGTTGCTCAGTTAGCCCAGACGAGATACCTATCCTTTTATAGTAGGCACCATAACCAATCAAATCCACTAGTTTTTCAACTTGCTTCTCCTTCGATACGCGATGACCTTCCAAAGTGTCTTAAAAGAAGATGGCCTAGGGACTTTTCAATGTAGAACATTTATTGAACTGTTTCTAATAGGTAGTTCATTCCTAGTTTTTGATTTGTCATTGTAATCATATTCACGTATTCTATATATTCATTTATAATGGGGAGTATAAAAAAAATGACCGTTTTATCAAATTCCAGAGTTCAAAAGTCTGTAAATATCTTAATGCTATTTATTATTTACCAATACTTAATAATCCCTTTAGAGCATTCTCTAAGCTTGATCTTCTCTCCATGGGGAAGGTGAAAAAGACCTGCAGACTGGTCCCTCACGAACTTACTCCTCAAAAGTCAGCAGAAAAGTTTACAGAACTTCATGGGTTTGAACTCCTGCCTCATCCACCGTATAGTCCAGACTTCGGATTACTACTTGTTTCGATCCATGGCCCATTTTCTTCAAGGGAAAAAATTTGATAATTTTGCGGATGTTGAAAATGGTGTCCAAGAGTTATTTGACAGCCATCCCAAGGGATGGTATCAACAATCGAGCAGTTGGCTAGCAGATGGGTAATGACGGTAGATAACAATAGACTATACTTTGAGTATTAATTGTGTTTCATATCAAAGAAATAATAATACAAATTTTTTTTCAAAAACGGTCATTTGATATATATATATATATATATATATATATATATATATATATATATATATATATATATATATATATATATATATATATATATATATATATATGTAAACAAAATGGCAAAATGTTATTGATATGGAGCATTATATACCGGAATAATAATTACTTTTCATTTCATACAGGAGAAAGTACTTTATTAGTATTTTTTATTTCTTCATAAGTGACTTGCTGCGCCATAGATAGCGACCACCGCCATCCAGGGCCAGACAGATCCCAGAACACGGGCAGATGTTGAGACGTTGAGAGGAGTGCACAAGAGACTCGACAAATATGGCGCTAATAGTCGACCGAGGTGCTCGCTCTTGTCCAAACATGGGCCGTCCTTGCCGTGCGCTGACTCAACCCCTTTCCACTTTCACAGCGGATCACGGCCATCGTTTCTAATAGCAAATATTTATATCATTATATCAAGAGGGCAGTGCTAGCAGTGGTACGGGCCGGCTAACGAGCTCCTCAGCTATCTCCCACTGTCGATCACTAACGCCTACTCGCTACTCAATGAGGCCGAGGAAAGAGGCACTGGTGACACCGAGATCAGTGTTTCCTGTTAATTAATTAAACAATGCGATAAGATATCAACTTCAACCTCAATTATATTATAAAAGCCAAAGGAAACATAAAAAATTTAACTGTAAATTAGTCATGCCCCAATTTTATCTCTTCATTCAATCTATTTATTTAATTATTAATAGTTCTCAAGTTCGTTTTAGCTGAGGTTAAACCTATTTCATGACAATTAAAATGGATCATAAATATTAATATTTCTTACTTTTATTTATTAGAAAAATGTGTTTTTTAGTTTAGGTAATAGTTCCACTAAAACATCCAATTCATTTCGTATCCAATCTTTACAATCCAAAATCCTTCGAAAAATCCTCAATGTTCCATATGTTGCTGAGTTAGCCCAAACCAGATACCTATCCTTTCATAGTAAACTCCATAACCACACAAATCCACTAGTCCTTCAACTTCCTCTCTATTCTATTCCCGATAACACTCAAAGGCGTCTGGAAAGAAGATGGCCTAGAGACCTTCTAGTGTAGAATTTTTATTGAATGGCTGCTGATGAGAAGTTCTTTTCTAGTTTTGACATATTGTAATCGTTGTCAACACACTTACTTCATGTATATATTTTGTACAGTTGTAAATTTCTATAAATGCCTATAAAAAAAAGAATTAATAAAAAAAAGGTAATTGTTTGTTTAAATATATTTACCTTAATACTATTAGTCTCACCGAGATAAAGTTACACACACATATATGTATTGAGGTAAATGAGTAAATATGGGCACCCTCTTTTGTTTTTGATTTGCTTGTTTATTACTATTAACTTGAAAAATTCTCAACTTTGAAGCTCCAAAACTGGTATTAAAATTTGTTTAGATTCGGTTAACACGATTTGTTTGAATTATCTGATTTTATATTTGCACTTCAAAGAAGATTTTGGTGAATATCTGAACATCTAAATCCTCTAATAATGCATTTAAAACATCTGTGAGCTAAGACATCGATATCTGGTATAATTTTGTACATATATTTATACAAATTATTTCTTTTGTCGAGAAAGAAAGATTGTCATTTATTAACAACTATAACAAGTTTCTTAAACGCGAGAAGGCAAAACAATGATCAACATCAATTATTTCATTTCAAAAACGACCAAAAACTTTCGAAATAGAACAAGAAAAATTGGGGTGTAAATATGGGCCCTCTTAAAAAAAGTCACAAAAGATAATTTAAAACAGGATAAAACAATTCAAAACGGTAGAGAGTTTATTTACTACAGGGAATTTTTTTTTTTTTTTTTTTTTACAGAAATGGTAATCATAACTTTTTCAGCTCTGGCACTATCTAAGTTCCCACATTTGTGAACATTTTACCCAAACCTCCCTCCGAGTGTCTTTAGAGAACTTTCTATCGCAAAAGATACAAGTTGTGATCTCTAACAATAGATGTGTTGAAGGTCCTGAGGAAATGGGAGTCCATATTTACACCAACTCCACCTAAGAAAGATGGCCGCTATCACATGTAACCTAAAAGCGTACGTGGAGGTGTGCTTCAAACAGTAGCTTAAGATCTCCGCTTGCATCAGTTCTTTCGAGATATTGAAGTGTCTCCTCCAACCCAGCAAACCCTTCTTCAAAAGAAATTGTTTATAACGATTCGTTTCCTAGTAGGGTTGGGCGATAGTCGATAGTTAGTACTATCGATAGGCCGATACTATCGGATGAGAACTATCGATAGTTTTTCGATAGTTGCTTCCTTTTTTTCCAAAGCTATTCAATAAAGAATTTCAACTAATTTAATTAAATTCAATGATCTACTTACTATTTGAAATTTGCAGGATTATGAATTATAAGATTATGCCATAAAGATGAGAGAAAAAAACTAATTTATATGTATTTTAAAAAAGTATTTACAATTTACATGGTTACAAGAATAACGAACAAATTAAATCTTCAGAAAAAAAAAAAGAAATAGTTAATTTCAAGTGTCAAGTGTGCTTCTAGAGCCACATCCCTCCCCCCCCCCAAAAAAAAAAAAAAAACTGCTTTCCTTTGGCTTAATCTTTGAGTGAACCCTTGCGTTCTAGGAATTCCGAATTCAATAGTCGACACTATCGATAGTGACCATCGATAGGCATGACCTATCGATATATCGGTAGTAACTATCGACTATCGCCCAACCCTATTTCCTAGTATACCATCTTTCCTATCCTCCAACCTTCCCGTAGTGATGTTCGTAAGAAGAATGCCTAATGTCTCAATCGAATGTTTTGTAAAAAAAAAAAAACAGTAATACATAATAAAATAGAAAAAAAAAGAAAAGAAAAAGTTGAATGCTCGGTTGATCGAGACTTCGGTTAATCGAGACCGAAGTGAATATATATTTAAAACCGTTCCCTGTAATATAATTTTCTTAATTTGTTACTAGTACAAAATATCTCTTATTCATTATAAATGCTTCTCTTTTTTTATAGATATGCCTTTCAATGCCTCCTTGATTAATTAACCGTTTATTGCCATCTAGATAATAAAATTCTAATTTAAACTATTTAACTTATCACGATTAAACTCAGTATTCGTTGAAATTTGACAAAAAGCTTAAAAAAACGACTTTCAGTTTACTAATGCATATAAAGCATAAAATATATTCTTTATACTAATGCATAAAGTAATAAAATTTTAAATACGGCCCAGTGACGGTTTGTCAATGCCACCTTGATTAATCGCCCTCCAAATACTGTCTTGATCATGACCTTCTAATTTAGGCTATCTAGATCTTAGGATTATTAAGGACTGATGTTTTGATAACTGTTGACAATTCAAACTTTCAAATATAGTTTTTTTAAATCTTAACACGCTATAATTGTAAATTTAACTCAGTTTTCATTAGAGATTCTATTAGACCATAAAGTGTAACATTAACAACGTTTCTCGATTAAGTAACTTATGTTTTTTGTATTATAAATCTATGAATATGCTCTTAATTTTCTATCTATTTATTGATATTTACAACTGTACACAAAAATACATCGATTTTATGTGAAGATAATGATAAAAATAATATGTAAATTACTTGCTAAGCAACTACCCATTGATAGCACTTCAAATAATATAAACAAATAAAATTACATTATTTTTACTCCTTTGTGACGATTAGCCACTGCCTCCTAGATGTATTTACCTTACCTCTGCTGACTAGATGAGAAGATTCTAAATTAATAAAGGCTACTTAAATTTCTAAATCTTAGACTTATTTGATTAAAGGTTTTACTCAATTAAAAATGTTCTCAGTTGACTGACCCTCTGTTTACTGAACATTCATTCTCGATGTAAATTATTTGTCAGTTATAAAGATATAAATATAACCTCTATGTTTGTGATAAAGATAAAGAGAGCTGTTTATCAGTGAGCTAAACCCTGTAATATTAGATAAGCGGAACTTACAACTTTTCGTCTTTTCATCTTATAGTACGTTTAACCCAAAAGTTTCTTATGAAATCAACTTATGTTTAATTTCTCGAACTAATTATTTTAAGGAATCCTGAAATTCACTGGGTTCTGAATTATGAAGGTAATGTAGTTTAACTGTACCTTTGTAACCTCTCTTAAATGGCTCTCGCCACCTATCGGTCAATTTTTAAACTTCAATGCGCACCATATATTTATAGCTTATTAGCAACAATTTAATAGAAGATATGTAAATTTGATTATTGCTAAACATTCCTTGAACTATGAAGATGTGGTTCAAATTTGGTAAAGATTGGTTCAGTAGTTTTCGCGGTTAGTTACCAAAAACGAAAAATGGTTTGTCCTTTTATATAATAGTATAGGTAGCCATTTTTAAATCATTAGATATAAATATTAATTTAGAGTAGGCATTGTAATGCTTTTGAATTCAGTATAAAAATCACACAAGACAAGAATTATCAGACTATTCATCCTGACTATAACCTCAGAATAAGGTTACTCTCAGGTTACAAACATTCATACTTTATATGACATATGCTGACTTAATCTAAGCCGGACTAAAGACTACGAGATAAGGTTATAAATGTATTTGTGTCAAGGACAGCGGAGTGTGCCGCTGAGTGGAGCGAGATGTCCCGAGACTTCGCCTCTATCCTCTTTCCTAGCCCTGGATGGCCAGGATTCGGGAAGAACTATTTCAGTCCTGTGTACAGGATCCCTTTCAGATTCCTTGAGGCTATACCACTAAATATACTCGTGTATATTTAGTCACCGGCTAATGTTGAAATATAGTTGCCAACTTCTATCGATCTATTTCTGCTGTTACATCGATACTTAAATATTTTTTTTAAGATGCAGTTAAATGTACTTTTAATTTAAATAAATGTATGCGAAGCATTATACTTTCAATAGTTCGAATTAATTTTTAATTACTTTAATACTTGTATATACCTGTTCATATTTTATATGAACAGTTAATAAAATATATAATTGGAATTGATGAATTATTTTCCTCTTCTTTTGGAATTCCTTTTACCCATGTATTAATTCCGGATGTTAAACATTCATCATCAGATACAAAGAGATGATAAAAAGGACTTCTGTAAGATGTCAGGAACTAGAACAGACTAGATAAAATATATTATAGAAATATTTTAATTAAAGTAAATTTTATTACTATTTCTCAACAAAAGAAATAATTTGTATAAATATATGTACAAAATTGTACCAGATATCGATGGCTTAGCTCATATATGTTTTAAATGCATTATTAGAGGATTTAGATGTTCATATATTCACCAAAATCTTCTTTGAAGTGCAAATATAAAATCAGATAATTCAAACAAATCGTGTTAACCGAATCTAAACAAATTTTAATACCAGTTTTGGAGCTTCAAAGTTTCAAATTTGAATACTATAAAATTTTTATTTCAGCACTTAACAAATCTGTGAGCTAGGGCATCGATGTACAAGATGAAAAAAATAAAACTACAACAATAAAAAAAAATAATAATAACGTAGTAAAATAATAAATTAAACAGATACATTAGAATTATGGTAAATGTTATAATATTATTCATGTATGAGAAGCTAAACAGCAATCCGATATGCCAGGGTTTTTTTCTCTCCGATTCACTAGAATCAAAAGCCAATGGAGGCTTATTGTTAAGCGAAAGAACGCTGAAATTTGAGTAAATAATCTGGAAATTATTATTCTTAATAATAAGTTTTATTTTTTGTTTTATAATTCTTGAACCATGCTCATTCTTTATTAAAAATGAAGTAATGAAAGAAATCCAACATTACTAAAATCACTTTGTATTTGAATGTTGATATTTTAATTAATTTAATTTAACTTAAAAACTTTCACTCGAAAGACCCGATAAAACAGCTGTTAGAATATGATTTAAATGGCATATGTTTAACGTGATGCAGAGTGGAAAAACCTGTTCATTGATAAACCAATGCCATTTAAATCAAGTAATAACAGCTGATTTACTGATCTATCAATTAACAGTAAGTATTTGAATAAATTAAAGACCACTAAAGTGAAAATATCCATCAGGCATTTATTGAAATCTTTATAAAGCCATTATTGTTTTTTAGATTAGCTACAACAAAAAAAATAAATGGGATTACCGTTAATCAGATTAAAATTTATTTTTATATTAACCTCTACCTGGTTCCTTATGTATTATTTTATTTTATTTTTTTAAATAAATACACATAAACATACTCTATTAAAGAAATACACTATCAGCTAGTTCTAGATATAACTTAACAATAATAATTAAAAAAAAAAAAAAAAAAATTTATAACTGAATATTTTAAATTCTTCTTTAATTATTATAATAAATGCGATGTTATAAATACCGTTTTAAATAGCATCAATATATACTATCCCGTTTTAGATTAGTAAGTTATTTATGATTAAATACGCTTTCTAATCCGCAAACAATTAATCATACAATGGCGGCGAACAGCGATCCAGGTTTAGCCGACGTCATTCAGTCAATTTTATTGAGCCTAAAATAAATCTGGGGATTGGAATGCGATGCTGACTCAATCTCCCTGAAATAACCGTTACATCTTTACTTATCCTTGAACTCCTAACTGTGCATTGTAATACCCAACAAATATATATTAAGTCGAACTGAATAATGCTCAACCGCAAGGATTACCCAATTGAAGGGTAAGGTACTCGTTTTATTGAGACTATATGACGATGGAAGGCAGATTATAAAGATTTAATGTATTGGGTCGTTCCATATGAACTACTTATTATTATTTTAGAAATTCAAAATGAGATTAGTGGACTTCTTTTGTTTGCTACGCATATGTTTACTGATTATAATGAACCGTTATTAATCCTATATTTTATGATAATATTTACTATCACTCTATGGAAACTTTATATATACATACATATTTACATTGAAATTCATACATCATATAAGCTTTCTAAGTTATAAATATATATGAATTCAGCCTGAGCATGCACGTGTTCTGAACACATGCCTCTCTGCATGCGAGCGGCTCCATATGCGCCCGTGGACATATTTTTATCTTCAGCTGCAGGCTCTTGTTTCATATTTTATTTTTAAATTCCTTAATATAATTGTGATGGTCAGTGATCACTATCGCCAAATCACTGAGTTTACAGATACAAACCAATTATGAAGTATAACTCAATAACTCAAATGTGAAGACTAACAATCATAAGCTAACTCAACTACTGCCAGAAAACACAGTAAAAAACTAAACACTACCTTAAAAGTTTCAGATACATGTGATAA
Organism: Euschistus heros; assembly: GCA_003667255.2. Lineage (NCBI taxonomy): Eukaryota > Metazoa > Arthropoda > Insecta > Hemiptera > Pentatomidae > Euschistus > Euschistus heros. The sequence continues at coordinate 3,554,049 of RCWM02000015.1, forward strand.
AAATAAATAAGTATATGTTTAATGAGGTTTCTTGAGATTCAGCCAATAAATAAAAACAACTATTTTGGCGATGTTTCCAGACTATATTGATCTCATATTCATGCCAATGTTAGTGGGGATGCACTATTGATATCTTCTACTACAATATATATATATATATATATATATATATATATATATATATATATATATATATATGTTTAGTAAGGTTCTTGAGGTTCAGCCATAAAATAAAAAAACAACTATTTTGAAAAAGACCTGTAGATTGGTCCCTCGCGAACTTACTCCTCAACAATCGGCAGAAAAGTTTACAGAACTTCATGGGTTTGAACTCCTGCCTCATCCACTATATAGTCCAGTCCTCGCACCTTCGGATTACTACTTGTTTCGATCCATGGCAAATAACCATGGCCATTAAAACGTCTGATTTTTTGTTTATTGCGCGGTTTTTAAATTTTTTTATGGTTATCATTTCTTTAATATTCCTTTTAAAATTATTTTGTTCATGGTGAATAAAGAAATGATAACCATAGAAAAATTTAAAAACCGCGCAATAAACAAAAAATCAGACGTTTTAAATCTCAACACCTGTTATTCCAACTTAATACATTCAAACCAATAATATACATTTACATTTATATACATCATACAAACCATTCTACCATTTATTAGTATATTACACTGAAATATTTTTGTACCTGCATCTTTGGGAATACCCAGACAGTCCTGTACTGTAGCTAACTTTATGTTTTGAAATAACTTGTATAACTTATATAATTTTATTGTAACCTGTTTTTTCACTGTAGGGCATGATTATGAGAACAATATAGTCTCGAAACGTCGCCAAAATAGTTGTTTTTTTATTTTATGGCTGAACCTCAAGAACCTTACTAAACATTTAATAGTAACAGTCAAGAAATTTATCCATATATATATATAAAATAGGGTGTATTAAAAAAAAATGACCGTTTCTTAAACAAATATTTGTATTGTTATTTTTTTGATATAAAATACAATTAATACTCAAAGTATAGTCCATTGTTATCTACCTTCATTACCCATCTGCTAGCCAATTGCTCGATGCCACGCTGATACCATCCCTTGGGATGGCTGTCAAAGAACTCTTGGACAGCATTTTCAACTTCCGCACAATTATCAAATTTTTTCCCTTGATGAAAATGGGCCATGGATTACAAGTAGTAATCCGAAGGTGCGACGACTGGACTATATAGTGGATGAGGCAGGAGTTCAAACCCATGAAGTTCTGTAAACTTTTCTGCTGATTGTTGAGGAGTAAGTTCGCGAGGGACCAATCTACAGGTCTTTTTCACCTTCCCAATGGAGAGAAGATGGCGACTAACAGTATCTTTCCTGTTAATATGCCTGTTACTTTGCACAGAACTATTAATTCTTTTTAACATTCTACATTCATAGGTCTTTCTTTTTATAATCTACCGGATTTCTTTGTCTGAAATTGACTCAGTCACACAATATCACTATATCACAATATTTGGGCCATGGGACACGTTACATGTTCATTCATGGGACCGTCTCACGAGGCAGTATTTATGACAGAATAAAAACTTTTTTATTTAACTAATCTGTCTACTTAAATGTGATATAAGCTTAATACTTCGGTTTTCATCTGAATGCTAGCAGAATGTAGGGAGATCTTCATCATAGAGGGATCTCATTGAGAGAACTATTTTGATTATTCCTATATCTGAGAAGAGTGATCTATTGTCTTGTACCTGCCAAAATAGCCCAAATTGATTCCATGCTAGATGGCCAGCGGAAGTAACCCACGGCCTGGACAATCGGTCACCTCAATAGATACCTTCCACAATGGCTGCCTCTTTATGGTCAAACTTTGACCCACTTCCTCAGAAAATTAACTTTCACACGCATTTTTCTTCTCGTCAGTTCCTGTACCGGAAGTCCATTATTGCCTAGGTCTACTTTTATTTAGTCCAAGGGTCAAATTTAGCTAATAAAACAGAGCCATAATGTCAAATTCCTAATTTTCATTGATAACTTGATTACAAACTTAGTTGATAAATAAATTAATATGTCTTTATATTTGTTTTTTTATTCTGGCCCTTAAGTCCTTACGTATACCAACTAGGTCAAAAGGATGGGTCATCATACAGGTTATTAACATATTCTAGCCATATTGGGAAAGTCAAGATTCATTTCGTGGGTCCGACTCGAAGTAAATTTTAACCTTTCCAGTTGGGGATTCGAACCCGCGACCTTCTGCACCAAGTGCGCTGAGACCCTCTCCCCAAACCGCTCTGCCATCGAGTCCCGCATATGTCTATTAAATTGTTAAAGGAGGATTTCCAGTGCTGCTGATTCCAACCTACCCTTTTTCCCCGAGTAACAGCGAAATTTCCCCGTTTCCTCCAGCCATTTCAAAACCCCCCAATTTCCCCCAAATGACAAATGAATAATGTTACTTTTCAAATTTAATAATGATACATTCGTACAGTTAATGTACTTTATGTAATTAGGGTTTAATGCTATAAAAAAATAATAAATACTTTTTAAAGACTTGAAGCCAAAATCTACGCTACTAGGTCAAAATGACAGGTTTAAAATAAAAAATGTGGGGTGAAAAATGGCAACAATGTTTTATTATAAAATTTTATTTGAAAAATTGATAATAGGTGATAATAACAAAAATAATGCACTGTCACAAGAGCACACAAAAAATATCAATAATTAAAAAACTTGTCACCAGCTTGAGTGAGGTATCCAGTGGATATGCCACAGCATGTTATAAAAATGAATTCAGAGGTAGTCCCATAAAAAATATTTTGAAATCAATGCAGCACTTATTAAGAAAAATAAAAAAAAAACAGTTAACAAGTGATTTTATTAACTGTTATTTTGATTTTTCTTAAAAAGTGCTTCGTTGATTTCAAAATATTTTTTATGGGACCACCTCTGAAGTATGCCCTACCGATCTAAAAAATAATCATCAAAATTGATTTAGAATTGATGGAGTAATCACATACGTAACAAACACACAAAAAAAATACAGACGAGTTGAGAACCTCCGCTTTTTTGAAGTCGGTTGAAAATAAAAGCGATTATAAAGTGAACGCGGCAGTTGCAAGTCCATTTCACAGTTCCACTTAGGTTATCACACCTTACTGATAACGTGTAACCTCCAAAAAAACCAATAATTACTCGGATTTCCCTGTTTGGTTGCAAAGACTTCTAAAATTTCCCTCCAATTAGCAGCTCTGCTTAAGTTGTAAAAGAATTCCCAGTGCTGACTACATAGTTACCATATGATATTTGAATTGAAATATGTCGCTTTCTATAACCTTCATGATGAACGTAGGGTAGGCAAGAACTATATTACCCTTTGAGGGTATAAACCTTTTCTCCAAGACCGATCCTGAGTTCCTGCGGAATGGAAGGTCCCAAAACGTCGAAATGAATACGCTGTAACAGAACGGTAAGATTGAGATGTCATCTCTAATTTACGTTTTTTCAAGTCGGATTATATATTTTTACATGTTCGGAGATCGCGTTGTTAATTTACTGGTATATCTGATAAACATCTATCAGTTTCTAAACATCTATGTGTATCGATAAGTAGATTGTTGGGGTCATAAAGTCATAAAGATACACAGCAATTAAAAAATAAGTTTTTTAATTTGTAACGCCAACGTTTCAACTTGCATTGCAAGCCTTCATCAGGGTTTCAGAGACAGATGAAGGCTTGCAATACAATTTTTTACTTCACAGCTTTGTCAGGAGTAGTTAGAAGTTAAACATATTAAAAGTCCACGCCCCTGGGGGGTGAGCTAAAGGTGGGGGGAGGGGAGAAGGTCCCAATTTTGTTTTTCGATTATATCTCGAAAACGGTGGACTCCAGAGAAATATGTAGTAGTTCAAAATTAAAGCTCATTAAATTTCCTATCAAATTAACTATATACGTATTCGTAGAAATTCCAACGGTTTTCGAGAAATACGTTATTAAAAATCGAAAACTTTAGAAATAAAAAAAATGTTTACCTCTTTTTTTGTTAAACATTAGAATCAAATACCAGAAACGTACATATGAAATTGAAGTTAATTTAATGCTCTACAATTTTGATTCTGACGTTTTTTTCTGAAAAACGATTGTGGAACGTAATAAAAGCAAAAGTTTGACAAAAAGTGAGGTGACATTTGTTTTTTCCCGAAAATCACCGATTTTCAATAACGTATATCTTGTAAACGGTTAGAATTACGACAAATGTATATTTAATTAATTTTATAGGAAATTTAATTAGCTTTTACGTTTATTTGAAACATATTTTTCTAGAGTCAACCGTTTTCGAGATGTTATCGAAAAACCAAAAAAACTGAACTTCTCCCCTCCCCCACCGTTAGCTCACCCCCCAGGGGCGGGGACTTTTAGTATGTTTACCTTCTAACTATTCCTAACGAAGCTGCGAAGTCAAAAATTATCGCATATTCCATGCACTCTACAATGTGTTTATTAACTGGACTATTAGGAGCTATATTGGTTTGAATGAAACAAGTGACGTTCGAAACCCCAACTTTCTCTCAACTTTGTTTATTTCGAATAATCATTTATTGTTAATCTAATGTAATTATTAATTTAAGTAATTTTAATTCTAGTCAGGGAGAAATTGATTTTTTTTTTTTTATAATGTATTTTCTCGTGTTTTTAATACGCCCAATTTATAATGGTCTGCGTAACACTTATTACCCTAGCATTGATTCAAATGACAGTTTTCAAAATTTAATCCACAAAATGAAATAGGAGCAAAAAAAACTGGCATATTTTATTTTAAATATAATTAAAATCAGAAATTTTTTTACTGAGATATAGTAGATTTAACTGTAAAATATCAGTATCATATATATACCTATTTGCCTGAGATATGACAAATATATACTTGAAAGTAGTAGTTTAATATGATCTTTGATAAAGTTCAAAGGTTTATAAAGGACATAAAAAAAAGTGTTAATTATTTTATTAGGTATTTTTTATTATTTGGATAGAAAAATATTTATTTAATTTTTATTAGTTGTATTTAATTCTTAGTTTATTCAAAGTGCTTTGGTATATTATTTGAATTATTATTAGATGAGTATGATAATGTGCATAATATTTGTAGTTGTATTAATGTTTGTATATTATTTCATTGTACACAATATATAGCCGAACTTCTTTGTATAGGGCATGGCCCTGCTTACAAATAAAAAATAAATAAATAAAATAAAATAATACGCTTTTATTAACTTTACCTGTATGTAAAGAAATCTTTCATCCCAATTTTCACCAATTTACAGCAATTTGATTAATTTGAAAATTTGCACAAGTTTCAAGGACCAATGACAATACAATAATTGCACAAATTTGTTCTAATGTTCTCACTTAGTCTAGTTAAATTACTTCCATAATGGAGATCTGCCTCGCAAAAGTTGAAGTAGTAGGTTTTACGTTTTTATATGGTCCAGATGCGTCCTGAGAACAAAATATCAAAAATGAAACTAAATTTGATTTGTGGAAAATGGTGGGAAAAAACCCAAACGTTTTGAAATTTTTTAAGATATTTGCAAAAAAACATGTACAAAAATGCTTTAAATCGAAAAATGTGTCATTTACAAAATTAAAGTTTATTAAATTGTGCGTCTAAAAACATCTATTAATCTGAATTTGATGTAGGCGTTTAGCCACAATCGAGTGTCGAAAATCGACGAATTTCGCCAACTTTATCAAAAAGGCAGTTTTGGTCATATTTAAGAGGAGCCTATAACGCAGAAATGTCAATCAAAAAATGATATATTCTAAAAAGTTGTAGATCGTTACATTTTGGGCAAGATAGGATTTTTAAGAAGAAGAAAAATGATCTTTATTCTGGGACAACTTGTCCCCTAAGAATAACAAAACGAGTACAATACATAGGACAATCTTCTGGCTATGATAATTAACTATAATAAATAATAATAAAAATTGATTAATAATTAAATTATGAGTTACAAAAGTAAATTAAGGAAACTTGTAATAGGATACATCTTATGTGTACTATTATAATGTATATAACTTAAATATTCATGTTTTACATTTGCTCGGAAGATTGAAGATCCAAGAGGTAAAGAAATAGATGTTGTTTAAAGTAAGTAAGAGTGGAGATTTTTAGAATTGAGATGGGCAATGAACTCCATAAAGAGGAAGCGCGGATAATAAAGGATTTCTCGAAGGATGCAGTTCGATGAGCCGGAGTGTATAGGTTGATGGGTTGGGTTCTAGTATTTAAGAGGTGAACGGAGGAGCGCAGAGTAAGGAAGTCATGGATATAGGCGGGTTCTTTGGTTTTTAAGGTTTGGAATATGAGAGCACCCAGGAAGTATTGACGTCGAAAACTGGAGTAAAGCCAACCAATTTCAGAATACTTATGAGATATGCGAGAACGTCTGGAGATCCTGAAAATAAATCTAATAAAACAGTTCATTACTCTTTTACATCTCATCTCGAGCTCATCAGACAGTCCTCCATATACTCCATTTTTAAGGTTCCTACTCTGAAATATGTCAAAAAAAAAAAACTAAAATTGTTGATTGATTTTAGATTATGTGTTAAAAATGGAAAGAAATCATGAATAGTACAGAGAAATTAGCTTCGAATCTTGAACTCAAAAAATTAAGAGGTCTGGATGCAGCAAATTGTTTACCAGACTCAGCTTTTAAGTTAGGCTTGCTATAAAAGCGTGTTTTTCTAATTATTTTAAACCATAATTTTTTATTGTATGTATTATCTTTTCTTTTTTTGATGTATTTAAGCAGGTTTACTAAATATTTCTTTTGTTTGTTTTTTTCTGTGCAGTGAAAACAAAAAACAACCACAATGGACGCGATCAAGAAGAAGATGCAAGCTATGAAGCTTGAGAAGGACAACGCGATGGATCGCGCCCTTCTGTGCGAACAGCAGGCCAGGGATGCCAACCTGAGGGCGGAGAAGGCTGAAGAGGAGGCGAGGTCCTTGCAGAAGAAGATCCAGGCCATTGAGAACGACTTGGACCAGACACAGGAGCAGCTGATGCAGGTCCTCCAGAAGCTTGAGGAGAAGGACAAGGCTCTCCAAAACGTGAGTAGTCTTTGTTATTGCAGCAGTAGAGTAGAGTAGTAGGGATGGGTATCGAAAGACAAATATCGATATCTCATATCGATAATTTTGTTTTACCTGCCAATATCGATACAAGATATATCGGTGATTTTTAAATAAATTCCTAGAATGATATTCTTGTTTATTTTATCACTTGAGTTCATTTATTTCACAACATAAATAAGAACAAAATTACATCGATTTTTTAAAATTTTAAAGTAATTTCTACTTCAACATTTACTAGACAAACGTTCCAAGCTTCCAATCAATTATAAAAGACTCATTTACATGACGGAGTTGAGCTTTGGGGCTCCACTAAACCATCCAATTCATCTCGTATCCGATCCTTACTATCCACAATCCTTCGAAAATTCGTCAATGCTCCTTTGTCGCTTATCCATAAAGACCTTAATGTTCCATATGTTGATGATTTAGCCCAAACCAGATACCTATCCTTTCATAATAAGCTTCGTAACAACTCAAATGCACTAGTCTCTCAACTTGCTTCCCACTCCATTCCCGATAATCTTCCGAGGCGTCTGAAAAGAAGATGGACAAGGGTCCTTCTAATATAAAATTCTTATTGAAGTGTTACTAGTGAGTGGGGGGAAAAAAAAACAAACAGTTTTGCCAACTGAAGGGTTTGGTGAATGAAGACTATAAATGTTTCATTTAAGGAGATTAATATCAGTTAGAACCTGAAGATGGAGCAACATGACAAGCTCTGAAACATGTAGTTAAATGAATAAAGCAAATGGGGAGTTATTCCTTTTTAATATAATAAGTGAATGAAGAGGTTATGTCACATTAAAAAAAAAATCTAGTTCAGCGGATGAAGGATTTATGTACAGAAGTGAAAGGTAGCAAAATCTAAATATTTTAAAACAACTGGAAAAAGAGACATGAAATAGATAAAGCCGTATTCTTTATACTATCCTGCTAAAGGAAATGTACAAAAAAGCCTTTAAACATAAATTACATGAAATTGTATTATGATATATAACCCCTTCATCCACCGAACCCTTTAACTGTAACAACTTTCCGTTGTTTAAACATTTTTTTTTATACATACAAATATAGGAATGTTTAAGAAAAATATCGATTTTTTTATATATCTTGAATCGATACCTATCCCTAATCAGTAATGTATTTTGAAGGGGTTGTTTGATTATTTATTGTTTTCTGTTAAACGATTAGCAAATATAAGCTTAATAAAATATGTGAATAACTTAAAATTTGTTACAGTATAAATCTTTTATCTTGTCCAATTTACCTTACAAACAAGGGACTGGTAAACGTAATTCCCCTAGGCTATATATGAAAGAGAATCCATTTTTACAAATGCTTATAAAGATTTGTTTACAGTTGTCTGTATAGGTTATCTTAAAAATTGGCAACAGATTAGATGGTTGTACAATGAAGAAACAACTTATAAAAGAAATTTAAGTTGCTTGACGGCCTAAGTCAATAAGTGGGCAGGGCTAAGAACTGTTACCCAGTAAGGTTATCTTATTCATTAGGATTATTAGTGATTTATCTACACCTAATATTCCACATTATTCATCTCAAAGAACCCTATAACTTCTAGTGTCGCGTTTTCTCCACTTCGACTACGGTTGCTCGGTATATTATTTTTTCTTTTCTTTTTTCAAACTACACACGTTGTCAATAATCGATTATAGTAGCCACGCGATTGCCCTATGAATTGTACTCCTTTGTTTGTTTTTTTAGGAATCAAGTTATCACAGAATAAAGTTTATTTCCTTCTTCTTAATATTGCAACATAATAAGGAGAACTACCCCCGTTGCTAAGGGTGTTTGCTGGTTGCCATGGACAGAGTAATAACAAGATGGAATGTTATGAGTTGGTTATATTTTTTTTTGTGTTATTATTATTGTGTAGTAAACAGAAGTGGAATGCTGTAATTATTGTTTTAATGTTATTTAGTACGGTTCTGTAATTTTGACCATGTTAATTATTTTTTAATAAACTGTAAATTGAAAACGCCTGTAGTGTTGTAACAATATTAATTCGTAAGTAGCATTGACAAAACTAATAGTCCTATCAACGGGATAATGACATTTGGGAACCGACACGCGATACTAGCGCCACTTCCTGACTTATCGCCTTGGAGTGATTATTGAACGAGTCATTATCGAATGCTGAAACCGCAAGTGCGAAATTTATATCTTATGAATCCTATTATTAGTCCGAATAATTGTCATTTTTAAATGCTAAAACGGTAATCTTTCTTTCTTTAAGAACAGTAGCCTCTTGTCATACCATGAGATATGTCAGTTTTTCGGTTAAATATTAAAAGAACATAACAATCCGTTACCAGGACATCGGAAAAATGGAAAACGGAGGGTAATTGAAATCTTTAATTATAATTAGAAAAACATATCAATAAAAATAAAATAATAAAAAATAAAATTTTTAGTTTAAAAATTTTACCATTAATATTTGACGATTACTATACCCAGTAAGACGAAATTGCACTTTTTTTTTTTTTTTTTTTTTTTTTTTTTAACAAATTACAGTTAACTATAAATTATTGATTATATTTGGACAGATGAAGAATGTTAGGCTACAAGGGGGAATGTACAAAAAAATTGAAATTAAGATTTCATCGCCACCTGTTAGCTTGTTAGTCCAGTCAATAAGAATATTGTAGAGTCCATGAAATATGCGATTATTTTTTACTTCATGGCTTTGTTAGGAGTAGTTAGAAGATAAACATACTAAAAGTCCCCGCCCTAGGTGAGTGAGCTAACGGTGGGGGAGAGGATAAGGTCCCATTTTTAGGTATTTCGATTATATCTCGAAAACGGTAGACTCTAGAAGAAAGTGTTTCAAATAAAAATTAAAGCTAATTAAATTTCCTATAAAATTAGTTCAATACATATGTGTCGTATTTCTATCCGTTTTCGAGATATACGTTATACAAAAATCGATATTTTTCTAGAAAAAAATATTTTTTTTTAGCTAACGTTTTGTCAAACATTTGCTTCTAGTGCCTTCCACGATCATTTCTAAGAAAAAAATTTCAGAATCAAAGTTGTAGAACATTAATTTTACTTTAATTTCATAAATACGTTTCTGGCACTTAAAGTAAATGTTTAACAAAAGATGAGGTAAACATAATTTTTTTTTATAGAAAATTATCGATTTTTAATAATATGTATCTCGAAAACCGTTAAAAGTTCGACAAATATGTATATAAACAATTTTATAGGAAATTTAATTAGCTTTAATTTTTATTTCAAACATATTATTCTAGTTCACTCTACACCCCTCTTTTCAGCACTTATTGATTGTACCATGTCCCAAGGTGGTATTACCCACAACTTAAGGTGATCTTTTAAAAGAAGATTTTCACATGTTTTTGAGTTTAAGAACCCATTTCCGATTATTTCCTTAATTATTTCAAAATTCGGCAACCCTGATCGTTCCAGGGTCGATATCTTGGAATCGATTTTGGATCATCTATTATCGACATGCTACATGTTTCCCAAGATACGCAACTCAAGAAAAATACATTAAATATAATTCATATTAATTTTTTAGTATACAAGTCTAATATCATACAAGACTAAATAGATAAAAAAAACTGCGTGTCGTTGCTAACTTCTTCAACATTTACTAGAGAAACGTTTCTTGATTATTTACAAGATACTCATTTACATGACAGTAATTAGACCTATTTGGACGTGCAGAGTTGAACTTTAAGGCTCCATTAAACCATCCAAATCGACTCAAATCATTCGAAAAATCCTCAATGCTCCTTAATTTGTTATAAACAAACTTACATAAAGACCTTAAATGTTCCATATGTTGCTGATTTAGCCCAAACCAGACCCTTCCGTAGTTACCTTGTTAACCGTTCAAATCCAATAATATTCCAGATGAGCCTCCGAGGAATCTAAAAAGATGAGATGCCTTGGGTTCTATTACAGAACTTTCGTCGAAGAGCTACCAATAAATAGTTACTTTACTAGCAACTGATATTTTATTACGAGCATTGTTTTTATATTTAGTAGATTTATTCTAAATTTATATAAATAGCTAAAATTAATGGCATTCTCCGAAATAGGGTCCAGTAAATTATGAATGCTAACGTAATGAATATGAATAAGTGACCTATTCAGTTTATTAATAAATAATGTTAAGAAACTTGATTAAGTCACTTTTAACCCAAATTGGCTCCAAGTGTGCTTTCTGCAATGCTCCATTAATCGCATGTTTAATGAGAAACTTATTAGCGATTCACAACTCATAAAACCTACAACGAGACCATTTGGTGAACGGTTTGTCAAGAGTAACGACCCAAGGGGGTGAAAGCATCCTTGAGAATACAGATTTGGTTAGGGCAGGTTATGGTTTTGGCCCTAAAAGGAGCCTTCTGGTTGGTCCGCTTGTTCCCGAGGGTGTGGCTACGCGACTTCTCATTGGCCAATGCAGCACGGCTCGTCTGATGCAGTAGAAATTGCAGGCAGTGTGCAGGACCTCTAAGGTATTGACCCAAAAAGGCAGATGTCTAGCCGTAAGGCTGGAGTAGCAGAGCCAGTTTTCTTATTCGATGGATAACTCAGCTTTGAGATAGAATTACTTAAATCGCTGCTTTAAAGAAAAAGTTATCATCTCGTTTAGAGTAAAGATAATTATTTTAGAGCTATGCCGCCATAAAGAACTTAGCCCAATATAAGTACTTTAATGAGGATTACGGTCTTACTTTAATTTGTTTTGTTTTTTCATCCACGCCGGTTACAGCTCGTGACAATAAGTAGATGCGATAAAAAAATCTTTAAATAGTTTTATCGTATCCAATCCATACAATCCAAAATCCTTCGAAAACTCCTCAATGCTCCTTACTTTGTCACCAATAAACTTATCCATAAAGACCTTAATGTTCCATATGTTGCTGATTTAGCCCACACCAGATACCTATCCTTTCATAGTAACCTCCATAATCACTCAAATCCGTTAGTTTCTCAACTTGCTTCTCACTCCATTCCTGATAATCCTCCGAGGGGTCTGAAACGAAGATGGCCTAGAGACCTTCTAGTGTAGAATTTTTAATAAATTGCTACTGATGAGTAGTACTTTTCAAGTTTGAACATGTTATTATTATCGTTGTCAATACATTTATTTTATGTATATATTTTGTGTGCAGTTGTAAGTTTGAATAAATGTATATTTATATATATAAAAAAATAAAATTGTTTTATTATCTTATTATTTAAATACCTTTAGCCTTCTGTAGGTATTTTCTCGCTTGTACTTTATAAGTTCGTTGGTATTTCTGATGAGTTAGCCATGATATATGGATATAATGTTGAACCTCGGTGTGTACCTTTTGTTTTAAGTACAGACTCTAAACTTGTGTTCTTCAGACCTATAGTCTACCAAGTGCATACTATTTTTCTTAATTACCTGGACCACTTTTTAAACGATAAAATATTTATCGATCTAATGTCGATAGAAATCAGAAATGGTTCATATTGAGGATTAAATATTCTATCACACGAGCAGAAATGTATTGAGTGCTGCAACGCGTTTTTTATTAAGATGTTTTCTAATCATTTTCCGGGCAAATCAATCAATTTTTCTAAAGAGTCTTCATGAAACAGTAGATTCTCGACAGTTCGATGTGTATGGGAGAGTCATCACATCAGATTACAGAAAACAAGCATTATCAAAATTTATACGAGAAAATGAAATTAAACTTTATTAAAATAAAGCATCAACATAAATTATTTACGAAAAAAAAATTCCCTCGAAATCAAGTCAAGAGTACATTGGTACTCCATCATTCCTCACATGTCTGAATATTTCTTACTTGAAATTAGCAATAATCGATTAGAAAATATTTTAGACTTGTGTACCTCCTTGGAATAGTAAAAATAATAAGGTAATGATTGGCTCGTTACTGATTGCCGAACAGCTGAGCTATAAGCCTACTTTGCGGACGTCATCGACCTTGAGATAATGAACCCCATTGGCTATTAGGTTCGAGGAATCGAAAATATTCCATTATATCTAAAGGCGAATGCCATCGTTGAGTCCCTCCATGAAGTTCAACAACCTCCGATTAGGTCGGCTAATTTGTTATTGGCCATTCGTATTGTTTATGTTGCCATTATCGGCCAAGTGGTTATCCGTTATTTGGTTATTGGTTTATATTTTTTTTTTCTTCAAACTATTCTAAAACTGTTACTAACACCTTGTAGGATATCCTTAATCCAAAATAAATTATAATAAACAAGAGATATAAAATAAAAACAAATATTGTTTGTTTGAATGAAACTGAATTTATATATTGGGTTCATTCCGTGTCAAATCAACCATTTCTACATTAAATTTGGGCCTTCACCTCTCCGATTTCTATGATTTTTGATACAGACGCTGTACCTACCAAGACAAGTTAAAATGTGAAATATTACACCTTCCTGACTTTTGGTTTTTCAGTTACAAGCCTGGGTTTGAAATAAATAATTTAAACAAATAAATTTATGAAATTATTTGATGATTTTTATTAAGATCGATTTTTATTTTTTATCGTATGTGATAAAAATCAAATTCTGATCATTATTTTTGAACAAAATTTTCACAATTAATAAAAATGATAATTTTTGAGTAATTCCTTTCTAAATCAGAAAGTTAAATTTTTTGGATTATCTCCAAGATGTATTTTGTATATGCATATTAATCAATTTGAGTGTAAAAGGTGATTTCTGATCAAAATTTTTTGTATCGCAATTTAATCATTATTATTTATGCAATACCGTATCATTCAGTGAGCGATCATAATTTTTAATCAAATCAATGAACATTTAAGATCAGTTGAAATTTTTATATATAGATCAGGAATGATTTTTAAATTAAAAATCAAATATAATAATTATTATATGATATTTTGGGAAAAAATAATTATTGATTTCAAACCCAGTTACAAGCTTTTAAAAATCCAAAAAACTATTGTTTTGGTCCTCACTCGATATATTCAAGATTACGCCATTAAAAAACTATTGCATTTAGAGAGCTCAAATTAGCGGCATTTTTTTCCATATTTTGCTACAAGCATTTTCATATTTTATTCAAAGAAGTATTCAATGAAAGTGACAATATCTACATTATCTTTACAATACATTAATTTCGAACTGAACCAATAATCTTTCGAATGGTCTTATTAGCTAAATATTATTCTAGTAGTAGGTGGTTTGTACGTTTGTGTATATATCTTCTTAAGGTTTCCTTGTTATATCTGCTTATTGTTTGAATTATAGGAATTTCCTGAATTTTTTGTTGAGTTGAAAAAGTTCCGTGGATGTGAATAAATTGTTTCATTCTTTGAAAACCTAATTCGAGTATCATGTCGATTATTTTGTATACCTGTCGCTTATTATTCTGATGCATAGGTTTTATAATGCACCCTTTATAATAGTTTGCATATTTCAAATATTTTACGTAATGTTATATTATAGGTTATTTCAAGGTGATTTAGATAGAAATTGATATTACATTCATGATTTTATTTTATGAAACATCAAGAGTATGGTTTTTATTTTAATTTATATTTGTTACTATAAATTAGTTTTATTAGCAAAAAGTACTTAATATGTACAACTATTAAAGTGAAGGTTATTAATGTAATTTCCGTGAAACAACAGCCATAATACTGTAATATTGAACTTTAACGAATCGCAAGGAATCTAAATTAATTTTTATTTTTTATAAGCAGAAATGTCAGTTACCCCCTATTGTGCTTAGTATGGCAAAATACGGCTGGCTAACATAGTACTCCCATTATCTATAGGTTTGATACGATAACTAATAATACATATAATGTACATATAAAAAAAATACAGTTGTATGTAGCAACTCGATTCAATGAGTGATGAGGTATTTTGGGCAGGAATATTGGCAGAGCTTCAATCGGAAACTATAACCTTGCCTATTGTACCTTTCCCTATATAAATTTAAACCTGATTTAAAGCTAAATTTTCTCTTTTCTCTTCATAAAGAATCTCCTAACGTAGCAGTAGGTAGATACATTATAAACACATGACTTTGAAGTTGCGATCACTACTGCCATCTGTGTTCTACCTTGGCAACTACTGAAGCCGTTAGTTCATTAAAGCCCTACTAGAGCGCTCTTGAGTTTAATTTTTTCACCTCAACTTGAAACACAGTAAAAGAAAGAATTTTAAATGTTTCTTCCTATCAATATTACCAGATTTACCACTTGACAATAAAGTATATATTTTTTCAATTTAGCTTTTTTTTTGCATTCTCTAATTTTTGCTTCTTAATCTTCAAATCTGTTTCTATATTCCAATAAAAAGTCTGTAAAATTCTACCAATGAAGTAAGAAGCAATAATAATCTTTTTATATGTTAAATATGTTTAAGGAAAGCAGGTTTTGAATTTTTATTCTATTTTTGTTATTCGTTATTTCCCACTCGAATCCACTAGTCCCCCAACTTTATTCTCTCTCGATTTCCGAAAACTCTTGGCGTTGTTTAAAAAAAAAAGATGACGAAGAGACCTAATTTTATTGAAGTGCTATTAGTGAATATTTCTTTAAAAGTTATTGAAATGTCATTATAATCTTTTTCCTTAAATTTGCTTTTATATAATGTATACAGTTGTAAATATCAATAAATAGTTTGTTTTTTAAATTAGTTTTGCTATGTGAAATAATATTTTAATGTTGATATCGTAAAAAAATAAATAAATAAAACAAAAAAAATCTTTTGAGCTTTCCAAAAACATTTCGTCGTAAATATCCAAATTTCTTCCAAGTTCTCAACACAATGTGAACGTTTGAACGAAGAAAAAAAAATTAAATCTAATTATGAAATATGGAACCGTTCAAATTAGTGGTATATTTTAAAATAATGAATTATGAAATTTATCAGGAGGATTTCAGAAAAATAAAATCATTAAAATTATAAATTCAAAAATATTCATTTATTCATGTAATCAACATTTCAATTTTTTTTTATCTCAGAGGAATTTTTAGGAAAAATTACGTTTATGTTTTAGAAAATACAATTATTTATTTTCTCAATTAATGACTAAAATATGATAAATCAAAAAAAAAAAAAAAAAAAAAAAAAAAAAAAAAAAAAAAAAAAAAAAAAAAAAAAAAAAAAAAAAAAAAAAAAAAAAAAAAAAAAAAAAAAAAAAAAAAAAAAACTGTTCAAAATAAGAGTTTTATTAGTATTTTACACTTCATTTGTTTGAGGTTGTAAGTGTTTTGTTTTTATCTACAAAAGTTTTTAGCATTGTTAGTTTCTCCATGAAATCAGCTGTTTTTAAAATAGTAATATATTGATATAATTGACTGAAATAATAATTATTTATTAGTAATGAATGAAAAGTAGTTTAATTATAAAAGAATGCTCAAAGAAATTTAAATGTTTCATAAATAAAATTGGGGCAAGTACATATTGATTACAGGCGAAGTTTTTATGTAAATATATGTTTATGAATATATTTATTTTTTTTTTTGTCAATCTCTACTATAGATAAATACAACGAATAAAGACAAACTGATAACCGAAGAGTCGAAGACAGACCAAACATTCCTTTCTTTCCAGACGAATTTTATCAATTCTAAATATTATCCTGGAACAAGATAAGATTAGATTTTTCTTTTTTTCTAAATTATTTTTCCCATAGAATGGAAACCAGTCGTAGACAAAACAAAAACAAGATGAATCATTTTAAAGTGATTTTACTAATGTAAAACAAATCTACCGATCACAGTAATACAAGTAGAATCCATAATTTTATCTAATTGCAAGATATAACAAATATTTTGTGAATGTGAAAAATACAAACTTAACTAATAACTTTTTAAATGAATTTGTGTTTTGATGATTTTTTATACAAAATTGTGAAATAATATTTTAATACAAAAACATATTAATCAAATCCTAATATATTAACATATATATCTATATATATATATACACACACACACATATACATATATATTGTAAATTATATTTAACAAGTTATTTATAATGTTTAAATTAAATAAATACTGATGACCGTTGTCTTTCTTAATTTTTTTTCCAAGTCGACAATTAATCCTTAATTTTCATGTTTTAATGTGCTAATGTAAAACCGCATTTGTAAAACCGGTCTTTTGCACTTGTCCCCCGCATTCATTTTGACTCACAATTAGTTATCATATGTTTAGGTTACGAGTAACCTTTCCAAACGTAATGACATGTCAATGAGAGATCGTTTGTATTGTCCCTTTTATTTAATAATTAAATTTAAAAAAAAAAATACAAAAACAAAAAAAAAATTATTATTATACGCGACATGTCTTTGATCGATTTAAATTGTCGAATAAATATAAAAGAAAAAGCCATTGAGTTTCTTCAGGAAAAAGATATTTTACATCGAATAACACTTAATACAAATATTTAAATAAATAATTAAATAAAATTTTTAAAGACACAAAACTAAAATAGTCACGGCATAACTAGAATGCTTTCAATAGTTACAAAATACTTCCCATACCATAATACAAATAATTCCTTAGTCATTCATGAGTTTCCAAGAATTTCCAAAATCATTTTACTGTACGAAAACCTGAAATCCAAAATGGATTTATCTTTTTTTGAAAGGATTAGAGAAATAAAAAAAAAAAAATAAACATAATTATGAACACAATTTCCAACAAACAAAAATTAAAAACTATCTATTAATCATAGTTTGATATGTGTACACCATAATTAAAAATATTTTCTTCAACGTCACTTCCGGTTCCTTCTCCTTCGTCCTCATCAGCATCAATAATTAATTACCTTAGCTTTAAGTACGTTTTGAATGGAAATAATTTTATCAAGCGATAGAGAAGAAAAAAGAAAAAACTTAAAAATTTAGACGAATTTATTTTTTGACAAATAGTGGGTTTATTCCATTTTGAAAGTTGACACCTGATTTTCACAGAAATATCTATGTTTCTTTTATTAACTTTTTATTATAATATCCATATTTATTTTATTAATCAATTAATGAAATTAATGAACTAATTAGTACATTAGTTTTTTTTTTAGATATTGCGAGATATTTTTAAAGGGTAAATTTTGGTTTTCTCTGCTTTATAACTATGATTGTTAATTTCTATTTTGATAATAATTTTTTTTTTTCATAATTAAAATATGTATTTATGAGTAAATAAATATATCATTTATCAAAGGTTTAAATTTTCTCAATTAATGACTAAAATAGGAGAAATACAAAAAAATAAAAATAATAATCTGTTCATAACAGAGTTTTATTAGTATTTTACACTTCATTTGTTTGAGGTTGTAAGTGTTTTGTTTTTGTTTTTATCTACTAAAGTTTGTAGCATTGTTAATATCTCCATGAAATCAGCTGCTTTAACCATATTCACATAATTGACTGAAATAATAATTATTTATTGGCAATAAATGATAGTATAATAATAAAGATAGTATAATAATAAAAGAATGAAATGCTCAAACAAATTTAAATTATTTAAAAACTAAATTGGAGCATGGAGCAAGTACCGTTTGTTTATTGGCTACAGGCGAAATTTTTAGGTTAGTATATGTCTATGAATATATTTAATTTTTTTTTTTTATTAATTAAAGTATGTATTTATGAGCAAATATGTATATTATTTATCAAAGGTTTAAAATGCCGTCATTTTTGTGATAAATTATTTTATTTTTCATTTCCTTCTGGAATGCCTTTCACAATAGAAAGCTTGGATATTAAGTTAGCTCTTCCTGCGCCCTCTCGTCAGATCTTTTAGCTGCCACCTGGATCTGTATTCCTTCCTCACAGGCTCGATATTCTTTCAGAGTACGACCCTGAAGCTCCCCTCAATAAGAGAAGAATGTGATTTAATTACCTCGACGCTTAAGTGGGCCAAGGGATTGTGATGGCGACACAGTTAGGACCACCGCGTAGGGATAAATATACCCTCGACTATTAATAGTTTGTTCGAGTCTTGGCCAAATATGGACCTAAGGTGGACCGACCCGGGTCGGTGTTCGATTACGTTGGAGTTGCCTGCTCTTCGTTCTATGATCCATCTTGGCGAATCTAGTTCAAAATGTTTTCCTCTCGTCGTGTTTGAAAGACTATTCAAGGGATATTCTTCTGTCAGCCTGCCAGGGGAAATTCCCAGAGGTCGTCGCTAAAAATAATCTACGATTGTTACATCTTCATCATTGGAAACTCAAGGATAAAAGAAAAAGGAAGATGTATTACAATTCATCAAATCAAATTTAAATTATTTTTTTTATTTTTTATTAATCAATAGAATTTCTGAAAGGAATAAAGGTGAAAACTAGTCAGAAACATTGTATTAAATATTCATACTTGGATATTCGTCAAAAAGTTGATCTAGATAAAATTAAACAGGAATCCCAAGGATGAAATTATTGTTTTGATTGAAAGGAACATTGCTATAAATCAATGTGTTACCAAGCGAAAACAAAAATTTTTAAAATCTACTAAACATCACGATAAGTTACTAAACAGGAGAGTGGGGACAGCGGAGCGATATGTAAACAGCAGCGCACCACCTCGGGGAAGAGCGGAACCAGTTTAGTACCCGGCGAGGCCGAGAGAGAGTGCCATCCTAAGGAGCTAAGATGGCCGTGTGAGTCTAAGTGAGTTGGCTTTCAGTTATGTCGGAGAAGGGAGGTTCCGAACGGAGCTCTGCCAGCCCGCCCCAGCGGGTGGTCATCGGCAGCGAGCGTACCAGGAATCGGCGGCGGCTGTCATCGAAAATGTACAAGTCTTCGTCACCAGCACCGACTTCGTCTCCATCTCCACCACCATCTGCCATCGAAGAGCGATCTGCGGGCGACGGCAGCTCGAGGAGCGACGAGGAAGCAGAAGAAGCAGAGCTCGCGAGACTCCGCTGCACCAGCGAAAGAACCGAAGTCGTCGCTGAACGTGAACTTCGCCGCAGGCGCCGCTGTTCCGATTACCCTGGCATCTCTTTCGGGGCCTCCATCTTCAGCTCCGACACTCTGATGAAGTTTAGTGTTATCAAGAACGAGCTACACAACGTCCTCAACAGCCAGCTGAAAAGGGTTAGTGTTTATAAAACCTTGCTTAGAACCTCTCACCTGTCAGATGGGCAACAGCTGATCAGCCCCTCTTGTTGCGCCTTAGCCCCCCCACTCCGAATCCTTGTGACGTAACAGGTGGTCATGTGACTAGCATTCTTCACTTTCTACGTCACGGATGGGCGTCGCCCTATAAGACCACTCATTGAAAACATGTTTTATTGATTTAATTTGTTTTTTCTTATTAAATATGAGCCTATGACAGTTTGTCGTGTTGCTAATCCCTGTTAGTTGGAATAATGTTATCTCGGCTGAGATAAATGGGATGATGACTCAGTGGGGTCCTGTACAGCTTGTAGCCCCCCACTCCTCTTCCCACTTGAACTATTTGACCCCTTTCATAACTTGTATAGAAATATTATTTTATCTATTTAAACTCATGTCCACATCATACAGATAGAAATCATTCCATTTTTTTAGAGCTAATTTTTCGAAACTAACAAAAATGCTCCACAATAAATTATTTTTAAAAATATACACTTACTTATATAATTAAGCATTTGCTTAGACATCTCACTATGTTGGTTATTAACAGTTAAAGTTGGTTTAATTATAGCTGTGATAATGGGTTGATAGTATGTTGTTAATGTTTATCAAAAATGTCTATATAAAGTGTACACATTTTTATTATTTATTTTTCTAAATAATATCTCATCTCTTTACATTGCAATTTATATCAATTTTATACGTTTACAAACTGAAAAACAAAAATTTAATCCAGTTTAATTCCAACTAATTCAAAATTCTACTTGAAATAAAAAAATAAATAAATAAACAATAGTGCTTGATGGTTTACCATTCTAAATCCATACGTCATAATATTTATACAAGGTGAAGATAATTTATACATGATGTATACCATATAAAAATAATAATTAATCCTCACTGTGAAAGTATTACTGTGTTTACAGTATTAAGTTGTTAAAAAAAAAAAATCAGAATCATACATAATTTTAAACTCATTAGTGATGTCATAAAACTATTTTTTTTTTGTTACTTTTGAATTTTGGCATGATTCCAACTGTTTGTTTTGGCACTGGAGTAGCTATTTCAATGTTTATACGACACAATATTTAGTTCAGTGAGCAGTAAACAATTACAATATCAGTACAGTTTTTACATCATATTTATTTTTATATATAAGTATATATATTTTTTTACAGTATACGGCTTTATTATTTTTATTTATTACTTTAGAGACTTTTTTATTTGTGTTTGTTTAATTCAAGGAAGTCGTTATTTTCAGCAGGGTTAAATCAAGAGAATTAGAAAAATTGTTCCAAATATGTTACTGTATTTTAGATGTTTGAAATTGGCGCTATCCTGATCAGCGCTCTTCTCCAACGCCATTGGTTAGTCATCATGCGGATGGATATTGGTCATATGCTTCATGTCTCTGTGTATTTTCTCAGTATTATGTAATTTTGAATTGGTTATTTTCTTATATTTAGCGGAAAACTTGTAATAAATAGTTTAATGATGTATAAAAGTAAAAAAATGTCATCAATTGTCGTACTGGAGAGGAACTACTTTATGGAAGGCGTGGCTTAGCCGGCGCCCCTGAGTACACACGTCCAGTCGAGTTGGCGAGTGGTAGCCTTCGTTTCGTTTGGTTCTTGCTCACCATATTGCCTGTCCGCATTTCGGTTTTTTGTTTCTTATTACTGTGATACTAGTCCGTTACGTTCCGATCCGTTGATTATATTCTATCAAATAGTTATAATTACATTTATTTATTGTTGATTAATTAGAGGAAAAAAAAATACCGAATCGCCATGACTACCAATATACAACAGGGCACACTATTAGACGTGTTGAAGAAAAAAATGAGGCAAACTAAAGAAGAAATGGAGAAATACAAGGAAGAATGCGAAGAATATCATAAAAGGTTGCAGCTCGAAATCATGAGGAGGGAGGAAGTGAGTTTTGAAATTATTTTTTAATGAGTATTGATCTGAATAGTTCTTTTAGGTTTCATCATTTCTATTCTTCTATATATATTGAGTTTTTATTCCATTTTCTTTTAAAGTCTTGAATTGTATACTTGTAATTGTCTTAATGATTGGGGAAATCATTCTCAACAACTGTCATTGTTTCATTTATCTGTGTTAATGACTTCCATTCAGGTTTTATGTTTATTGGAAGGTTATGTTGCATTTTGTGCGAAAACAGTACACAGTATTGTTATTTCCCTTTAGAACATTGTCGGCCTTTGGTATGTATATATCAAACGGACTATGAGGTGTGAGGTGTGTGTATGGTAACACCCACTATTGAAGCCCAACCCAACAGGAACTATGTGTTTACCCTAATCAATAGGCCTGAAGCCATTGACGCATTTTATTCTTTTCGGTGCCGAACTAATGCGAATCCCACGCAGGGGCTGTTGTGTTTCGGCGAGGACAGGACGTTCAGGTAGCAAGCTTCAGGCCAGGTTCAAGGCAACGAAGCCGCCGGTCTGGCTTCATATATTTTCTCTATATATGAATATATTCACTTTAATTTTTGTTTAAATATTGTTTTAAATTATCTATAAGGTTTCTTGTTGTTTAATAAGGCTTGTTGTTGGGCAGCTGGGCTCTTTGGATACATTGACCCCGGCGGTTCCCGTCGCCGCTAGTTGATCGATCTGTTTTGTGCAGATATTTTCGCTTTAGTTAATTCTTCTCAAAACCCCATTGCAAATTGCTCTAAGATAATGAAAGCTACCTTATCAGCAATTATTAATTTCAAGTTATTTACCAATCGAGGTGTGTCTGGGATAAAAAAAAATTTCTTGTTAATTTTCCTCATTTCTCAAATATTTGAAATAAAAAAATATATTAATTAATAAACTTAATTATATTATTTGTTTTAAACTATATATATTTTTAATTATGTACGATTCTGTGTATTACGGAAAAAAAAAATGCTACTTAAATATTAAGTTTAATTACAATAAATATGTCATACACAGGTTCGCCTTTGTCATCTTGATCAATAATTAATATTATTCGTGTGCTTGTATATCTGTCATCCCAGTGAATAAGTTGTTGAGTCGAATTTTAACTAAAATTAATTAAGTAACTAAGAAGTATCTTTGAGATTCTTCATAAACCTCTACGATTCTTTTTAGTCACTTATTTTGGTCAAATTTCGATTTAACCACATATTCACTGGGATAAAAGATATGTACAGGGTCCTCTATAAATAACGAAAATACCCAAATAAAAAATTTAATATTCTTATTTAATTACATATATTTCATTATTTGTAAGTGTCAGAATACAAATATTCAATCTTCCATGAGAATATTTTCATTTAAAAAAAAAAAAAAAAAAAAAAAATGAAGGAAGAATGACCCTCTCAAAAGACGACCATTACCTGGAAGGAAATTATCTCGCGCTAAAATGACTTTTTTCATGTCTATTTTTAACCTGTGACGTAGTAGATTCTTCATTCTTTTTTCTTTTCTTTTTTTTTGTTGTTAAATAGCGAATATATTATTAAAATATTTCCAAGCAATAGTAAAAATATTTTTAGTTAAAAATTAATTTTAAAAAATATAAAATTTGGGAGGTATCAGTTATATTTAATTTTGTTTTTATTATTTTCACTCGATTACTATTGTTTTATTTTATTTTTGAATATTAATTTTTCTTTTATTGTTTTATAGAGGAGTGGTAAATTGGGTGATAACTTAGAATTTTAAAATAGCATTAGAAATTAATTATATGATATATAGTTATATTTTCCATTATTTTACAAAAAAAAAAAAAAAATTCTGTTCAAAATAATTTTTATTTGTAAAAAAAAAAATTCATTGGTAGAAAAATCAATTTTTTAAATTAAATTAAATTTCTGGTTAAACATTGATAATATTTCATTCGATCATATAAAAACATTTTAAAAATTAACGATATAAAGCTGATGAAATATATATCAAGGTTATTAGTTGTAACAATAGAACACTTACAGATATCTATGATAAACTAATTGTAAGTATTAAGGGAAACGTATTCATTCATTCATTAATTTTTTTTTTTTTTATATATCACACTTCAACTGATATTTAGCGAAACATATACCCTTTATATTTTTCTAAAAAAATCATTTTACGAATTTTCATTCTAGTATTTAAAAAAAATTATTTGCATATTCAACCTTTGCAGTTATAATTTCATTTCTGTACACTTTGCTTCATAATAATTTGCTACAGATAAAATTATTGAGCTGGCATTTTCTATTTCCTTTCAAACTGTCAACAAACCGAGGAGAACAATTGCTAGAAAAGAGTTGAGTAATTATGAATCGTTCGTTTATTTTTTAAGGAAACATTGCGAATTCCATTTTTTTTTTTTCTAAATATATAAATTTTGATTTTTAAATATACAGCTGGCTATATATTTATTATGTTTTTAAAATACTTTGCTGCTATAAAAGATCCTTGACGGAATTAAGAAATCTTTCGTTTTATCATTCTTATAATATTTTAATAATAATATAGCAAAAAATAATAATACTAAAGCTGACATCATTTTTATTTATTTATTTTGGAGAGGGAATAGTTAAAAATCTATTCAAAGTCTATTTTATTCCTTGATTAGTATTCTTTGGGCTGTTGGTTGTGCCGCTAATACAGTAGTTGACACAATTCTACGTGTGCTTACCTCACGCTCAATCTAACGCCAATTTAAGAAATTTAGTTTTCCTTTTTTTATTTTTAACAAAAAGATAAATACTGCAATATAATGCTTTTTGATTGTTGAATTAACTAACTTGTACTGTGACGATTTCGTGGTATCTCGTTACTGAATCAATATATTGACAGTTCTTGGGCGCCTCGTCGGCTCCCACTATGCGTCTTACGTGGATTTTTTTTTTTAAATAATTTTAATTGTTCATAACTTTATAAATGTTGTATTAAAATAAACCTATCGCACATGTATTTCTATAGTGACACAACTCAAAAATGTGCATTAAAAAAATGTAAAATTAATACACAGTTTTGTATACAATATCGAAATTGTACCTGAATTATCTTTTTATTCCAAATGCAAGTGAGATGTATCAGGGGGGATTTGAAGGTAATTCGATAATTTTTTTACGTTTTATAGAAGAGTATCGAACTCAAACATTTAACATGAAGATAAATCAAAAATACAAATTTTTGTATTTTAGAAATACATGTGCGTATATATATATCGTCGACACTATGTAAAACTAACGAATATGAAAAATCGGTTTTTTGGGGTTTTTTTTTTAAATTTTATTTTGTTTTGTTCGTTCACCGTTGTATTCTATATCGCCTAATGGAAAAATTTCTATTCTGATCGGCAATTTGAAGACAGAAATCAGTTGTCATTTTTACGAATTTCTAGCATATTACCTAATGAGGCAAAATCATATTCTAACCAAATAAGGTAGGCCTGGCCTTGTATAATCCAACGGTAAACGAAAGAAATTTAAAAAAACGCGTTTTTTCACATTCCTTAATTTTACATAGTAGCGACGATATATACATCTTAAAATTAGTTTTTATCATTTATTTTTACGTATTTATTATTAGTTTGAAACGCATCCCATAGTAAATCATGAAGTGAACATTAAAAACCATTTTATCACTTGAGGTACACCATGATAGTATGGAAGGATCAATACAGTTAGGATTGATGAATTAATTGCCGCTTCAATTGGAATTATTTTATTAGAATACTATTTTCAAATGTTTAACCACTCATCTTCAGTTCTAAAACATATAATTTTTTTTTTTTTTCAAAACATCAGCACTATGTTACTTGTATTATATTTATAAGTTTTGAAACATGTAAGACAAGAAATCAAATATTGGTACTCATATTAGATCTCCTCAGGTGAGTACCAATATTTGATTTCTTGTCTTACATTTTTGAAAACTTAACTATTTATAATCCATGCAACATAGTGCTGATGTGTTGAAAAAATGCCTTCTATTTAATTTCTCAAAATACTTTTCAACGGAAATATTTTTTCAAAATTTTGACGAATACGATAAATTATTATTGTATTTAGCTACTTATTATTATAATAAATTGAAAGTTTTTATTTATAATTTATAGTAAACCTGTTTTCTCCTAGCTTTTATGAGTTAATCTTATTTAATAATTTTATCTCCCTTTGAGATACGTGTGCTTTAACCGTTTATCTTTTGAGTATTCTACTTATCTGTATATTATTTGTTTTGTTTGTAATCTATCTTGTCATTTCGTTGGTTTCTATTAATCATCTTAAAAAATATGACTAATAATGTGTCACATATTTCGCATTATTAGTAAATAAATTTTAATTGTTACTTAGAATTGTAATTTATTTCTTTTCTTTATTATTTTAAATCCAATTTCCTTTTTTATTATAATGCCATTGAGATAAGGAAATTTATGTAATTAGTCATTTGTATTTTATTTTTTTTAAATAATTTATTTATTTCTATGGATATATATGTATTCCCCATTTTACAAATTCTCGGAGTTTCTTAAGTACGAAAAATTAATTTTTATTTTGTTTCTAATATACTTTATTGTATTTGCTATTTCTTGAGATAAATGTTCTCATAAACTAACCACAGAATGTTTTTAATGTAAGGGGTGATTTGGCTGTATACTGTATCGTGATTCATTTGTTTTTTATTTATTCATTTTTTTTTCCTACGTATGGGGTAATCTGAGTGTGGTAACTGAGATGAAGTTATTTTTCTTATTGTATTTTATAATATATAGAGAAAATAAAAAAAGAGATTATACGTCCGTGGTATATTTAATTTTTAGTAAAAAAATTACTTAGTAAGCTAAATTTTTTAATATTTATTGTTTTCTTTTAAATTTAGCTTTGTCTTATTAGAACTCTACTATTTATATCCCTATTATTATTTATAAATATTTTAATTTACGAAAAGTTTTAAAAGTGAAAATAAATTTTTAAAAATTTATATAAGCAGTGCTTATACTAGGGTTGGGCGATAGTCGATATTTAGCACTATCGATAGGCCGATACTATCGGTTGAGAACTATCGATTGCTATCGATAGTTTTTCGATAGTTCTTCTTTTTTTTCCCAAAGCTATTCAATAAAGAATTTCAACTAATTTAATTAAATTCAATTATCTACTTACTATTTGAAATTTGCAGAATTATATATTATAAGATTATATCATAAGGATGAGATAAAAAAAACAAATTTATTTGAATTTAAAAAAAGGTATTTACAATTTACATGGTTACAATAATAATGAACAAATCAAATCTTCATAAAAGAAAAACAACGAAATAGTTAATTTCAAGAGTCAAATGTGTTCCTTGAGCCACATATTTCCCGAAAGAAAAACTAGCATTTCTGCTTTCCTTTGGCTTAATCTTTGAGAGAACCCTTGAGCTCTAGGAATTCCGAATTCAACTTCAAAAGAACTCGACACTGGACAGAGACAGATCAGCATAATTCCGAGAGTTTCAAAACTTGAAATTAGTAAAAAGATCTATCGATAGTCGGCACTATCGACTATCGTCCAACCCTAGCTTATACTTTTATAATTTCTTTATGTCTTTCGTCATTCGATTGTCTTCTATTTTAAAATTTTGATATGGATTTGTCTTTTGGCTGGGGGTCAATACTTAATAGTTGTAATGTTTTTTTCACCCCAAAATGTTAGGTATTTGTCATTTTCTTAATCAAAAGCATTCTATAATAGACAGACATGTCCAAGATCTATTGTTTTTCTCTGTCACGGAGAATTTACTTCTTTTTTTTTTTTTTTAATTTATTTTATTTATTTATTTTTTTAATAATTTCACTTGCATTATATTACGGAGATAAAGAAATGGATAAATTCTGTACTGAAACGAATCCCAATCAGTCATTATATTTTTCATTTGTACCTATCTGCGGTCTACATAGTTCAGCATGATTTTAGTTTTTTTTTTATTTTATAACCATGTTATGTTTTACTTATGAGATTCTCCTTAACTACCGAACTTCTTCTTTTTTTTTTTTTTAAATTGCGTTTTGGATCCGAGTTGGACAAAATTTATTCATGGCTAATTATTAATTATAACTAATTTCTTTGTATCAATTATATGATTTAACCATGATTAAATCTTTCAGTCGTTTTTTTTTTTTTTTTTAGTGAACTAATGATTATTTGAATGAAAAAATTAACTGAGAGATTTTATCATAATTAATATTTTGCCCAATTCTGTTTTATATAGCTTTTTGTTCATTGAAGAGGATAAAACTGTTTCGGAAATAATTATTCAAAATTATGACAAAGATTTCTATGTTGGAAATGGACGATCTGCTTATGAATTGAGGAATGGATTGACAGCAATTTTTTTGAATGAGTTATCAAATTGTTTTCTTTTGTTTTCCTTCATTGAATCAGATCTCTACCTTTTCCGTTACATCCCACCCTTCTCATTCGATCGTCTTTTTTTTTTCTTTTTTTTCCCTATCGAATCAATGAGTGATTTCTATATACTGAGTGTAAAGATATAATATTAATTTTGCCTTATAACTCTTACTGCGCTGACTTCAGCCGAAACGTTGAGGTTACACGGTAGCGTGATATGTTTGGCGTTTGGATTGACTCATTGTGTTACTCATGTAGGTGTCACGGGGCATTTCTTTCGGCGATGGACGAGTGCAACAACAAACCGGAAACTTGGTCCTCTGACGACATTCGGCTACTTCCGGTGCCACCGCACGCACCTGCTTATTCAGTCCAGCGCTTCCAAACGCGCTTTAACAACGGCCTAAAAAAAAAACTATTTTTATTTATTTATTTCATTGTAACTTTTACTGATTCAATATTATTGTTTTAAATATAAAAATAGTGGATTAATTTGTTAAAGGGGCATGATGTTGAACTACATGGTGTCTACCCTGTCCCTGTTTGAGGAAAATGAAGTACTTGAGAGGTTCTCTAGATCATATGTCCAACTTATTACCCAATCAATATTGTTTTATCTTCCATTTTGTCAGATAAAATTACTTATCTGCAGTTTATTAAAGTATGCACATGTTTACATATGCATAACATGGTCGGAGAATAATAATTTTAAAATTAAACAGAAAAAAACACCCTATTAATAATCGAAAATAATTCCTCTATTTGACCGACCATAGTAGTTATAAGTTATTATATAATTAAAATTAAAAGAACTTTTAATCTGAAGACTTAAAACACACTTTGTATAACACGGCAACTAATTACTTAATATGATAATGAATGAGAGGTTATGAAGGTTCAGTGTTGCCACGAGGTTTTCGGAGACTCAGTGTTGCCAAATAATGAAATTGGATAAAACTTCTAAAACTTTCAATATTTGGAAGATTATTACGTTTAAATTCGTTCATGAATATAAAATTTAAGCAAATCTGCTCGTTTTAAATATGAACCAAATTTTTTACTTAACCATCCCCAGTTAGTATTTAACTATTTTGCTTTCTCTATTTTATTTTCTATGATGCTTTATTTTTTTATTTTTTTGGATGGGGGGGGGTGGTTTATATATTTGTTTTTTTACATATATAACAGCAATGTTTCTTATAGATTCAAAGTACTAAATAATTTTTTTTTTTTTTTTTTTTTTTAATTTTCTTATATCTTCAGTGAATTTCCGATTCCGTTATATGCGTTTTAGCACCTTCTATGACATGAAATAAAAAAATGTACTTTATAACTCCAGTGTTTCATAAGTAACTATTTTTTTTTTTTTTTTTTTTTTTTTTTTTTTTTTTTTTTATACTTTTTTTTTAAATGAGAACATTAAATAATAATAGTTTAATAACGACGATCCATCATCCATATTATCAATCATTATATATTATTGTATATTATTATTAAAAGCTAACAATTAAAAAATATATAATCTTTCCAAACACCTTTTAGTAAGCTAAAACCTTTTGTTTCAGATTTTTTATTTACTAGGATCTAGAATCCTCCACTATTGACTCTACCACTTTCATATTATTATCTTCAACTCTTTTAATTAGTTATTTACTAAAAGAAACATAATTTGTTTTCTTTTCCAAATATATAATAGCTCTTGAACGTTTCGTCGATTTAGGAGGCCCTGGGCCGTTGGACGGCTGAGAGACCCCAGAGAGGACTCCCCTATAAGGCCGGCTAACGGTGCCGGAACAAGTAAGGAAGGATTTAAGATGTGAGATGTGAGCCCAGCCTCAACAACCTGTTCCCAGGTCAAAAAACTCTCCGCCTTCCTTCCTCTACGGCCATCCTGTATCCAAAATGGAGGGTATCTTACAAATTATTGAAGGAGACAGAAGAGGGGGGGAGTAGAGCTAGATTATATCTCATGTAAAACGTATTACATTTCATATCTCAATGATATCCATCTGGATCTATAACAGTAATTTGAATTTATGAATTATTTGCCGTACTACATTAGAATATTTTTATTAGAGTAATTAACCGTTCATCTATCAGTTCTAAGAACATACCTAAAACTTCAGCATTTTGCTAAACGGATTATATATGGGTCATTCTCACAGAAAGGGGCATTTTTGGGTTCACGATTTCAGAAATTTAGAAGTATTCCGATCAAGGTAAAAAAAAAATTAGGATGCTCTCCTAACAGTTTTAATTAAAATTCAATGCCCTTCCAAATAACACCGCTTTAATTTATCAAGAAAAAAAATAAATAAGAAGGCACATGGACTGGGACATGACTGACTCTCCCGTTTCATGACACTACCTATGTCATGCCTTTTTCTTCACGATCATCTTGGCTGTCTTCTGTAATATAATTAGTTAAATCTTCCTGCAGGTGATAGGCTCAAAAAATAAACAGTAATCGAGTTTTCTCAAAATGTTTTTAATATCTAAATCATACAAAAAATATATAGGTACATCGTTTATATCATGAAAAACAAAGAAAAATAATTAATTATTAGTCTTTTATTTTGACCAGAATTGTTTAAAATTGACTTAAAATATTGACTAAGTATTCTAAAAATAAAAAAGGGTATCAGAACAAACGTGAAAGAAAATCAAAGCGTGTGTTACCTACAGATTACCGCTTTAAGTTTGTATGAATTTATTTATATTTAATGAGCGGACTTATTGTGATTCCGGCACACAGTAATTTATATGTATTTATTATAAAGTGTAAATGTACTAATACAACTTCAAATGCAGTTTTCTATTTAGTAAAAATGTTAAAAACGTTTGGATACCGTCATGATCCTGTCCTCAATTTTACAGATGAAGACAGGGCCTTGACGAAACATAGGTATTTCTAAAATATTTTGTTTTGTTGCAACGTTTTTTCTAAAATATTTATAGAAATAGAAACTGTTCCACACCGTGAACAAGTATTGAGCAATAAGAAAAACAGGTTTGAATACTTAAGTTTTTATTGAAGCCAGAAACTTGACGGTGGTTGTTTGGACACCCACGACTTTGCCGATGGTGTTCTTTGAGTGTTCCCACTGTACTCCAAGGACTAGTTAATGGGTGGTGCAACAAGATAATAATGGCGTGAAAATTAAGGCGGGAATACAAAGCTGGTTAACACACGCGTTTACGGGGAAATACAATCAGACAGGGCCATGACGTCGATGGCATGGACACTCTTATTTTCATTATAATATTTAAATCTATTGGCTCTAGCCCATTTTGGACAATCACTTTTCAATCTCCAGCAATATTATGATCTAGGATTGAATAATCACTTCTGTATTTCAAGACATAGACTCCCTACCGAAGCTTGAAGTTGGGAATATCGTGCCCGGACAGGACAGGGCCATGACAATTGGTCAAATTTTACAATTTTTCTACACAAAAAAAATATTTGATCGTGAAAAAAAAAAAATCACTTATAGATAAAGTGATAAACTACAATTTAAAAAAATTTTCAGATCCAAAATCATAAATGGGGAGCCGCAAATGTACTGGACACCACTTCTACCCCTTTCTATGAGAATGACCCATATGTTAATTTAAACAAAAAAAATGTTCTACTCTAGGCCCTGATATCTTTTAGAAGACCTTCCATTTTGCCTCCTTAGTATCAACATTTTTTGCCTAATATTTAAAAAAATTAAATGTACATTGGGCAAAAAGAGTCTGGAAACACTTAGCAAAGTTCAACACATATTCTCCTGTTTGCTATAGGCTATTGAATGTGGGCCTCAAGTTTTTAGTTTCCAATATTTTTTTTTTCGCTTTTCGCTACACTTTTTGACGGCTATCTAAGCCAAATATGTTAAATCTACTTTCGTCTGAGAAAACAACAGATTCCCATAGCGATGAAGGCTTTTTGGTACTTGCTCTTTAACAAATCCCAAATGGCGCTAACGATTTAACTTGCTAATGAATGGTTTCTTCCTCGTGATTCGAACAAATAAACCACTTTTCCGTTACTTCTACGCCATATCCACGAGACAAGTTAGTTGCAATTTTTGGAGCGCTTATGCACGGGTTTGTCATGGAGAGTTTTTAAAATTTTCCGCTTGTCCGTTCCTTGGCCTGCTGGATGCACAGCCAAACTCTTTATATCTTTTTATAATTTTAGATACTGTACCCACATTTTTACTAACCGTCCTCCCGATTTCCGTCACAGGATTGCCTTGATTTCGTAAGGAAACAACTCGTGAATGGCTTTTGGCACTTCCATCATGAATGCTAATCACAGACTAAAAGGATTTCTAATCATAATACTTTGTCCTTAAAGCCCATAGAGAGTATAATCTGTTGTTGAAATGTTTTGTTTTCTTTCATTACATGTTTCCAGACTTTTTTTTTGCTATAAGGCTATATTTTTTTCCTACTTAAACATATTCTGTTGACGGCTGTTGATATGCATACAATGATATATTATGTTAAAATTAAAGATTACTGTTTGTTTTATAAAATAAGACTAGTTTCGCTATAGGAAATTGCCTATTTTAGACAGATCATCCTGTCTAAAAGTAAGATTTTGGCTTTTTTTTCCCCAGTGTACATATACGCGCACAACCTTCTAGGTGGTATTATATTCAGTTGATTCGATGGTTTTCCTAATATTTTTTGATTTAGTGCAATCAGTTCTGTTTTATTTCGCAATCATGAATTAAAGAATTAAATATTTTTATCAAAAAATAAATTTTTTTAAAAAGTTTGTACGTTGATTCGACGAAAATGTTACGACAATATTTGTACCACATGTTATCCTAGCAGACCTATTGTAAATCTTTTAGGAGAACCTTCAAGCTGTTGATGGAGCAAACTACCATGTCCTTGGCAGTTTACTACTGTGCTCATTATCCGCGTCCAATCCTGACATGATGGGATCGTCTTCGGCGGTGATCTAGAGGAAACAAGATGAACAAGAATAATGCTTGGTCTATAATAGTAATGTTACCCCACTTCACAATATAGAAACAGCCTTATATACTGTATTTATTAAAAAAATTTGGACGGTAAATTTCTAATTTCTAATCAATAAACAATATTAATTTAAAAAATGGATTCCAATTTTATACATTCAATCTTAAGTTCATGACATCCGTGGCAATAACGGTTATAAATGTTTTAATCTATCAAGATGGCATCTTAAATATCCAATGCTATATGAATTATTAAACAAAGACTAACCGAATAGTGTGACTAACAAGATGGCGGTGTTTCGACACGGCTGTTAGA
Source organism: Euschistus heros (assembly GCA_003667255.2). Lineage (NCBI taxonomy): Eukaryota > Metazoa > Arthropoda > Insecta > Hemiptera > Pentatomidae > Euschistus > Euschistus heros. The sequence continues at coordinate 3,587,974 of RCWM02000015.1, forward strand.
ATCTTATTGCCGTTAAGTAATGTAGGTCGCCCGAGAGCAGCTGATTGCTTTCATTCCATTCTTGTATTGTCTTCTTCCATTTGCATAGCGATCCTAATTGGTGTCGAAAGTAGGCAGCCAATCCAAAACACACTACCATTCTGGTGTTACTCTATACAACTGTGAATTACATGAATTAATTATTTAGAAATTAAAAAGAAATCATAATAAGCTAAGCTAAAATAGTAATATTGAGTTGGTGGAATTTATTTTCAATAAAATTACAGGTGACCTATCGATGGTTTGCCCTGCCGTATATTTCAGTGGCAGTGGAAAATTTTAGGATAGATATGTATGTATAAGTAACTGTTACTTTGATTAAGTACAACATGTTTCTGTATTATTCAAGGGGGGGGGGGGGGGGGGTATAATTAGGCAAGTTCAAAATCACATGTTTTAGGGCAGCACTTGTCCGTTTTCAATATAAATCAATTGTTTTTAAAATTATTTTTCCAACCGCCTTTGTTCTAAAAATTCTCTATATTTTATTATGGAATGTAAATATATTACAATATGTATGAATTTATATTGATAAGCATATATATATATATATATATATATAATGTCTAAAAATGCCCATTGACAATACAACTTGCCTACTTTTAAACATGTGTAAGACACAAATAATGGGTTGTCCAGAGTTGATATCTCAGTTTGGACAAAAATCTACTTATCTAGTTTTTCTCAAACGTACTGATCTATGAATATTACAAAAATATCATAAAATAGATTTTATTAGAAAAAAAAAAACAGCCACTCACAAATATAAAACTATAAAAAAAAAATAGAGGATTCTAAAAATTATCGCAATAACAAAATAATTATCTAATACTGTAAATATATATGTGAGAAAAAATTATACCAATTAAAATAAGTTTGATCGTACACAATAATGACATATATATATTTATATATATATATATATATATATATATATATATATATATATATATATATATATATATATATATTTTTTTTTTTTTTTTTTTTTTTTTTTTTTTTTTTTTTTTTTTTTTTTTTTTTTTTTTTTTTTTTGTCATATTTTAAGAAAGTTTGCTTTATAACTTATAGAAAATATAAGATTTCTAAAATGAACTTTGTGTAAGACGTATTGTGTTTGTAGACTGTTGATTGCATATCTGCTTGTGAAAGCTATTTCAATTTCATAATCTTTTCCTAGATATCTTGGAGAAAACTGAAATGCGATTAAAGATGATCCTGGCGTACTTATCTTTATTTTTAAGTTTCTATTTAACTATGAATCATATATATTTTTTATGATTATTGATTAAAAATTAAAAAAATACATGATAATCGTTGGAAATCGGTTCTTTTCTATGGAGTCGATGTAATCGAGAACTGACATTAGAAATGGACACATTTTTCTATAAATTCCCATTTGCATTAGAGAACCCTATAATCGATTTGATATTGTGAGAATTTTAACTCTTTAATAATTTAAAAAATATACTATTCCAGAACAGAGGATTGTTACCGGCTATTTTATTATTTTATGGAGGCCCGGTGGCTCAGTGGGTAAGGTGCTTGACTAAGTTCCCGAGTTCGAGTCCGACTGTAGGCAGGAAATTAATATATTCTGTTATTTCATCAGTGAATCGAATTCGAGGTCGGCACACTCTCCTGGGGCACATCTTGCCTCTAAGAAGGTGGGTATTAGGAAAAAACCTGGCGGTTAAGCTTGGATTCTGACCAAATCGCCTTCCTTCACAACTTTTGGCCTAGTAACAGTACACCCTTACTGAAGTACTGAACGCAAGACCATTCATAAGTTGTGGTAGTGGAAAAACAAATTTTTCCCTCTTTTTATGAGAAATTTGGCAGATCATTAAAAATAAAAATTTATAATAAAATAAAATATTCAAATGCTCTGAGAGTCTATTCACTATTACTTATTGTATATAGATATTTTGCTCTTGGGGATGATATTTTCGTAACCTTTTCTTAGTTTGAATAGGAATTATATACAGTTATTTATGTCATGTCACTCATCTCGTTATGGGTCACTCCATGCCCGCCGATATGAAATCAGTAGCTACTCTTCTAACAAGAGCCTGGTTTTATTGTATTTTTGGTTTTGATCAAATATTTTTGATTTGTATTTTATTGAAAAATAATTTACATGAACACATTATACGATTACTTTAACCAAACTGAATCCTTTACAGCACTACATATGGCATGTTATAATATCGAATTCATTCATAAGATTTATTTTTGGAATCCCAAGGGGCTTTCGCATCTCATACAAAGTTATTATTTTAACTCATACGAAATTTTAACTTCAATACTTCTTTGGTACCTTTCTGTTCCATTCTCTAAATCCTTTCTGTGTTTAATTTCCTTCCACTTGCTATCCTCCGTCCACCTCTTGAATACCATATCTCATCAAACTACCTCCTTTAAAAACTCCTTTATTCCTCGTCCTGCTTTGATCTGGTATCCCTCTCCTATCTGCCTAAAGCTTTATCGCTCTCTTCTTAGAGACTACATTTAATGATCCTTTTTAATTATCAATTTCCCGAAAATAAGAAAAAAAAAGTAAAAAAAACGCATGAGTATAATTATGTTTGTAGGTTTACTCAGTATTTAATTTTCGTTTCTACATTATAGATCCATTTACATAGCGGTAGTTAAACATATTTAGACAGAGCGAGCTGCAGTTTTGGGTTCTTAATATTCTCAGTGCTCCTTATTATGCCACAAATAAACTTATATAATATCATTTGTTTCACGTTAACCAAATACTTCTTACCCACATGAATCCACTCGTCTCCCAACCACCAAAAGCGTGTCTGAAAAGGAAATGGCTTCGGGACTTTCTAATATAGAAATATTTTTGAAGTGCTACCGATGGTTAGTTGCTGTACAAGTTAGTGACTTGTTATTCTAATCTCTATGCGTTAAATTTACTTAATTTATATATTTTATACAATAGTAAACAACAATATTAATAAATAAGCATAGAAGTATGTGTTCATTCTACGTTTATAAGTTAGTCTCTTTTCTTTGCCTTTTAAATCAATGCAGTTAAACATTAGGAGATATTTATATTCCGTTATTCAAAACTATATGTTCGATTACAAAAAAAATCTTGAGTTACAATGTTCTGCTTGTTTGACTGTCATGATGATTATCTTCCACGCCATTGAGGATCCCAGGAGTCATGCCCCCCCGGTGTATCCTTTGCAAGGATATCTCGAGGAGAAAGGAGATAGTGCCTCACGGTTCCTTCCTTATCTTCTCTCTGTCCCCACGACACGACTCTCTGTTTGTTCTTGTTCCTTTACGACCTGGTTCTTACAAGTTGAACTCTATTGGCTAACTACATCTCAGTTTGTGAAGTTTTATATCTCAGTCAATTGTTTCATAGTGTTCTTTTGAGGCTTGGGAATAAGTGCTCCCTTCAAGAACATTATTTTCTTTAATTTATCTATTTGTTGAAATTTACAGCTGTATTAAGTAGATACATCTAGTAAATGTGATTACAACGTCCATAATAGCATGGCAATTGCTTGTAAAGAACTACTCTTTAGTTGTACTTCAATAAAAATTTTACAGAAGAAGGTTCTAGGACATCTTAATTTTAGACAATAAAAATTTTACAGAAGAAGGTTCTAGGACATCTTAATTTTAGACGTCTCGGTGGATTATCGGGAATGGAGCTGGAAGCGAGTTGAGAGTCTAGTGGATTTGAATGGTTATAAGTTTACAATGAAAGGATAGATATCTGGTTTGAGCTATATGAGCAACATATTGAAAATTACAATCTTTATGAATATTTTTATATCTAATAAAGTATGGAGAATGAGAATTTTTCGAAGGAATTTGAATTGTAAGGATTGAAAAATCAATATTTAAATAAATACATGATATAATAAAATCTTAATTAAAGCGGCATAAATCTTGATAATAATTTTATGTGCATTATCGCCACTGTATTATTTTATTTCATTAGCAATTGTTTGCTGCAAAAAACCGCCTTTTGTTCAATGCCAGCTGTTATTTTGCTCATTATAATCTGCTGTGTGTGAAATATTTATCCAACACATATGTATATGTACGCATTGTTCAGTCGTTCTAAATGCAATGGCTTCGATCGAGTTTAAAATATTTATCGATTGTCCTTGAGAACGCCTTTTCCATCCATTTCTCTTTTAGTTTTTTTGATAACGTTAATCTGAATTGATAAGGGAATAGAGTTTATAGAAATCATTTTCATACAAGCTTGTATATATTCATTATTATGATTGATTTGTTTCAATACTATATTACTTGTTATTTATTTTTAAAAATAATAATAATAATAATATAATATAAAGTCGTTAATTTTATTTTACGCATTTATTTTTTAAAAAATAATAAAGAAAGAAAGAAAAACTGTTTTACATAACAAGATGATTTTCCCTATTCTGTTTTTGCCAGTGGCATGCATTGAAAACGATATTCCTCTTTTAATTTTATCTTTTAACAGTAACAGGTTACTGTTACCCAATAACAGTAACAGGTTACTGTTACCCAATTGCAGTAACAGGTTTCTGACAGTAACGTGTTACTTTTAAATATCACTAACAAAGTGTAGTTTATTTATCCTGCCTGCATTCCGTACTATCTTTTTCATAAATTAAAACAAAATAATGTTGATAAATGCTCTTATTGATTTTTTTTTTTAAGGAATAACATTTTTGAAAATGTGTAATATTTTGTCTGGCCACCATCTCAAAAATCAATGATATCAAATTATATCATACATCCAACCATACTTTTTTTTTTAAATATTATTTTTAAATCTGACAAATGTGGATTTTATTTTAAATATATCCATGCAGCCTAGAAACTAACTTCCACCTTTCGGAATTACCGCCATTCGGGTTACATACATTCCAACATTAATGAGTTCAATTAACTCACTCCGTGGGTAATATCCCTACTGGTTTTTACTTTCACAATATCCAGCCAGAGTGCTCTGTCTACGCGTTCATCTTCCTGTACCTAACCGTGTCTGAAATGGACACTAGAGTCTGGGGATAGGATATTCCACGAGCCGAGGATGGCCGATTCCACCCGAACCTGATGGCCGATTTTACCCGAACGTCCCCCACTACATTCTCTCGCAGCTCTCTCTTCTTACCTTGCGGATAGGATATTCCCGTCGACCTCGCTATTTCTACTGTAAGGCTAGAGTACGGGTATAGGATATTAATTAATTAATAATATTAAAATTAACACTATACATTAATCAATAATATATATTAAAAATTAATTAGTCAAAAAATCTTTTTTAATTAATCATTCAAATGTAGAAAAATTAAAACGTATACCATTTGCCTGTCATTCCACTAAAATTCCTGTTATTCATAATATTCATAATTCATAAGACGGAAAAAAAAAAAAAAAAAAAAAAATAGCGCAATCGGCCGAAATAAAAAAATAGGCGTTTATTTTCAAAAATATTAGTCAAGAAATTTTTTTAACTAAAAACTGATTCCATTTTCAGATTCCTCATCTAAAAAAACACGTAGAAACCAAATTAGGTCGAAATCAAAAATTAAAAAGTTTTTACCTCCAAGAATGTGTAGGATTTTCGAAGGCAAGAGGCTGTCAACTTGCTACGAAACGTAAAAAATTAGCGCTATCTCACAGATTTCGCCACCGATTAAAACCAAATTTCAATGGCATATAGAAGCCGTAAAACTGCATAGATTAGCACAAATGCGGAGGTCGCAGGATATCTCCTTACTGAGATAACTCAAGTTATATTTGATCTCGGATATTTTTTAAAAAATTACTTTATGTCCACTGAAATTTGGAATAAACCCAATGTTATACACACTAATAGAAAGCGGAACGCACGCTGATTCTAGTGATGCATCTACTTTTTGAATCGGTTGACCACAGCAAATGTTACAGCCGTTAGAAGTGGTTGCTAAAATCTCAACCGCAAAAAATGGTGAAAGGGGTTAAAAAAATAGATTTTCCGATTTTGATCAAATTTAACGTGTAAGGGTTTTCTTGGGCACTGAATCCAGATCTGAGGTCAGTTTTCCATTAAAAAAATTTCCCACTAATTTACAGGGGATTTTATTTGAATTTGGTCATATTTTTCGAGTTTTTGAGCATCCTCAAACCAGGTCGAGTTTTAAAGATAAAGAAAGTTATTTTATTTCAAATAAAAAACGATAATACAATTTTACCTGAAAAAAAATCATTTCTCTACCTTGACTGAGAGCTGAGAAAAAAAATAAAACGTATTACAAAATTGCCTCCTGACCGTGCGGATAGGATATTCCAGTCGCCCTCACTATTTCTACTGTAAGGCTAGAGTATGGGTATAGGATATTAATTAATTAGTAATATTAAAATTAACACTATACATTAATTAATACTATATATTAAAAAATTAATTAGTCAAAAAATCTTTTTTAATTAATCATTTAAATGTAGAAAAATTAAAACGTCTACCATTTGCCTGTCATTCCACTAAAATTCCTGTTATTTATAATATTCATAATTCATAGTTGGAAAAAAAAAAAAAAAAAAAAAAATATCGCAATCGGCCGAAATAAAAAAATAGGCGTTTATTTTTCAAAAATATTAGTCAAGAAATTTTTTAAACTAAAAACTGATTCCATTTTCAGATTCCTCATCTAAAAAAAAAACACGTAGAAACCAAATTAGGTCGAAATCAAAAATTAAAAAGTTTTTACCTCCAAGAATGTGTAGGATTTTCGAAGGCAAGAGGCTGTCAACTTGCTACGAAACGTAAAAAATTAGCGTTATCTCAGGCAGATTGTACATACATACATATATATATAAATAAAGGAGAAGAAGATAGGGATGCAGTCAAAGTAACACCACGTCAACGTTCAGTCATCGTCCTTCTCACAAGTGTGGTTCGGTGGCCCTGAAGAAGACCTGCATCGCAGGTCAAAACGTTGGCACGTATTAAAGAATTCTTCTTTGACGTGGTGTTACTTTGACTGCATCCCTATCTTCTTCTCCTTTATTATATATATATATATATATATATATATATATATATATATATATATATATATATATGTATGTATGTATGTACAATCTGCCTCAATTAAGGGCAATAACTAACAGTGCTAAAGAGAATTCATTCGTACCTTATATACAAGTTCTCATACATACACAATTAATAATAATAAGAGATAAAAATAAAACAAATAATCATAATAAAAATAAAACTAATAGTTACTTACAATCATCAAAAATAAAATAAAATAATAAAAATTAATTGACAAAAAATAAAATACAGACAAAAAAAAATTTATATACATTCATGCTATTTAAGAAAAAAAATGTAGGTAACGAAACCTTATAAAAGTGGTTAATATAAGAGAAAGATTTTAATGGAACATTTCTATATTTGTGTAGGTTTGCTAGGAAATATGTTGTTACTGTTTTACTTCAGTACTATGAGTGCGAATATTTTCTAGATAACCGTGAACCATCTCACCCACATGGAATAAACAAACATGGGATGGATATACTCATTGTCAGTTTCTCACGGATCTTGTTGGATCAAAGTACCACTAATATAATTTATTTTATATCTAGAGTTTAATAAATGATATCGATCTTGCACTAAAATGTGTATTTTTTAGTAAAAATTCAAGGAAAATACAGCCAACTAAATACGAAATTTCATTAAAAAGTCCTAACGCTAACAAATTTTGCCTGACCAATTTTTTTACGACAGTTTTTTGAGACGAGAAATCTAAAACGGAAATAAGATTTTAATTCAAAAATTTACTCACCAATATTTTTGAAAAATAAATAAAAGCATAATTTTTTATGTAGGCCGAATTCAGTATTTTCAGATTTCTTCTGATGAATTATGAAAGAGTAAGAGCGACTGGAATATCCTATCCGCACGGTAAGGAGGCAATTTTGTAATACGTTTTATTTTTTTTTCTCAGCTCTCAGTCAAGGTAGAGAAATGATTTTTTTTCAGGTAAAATTGTATTTTCGTTTTCTATTTTAAATAAAATAAACATTGGGTTTATTCCAAATTTCAGTGGACATAAAGTAATATTTTTAAAAATATCCGAGATCAAATATAACTTGAGTTATCTCAGTAAGGAGATATCCTGCGACCTCCGCATTTGTGCTAATCTATGCAGTTTTAATATATAGTATTAATTAATGTATAGTGTTAATTTTAATATTACTAATTAATTAATATCCTATACCCATACTCTAGCCTTGCAGTAGAAATAGTGAGGGCGACTGGAATATCCTATCCGCACGGTCAGGAGGCAATTTTGTAATACGTTTTATTTTTTTTTCTCAGCTCTCAGTCAAGGTAGAGAAATGATTTTTTTTCAGGTAAAATTGTATTTTCGTTTTCTATTTGAAATAAAATAACTTTCTTTATCTTTAAAACTCGACCTGGTTTGAGGAAGCTCAAAAACTCGAAAAATATGACTAAATTCAAATAAAATCCCCTGTAAATTAGTGGGAAATTTTTTTAATGGAAAACTAACCTCAGATCTGCATTCAGCGCACAAGAAAACCCTTACACGTTAAATTTGATCAAAATCGGAAAATCTATTTTTTTTAACCCCTTTCACCATTTTTTGCGGTTGAGATTTTAGCAACCACTTCTAACGGCTGTAACATTTGCTGTGGTCAACCGATTCAAAAAGTAGATGCATCACTAGAATCAGCATGTGTTCCGCTTTCTATTAGTGTGTATAACATTGGGTTTATTCCAAATTTTTAGTGGACATAAAGTAATTTTTTTAAAAATATCCGAGATCAAATATAACTTGAGTTATCTCAGTAAGGAGATATCCTGCGACCTCCGCATTTGTGCTAATCTATGCGGTTTTACGGCTTCTATATGCCATTGAAATTTGGTTTTAATCGGTGGCGAAATCTGTAAGATAGCGCTAATTTTTTACGTTTCGTAGCAAGTTGACAGCCTCTTGCCTTCGAAAATCCTACACATTCTTGGAGGTAAAAACTTTTTAGTTTTTGATTTCGACCTAATTTGGTTTCTACGTGTTTTTTTAGATGAGGAATCTGAAAATGGAATCAGTTTTTAGTTTAAAAAATTTCTTGACTAATATTTTTGAAAAATAAACGCCTATTTTTTTATTTCGGCCGATTGCGCTACTTTTTTTTTTTTTTTTTTTTTTTTTTTTTTTTCCGTCTTATGAATTATGAATATTATAAATTACAGGAATTTTAGTGGAATGACAGGCAAATGGTATACGTTTTAATTTTTCTACATTTAAATGATTAATTAAAAAAGATTTTTTTGACTAATTAATTTTTTAATATATAGTATTAATTAATGTATAGTGTTAATTTTAATATTACTAATTAATTAATATCCTATACCCATACTCTAGCCTTACAGTAGAAATAGTGAGGGCGACTGGAATATCCTATCCGCACGGTCAGGAGGCAATTTTGTAATACGTTTTATTTTTTTTCTCAGCTCTCAGTCAAGGTAGAGAAATGATTTTTTTTTCAGGTAAAATTGTATTTTCGTTTTCTATTTGAAAAAAAAAAACTTTCTTTATCTTTAAAACTCGACCTGGTTTGAGGAAGCTCAAAAACTCGAAAAATATGACCAAATTCAAATAAAATCCCCTGTAAATTAGTAGGAAATTTTTTTAATGGAAAACTGACCTCAGATCTGGTTTCAGCGCACAAGAAAACCCTTACACGTTAAGTTTGATCAAAATCGTTTTATTTTTTTTCTCATCTCGCAGTCAAGATAGAGAAATGATTTTTTTTCATGTAAAATTGTATTATCGTTTTCTATTTGAAATAAAAAAACTTTCTTTATCTTTAAAACACGACTTGGCTTGAGGATTCAATATATAGTATTAATTTTAATATTATTATTAATTAATTTCCTATCCCATAGTAAGAGCGACGGGAATATCCTACCCGCAAGGTAAGAAGAGAGCTGCGAGAGTATGTAGTGGGGGGACGTTCGGGTGGAATCGGCCATCCTCGGCTCTTGGAATATCCTATCCCCAGACTCTAGTGAAATGGACTATGATCAAGATTACGTGACTTTTGGAATGTACTTCCCTCCTCTTCTGTGTTACAAGGATGTCTCATGGTTTTCACGCTGCCAAAATAGCTCCTTGTGTTTTTTTGTTTTTGTTTTTTCAGTTTGTCTTCTACGAAAAGAAGACACCTGACAAACACAACCTATTGAAAAAAATATAGTTACGTTATCCCCCAAAACACTTAATAAATTTTTTTCGTTACCATGATGTAAACAGAGCAAACAATTTTTGTGATACTATTGAAAACCATTTGAGCTCATAGTACTAATCAGCTGTTTACATGTAAATCTCACAGGTGTTTTAATACTACCTCCATTTTCTTTCCCTTTTATATGAGTCGTGATTTTTGAATGTAGTTTAATGAATTTTCATGCTAGTACTGAATTTGCAAGATAGCAATGTTTTTTTAATATTTTTTTCCTTGTCGATAAATTCCCTTAAATTAAATTCATAGGGAATCGTACTGAAATGATCATATATTACCTCTAGTCTGTTGAAGGAGCGATGTGCTATCTCAAGTTTTGCTTTCGTTGTTTTTTCTTCTTTCTAATTCGGCCATCTTTGGACCACGTTCAACCATTTATTTCTTACTCTTCCGCCCTAATACTTCTTCATCGCCTCTGCCTGATGTTTCCTACTTTCATCTGACCAAGGTCAGTTATTCATTTGTGTTTTAACTACTATTGGAAACTTGATCCTGTTGACCGCTGTCCAAAATTTGTCTCTGTCCCGCATTGAATCCCGTTGTATATTTGCCACTATCATATCTTCTTTTACCATCCGTATCCATGTATTCGTTTTCTGTTTTTGGAGGCTGTGTTGGAAAATTTTCTTCGTTAGTCTTCTTTCATCCATTCTCATTTAATGTCCATAGAATGTCAATCTACGTTTCCTCATTGCATCACTTAATGTTTCAATATTTTGATGTATATCTGTATTACTTTTTACTTTCGTTGTTTCATTGTTGAGTTTTTCCTAATATTATATAGATGATGCTCATCGACTTATTCAATTTTCCACAATAACCTTTCATTTTTTTTTTTTTTTTTTTTTTTTTTTTTTTTCGGATTGATGAATATTATGCCACTTCTTTTCTAATTTATTATTCAAAGACTGATTTCCAAACATCGTCACTAGTGCTTAAAACATACAAAGAATTCAAAATATCAGAATTTTGATACGCAGAATATATGTATAATAATTTAACAAAACTTTAATATTAATATACGTAATCTGTGTATGAAAGTGCTGATGTTCTGAATTTTTTGTATGTTATTAGAACTGATGTTGAATGTTTAAACAATTAAAATTAATTTTCAATTAGAAGTGGCAATTAATTCATCAATCCTAATTGTATTGATCCTTCTAAACCATCATGTGTACCTTAAGTGCTCTTTTTTTTTTGCCTGATTGTGTTTGAATTTTATTTTATTTATTTATGTTTGTGGTATGATGTTTGATGTCAATGCCGATTCCGTGCATGTTACATTAATTCTCTCCAGTGTATTGAGTACAATGGGTGGATCCCTGAATTAGAGCGGTCTCATTCAGTGAGTTGTGTCCTGTGTAAACTGGGTCAGGCTAATTTCGTGCTCAGCCGTCATTTTCTCAACTCATGAACACCAGCTACTAACGTGTTCGCTTATTATTAGTTCAATAGATAACTATTAATTCTCAATCATACTATTATCGCATTGAACACGTTAGTGGTTTAAAAAAATAAATGAAAAGATTTGCTTACACAAAACAATAACAACAGAAAAATCAGAAATTTTACACACTGCTGCAGCCATTTTATTAGATACGTGTTGCTTAGCAACGAAACAAAAACATCTAGACCAGTCTATGTTGCTTAGCAAACAGCTGTTCTCGCTGATTTCGTTACATGTTTAATATGAATAATATTATACTTTATTCATAGTGTTGTTATATTATTGCATTTACATTAAAAGCAAATTATATTATATTGAGTGTATATAATTATTTTCTTAATCTATTTATTGAAATTTACAACTGATTTTATATGTATTAAATGTGAAGAAAAATTATTCTAATGAAATAGCAGTGTTTTGCAGATAATTTGTATCCATGTTTAGCCGTCCAATAGAAGTTCTATATGGGAAGGTCCTGGGTTTATCTTTTCAGACCTCTTGGAAGGTTTTCGGGAATCGGATAAGAAGCTCATTAAGAGTCAAGTGGGTAGTGGGTTTTTGGTTCGGTCAAATTAGCAACATACAGTATATAAATTGAAGGAAAATTTGTTTATGAAATAAAACGAGGATTTTGGATTTTGTGGATTGGATCCGAGATGAATTGGATTAAAGCACTGAAACTCAACTCTGTTTGTCCAAGTAGTTCTTATTAAACTCTTGAAGATGAATTTTTGTAAATAATCGTCATCTTAAAAGCGTTTATCTAGTAACTGTTGAAGAATTCAGAAAGGGTCTGATGTTTCAGTCTTTTATGTGGATTCCAAGTTATAGGTTTGTTCTGATGGAGTCCTAGCAGATCTGTTGAACAGGGAACAGTAGCATATTATGTATGTAGTAAAGTGTGGAAAAATTGTTGGTCGTTTACTCAGTTTCCTGTCGTTTCAGTTTTTATTTGTCGTTGATTCCAAAATTGAGTCCTTGGTGGCGAATCTGTTCAACAGGAAATTGTAGAACATTATTAAAGGATACTGTAGGACGAGAAGTCGTAAATCCATAATAGAACATGGATGTTATCTCTAATTGTATTATTGAACTAAAATATGCTCTTTGACCTTAATACAATTCTTCCAATGGACAGATGTTTTAAGGTTGTTTTATATCTGAAACGAATAGTCGCTTCTAGAAATTTCTTGTTAATTGGGTACGTATTATTGTCTTAAACCTCGGAAGTTCTTTTTGTGTCTTAAAAAGTAAGGAAATATATTGGGGGGGGGGATTTCTAATTTGAAAAACTCAACTTCGAGAAATTAAAAAATTTATATTTCCACATAACCTATTTTAAATGTTGACATCTCATTGTTTATACCCTTTATATAGTGTGTTTTTGTTATTAATGTTTTTAATCATTTATGATTTCGGATTATTTCATAAATTGTTATTCTTTTTACTTGCATTTATTATGGTTTTATCAATAAGCTATTGGAGAAAATATGTTTTACTGCTTATAACTCCTTAGGGATTGGAATGACCTATTTAAAAAGAAGCTCTTAGACTGAGGGAGGTTGTTACATCATTCATGAACGATCGATCGTTCCTTGTCCCTCCGAGAGTGTTCATCATTTTTAAAATTCTCTATTCCCTCATTTATAACAAAAAAAAATTTTTTTTTATTATTGTTAATCATTGTTTTAACTTAATTTTTAGCATTATTGTACTTTCTTTGTATTTAAAGTCAGCCGGAAAATTGATTTATTTATTTCATTTCATTATTATTTACGTCAGAATGAAATTTACGAATATGAATATATATATATATATATATATAAAGTACTAATGAGTATGCATTTTATTAGTCATATGATAATGAGGCCTTCGGGAAAAAGTGTTACAATATGCAAATTGGGTTCAATTACCGAACTAGCCGGTGTAGAACTGTTCTCCCCTCTCTTCAAGTTTCTCTTATGAATGTGCATTGAACAACTCAGCCATTAAAGTTTTTTTTTTATGACAAACTATATGGTATTCAGATAAAACATATTTACCTGAAATAATTCATATAGCCTTATTCAATGCTATCCCATTTTCGTCATATGGTTTTAATTCATTGTAACCGTTATCATTCTTTTGTTTAACTGAAAAAATAAAACAAAACAATGCTAGCAGTGGAAGCTTCGTACCTATTTTTCTGCCGTTTCTTTGTTATGGGATTTCATGGGAACAAATAGAGCGGATATAATTAAATAAGGAAAAGAAGCGCCTAGTTTTGAAGTATACTATCAAGCCTGTAAGATAACTTTTATTACGGTTCTGCTCACCAGAGCGCGGAGATATAACCAAATGGTTGATACACTAATTCGCTTAGTAGGGAATTATGAAGCTCTCTATTTTATAATAGCAGTTATTATTTTTTCTGATTTAATATTTTAATAATTGTTCGTTTGGTTGCCACATCGAACAACTGCTCCTCCAAATTCGATGATATTTTACTTCAAGATTCACATTTATCGATAGCTCGTTCCTATACCCTCACCATTAAGCTTCCATTTATATAGCTTAACTTGATTGTATTATTTAGTGTTTCATATTTATATTTTCTATTTGTCTTCTAAAATGTTATAAGAAGTTAACATCATCAGTTTTAACATGGGTTTAGGTTTTTCTATATTGTATTCCTTATTTCCTCTTCCCTAATTTGAGAAATATTAATAGAAGTTAACATTATTAGCAGTACTGCCTATTCTTAAATTACATTTTTCCCCCGCGTCAAAGCAAAACTTCCCCCCGATTTCCCCCAAGTGACAAATGAGTAATGTTGCTTATTAACTTGATAACGAGGCATTAAGTTCATAAATATCTTTGTCTTAATTAGAAATTAAGATATTCTTCGTATATTTAAAGTAATTTATGTAATTACATATTGTTATAAAATAAAAAAAGAATACTTATTATAGCCAACTTATACGCTACTAGGTCGAATCGATTTTTTAAAATTTAAATCGATTAAAAAATTCAATTCGAGTTTCCCCCACGGGAGAAAATATCTCCCAAATCGGCAGCCCTGAAAATAACCTTCCCCCTAGACAAGTAGCAACGAAAACATCGAAATAAAGTAAAAATCGATAAAAAGGTATTTTGGATTCTGTCGTTACCTTTTGTTTTTTAAATCAACTAAAAAAGTGTAATGCTGAAAGTTGTTTTAGGAACTAAACTACTGTTAATAGGAATCTAAGATATGTACTGAGCAGTGATGTATTATAAATTTATAATGAAATTGATACTATGATAAGTAAAGTTGAAGTAATGATTTTCCATTCTGAATTAAACTCTACAAATAAGGGCATAATCTATAATTCAGATGGCCGTGTCCATTTTTAATGGTGATAACTTGATTGAACAGCTGATGTAAAAGTTAGATGTTTACTTGTTTGAAATTTAATACTGTTATAAACGTTTAATTAATTTTTTTCTTAACCTTATGGTAAGTGAATAAATGTGATTTGAATCTGTAAATTATTCAATAATTGTACTATCTTTTCTCTTGTTTAATCTTTGTTTAATTCCATCGTCTTAAAAAAAAAAAAAAAAAAAACTAGTCAATCTGAAAAAAATTTAATGGGCCCGCCGAAAAACGTCCTAAGCGACAAATATAAAATTTTGAGTAATCATTGAAAGAAAATCATAATCCTAAGTTTTTGTTATTTTTGTAGGTTAGATTTTATATTCACATATTAACTTGTTATATTTACATGTATAATGACATAATGGAGTACTATATCATACTAAGACGTACTATTATACATTTTTAAAACTTTAAAATCGCCACTTCGGAAATTTTGTCGCCTAGAACGTTTTTCGGCGGAGCCATTCAATTATGTCTAGTTATTATTTGCATTAATTAATAAAAACGTTCAAAATTCGCAGTTTAATTAAAATGGTTTATGCTTCTGTTTAGTTTTCTTTTCCATCATTAGCTAAACTAATCCATAATTTTAAGTGAAATTATTATTTGTCTAGAAAAACAGGTGTTGATATTATTTCCGCAGTCGTCATACAGAGATCGCTGCTATCGCTACTGTACTACTTTCCTTCACCAGAGATAATTTCTTATCATGAATGGAACTCCTGGAAGATAACAGTTATTTTGGAAACGTTTATTTTTATTTATAATCACACTTTGATAAATGCTTATATAACTTGGATTGTTGTAATTACGATAAATAGTAAGATCCACGAGTTGAAGCAATGTATGTAAATTCTTCGGTGAAGTGTTTACATCGTCAACAACTGCATTCTTGTCTATATATAGTAGTGCGGTGGCATGTGGGGAATCGAGTTGTAAACCGGCTGATGCTGAATTTCCTAATCTTATATAATTGTTATCAGATAATGGCTACGTTTTCCTTCTGAATATATTATGCAAAATGGCTAGGCGAAATATTAATATTTTTACATTTTGTTCCTTTAGAAAAAAAAAATTGAAAATAATTTCACGTTTTTACTTTTTTCATGTACTTATATTTTTTTTTCGTTATATATTTATTGATATTTGCAACTATATACAAAAAAAAAAGAAAATCTAGGCGATGTTCATAATAATATGTCTATTGCTGACAAAGCAACTTTTCATTAGTAGCGCTTCAATACAAATTATACATGAAAGGTCTTCTTTACTGACGGCTCTAATGTTTATTGGGAATAGAGTGGGAAGCAAGTTGAGAGAGTAGTGTATTTGAGCGATTATGAAGTTAACTATGAATGCGTAGGTATCTGGTTTATGCTAAGCAGCAACATATAGAACATTAATGTCTTTATAAATAAGTATATTTTATGACAAAGTAAGGGGCACTTAAGAATTTTTGAAGGATTTTGGATACGAAATTAATTAGATGGTTTGGTGAAATCTCAAAGCTCAAATAGGTCTAATTGCTATGTTGTAAATAAGTTATTTTTTTAAGTAATAGGAAGCAGCTTTTAACGTTTGTGTTGAAAATAAATTTTGATTGTAGTCGACAAGGTGCAGTTTCTTGTCGTTTTTTAGTCTTGTATGTGCATTCCAAGTAAGACGTTTGTCCAAATAGAGTCCTTGGTGGTTTAACAGTGCAATACTATGATATGTAGATGAATCTTTAATGAATTTATGAAATGTATTATTATTATTATTATTTCCATTTAATAATTATATAATTTAAACTATAATTAACACTACAAATATAATATTTATTTCGTAAAACTCCATTCTAATGTAAGTAACGCTGATCCACGATGTTGGGCCTTCTAAATTTAGCAATCCCATATTTAGGCCAAATTTTCAAAAAAATTTAAGCCATTCTTCCCTTAACGTAAATGGCCACTTTTCGTATTCTGGAAAACATTATTAAGTGTATTAAGCTTTTAATTTTCAAATTTCTTTTAAGAGCAATTTCGCAAAAAATAACGAGCATTTTTCGCTAACCATGCTGTTTTTCTCTTAGATTTAGACTAAGAAGAACTTGAGGAGGTGAGATGCAAAACTCGTTCGTTCCATTTTTAATTTTTTTTTATTCTTTTATTAATAGAAATTTACAACTGTATTACAAAACACATCTAGTAAATATGCGGTATATATGAGATATAATGACATGAATACAATTTGCAGAGGAACTACCCATTGGTAGTACTCTAATGTTTTTTTTTTTTATTTTAAATTGAGATGTCAGTGGATTCTAAAAGATATTAACTATCTTTATATATATTATCTTTCTAATATAATAATAAATATATCTTTATCTATAAATATCTTTATATGTATTATCTTTCAAAAAGATAATTAATATCCAACTTTTTAAAGAAATGGAACGAACGAGTTTTCCATCTCACCTCCTCACTTATAATATTTCTAACTTATAATTGAATTTTATTTGTTTATTGATAAAAATCTTGTATTGAAATATAGAATTTAGCATTATTTCTTCAATGATATTTTCACTCATTAACCTGTTTTTTGCATTGATTAGGTGTTTGAAGAGTACTTAAAAGGATAATTAGACACCCACTTTAGCAGAAATAATTTTATCGATCCTTCTGGTTGGTTGGATTTGGATTTTAATATCTAACCATAAAAGTATATGACAGTTTGGCAAACCTCGTTTCTGGCACCGAAGACTATATATTTTAATTTATATTATAGTAAAATTTATTATTATAAACCTTTCTAGAACTATGAAGATGTTTTAGTTGAAATTTGGTACAGTTGGGAATTGTAGTTCTACCATTGCTAACTCTGTTGCAGAGTGGCCACGTATCGGTCGATTTTTAAACTTAAATCTGGGGTACAGATGTCGCTCCATATATATTTATACCTTTTTTATGGCAATATCATTTAAAATCTTTAAATTTCATTATTTGTAAACCTTCCATGAACTAAGAAGATGATTTGGTTGAAAAAATGGCTTGTGTCCTTTTATATAATAGTATAGATGTAGATTCCAGATAATTGAGCAGATGTTCACTGTTGTTTAATATTAACGAAATTACCTTCATTATCTACAACTAATCATACACTCAGAGTTGAATGCGTTTTTAAAAAAGATACTCCTCATTGGAATTTTAGGGTGCCCTGTTGAAAGTTTAGCTAAATACCCACCTGAGGCGCTGTTTGCTCTTCTTGCAGCTGAAGATAGACCGGCATGGATAATGGCGGTGTGGGTTTTTGTGTGTGGGCTCTAAAAAAGACAATGAGAAGTGTATTCTGTAGACTGTCCGATGACCTTTTCTGGAGCCGCCTGCAAGGTCGGCCTGCGCGCGCACCACCTTCACTTTCTGCCTTCTGCCTCCTTGATCATCTCATCCCTTGCCTCTTCAATATGCAATCATATTTATTTGATTATTATTTTTTAATAATTAATACTTATATTTCATAAGAAATTATTTACTCTCATTAAATATCAAATCCTTACAAATTTATTTTAAGTGTCGTAATAGAATCTTAATCAATCATTATCATTAATGTTTTCAAAATACGGAAGGTTATAATTATTTGGTTACAAGTTTTATTCAATTTCCAGTTGTTTATTAAGCTAATAATATTCGAATTCCAGCGAAATATTTTTATTGACCCGATGAATTATTCTACTCTAATTATTTCTCCATTGTTAAAATCCCTTCTGTATCCAAGAGAAATATGGAAATCGCATATTTACTATTTTATATTTTATATATTTATGATATATATATTATATTTATAAAATTATCACAATTGCATACTTAAAAGTTATTACTTATTTGAAATTGTTTAGTTCGATAAAATTTTCGAAAATATGGTAATATTATTATTATTCGATGAATTATTCTGCTTAAATTATTTCTTCATCGTTAAAAATGCCCTATGTATATCAGATTGTATATTTATTCTAAATATACAATCTTAATCTTATCTTATTACCTGAAAACCATTGATTTGGAAAATCGGCAGAGCAATGATAAATGGAGAAGTTAATGAAATATAATCAAATATAAATATAATCAATGAAATATAATCAATATAATACAATCAATGAAATATAATCAATCAATATAAATACAATCAATGAAATATAATCAAATATAAATATATTTATATTTTATATTATATATATAAATTTATTTATTCTATATTTATGAAATATGTAATCGTATAATTCAGAGTGATCAAGAACATATTTGTATTCAATTTTTGTGTTTTGATCATTTTCCAGATCTTTGCAGTGGAGTAAGATTCTTTTTAATTATTGATATTACAGTGAAAAAATAAATTAATAATCACAATTTAATATTTATCAGTTATAAATATGCTATAATTGTGTTCTCCATTCATCTTAAGAGTCAACTATATTTTTATTATAATTATTTGTAGTTTATATATTTAAAGTTTCAATTTCAAAAATTACTAAATAAATGACAATCATTTCAAAACCGCCATTTTTAGATTTAGTTCTAAACTGGCTTTTTTTGTTATATCTTTAGCTTTGATTTTTTTAATAATTAAATTGAGTTACCTATTTTATAAATTTTACTACTTGCCCCTTTCTTTGAAATTTTATTACATTTTCCTCCATTAATAATAAATAAATTTTGTTGGTTTATGATTTTTAGCATCTATATATTCTAATTAGAACCGAATGATATCTCTTTCTGTTATATTCATTGTAGATCGATTTACTTTATGAATAAACTTCAACGATTATCTGTTGTGCAGATTGAGCATATTAGAATAAGAATGAAGCTTGTGCCTCATTGTGAATTCAATCAGTGCCTTCTGATTTCCTTCAGTTGTTGTCTACACAACTCGCCAATGCTTTCTGAATAAAAATTAATACCGACTTCTGTTATACAATGCCTTTCAAATGTAGGATTCTTATTCGTGTGGCATAGGTTTGTTTTATTTATTTTATTTATTTTTTCTGATTTTTTAAATTTCGGTTTTATGCATTATTAATTCAATAATATTCAAACAACCTTTCTAGTTGTATTTATTTATTTATTTATTTATAATTTTATAAAATGATTTAATGCGCTTTTATTATTCCTCTAGGCTGAGAGTGAGGTTGCCGCCCTCAACAGACGTATCCAACTGTTGGAGGAGGACCTCGAGAGGTCTGAGGAAAGATTGGCCACCGCAACAGCTAAGCTGGCCGAAGCCTCCCAAGCAGCAGATGAGTCAGAAAGGTAACATCCACTGATAGTAAATAATATTGCTCATATTAGGTTTAATGATAATGAATCACTGGCGAACATAAATGTATTTTACCGTGGCAGCAGAGCTTTAATATCTGATTAGAAACCTAAGCAATAAAGGTATTTTATCTTTAATTACTGTTAAATGAATATATAAACCATAATTTTTTAGGGCAAATGAAAAATTATCTTTTCTGAATCTAGTTAGTTGAAAACAATAACTGACGGTGATCTTTCTATTTCTAAAACCCATCATGTCGATCGATGTTGCATCAGACCTGTCTTCGAGATATTGAAGTGCCCTGTACAACCCAGCAAACCCTTTTTCATGAGAAATTTTTTATTACAGTCTGTTTCTTAATAGACTAGAAGGTCCTCCCTATCCTACAGCCTTTCCGTAGTAATGCTTGTACAAACATTATTATCGAATAATTTCTTATTTGAATGTTTTGTAAGAAATAATAATAATAAATATTGAAATAAAATAAAAACAAAAATAGAAAGCTCGGTTGATTGTGACTATTAATTGAGTCCCGAGTGTATAATGGTCAGATTTACTTTTCTGAATCAGTTCTAAATTTCAATTAATAAATTAATATTTGCTTTGTATTTAAGGCTTTTTGGCTTATTGTATTGTTTCTATATTTTGAATATTGTAAAAGTTATCAGTTAAAGAAATAATTAACTACTCGATGTCTTATTTATTTGTCATTATTCATCATTTTCGTGGCCCTAAAGACAACCTAGGACAACCTCCTCCTAAGTTGCTCACCACTTTGCAGATAGCAAATAGTTTCTTTAGTTTGTTATCAGATGTTTATGTAATTTGTGCATTACATATATCATATTTTATATTGAAATATTAATATTAATAAAATTCATAACAAAATTCTATAATTCAATACCCTTTTTTTTTTAATTGAATATTATATGTAGATTTCATTAACTTCTCCATTTATCATTGCTCTGCCGATTTTCCAAATCAATGGTTTTCAGGTAATAAATGCTCTACTGTATTTTAATTCTTATAATTCCTTAATTTAAGAAGATAATTCTCTTTATTAAAATACATTTTTGTTACCAGTGAAATTTTGTTCCGATAAGTGTTATTTATAATTGTATTTCTAGTTATGGTCGTAGTTTATAGGTATGTTTATTTTTGTTAAAAGTATTAAAGCACTTGTATGAATGAGTACTGATTATCAGCTTTAAGATCAAACTGATGTCGAATCTTTACTTATGGATTTTGTATTATTCTAATGCATAGAGTAGAACCTCAATCAACCAGGATATAGAAAGGCGCATATCGTCGTCTCGGCGAAACCTTATCAGAAATTTGAGTTGACAAAGGGTTAATATTAAACTTAATCTGTTAACTAATGGATGAATATGACCGTCGATCTGTTTGAAAACTTTTGTTTCTTAAAATAATACTTTTTTTTTTTTTAATATGAAAATATGGATTTATATTAAAATTATTGTTATATTATTACTAAATCAATTTTTAAGTTTCCTTTTTTTCTTTTATTTGTTGAATTTATGTTTATTTTTAATCTGCTATGATAAAAACTGATTTCATATCATAACAGTTTATCGAAGATGGATGATTGAGGTTATATTGTATATTATATCTACTTGTAGCCAGCTATCAAAGTATAGCCTACTTAGCATCGGTTTTGTAGTATTAATTGCTGATAGTTGTTACATATGTACTTTTTATGGTGTTTGCAGTATTTAAACATTTGATATATTATTTTATTTTTATATATGTATCACCATTCAAAGTACAGCAGGTTCGCTGTCGATTACTTAGATGAGTGTGGATAAAAGGTGAGTATTGATTGTTGTGAGCGTTTACATTAACATTGGAATTAAAAGTGTGACACATTCTTGATCTTTACTTGTACCCTCTTATCAGTGTTAACAAACTATGTATCAAAAGGGCATTGCAATCGGTCAGACCTTATTTACTTCCTGACATGATCTTATCTATTGTAAACCCCCATTCTTTTTTTTTTTTTAAATGATAATACCAATGAAGAAAAAGATTTGTTTGTTCTAAACCTTTATTGTGTAAAGACCCACTATGAAACCATTACATTTTCACAATCCACTTGAAGTGAGGAGAAAAAAGTGGTTGACACTTACAGTTTTTAGTTCAATAATTTTTAGTAATTGAAATTGAACTTCATATCCTAAAGGTTACGATGAAGTAGATAGTTGGGGTGTACAGTCAGGGTAAAGTTGTATTAATTTATTGTGCTGATGTTTTGGCTCACAGCATTAGCCTTCATTAGGGCTAGAAGAAAAAACTAAAACCAATAGCCCTGGTAAGGGCTTATACTCTAAGCCAAAACGTTGTTACAATAAATTAATATTATGTATTTGTATTTCCTAGACTGCACACCCCAATTATCTCTTTTATCGTACATTTCTTCAATCAATAAACTTCATCATAATAACTAAATTTTATAATTATTTAGTTACTATTCAATTTGTTTTATTTATATTTGAACAATAATTCCAGGAATAGAGAAAAAATGTAAAACCTGTATGTATATCTTTTTTTTTCTTTTCAAATTTTCATCAATACCTGTTAAAAAATATAATAGACAATCATCAGTTTACCTGTTGGTAACATTAAAAATAACCTTTCAGGCATGAATCAAATCCTGTGGTTGTCTCTTCTGTGGCTTGATTAACTTTCAGCTAGATCCTGCATCCATTTTTTTTTTCATTCTCCTTCTTGTGCTCTCTGGCATGAGATAATCACGGCTGTTCATTTGGTTTAATTGTTCGCAATTGTTTTGTGGAAACTTTTGTAGTCATGTTGTATATTTCATCATTCATCGGAATATCCAAGTTAGTGTACAAAAATTTGTTTAGAACACCCCGTGATTAATGGTGTTTTAATGTCATTGGTGGTGACCTTTCTAGTATTTTATTTGTATCTTTTGTGACAGTGTTTATCTGCAGTTAAAATAACGGTCAAAAACGGTTTCAGTTTGTCTAGTGCTTAACTTACGATTATTTTTTTAGTTGGTATTATTTTTTAAAAACCATGATGGACCCTTTCTCATTATTGTCAGTCAGAAGTATTGTATTCAGTCTTTTTTTTAATTGGTCAATTGTCGAAAATGAAGGAGTGTGTATGTTTCATGTCAAAGAAGAGAAAGTGATACGTTAGAATTTTTAATGGTTCATAAATCTATATTTAAGGATTTATTCAAAGGTCTGTAATTTAGATAATCTACCTCTGGCTCAGAAGATGGCTAAAAATTTTAGCCGAACTGTTGAAATTGTATTTTGACACAAACTAATCGTTTGAACATAACCAATGTCACAGTTTACCATCAAGATTTTCCTAATGAATAGATCATTCCAGAAATAATTAAAACATTATTTTACTAAAACGAGTGTTCTTTTGATGTTTTACTACTAATTTTAAATTAAGTTCTTTGGAATGGTTACAATAAAGTTAATTTTATTATACAGATTATGTGTTATTTCAATGTTAGTAATCTAAGGTTTGTTTTTTCTTTTTAACCTTATTAATCTTACGAATTCTGATTTTTAATATATATTTTTTAACATTTTTGCATGTTGATTTTTTTTTTTTTTTTTTCTTTAAATAATTAGTTATGAAGTAAGGTCACTCATTTTATTTTATTTCTTGTCCCCTCCCGTTTTATTATATAAATAATTCATGAATCAGTCTCATGATATCTCTTATAAGAGCTTTTGGTTTGTCAGTTGATGTGTCTTAATCTCGGCCTGCAGTATTCTTAAGAAACTGTGTGGTTAGTAGTGTACTCTGACCACCTGATATATCGTATGACTATTGTCAGGTACGGATTTCTGACTTAAGTGGACTGAGAAAACAAATATCAACCTTGGTCGCTTGTAGAGGTGTCGATCTTGACTTATGTTATTTTTTAAAGACTATTCGTTACTGTGCTGAAGCCACCTGATTTATTCTAAGACTAATGTTAGATATTCATTTTGAAGCTGATTGTTCTGGCAATTACCACGGTCTTATCTTGTTAAACCCAACTAATTTTTAGCCTAGAAAAAATTAGTGTCTTTTTTTAATTTAAATCTTTCAATTTTACGAAATTTGCATCCTATCACTGTCTACAGTTTATATATCCCCTAATAAATTATTACGGTTATTTTATAAAGAGATTTATTCATAATGTCAAATCTCAATTTTATGCAGAATTCTTTAGTTGTCACCGATAAAGATAATAACAATCTTTTGAGCTCTGAATAAAGATATTACAATGATATTCCTGTTTATTTTATCGTTTTAGTTAATTTATTTCACTACTTAAATAGGAACAAAATTATTTCAAATGTTTAATATTTAAAAGTATTTTATTATGAATTAAACATTAGGTAATAGGTGAATATACATAGTCATATGTATATGTATAACAATATATTGTTATATATCGATACCCATCCCCAAGTTCAGCTCTTCAATTTATTTACTACTGATGTCTGGTACATAATCAATATCTAGTTATTATCCCTCGGCTTAAAGATCCATTTTGGGTTTGAAATTTAATTGTTAAATAATTCAGATAATCATAAAACCTCATAATTATATCCAGTTTCTGTTCAAAAGAATTTTTAATACATAGTCATATGTATATGTATAACAATATTTATTAGTTGTTGAAGAACTATATCCAGTTTCTGTTCAAAAGAATTTTTTTTATTTTTTTTAAGTTTTTTTTTTTTTTTTTTGGAAATTTTTTTTTTTAAATAATAAATCAGTGACCTTACAAATAATTTTTTTTATTCTGACGTGTTCGATTTTATTAACATTTTAATGTAATGAAAGGATACGGAAAGCATTGGAGAACAGGACAAATATGGAAGATGACAGGGTGGGTAGCTTAGAAGCACAACTTGCCCAGGCAAAACTGATCGCAGAAGAGAGTGACAAAAAATATGAAGAGGTAAGAAAAAAATTATTGGCAGATAGGAACATTTAGTTATCACCTGGTATATCATTGTCAGTATTTTTGGTCCATATTTCAATTCAAATGGTTAAGGATAGTGCAGACCTAGATGACATATTGAAAATGCAGAAACTAAAGCTGGCTGCCAAATTAAATATATTTATTTAATTTTAAAATTTTATGCAAATTAAATGAATTATTATTTTGTATTAATATGTCATTGTTCTTTATCAGGTTGAAAATAACTAAGTGTTTCTATTTTGTCGACAAAATAACATATTTATTTTTTTCAGGTATTATTAAATCTGGGTTATACGGCAACATAATTTATAAGTTATAGGCTTATATATTTGGAAAATTTACATATATATATTTATGTTTTAAATGCAATTTTATTTACAAAATATCAGGCAGAGAAAGGTTCTTGAGAACCGCTCCTTGGCAGATGAAGAACGTATGGATGCTCTTGAAAATCAGCTGAAAGAAGCCAGATTTCTGGCTGAAGAAGCTGATAAGAAATATGATGAGGTGATTAATTATCAGAAGCGTGAAAAATTAACAATTAAATGTTGTTTGTTTTTTGTTTTTTCGAGTGATTGTTGTGATCGAAATAACCTCTGTTAAAAAATTTAGACAAAATTATTTCATATTTAATTTGTTTTTTTGTTTTTTTTGTTTTTTTTTACATTCAAAGCAATTCAAAATATTTTACTAACATAATTTGATGAAATTATGAGTGAAATTTTATCCATTCATTAATTAATTTTTTTAAATTAATCTTTCACTTAAATGTAATAATGCTTAAATTTTTTTGTTTTGGTTTGTTAAAAAAAAAAAAAAGTTTTTATAACAAACTGAATTTTTTTCTATTGTGTTGTTTGTTTTTCCACTAAATGATTTTTAAAATAGTTAATACGGATACTGTTCAGTGTTTTACAGTGATTTTTTTTTGTCTTGCATGAAAATTTTAATTATAAATGATGTAAACAAAAAATGATGAATAAAATATTAAGTATGATATATATTTAGCGTGATAATATTTTTGTTACTTGATATTTGCTGTACCTCTTCCTACAAAATTCAGAATTTTATACTCCATTATTAGTTTATTAGACTTCACTACATGTTTTGAGATAACCCTTTCCCCCTTTTCAGGTTGTAACCAATTTTTCTGTGTTTCCACATTCTCATTCTATTTAATTTTGTTGTTTTGTTTTTTTTATTACATACATTCTATCCAGATTCTATATCTCTGTCGGTACTATGATCCGTAAAGGACCTCCTCAAATATTCATCTCCACTCCAACCGATCCTCTGCAGCTCTTCTGCTCCTTCCTGTCGCTCCCAGAAGCCGAAGGTCAGCCTCATCCTCTTGACCCATCTGGGCGTCCTTACATTGTCTTCCTTCGGGCTCTTTCTTCGTTCATGTGATGAACATGTCCCAACTATCATATCCTTCCTTTTTTGATATATCAGTCCATAACTGAGGCCTTGTTGCGGTTTGCAATATATTTTAGTTTGCAATATATTTTACACAGGTTGGTTGGGTTGCTGGCCCAACTTGGTGCCCCTTATTCACCTTCACCCCTTGAGTTGCATCTTATGACAGGCGCAGGGGTTTCCCCAGGATTATTCTACCCCAACCCTGGACACGTTTTCAAAATGTACTATTCAGAATATAGCCACATTTAAAAATGTGTTCCATTTAAATCTGCATTGTCTTAATTTTAAATGTAACATTATTCTAAAATATATAGAATGTATGTAATACTAAAATGGCTATGTGAAAACAGAAAAATTGGTTCTTACCTAGAGATGGGAAAAGGATTTTCCTGAAACTTGTAAAGTGTAATAAATTAATTAAAGAATAAAATGCTGAACTTTGAAGATAAATAATTTTGTTAATAAATACTGATTATATTTGACTAAAAAAGCTCTAAAATATACAAAAATGTGCGGTTCTTTGACTTGATCCTCTGTTAAAAAATTAAACTGTTATATATTTCTATTATTAAAATGCTTCAACAGGGTACTTACTGCTTTATCAAGATAACTTACCTAGTATAAGTTAATATTTATAAATTTAGTTTGTATTATATAATTATACTTTTTTTTTTTCAGCAAACGGAATAATATTTTTCTTTTATATTAATGTATATTTTTACTTATCATTATGTCTTTTTTCTCTTCTGTTTTTCTAACAGTGCCTACGATTCCTCGAATAGTTAAAAGTGTTTATTTATGTGTCGTGGAAATTAAGTGAAGTGCCTAAGTTAGTTATTGTGATGCGGGAAGTGCGAGGGAGGGAAAAGTGGATATATTGTTATTATTGTTGTTTTATTCCTTGAAAATTTGTGTACGGAATGGTGGTAAATATTTCTTGTACACGCAGTCTATATTTATGTATATCATATATATATTTTTATACTATTTTCTACTAATATCATAATTTATATTTGTTATTTTGTGTAATATATGCTTTTTTATTATCATTATTATTATTATTTTCCATTATTTTGTTTTGAATTTTTAAACTAAATAAGAGTTCTGTTTCATTACTAAGTTTATGTATCAGATCGTGGGGTGAATCTCTGATTAAAAAAAAATAGATATAAAAATGAATCTCATTGGATTTATAACTTATCATGTGAAAAATTTACTTTCTCAATATTCTACAAAGCTAAGTTTACATTACAACAGACAAATAATATAGATTTTTGATACCTCATGAAAATCTTTTTTTTTCAACTTAAAATTAAACTTGAATATTGATAATGGTTGTGATTTGCCCATTGCCATGAAATTTGAGTTATGAAAATGTTGGCTGCAATATTTTATTTATTTTCACTATAATATACAAAGTTGGTAATAATAAAAAAACAAATTTTTGTTGTATTCAAAATTTATTTTTTGTGAAATCTAAAATCAAATCGCTAATAATTCAAACATTATGAAGTATTAACTCATAAGTCCCTTATCAGTCTTGGTCCACATTCTTTGAATCAAAAATAATAATGAGAGAAATAATAATTATTAGATTTTTATTTTCTGTTCGGAACTTATTTACCGATTATAGTCATTGGTGGAAGGTGTTAGCTCTTATTAAAATGTTCAGAAGAAGCATTTTTGCATTAAAGTTCTGGAACTTTTCCGGATGTTAGTATTTTCTTTATATAATTGTTTCCGTTTATCACCCTTTTTTTTATTGTGGTCATTTGGCTAACCTTATTCCAATGTTTTTAAATAAATCTGTCAATAATTCGTTACTAAAGAAAAAAAATTATTCTCTAGAATTGACCCTTCTTTTAAGTTCCCGTGTGAACTAAAACAATTACTGCAGGTGAAAAAATGTGAATAAACAAAAAAGTGATTTTTGTAAAAAAAAAAAACTGGATTAACACCTTCAATGCCTTCAATATTAAAAAAAAAGCATTTATTACACAGAGTCTATAAGTGTTTCCTTGTAGTCATAGGATTGAATTATTTATTCAAACTTATTACCTTTCCTAACTTCGTTAAAAATATAATATCTTCCTTGAAGTCATGGTGAGATTAATTTTTATCAAAGTTAAATTGGAATAAAATGTTATTTCCAAAATTCTGTATCACTTTGTCAAACCCTTTTAGATCTGAATTTATTGTTATACTCATTTCTTTTGTATATTGCACATCCGGAATAAGAAACGCCTAACTCAAAATTGAGGAAAAATAACCGATACATCTAGTTGCCTAGCAACAACAGCTGTTTTGACATGAGAAATCCCAATAGCCTTCTAAATTTCTAGATCATATTGTGTGTATAATATTAGCTTAACATAAATACTTCTTGAGTTCTGCTTTATTCATTCTGGATGTGCGGTATATATAAAATAATATTCATTTACGATTTAAAAGCATGACTTTTTTTAGCCCTAATATATAATTAAAAGCTCAACTTTTTACAATTTTGTACTTTTGTACATTTCTGTCGATATTATCCTCATGTATAATCTACCTTTCGAGCATAAAATTTATATTTATATGAATAAATATAAATATAAATTTATATACTTATTTGAAAAAAAATATATATACATTTTTATGAATCCTCTAAATTATAGCTTTTAAGAAATGCTTTTTTTATTATTATTTTTTTGTTTATGTTAATAATATAAAATATTAATCCACTTTTTATGATTTAAATATATATATTTATTATTCTACCATTCACATTGATAATTGTTAAAATGTATTGTGATATAGATTCTTAGATAAATATTGTTTGTATTGTTGTATACCTCCGTCGATTTCAAACGGACTGAACCAATCTATGATAAATACCAGTTGATTTTTTTTTCATGATGTAATTAACCCAATTATTTGCGACAATATAGTCTGATTGCTCATATAAATTTTTATCGCCAATTAAAAAATGGCAGTCCTGTTATAATCTTATAAGCTGCATCTAAATTTGACGGGCCTAAATGCCTATATAGGCATCATTTTAGTCCATTGTTTTTAAATATGCAATTCAATTTTTACTGAAATTATAATTTTCTATATTTGTGTGTAATTTATTATGTTTACTATATATATATGTATTATTTTTAGTTTTCTTAATGGACTGTACATTATAATCAAAATATCGACACTTATTATAACTTTGTTGGGATACCGTTTGCTTGTTTAAAATATCATTTCGCTTGTTTACTGTATTTTCAAAATTAACTTTTTTTTATTAATTTTTTATTGTGCTTATACT
Organism: Euschistus heros; assembly: GCA_003667255.2. Taxonomy (NCBI): domain Eukaryota; kingdom Metazoa; phylum Arthropoda; class Insecta; order Hemiptera; family Pentatomidae; genus Euschistus; species Euschistus heros. The sequence goes on from RCWM02000015.1 coordinate 3,618,149, forward strand.
GAATTTATGAAAATTGTCTAATAATGCACGTCATTCTTGTGTTCATTTTATTGTATCAATGAAAACACCAGTTTTGAAAATCGAATTCTGGAAATATAAATTCAAAACTATTAATACACCTATTATAAGGTACAGTAATATCATAATATCGGTGAATATTTCACTCGAAATTGTTAAAACTATTTTCTGATAATTTTTTTATGAATTTAAGTAAAATCTCGAATAATGACTGTATTTTTATGATTTTGAGATAAAGTTTTTATTTTTAATCTGGTGATAATTTTAATGGTATCAGTTTTTGTTCACAGTGTGGTGGTCCTCTAGTTAATTTATGCTATGCCAAAGACTTTTAACCTTGTAACTTGCAATATGAATTAATTTCTTATATTTTATTTCTTAGTTAAAATCATGTTTTTCTTTTGTTTTTGTTTCTTTCTTCTTTTTCTTTTTTTTTAATTCATTTTTGTTGTGTTAAAAAGCTTTCTTTGTTTCTAATATTTATCATATGAAATAAATCATATATTGAAGTTAATAAATTTTTCGTAACTGAACCCATACCTTTGGTTAATGGTTTATTTTGGAGGAAATTATTGGTTATTTGTTGTATAATTGTGATTATTTTTAATTTATTGTATATATAAATGTTATCAGCTGTGTAGAAATCCTTTATTTATAAGTATGTCACCCTGTCTTTCGTCTCATCATTTATGGTAAGTATGAAGAATGAGTGAAATCAGGTTACTCCTGTTCATCTAAGAAAAAAAACTACTTGTTTTCGACATATTGGCAATAAAAATTATGAAGAAAATTCATGTTTGTTGATCGTTAAATTTCTAATATGTTATAGTTATGTACTTAAAAAATATATATACGTATATTTAGTCTATTTAAACCATATGCCAGAAAAATCCTCTCTGCCGACTACTCATTTTAATTAGTCAGTTTTTAGAGTACCTAAAATTTCTTAAACATCACCTAATTATTTTTATTTATTTGTTAGTAATATTCTTTCCCCTTCCTTAGTATACCTAAGGAAGATGTGTAAATTTGACAAAAAATAGTCAAAGCATTACATAGACAATTGCGAGTTCATAAACAATTTAAAAAAAATAATAATAATGAAATAGAAATTAATTGCATGAAATCGCAAAATTATTCATAAATCAAAGTGGTTTATGTCCTGTTAAAAACTTTTTTTTTTTTTTCATTTTTATAACTTATCCTTATTTTATTATAAGCTAATTAAAATTAATTTCCATGAAGATTGGGATTTATTTAACTGATTTCTTTATTACATAGGTTGATTTTATCTGGCAAATGGGCAATGTAGATGAAAAAATTCTCGAACTAAAAAGATTTATTCAAACAAAAGAACAACCAAATTCTTTAGTTTACTACTCTATTTTTAAGTTTCATTACTCTTCAACAAAATCAGTTATTAATAGAAGCAGCTCTACAGTTATGATTAGTATAGTCAATAACTTAGCTTCTTTGTAAGCTATGCTTATAATTTCTAAACTAGAAAATTATATATATATATATATATATATATATATATATATATATATATATATATATATATATATATATAATAGAACAAGATATATAATCAAATACTCAACTTTCTTCTTTATTAATTACTTATTTATTTTACTTATTAAGGCATCATTGGGTCTGGAATTATTATTGATCAGCTGTTTAAATTAAACCTTGATCAGCTGTTTTAATAAACCCTTTGAATATGTGTTGATCTATTTGAGTGTGGTATATATTCTATATAATCAGGAAGCTAAAGTGGGATGTACTATATTGTGTCTTTGTTTATGTTATTTTATCTTCTTCAGTCCTATTGATGCCAGAACAAACTAAATTTTAACGGATTAGTCATTAGTTTAAGGGACAAAATGCTTCACGTTTGATTCTTCCATTGCTAGTGTAAATATATTTTTTTGTTTATTTCCTGGTTTTTGTTTCTATTTATTTTTATATTTTTTTACTAAAGAAGAAAGTTAACTATTTGTTGAAAGAATTGGGCAAAATTTAATCATATCTGTTTGACAACTTACTTCCTGGATCAATCCCCTATTTTAATCATTATTAAATCAGGTGATTGATTCCAATAAATTAGTTGTCAAATAGATATGATTAAATTTTGCCCAACTCTGTTTTTTTATATATTGTCTGGTTATATTACATATAATTTTCATGTTTAAAAAATCATATTACATAATACATTGTATATTTCATTACAGGGAATTTTTCTACTATTTCAGCTAGCATATTTTTTACATTCTTTTGAGATTGTCAATATGTGTGTGTGTTTTTTTAAAATATAAATATATACATTCAATAAAAAATAAATCTATACATTTAAAATTAATAATATTTAAATTTTGAATGGATCAGGTCGCTCGTAAATTGGCCATGGTTGAGGCTGATTTGGAGAGAGCAGAAGAGAGAGCCGAGAGTGGTGAATCGTAAGATTAATTATATGCTCAAATAGTTTGGGAATGCCATTTTGTTTTATTTTTCAGTCACCTGATTTAAATTTGAGAGTGTGTTTGTGTGCCGTATAACTGCCCAGTTAATTTATTTTATTTTATTTTTTTTATTCTTTATTTTGAGCGAGAGAGGAAGCTTTGGTGCTCACATCACTAATAGAGAGTTTCTTGTTTTCTTTTGTAAAAATATTCTAACAGTTTAAATTCTTTTCTTTTTTAATATTTTATTCAATATTTTAATTGATATGGCAGTATAGATGTTCTAGATTTCTCATCTTATATTTATAAAGAAAAGAACAATACCTTAAGGATTTTTGAAGAAAGTTGTCAGGGATGGAATCAGGCTATAGAAAATAAACACATCCAAGTTAAAAAAAAAAAAATTCTGACATTTGATGTCTTAAGTTATTTATGAATAAAATAAAAGTATCTCGTAGAATATTTGGCTCAAAGAAGGCTTAAGCTACTACAGACTATATTAAGTTTACATATTGAAAATAAAAATAAAAAAAACTGCCATTGTTCTCAAAAAAATGTTTTGAAAGTTATAATTTTTCTTATCACATTTAGCTAATTTGTCATCAGTCTCCTTATGAACATATTCAAGTTGATTTTTAAATTTTAGATATTCAACGGTATCATGGTTTGTTCAAAAATAAAGTTATCTTTTAGTCAAATATGAAGTATCAGGGAATCAATCAAAACATTTTATCAATGCCAAATAGTGTGTTTGCGCATTTGTTTTTCTTTTTTTTTCTTCATACAATAACCCTTTTTGAAGGCTGTAGATTTTTATTTTATTTGTATACCCATAGCTTGAAGCTTATCCTTTGTTTGACCGTTAAGGTACAAACATTATCTCAATTTAGATTTTTTACCAATGAAGACATGCATTTTTTGATAATTTTCCGTATTTATTGTACCTCTATAACCTATTTTTAAATACTAAAGAGATTAATTAAAAATCAGAACAAATAATGAAGTGCATCTTCTTTTGTTTTGTTTGTTTCTCAGTGTTTAAATATATTTTGATGGTATACAGTTAAAATAAAAAAAAATAAAAATAATAATAAACTTCAGTCTAGCTAGGTAGATATTTCCAGTTGAAACCAATAAAGAGACAAATAGTAACAATAACTAGAATATTCTTGAATTGGACATATATGTTTGGAAGTAGTAAGGTGATTTGAAAAATATTTAAATTAATCATTTATGAATGTCGCCAAATTCATAAATACCCTGATACTGTCATTTGATAGTTTCATGTTATATTGATTATGTTTTGAATTACATTGTGTTTTTATTATTATGGTAGATCTCTTCTTTAGTTTTGTGTAGCACCTTTGCTCTTTGATCTTTTGCTAGATGCTTTTTTAAAAATATTATCGCTAACAGAGCATGTGTTTGTTGTTTTGCCTCCTGCGCACATTCACAGGTAGCACGGAAGCTTGTCATGATGGAACAGGACTTAGAGAGGGCGGAAGAAAGAGCTGAACAAAGTGACCTGTGAGTTTACGTCCTCGTAAATGAATTTTAAAATAATAAAATCTTTTGGTTTCTTGAAAAATCATCAGTTTATTCAAATAGTAAAATTTTATTGTTATTTTAACCTTCGATAGGAGAGAAATAACATTTTAAAAATTTCAAAAATTATAACTTGGTTATAATATTTAAAAAAAACAAAGCTACCTGTTATTATGGAATTGCTTATTATTGTATTGTATTGAATGGGTTTTTGCATGTTTAATTATTTTTATTCTAATAATAAACAAGCTTTGTTTGTTTGCAATTTCCTTTTAAAGTATTTTACTCTTTGAGTTTCAATATTGTACTAAAACAAAATTTTCATTTGTTTTTTTTATCGGCTTTTATTATTATTAAATTGTAGCATGTAGTTCTTTGCGATTGATGATTGTATTGTATACATAATCTTTATCAAATCTGACAACCTCCTTCGAGCTTCTGCCTATAAATAAATAAATAAATATCTCTTTAACATCTCAAATAAATGCTGAGTATGCCCAGCTTTCAATATAGTTTAGCATTTTAATAAATACCATATAGCTTAGTGTTGCATAAAATGTCATCCAAAAAAACTTAATTCAGGAAACCTTCCTATTTTGATTTAAGCCAGTATTTTTGTTAAGTTCTTGAGATCCCTGAATATTTAGCAAATTTCATACGTATTTTAAAAATTCTAAAACAAATCCGATTTGGGATTTAGAATAATTTGAGGAATGGAAACCTAAGGAGAAGTTTCCCATGTAATGAATGCACAATTGAGCTGGATATTCTGATATTATTCAATGATGCAAATTTTTTTATTTGAGAGAATGCTTGTATAGTGCATCCTACTAAATCTACTGTTCATTATTTGGGAAATCTTATCTCGGGTTCAGGGCAGAGAGTTTCCTGTTGATTTATTGATTTAAATACAAATTCTTTACATACCAAAACGCTGCCCAATAGCTAATACCCGAAGGGATTTGACAAATTTAGAAAGATGTCAGATTTGATAAAGAATTATATAATGTATTTATATTTTATGAGAGCTTTTTCTTTTATTGATTATGGTTTAATTTAACTTTTAAATACTTCAATCATTATTATTACTTATTATAAACTATTGCAGAAGTTTCTGTTAAGTATTATTTATAAACAGTGGAGCGTCGATTATTCGAACTGTTAACGGAACTTTTTTTTTTGTAACGTAATTTTAATTAAAATGATCATGTAATTACTTATTTGTATTGTTAAAATAATTTTTATTTAAAAAAAAAATTAAATAAAAAACAAAGTATTTTTTTCCATGAATGTCTATAAGGGAAGCTCAATTTATATCACGTAAACTACAAAAAATGAACTTCTATACATACCTACAATTTTGTTTACTCAGAACTGTGTTCTTAATTAGACCATTTCATTTGTTTCTCTCAATATCTTCCTAATCATTTGGTTGGTAATAGATCTCACCTTAAGTCTTAAATCGTTCTTTGTGAGGTATACATCGCCTTTGTGATCACTTTTTGTTTTAAAAACTACATCTCATTATCCATGCTATCAAAACGGAAACTAGACAAAATTTCATTTAAAGACAAAATGGAAATCATTACGTGGCTAAAAAAAAGTGAATCGGGTCAGACATTAGCTATCGATTTCAGGGTTGGTAAATCGACAATAACGAGAATTAAAAATACTTTTAAATCAATCATCAGGTACCCCTTAATCTATATTATAATACCCCATTAGTGATACGGGCATTTCAAGTCGTAAAACTTTGAAAAAAAGCAAACATTAGTTTTCCAAGTTTAATTTTTGTTTCATTATCATTCTCATCTTTATATAGTAAAGAAATCTTTTTTTTTTTTATTTGAAAGCCTTTATTAAATATATAATAATTATTCATAATTATATGCTTGGCTTTACAGCCATCTGAGTTACTCTATCTAATTTACAAACTATGAAATATTTTTGAGAAAATTTTTATAATAAATTTAACAAATAAAGTATGTTCAAAGATATTGAACTAGATTAATTTTATGATAGCAGAGTATTTCTTATCGACAACATTTCTTTAACATCAACAGATAAATCTTTAAAAAAAATATTTTCAAATCATCCAAAATTAAATTAAATTTTTGTAGTTGTCAAGCTTTATTGATATTCAAAAATATGAGGAAACAAGTAAGCCTGGCCCTTTTTGTCAATCTCTGACAGTTATCGCAAGGCTGTCCCAGGGTGGGAGCATCAAGATTCATTTTGTACAATCACACATCCTAAAATGTTGATAATATGCTTCGGTATGAATATTGATAACATATGTATTAAATGTAACAGAAACTTCTGATAAAAGCTAGTTATATATAAATATATTTGATATTTATCTGTATCCTGTAATTGAATAATATGATTTTTCATCTTTATTATTCTGTTTATTTCAGAAAAATTGTAGAGCTTGAAGAAGAACTCCGCGTTGTTGGCAATAACTTGAAATCACTGGAAGTGTCAGAAGAAAAGGTAATAAAACCGTTGTGTTCCCTTCTTCATATAATAATATAAAATAATAATATCCCATAAGAGAAATAATGATTAGCCAAAACCAGTGAAGGTTATCTAAGTTTGTGTTCACACATACCGATTATTAATATATTTAGTTATAATTGACTAGTTATGGTGACTCAGACTTGAGAATTAGAAAAAAAAAAATTGATGTTTAAAAAATATTTTTTATTATTGCAATAACTTCAGGATTAAGCCTAGCTCAGTGATAATGTACTTGGATAAAAGTACATTAATCGAGAAACCTTGATTAACCGAAGATCTCAGGTTTTAAATTCAGCTGGTATAGAGTGGAATTTATTCCAAGTTATTAATTCCTTACCCAAAGCCTGCTAAATGAACGAAACACTTGGATTGTTCACATACAAAGGAAATCTTTGAGTCCAGTAAACAAAAAAAACATATGTTAGAGTTAAAAGAGATATTGTTCTTAAGGAAAGAGAGAGATAGAGAGAGAGAGTGAGCTGTATCTGATAAATATTCAGAAGGCACTTTAAATCTTTATAAATTTTATTTTTTTCAACTTAATTGTGTCGGTTCCAAATGAAACTGGCAATTCATCATTGGGTGACCATAACTAGTCATTGACTTTCAAAATGGGATAAGTACAAAACGTAAAACTTTACAGGCCTTAATACAAATAATTTCCTTGTCATTCATGAGTTTAAAATAAAAAAATAAATAAAAAAAATTTACTTTATGAAAACCTTTTCTTCAAAGGGGTATCTGGGACTCCTGGATTTATTAATGTAATTTTTATGTTCAAAGTATTTGGAATTTTTCTTTGTCACGGGTAAGTAGATACCTGTGTCCATGAGTTTCTTTATGTAACTATACTATAACTATGTAGAACCCCTTTATGTAAATGATATAATTTCATTTTTTTTTTTTTAAATAAATATTTTAGGTTTTATAAATTTAAAATGTCACTGGATAGGAGGTTTTAATTCCCAAAATTATAATGCCATTTAGTTCATTTTGGATGGGTAGAAAAAAAATTTTAAAAATCAAGAGAAACCTTTTTTTTTTTTACAAATAGTAGATTTATCCCATTTTGAAAGTCGACTCCTCATATTTCGACTCATATTAACTGTTTTTCATATTTTATAATATTTTTTATGAATAGGTTTTGCTACCTTAGCTTTTTTTCAATTTCACATAAAATATATTGGATCATTTAAAAGTTTTAGGCAGATATTATTTTAATAATTACATTACTTTTCTATTAAAAGTAGCTGCAGCCTGAATGTGATGCTATGGTCACTAGGAAAATAGAATTTTTAGGAAACTCAACTAAAATGTTTTAATAATGAGCATTTGTTTTAGGATAGCTTTGGATGATAAAATTAATTTGTTGTTTCAATTTCAAGAAAGTTGATAATTCAGCGGAAATGTTTTGTTTAGTATCTACATTGAATCAAGAATGTTGATTGATTTATCACTCATGAAATAAATTTAAACAAATTTGTGACATGCTCCCAGTGAAAGAGAGAATGCAGTAAGATGATGAATTTGTCCTCGCACTTAAAAAGTTGGCTTGTAATCTCGATCATAGTATTTGTAGCACCGAACCATGTCATTTGAAAAACATGTATTTACTTGCATGTCAGGAAATGACATTGTGTCATCTGATATCAACGTTGATAATAGTTTGGGTGAGGAATAAAATTCTGGCGATTTCACTTCTCCAACCGCTCACATCTACAAACACTTTGATACTTGGATAATTTTACCATTTTTTTAATAACTATAATTGAGTTGTATAAATATAAAAACCACATGGGTGAATACCTCCTCTTTTGTAGTTCCCTTTTGAGTGTCTCTCAGCGTAGGAGAGTATTGGAATGCAAATGGATTTAATTTAGTGTTTAATGTTTGTCAGAATTTACTGCGTCTTTCTATCTTTTATCATCTTGATCTAAATGTAAATTAATTGATGAGCTTTGTTTAAAACTCGATGAGTTATATGAAGTTTGTTGAGAGGTTTTAGTCAAATAATAAAATCAATGTTGAAAATTGCAATACATATTTATATTTTGCTGAAATGTTTCACCAATCATTAAGGCAGATGGAATATTGAAATACACTATAAAAGATTCATCATAGCAACACCGTGTCATGAGAACTGAAATGTAAAATCTTAAATTATAGTTTCAGCTTTCAAAAATACAGTAATGCTGTTCCTAGTTTTTAATTTTATGTCTTTCTGCGAGTTATAAAATATAATTGTTTATATTTTTAAGTATTCTATAAATTGTTATGCTGTTCCACAGGCAAACCAGAGAGAGGAAGAATACAAGAACCAAATTAAGACCCTTACAAACAGACTTAAGGAGGTACAGTTGTGCCTATTTTAAAACGAGGGCATTGTGTGGATTTTTGCTGTCGTTTTATGCCCATTTTGTTTTCTTATTACCGAATTAGACCTGTACCCCCTAACTGCTTGTATATTAACTCTCCTTTAATACACATTTGTTACTTTTTTAAAATTTTTATTTTACTATTATTATTAATTTGTGTTTGCTTTTCAATGCTTGCTATTTTTATAATCATTGTGTGTATGTTCTATTACCAAAAAAAAGGCGACACAGAGGGAAGAGAACTTTGAGGAACAAGTTAAAGCCCTATCAGCGCAATTAAAAGAGGTAAAGTATTTAACTTCAATTAAAAAAAGGGAAGGAAAAAAATATGGTGGAGGATTTTATTTTAAAATATACTATCTAATTATTTTTGGCGCCTAAACCGCTTGTAAGTCATGGCCTCCGCCTAGAGCAACAACAGGTATCACTGTTAGGTGATGTTTCTTTCCAATTCATGACTAATTTCTTTTCAAATATTCTGAGAGAGAAAAAAAATTGTCAATCCTTTATTTATTACTTATTCCAGTTTCCATTATTTCAATTACATTTACCTTATATTATCATAGTAAATAACTATGTGAAAAAAATTCGAAACAGATAGAAACAATTTTCATTCTTCTGAAGTTGACTTTGTATAGCAACCGTTTCCCTTTTTCTTTAATTGACTTAATGAAGTCCTTGTAATACTGAAATAAATAGTGATTACTTTTCATTCTTTTTAAATTTATGAAAAAAAATTTTTTTCAATGACTGGAAACCTCTGTTAAATTTTGATATTTCATCCAACGATAAGTCTATCATAAGAAGAAGTAAGTTTTTCGCCATGTTATGAAACTTGTGTTTCTTAATAAATAGCTTTATTGGTTTTTTTTTGTTTTAACTTTTTTTTTTTTTTTAATCTTTACATGACTTAAATTTAAATAGAAGTATTTGACTTATTTGATGCTCATTTTTTCTTTATTTTTTAATAATGAGTATCAACAATTTATTATGTTTTCTGAAATTATTGAGCCATTGGGTCAAAGAAAACAAATTCAAGTGCTTCTAATTAGATTTTTAGTTATTTAAATAACGATTTCCAAAGAGCATGGTTTTGTTTTCATGAATTATTTTCTAATATTTTATAAATATTGATTTAAAAATATGTAAATTGACTTTCTAGTCATAATATATAAAAAGTAATAAAAAACTTTTTTTTATTTTATTTTTTTATTAACACACTATAAACAGTTCAGTTAAAACTATTTCTTCAATTTTTATGTATGTCAACTCCAGTAACAGCTGTTTTACGACAGTTTAAACCTAATTAACAGAAAATATTTTTTGTATTATGGGAATTGAATTTTCTATTTTGGTCGTAAATTTTAATTATATATTGTTTGTGTTTTCTCTTTCTTTCTATACTTTCAAATTATCATGTAGCTATAATACAAAGGAAATAATTAAAACTCTCGTTGGATTTCTTCATTCTTATAAGCAAGGAAAGATAATGATACATGTTTATATTATATACATGTATTACAAAATATATTTTGCACTAATTTTCTTTTTTTAATTTTGTTAAGACTTTATTTTTATCGTTAAACCAACAATAAAAATGTTTGGGGCTCCTTAAGTTGGAGAACTTTTTTTTTGTTGAATATTTCTTGTTTATTGCAGTTTTTAAATCCTACATAAATCTATCCTACAATATCAAGGTCTGTAGATTCACGCGATGGGTCCGTCAGGAAATAAAAGTCAACCAGCCAAGGGCAGATTTGACTTGAATGACTTCCGATTTTAAAATGTTAAGGTTGTTACCTTGACATTTTTGTTCACCACGGCATCTTCTAAATTTTTTTTTTTCGATTTGACATGCAAAAATATTTCTAAAAATGTGAAGAATGCCCCATTATGGAAATCAAATTTCGAAATGATATGTTGTACATTAGTTGAAAGCATGTATAACACAAATGTGTGCTCAACACGTTTTAATAACTATTTTAAAATCTATTTATAGTGTGTTAATAGGTAACATTAGAGATGATTTTTATGAAAATACGTCTCATTGATAATTCTGTACCATTTGAAAAAAAAACAAAAAAAACTAGGCGTTTCAAATCACATGTTTTCAGAGCAATGCTTTGAAGTTATCTGTTTTAAGTGCAAATCAGATTATTTTTCTAACCGCCATTATTCTACTAACTCTCTGTATTTTATTAGATGGAATGCATATGTGCTTCTATATGTCATGAAATGCATTCTTTTATATGCTATATGCAGTCTTTTTACCATTGACATTTATGACTTGCCTAATTTTACCCGATGTGTAGGACACCAATATGGGTTGTCCAGAGTATTTATATCATTTCAGACAAAAATTGACTTATCTAGTTTTTATCAAACTACAGGTACAGAATTATGACAGTTAAAGATATTTTGTTATAATTATTAATTTTTTTATTTCTTGAATTAATAATTTATTATTAAGGTATATCACCATAATTATCACTCATATAATACTCAACAAAATTTAAATAACAGAATGCTACCTTTAATTTTTTTTTTTTTTTTTTTTTTTTTTTTTTTTATTAACACTTAAAATTTGTTTTATTTTAATATTAACAATGTTTGCAAATAATGAAAATTTTGTAACCAATATGAATTATTTTTATTAAATGTCTTTTCTGTGACTGTAGGCTGAAGCTCGTGCTGAATTTGCTGAACGTTCCGTTCAGAAATTGCAGAAGGAGGTCGACAGGCTGGAGGGTGAGCAAACTTTTCATATCGATCTAAATCGATTTAAAATTTTATATTTAATTCTATTATTAAATTCTCAAAAAATTCATATTATTACTTATTTTTATATTATTTCTTTACATAAAGAATTTATTAATTTATCAATTATGGTTTCGGCAAAATCTATAAAGGTGGCCAGCCTATGTTCTAAATAATCAGAGTTTTAATATTGTATCGGATATTTATATCATCTAGTCACTTGTAAAAATTCTTAAATTTTTTAGATATTTTTCTAAATATTCTAAGATTTTTTTTTTCTTGTAAAGTGGTATTTGGACACAATCTGCATAACTAGGATTACTAAAATTAGCTGATTAGTTTTGATTCATGAATCATAGTGTTCAAATAAATAAATTTATTATATAAAAAATTACCACATGATGAAATAATATGATTTAAGGGATGCTAATCAAAAGATATAGGTGTACAAAATTTTACAAAATAATATTATACCTTATATTTAACTTAAACAGTAGTCTATTATCCAATATTACCTACGTATTGTATACAATTTCAAACAAAAATTCTCTGAATCAGTCTTTCACTTTCTTTAATAGATTTTCAATCTTTTCAAGATTTTTATATTGCTTAAAGCACCCTTTGTAATCAATCATTATCCTTCTCATTTGTGAGAAGCCAATACAAAATTAATTACGTAAATACTATCGGATTAATCTAACTGCAAATTCCTTAAATATAAGATTCTTGGTACTTCTTTAGTTACAACATAGTTAGCTTACAATTTTTAATGATTTTTTTTTTTTAAATAATATCATTCCGTAGAGGTTGGCCATCCTTAAATTAAAATATTATTTATATCACACTTATTTTGAGTGAAATATTATCTTTCAACGTTCAGTTTTATAGTTATATGTTTTTTACTTTTAATTATTTTAAACTTCAAAGATTCATTTTAAAATGATATTGAAAATTCAATATTTTTAAGCATTTTTTAGAAATAATTTATGATGAATTTAATATTATAACGATTCATTTTTTTATTGTTTAAAATATGTGTCACCAATGAGCATGAAGGTAGCCGTATTGTAATGCATATACCCATGCCTTTCGTATTGCCCATTCCATTAGTATCGAAGTTGAATTTATTGTATTTGTTGGTTGAGCCCCTAAGTAATTGTAAGTAGTTCAGAGCACATGATTACGTTTTATTTTCTATTTTAGTGTTGATTTTTTTTAACGAGTGCTGAGTGGCTTTGAATGCTATCCGCCTTTGTTTTCATTTAATTTACTCATTATTTTTTTTGTTTTAGTAACATTCTAAAATTTCTAATTTTGTTTTGTTGATTTTTTTTCTTAATTAATTATTATATATTTTTTTGTTTGATTTGATTTTTTTTTTTTTTTTTTTTTTTTTTTTTTAACTGAGGCAGAGGAGGTCTATGTTATATTTGAATCATTAGTAAATTTTAACATAAAGTTTTCCTAATCTTCTAAAAAACCTCATTTAAACTGAACTTACAGCAGATTGAAAATACTAGCGACAAAAAAAAACACAAAAAAACAAAAAAAAACATGAGAATAGAAAGAGAACGGACACAGTAAGGTGTCAAGCGATAATTGAGTTTCCCTTCTTATTCTCAGCCTACTGTCATTATGCTTTTTGCTTGTTTTGTCACTAATAGCATCACTCTACTGTAAGTTCAGCCTTAGGCAGGAAAAAAATGAAAGAGCAACATCAGTAAATTACAATTTCTTGGGAGGATTATAATTTATTAATTTTAAAATTAAATACCATTTATTTGTCTGTTACAATTTTTTTTTTTTTTTTTTTAATTTTGAAGATAAGGTTTAAAAAAAATGAGTTATAAGTCTACGACATATAATAGTAGTATTATTTATAATTTTATAAATATTTCATTTTAAAACTTAATTAAAATTCATAAATTACCTTCCTGTAATGTACCTCTGTCTCAGTTTTTCTAATAATGGCTTGATTTTTTTTCTTTGTTTATTAATTTACATTTTATTTTGATTTCCCTTGCATGATTTGTTGTTTGTTTTTGCATTGCGTGTTTGCGGATGCAGATGACCTTGTCGTCGAGAAGGAGAAGAACAAACTACTCCAAGAAGAGATGGAAGCCACTCTCCATGACATACAGAACATGTAACCAAGACTTAGTCCTTCCGCACTATCCTTCTCCTTAAATAATCAACCTGCTCACCTTTTTATTTTTATTTTTTTAAATTTTCTTTTCTTTTTTTTTACTGAAGGTGGGTCCTTCCTGTCGGGATTCGATAGTTAAAATATTTAACGATGTACTATTTATTGATTTGATATTAAAAAAAAGAAAAAAGATAGCCAGTTTTATTTTTCGTACTTAATAAGTGTGTAAATAAAAAAAAAATGAAACCTTTTTTAAACTGTAAAATGTAAATAGCTTTTATTTTTTATAAAGTATGATGCCAATTATATAAACTAATTAGGGCCAAGGGTAGTTAAAAATATCAATATGGTATGAAAAAAATAAATAAAATTTTGTTTTTAAAATACATATGAAAATTATATTATTGATTATAAAATAAAATGTGTATGTCTAAAATGAATTCACTACTTCTAGGGGAGAAAAAAACTTGTAATAATTATTTTTCAAACCTATCGTTATGTCTTAATTTGTTAAAACGTAATGTATAATGACTTACGTCATATTTGGTTAGTGAAGACATTGGTCTTAAACTTTTTCATTTAATTCCAAACTGATATTTCCTTTTAAGTTGAGCTGTTATAAATAACAACCATAAAAAGGTTATTTGTAACCTTTTATTTTTAAACTGATATTTCCTTTAAAGGATCAGCTGTTATTAAGGTTCATAAATAACAGCTATTAAAAGTTGATTTGTAACCTGTTATTTTTAAACTGATATTTCCTTTCAATAATCAGCTGTTATTTTTTAACTTATTTCATTTTAATGATCAGCTGTTTATTGAGGTTGATAGATTGGAAGTATTAAAAGTTAATTTTTAAAATATTTTCTTATAGTGTCTTACACCATTTATTGATTATAAATTTGGATTATTTATAAACAATAAATTGCGTCATATTTTTATTTTAGTTTTTCACGTGTTGTAAATATTTTTTAAAATGATACTTAAAATGACAATTGATAATATCTGAATAAATGAATAAAATGTAATCGTGAAAACTGTCACTCCCGAAGGAAGGATCGCTGGATGTTTCTAGTCACTGCAAGTTGAGGATCAGTAAATGTTTGTTTCGCCTTTTGCCTACGCTTTTGTAATTTTCATCTGTTACAAGAGAAAAAAAAATGAATCCACAACCTTCTTTAATTTTAGGTGAAAATTACAAGATTAAACATTGCAGAAGAGGAAAGGCAAAAAAAATAGTTACTGATTTTCCGATAACCACCCACTACCTTTATTCCTTACTCCTTCCTTGTCCATTTTGTTTCATTTTAGATTTTTATTTTATCTTTTTTTTTTTTTTTTTTTTTTTTTTTTTTTTTAACTTTGTGTTTTACATAGAACAACGCACACAGCCTTTAATGTCCAGGTTTGATTTTGCACCATTTTAATTTAATTTTGTTCTTCTAATTTATCTTCGAATGGGGGATCTCTTGCTTCCTTGTATCTTTTCTACTCCGGGAAAAGGGTTTGGTTTCTTTCTTTTTTTTTCTTTTTTTTTTCCTTTTTTTTTAATTATCCTCTTAACTTTAAATATTCAAGGTGTATTATTGTTTTATTGCTCAAAAAACAAAAAAAAAAACATTCAGCTCTTTCAGCAAAAAACAATTGAAGGATCTTTTCTATTAGTATACAGCCAAACTCCTTTATTCGTTAGTATGTTGTGTTTAAAGGCCTAATATACACCAATCAGGATGTCCGCATGCTCATATTTTCATTAGATTAGTTCTAGATTTTATATGCCAACTGTTTTTTAATCTGCAAACCAGACATTGTTGATATCCGCAATGACAAGCATAACGGCAAAAAATATTGTATACTCACAAGTATTGCAAAATTAAATATATTAGAAACGTGTGCTTTTTTTTATCTTTTCTTTTATTTATGTTCCAAATTAGTCGAGTTAACTTTATTGAATGATGGTTTATATACATCATCTATTCTGTGAGGTTATTAAATCAGATGAGAGCAATGAGAAGCCTAGGTCCTTTATGGACCAAACCGCTGCTAAAGTTTTTTATTGTAACATTTTGTTATCAGTCCTATCAGTTACTTTAGAAATAATTTTTATGTTTAATGTCTTGCTGTATGCTAATAGAACAGATCTGTTTTAGCCTACTACCTTAAAAATTCATTTATGGTTATACTTTGAATATTAAACTTTAAATTATGGAATTAAGGATATTTTAGAAGAAATCTATCATGATTATGGGATCTTTTTCGAGGAGAAAAAAAAATTATTTTCTCAATTTCTTTATAGATGGTGCTTTAGTTCTTCTCTGTAGATAGTAGTAGTTTGGGGAACTTTTAAATATTTATTTTTATGCATGTTTTATTATTTTATTTTTTTTTTTTTCATTTTATTTTCTTCCTTTCCTTTGCTTTTTTTTTTTTATTATTTTTATATTTAATTTAATTTTTACAATTATTATTATTATTTTTTTAATGGATTCAGATATGATTAAATTTAGATTTTCTTTCAAAAATTAAGTTTTTTTTTTTTTTATCAAATATTATCTGAAACCATTTTATTTTTTAACTATCTAACCCAAATGTCAATACTGGATTTTATTTAGGTTGAAATTTTAATCCTAGTCCTCTATTTTAATTTTTTTTTTTTTTTAAACAAATAATAAACGAAAGAAAATGTAATGAAAAGTAATAGTACCCAACAAATACCCAATTTGTTCTCTAGCTTCCCTCAGACACAAATTTATATTGAGAAACAACTAATATGGGGTACTGAGGATTTTAAGAAGTGTATTAATCTTAGTGTCCCAATGAGTCGAATTGTTGCCAAGTCAACACCGTTTGTATTTAATGTAATATAACACCTTAAGTTTATAAAGAGGCCACTCGCGACAGCAATAGGGCCAAGACTGGACAAAACCTGTGTAGGTTGGATATACTATTCTAGAAATTTACTAAGTACTTTTACTCAGAACTTGACTGCTATTAAGTGTGTGGGCTTCACAATCTGAGATGCAGTTCCGGTAGCTGCCGCTTGGTCTATTTAGTTTCACGTCTTTCATTGTGTCATGAAAACTAATAAGACAGGCTCCGAACTATGACCTACAATGTCTGTTATAAACTATTAAAAAAAAAAAATTGTATGTAATAAAAAGATATATATATATATTTTCTTCAAATTAATCTGGATAATCGGATATCTGGATAATTTAGAGTTTCACTGTAATTACAAAAGTTGACGTTATTTATGGTTAATAAATATAAATTGTTGGTTGGATGATCCTGTTCCATCGAAGTTCTGTTGGTCTCAATGTAGAATAAAAAGAAAATTTTATAGCTGTGCTGAGAATGCTTCTCTATAAATTCAATTTAATATCCTTTATTGACATTTTATTGTAACTATTTTTTTTTTTATTAATATTTTTTTTAATTATTTTTTTTTTGTTTTATTTTGTTCTGATATCCCTTCCCGATTCCCTTCCGCTAAACTGAATCTCATTTATTTATTGTTTTACAGATGAAATAGTTGTCGAGAAGGAAAAGTACAGAGACATTGGGGATGGCCTGGACCTAGCCTTTGTTGAGCTGTACGGAATCTAATAACATTTAACAAAACAAAAACAGTTTATTATTGTTAAAGGAAAAGGAAACAAAAAAAAACAAACAAAAAGACATTTTTGACATTTAAAGAATGAATTCGGTCAGAAAGATCGTTTTACCGAAATCAATTATCATATTTAAATTTCAATAACAAAAATACAAATAACTGCCTTCATAAATTCAAATTTTTGTTTTTTCATTTTTTATAATTTAACTCGTGTGTATGTGTGTGTGCCATTAATAGTAGCTTTTTGAATTGATTTTATTTATTTTTCATATCGATCACACAACATAATAATTATACACACGCACATCTCTTCAAAGGCACATTTCTGTGTAACACGAAACGCCACGCTTGTTTTTCTTTTTCTTTCTTTTTTTTTTTTTTTTTTTTCAAGTTGCTTCGATTATAATTTAATATTTGTGTATTCATGGCTCAAACTTATTTTTTTTCTCTATTTATTTTATATATAATTTTTTTTTTTTACTCTTTTTTTTTTGTTTTTAATTTATATACAAGCTCAGCTAGTGAAGCTGAGCCTGAATGTACAGCCTATAACTAACCAGATCGCTTTATTTAACTTTTAATTAATGAAAGGTGTTATGATTACATTTAATTATATGCTATTACCGTTTTCTCTCAAAAAAATCTTTTATTTATTTGTTGAATTCATTCAAAATTCTATATATATGTATAAATATATAATTATAATAAAAAAAAATGTTTAAGTTAATATTTTTTAAAATATTAATTATTCTTACTTAAAACATGGTGCGAAAATAATTTTTGAATTTAATTATAATTCTTATATATATATTGTTCATTTTTTTTTTCATTACATAATAGTAATTTATTGTATAAAATATTAAGAAAATTGTTAGATTCATTTTTTCTGTTAAAAGTTTTATTTAGTTAATTTTCCCATTTGATGCACTTTTGAACCGAAAGTGACGCCCAATCCATTATTTATGTTTTTTTGTACAGCTCCCTTTGTAGGTTCCTTATAAATTCTTTAGATTATATATTTTATTATGATTATTATATTATTATTCTTTATTATATTGTAAGAGCAATAAAAACTGCCATTGTATTTCTTTTTTTTTTTTTTTTTTTTTTTTTTTTTTTTTTTTTAATGTTTTCCCTGTGTGTGCCTAATCTTATTTGTGTTATTTTCTGCAATATATGTTTAACACGGCTCTAGTAACAATTAATTTTTTTTTAGTAAATGAAGAATTAATTTTCTTAATGAAGATGAAACGCTTATCAGTGATTACTGAAAATTCTGCTTATATCAGGAATTAGCATGTATTTTTTTTTATTAGTTTTATTATGTTATGCTATCAGTTAACAAAACAGCTTTTGAGTGGTTTTAATTGAGACATTATTTCTGTTATTAAAAAATAATTTTATTGGTAATATTCATACGCAGGGGGGAATACAATTGAGTGTTTTATTTGTTCAGCTAATAAGGTTTGGGGAAGTATAGTGATTAAAAGAAAAGAAAAAAAATTATTATTTACTCTGTGGTCTTCATCTATTTTTTTTTTTTTTTTTTTTTTTTTTTTTTTTTTTTTTTTTTTTTTTTTTTTTTTATTGGCACTACAATTCGGTGACAAGTACTGGACTCCTACGCCAGCTTCCTCCAGTCTTCACTGTTGTGCAGCTCTGGCCGCACCATCCGACCACCTCAGTTTCGGTCTTCCCATTCTTCATTTGCCATTCAGAGGTTCCACTAGCATCCTTTTTAGCGTTCCTTTTAGGAATGGCCTCATCCTCCATTCTAGCCACATGGCCAGCCATAGCCTTATAATCGTCCAGGACTGAACTTCAACTGCTTCATTGTATTTTGAGTAGACCTTGGTAGTTCTCCTTTGCCAGTTTCCATTGAGATAAACTTCACTAAAGATTTTTCTTTCAAAAACTAGAAGGAAATGCTCAATCTGTTTGGATATAGTCCATGTCTCCGATCCATACAAGACTGGGCAGATTAACGGGATAGAAGGCAAGAGGAGAGTTCCTAACGTAGACCAAAGTACCACCTGCTAGCCGTCCATATTCTTTTCTTACTTCCACCTCAGGTGCATTATCTACCATTGATCCCAAAAAGGTGAACTGGGCCACTTTCTCGAAATTAAAGGGGCCAATATCGATGGTCTCCCCAGATCGGGGTACTTCTATCACTGAACTTAGTCTTCCTTTCATCCACGTCGAGCCCAAGTGTTCTGGAGGTTAAGGGACTAGGAATCCCTAGTTTTTAGAACGTGTAGTGTTCTTAACAACCCAACGGTTATCAACAAAACTTAAATAGTATGTAGCTATTAGATTTTTTCTTACTATGACTCACGATTTCCAGAGGGTTATCAGAAATGTTATGGATAGGTATCTGGTATGGGCTAATTCAGTAACTTATGGGACATTTAGATCGTTATGTATGTGACTACATTATATTTGTGAAGGAAATAGAAACAATGAAGATTTATATAAAATTTGTGTTTAATAGACAGTTAACAAGCTAAATTAAATTTATTTTATAAAAAAGTAAGTATAACAATAAAAAATATATACAAAAGTGACCATTAAAAGAATACTACAAAATACACTGGACAAAAAAAGTCTGGAAACACTTGCCAAAATTTTACGCTTATGCTTCTCCTGTCTAAAATAGGCAATTTCCCAAAGTGAAACTACTCTTATTGTAAACAAAAAACATTAATCTTTAATTTTAACATAATATATCATTGAATGCATATCAACAGCAGTCAACAGAAAACATTGAAGTAAAAAAAATATAGCCTTCTTGCAAAAAAAAGTCTGGAAACACTTGTGTAATGAAAGGAAACAATATTTTAACAATAACAACTGATTATACTCACTATGGGCTTTAAGGACAAAGGTCAGAAATAAAGTCTTATTATTAGAAATCCTTTTAGTCTGATTATCATTCATGATGGAAGTGCCAAAAGCCCTTCACGAGTTGATAGTTTCTTTACGAAATCACAAGGAAACACTGAGAGAAATTTTAAGGAATGTTAATAAAAACGTGGGTACAATATCTAAAATTATAAAAATATATAAAGAATTTGGCTGTGCATCCAGCAGACCAAGGAAAGGACATCCACCAAAAATAAATAAATTGCTCAAGCGGAAAATTTTAAAAACTGTCCATGAAAAATCGTGCACTAGCGCTCCGAATTGCTACAAACTTGTCTAGTGGCTATGGTGTATAAGTTACGGAAAATTGATTTATTTGGTCGAATCGCTAGGAAGAAATCATTCATTAGCGCCATTTTGAATCTGTTATTGTACGAAAATTGATTTAATATTTTTGGCTTAGATGGCCGTCAAAACGTTTAGTGGAACAAAAAACCTGAGGTCTACATTACAAAACTTTAGTAAGTGTTTCCAAACTTTTTTTGCCCAGTGTATGCCATAAACTAGTTAAAAGCTGACAATTTGTCCCTAAAAGGACTAAAATTCTGATCCCCAAATCTAAAACATTTTGTAACATATTAGTGTAACTGAAAAAATATGCTAATTCCTGATGTGTCTTCGATTATACATAATTAATCGAAGTATTAACATTGTATTTGGAGTTTTTTTTTAAATATTGATGGCAAAATAATTATTTCAAGACCTACATATTATTATTTAAGTAGTTATATTCATTTTTATTTTAAAGCTATGGATGTTAATCAACATACACGAGGCTTAAACTTGCAGAATTTCTTATATCCAAATTATTGTTAGGTTGTTGCAGAGAGTAGCTGAAAGAAAATTAAATTCAGCAGTACTTTATAAGTATCTGATTCTTGAAATAGTTAAATAAAAAAATAAATCCTACATACAGAAGTGACAAATCCTACATACAGAAGTGACAAATCCTACATACAGAAGTGACAAATCCTACATACAGAAGTGACAAATCCTACTTATGAAACCAAATATTTTATTAAAATAAATTACTAAAACAGAAGACCCTTATCAAATTATTCTTTTTAATAGAACTGGTAGTCGTTATCTTGCTTTGTTTATTAAAAAGTATCTTGAGAAAATAGGGTATGGGTTCACTACAAAAACATAATGGATCAGTTATTATTGCCTTCATTTAGGCTATTGTGAATACAAATCTAATTATGATAATAGTTTTAGCAAGAGAAAAAAAATATATAAAACAAAGTATTTCATATGTATTTTAGTGGAATTACCTGGAAAATACATAACCTATTTTAATTGCAACTACAAAAATAACCGATTAGTTTTTACTTTAGAGCTTCTTTTTTCTTTTGATTTAAATCTTTTTAATATTTAAAATTATATTAAACCATAAAATATCGTCTCACAGATTAAAAAAAAAATAGAATATATGAAACAAAAATATAGAAAGTACATAAAACAAAACAAAAATAACTTATATAGCATTATTATAAATTCTTTTTAAAACTAAAATTCACTGTTATGATAAGAAGTTAGTAACAAATATGGCGGCAGGAAGTATTCCTATTACATTTTTAAGGAGAGGGGTGGAGGTTTTAAAGATTTTATGGTTTTCAGTTAGGAAAAAAACCTTTGTTAATTAAGAACGATTTATTAAAGTTTTCAAGAGTAATGTATTGTATAATATTCAGAGTATAGTGAATATATGAAATATAAAATTGTTCAAATAAAAATTTAGATGGCTACTCAAGATGAATGTCAAAGTGGAACTGGATTTAAAATTAATGGCGCAAAAAAGCCTTCAAATTATCTTTTAAACAAATAGGATGGGATTATAGTAACACTGGCACTTTTGATT
This sequence comes from Euschistus heros, assembly GCA_003667255.2. Lineage (NCBI taxonomy): Eukaryota > Metazoa > Arthropoda > Insecta > Hemiptera > Pentatomidae > Euschistus > Euschistus heros. The sequence goes on from RCWM02000015.1 coordinate 3,640,371, forward strand.
TTGTTCAAAAGGGCCTTAACAATGTTCAATTTTGTGGTTAGTGATTTAGGAGATTAAATCTCTGGGTTCATTCAGCCCCATTATTATAAATACATCGACCAGCTGTGAGATAGAAATATGGTCAAAACAAATATGATTACAGAAATCTAGTCATGTTACTTGCTGCTGTTGATTTCGTTATTTTATTATTATTTTTCGCTTCTACTAATATCTTTTTTTGACAAGTGTGAAATGAAAAAAAAAAAATTATTGAACTAACTCGATAATAACCACAGATCACTATGAATACAAAACTATTACATAGATACTCTATTATTTTTGAACACATAAATTATATTTAATTCAGTACACATACTTTTATATTATTAAAATTGCGCATGCATATATCATAAAAAGTTTGGAGTGTGTTGCAGCGGATCAGCTGGTCCAAGCTACAATTACTAATCGATTTCTGCTACGATTGGCAATTATAGCTTCATGTTTTTTTTTTTACTATTTTAAAATATTTTCTATAGTTAGACATTATATAAAAAATGCTTCATCTCTAACTTTAATCAGCTTCTGAAACTTGAGAAGTGGCTGCAGTTAACCGGATTAGTAAAAAAACAACCATGTGCTCTGATGATAGTCATGTTTTAGCGAACGCTTCATTCCTGAAGGGCGACAAGATATTTTTTTTTATTTTATTGAAAATAGTTTTTAATTTTTCTACATTATTTTGCGAATTACAGACGAACTTGTCCACGAAAAGGAGAAGTACAAATACATCTGCGACGACCTCGACCAGACCTTCTCAGAACTCGTCGGTTAAATATATTTTCATGTCTTCAAGAAATACAATTTTACACGCCAGCCTTTTGTTCAAGCAGATTGCCAAGTGTATTTTCTGATATTTATCTAATTGTTATGTATCATTATTTACATGTTTAAAAATTTTAAAAAAATTATCTGTATTGTTGCTCATTGTTCTATTTTGATTATTTAATACTTGAAAAGCTATTCGTTAAGTTTGCAATTGTTTTTGTAACTCATTACCAAGCATACTATATTTTAAATAGCTTTGAAAAAATTATGTGGCTGTATATTTTTTTATACAGAATAAATGTTCATTGTTCTACCACATGTATAATTTAAGGCTCAAATACACGAATATATTTAATGTTTTTAGTTTTTGCACTTCCTTTTATTTATTTATTTATTTAATTTATTTCCATCCTATGCTTTACTTTTTTATTTATCATTATTATATGCTTAAATAGCATGCTTTGATGGTGATCGAGCACGTAAGCTTATTTTATGTACGCAGTATTTTATCTTTGTTTAAACAATCTATTTGCTTTTGTGGTACCTGCTCTTTTGGTCAGCACATATCTTACTTAACCCATTATTAAGTTTTCTGGATACAGGTTTCTGATCAAGTCTTCAAATCAACAAGGTTTTAAAAAATTCTATATTAAATTTAAAATATCAATATTTCAAATATCAATTTAAAATTTTTAAAAAAATATATAGGGTTTATTGTTACTTTGTGAAAATTCATATAATAATAATATTCATATAATAAACGTAATTATTAATTTAGAAGGCTGTGTTACTGATTTTTTCAGATATATTATTTGAGATGACGTTCAAAATGTGATAAGTGCAAATATAAAACTTTTCGGGAGATACAAAAAACATGACTAGAATGCTTTCCATAATTAAAAAATACTTTTCTAACCATAATACAAATAATTTCCTTGTCATTCGTGAGTTCCCATCAAATTCCCAAAAAAATATTTTACTGTGTGAAAACCTGAAAACCAAAATGGATTTATCCTCTTTTTGAATGAAAAAAGTTGAAATGAACATATTAATAAAATAAATTTCTAATATAAAACAATTAAAAAATATAGCAATTATTTAATCATAGTTTCATATGTTAAATAAACATATTTTCTATTTTCTTCAATGTCACATCCCATATATAATGGCATTTAGTACATTTTGAATAGAAACAATTTTACCAAGGGAGAGTAGAAAAAACTAAAAGATTTTTTTTGTTTGAAATTCTGTCTCATTTGTTCCCACTAAGAATATAAATACTGAAAAAGGAAAAATAATGAATAATATTCCATAAAAGTAATTTATATTTTGACAGATATTACCCTCTTTGAATTATATGTATGATGGTGCAGAGTCAAGAAAATTTTTTCTGGCTATATTTGCAAAAAATTGTTTGTCAGTTGAAGAAATAGCATAAATATTTTTCAAGTTAAATATCAAATTATTTATACAAAAGAAACATACATTTGATTAAATGTCAGCATCTTTAATTTTTTTTTTTATTTATTATAAAAATTTAATAATACAAAAAGTAACAGAAACAAAGACCATACGAGGCATGCACAATAGCATAGAAGGATCAATAGCATTAGAAATCTATGAATCATTTGCCAGTTTTATTAACCTTAAATTATTCCATTTACCTCAGTACCTAACCCCTTCTTTTATTTAGACCATTTTTCACTCCTTAAAACCTTTTTATGAACATAATGTTAACATTTTGTCTTCCCTCTAGAAACCTTGCAAACATTCTATTTTTTTTCTTAAATTTTTAAATTAATATAATAAATACAATCTAGTTATCAAGTTCCTGATGTTTTTAGAACTGAACTTATAACTAATTGAATTTCATAGAAGTGGAAAATTATTCAATTTATAACAAAAATGAAATTATTTTAAACTTTCTGAACCATTATAATTATCTTAAAAGGAAATTTTTAAAAAAAGTCATAAAAATTGAAAGCAAAATGGTGTTAATACTGTGACGGATAATAATTTATAATAGAACCGCTTGGTTTCCTTTCATCTCTTTAAGATTTGTGGGATACAGATTCTAATAATACAAATAAATTCTACTTTATTTCCATTTATATAAATACAAATTGAGACCACAGCTACTTTAATCGTTTACGTTATAATTTAAATTTAAAAACTATACCATTACAAACTATAAAGGGTCTAGGTGTAAGTAAAAAGTTTGGCCAGTGGTTATAAAATGAAGTGATTTGGGTGGAATTAAACTCAACTGCCATGTTTCCCTTTCATGTAATAGATACTGGGTGTACTCCAGGATCACCTCCCAAGGGTTTTCCCTTCAGATGTAACGGAATAAATAATTATTTGAGTCAGCCAGACTCAAACTTGGATTCAGGTATTAAGAGTCTAGTACATTACCCACAGAAATACCAAACCTTTAAATTTAAAACAAATAATTATAGAGATGGTTGAGGGTGGGAGGATAAAATCACTAAAAAAGTCAGGGATGTAGTTGGGTCGAAAGCACACATTTTTTTAACTTATAAAAAATAATAAATTTACTGTTCTGGCATAATAATAATAATTTATGGTTCTGTATTATAATTCACATAATTGAAAATGAAATATGCTGGCATTTGCAAATTTGTAAGTTTCATCTTGAGCAAGAGTTATATAATAAATAGAGGCGAACGAATAAGAAGCTAAAGAAGAGAAAATTAAAAAAAAAAAAAATGATCTATAGTTCCATTTAACATGGAATTGAAGTAATTTAAGCTGTATCTTCACTACTTTTTTAACAAAGAAATATCCATTAATATGAATGAACCTTATTAATTGCAATACTACAGTATTACATTACTTTCACTGAATTATCATTGATTAAAAAATTTAATTTTTGTTTGTGTCTAAAAATAATATTAAAATTTTATGTATAAAATAAATAAATGTTTGAAAAATAAAAAAATATATTCCAGATGATTTGGTCTCAGAAAAACAACGCTACAAAGCAATTGCTGATGAGATGTTAGAGACATTTACAGATCTGAATTGCTGAAGAAAAAGCCACCAGAATCGTCAAGCTTCACACTGCCCTACATTTGAGGAGCATACTTTCAAAATTGATAACATCGCAAGTTTTGCTATTAAAGTTCAACAAACACATTATTTTTAAATTAGTATTTGATATTTCATATGTAAATTGATATTTAATTTGTAATTCTTACCAAAAATTGATGGCATTCCAATGAATACTCTTCGAGACATTAAAATTGTTAGACAATGTGTAATGTTGAGTAATTTTTAAGGCGAACATTCCATTTTTATTAATTGGATTTTTGTACTATTTCCTAGAGCAGGAGTGGGTATTTTGATTTCTTTTGGGATAAAAAATATATTGCATTGTTTTAAAAGTACAACAGCTGATTTTTAACAAATCTTTTACGTACATAATGCTAATTAAACTACTAAAATCAAAATATCTATTGGGTAGATGTTCCCATTTTGTTCTAGATTTTTTTTTTTTTATATCTTTCAGTTGGGTTGTTTAATTAAAAAATAATCTTTATCCTCAGACATACTGTCCCCTGAGAATAGTGCAACAGCATAATGTGTTGATACTATTGTCTGTCTGCATTAATTTCTTACAAATAACTTACTGTAAACAAAACAAGATACCTATAAGGATAAAAAGCTGAAAACAGATGTAAAAACAAAAAAAAGAAAAAAATAATAATAATGTCTATTGAAAGAAAAAGAACATAAAAAAGTTTTAAAAAAATATTTTATTAAAACCATAGTCTTCATATAGTAAACATTTACAAATTCTCTACTTAAAAATATTTATTCAAAAATTTCATTTTCAAATACATTAATAATAACAAATATTGAATTAACAATAATGAGCATTGATTATGAAAAAAACATAAAATACTACCTGTATAATTGATGGATAACAAAAAATTAGAAATACAAATGAACAAACTAACTTTTGTTTATTTTAGAACTGACATTTCCTTAGAATTAACTAATTGACTAACATCTTATCATTATCCTGTACCACTACAACCCATGAAAAATTTCGGGTTTAGTACATTGGCAATGATGTACTGTTATTAGGCCAACAGTTGTGAGAAGATTTTAGGCAAAATCACCTTCAAATGCCTGTTTTTCTCCCCATTATTAAGGGTACCCACTTTATAGAAGCTAGGTGTATATTTTAATTAATTTTGAAAAATCTCATTTTTCATGATTTTTTGAAAATAATTTGTATAACTACGTTTTATATTTGGAAATGTAATTTGCATTTATTTATTTAAATTTATATTGAGTTTAAATGTTTTAGAGCCTTTATGGACTATTCCTATCCTATACTAAAAATTTTAAAAATAAATTTATTAAATTTTAATTATTTCAACCCTTGGATGTTAATGGGTTAAAAGTGTAAACAGAAGAATTGTAGACTACAGGAAGAATACAATTTCTTTCGGTTGTCGCATCGTGAACAATTTTTGAGTCTAATGGGAAGGGATATAAAGATGATAAGAGTGGGAATGAATAGTGAAGAAAACAAAAGAATCAAGAAAATAAATAATGTTTTTCAAATTCTAATCAGTTAAGATAGATGTCACTTTTACCCACCCCTGTTCTAGATTTTCATAATATACTTAGTTTTCAAAGAAATTATTTTATTTTTATTTTTTTTTTAAATATGTGTCATAAGAAATATATGAAATCAAAAAGTGAGTAAAGTTGTGATACATTTAGATAACCACCATGACATGCTCAATGCTTGACTAAATTTTTTAAAAGTAATAATTTTTTTTTCACAATCCTACTGCCTAACCTCTTCCAAGAATCAATTAAAATTAAAATGAGAAAAGATCAAATTTATATCTTTTTATATATAATTGAGAGTATACAAATCCTTCATCCAATTGTAGGGATTGATAACTTAATAATGTTCATTTCTTTAGAGTCTCCGAACCCTCATATACTGCTCTCACTACATATATTTACTTAGCGAACTAAAATTTAATATCAGAGTTAGTTTAACAGTTTCTATGTTGATATAAACGATTTAATATTTGGTAAAATCAAACATAATTTTAATAGCTTGATTTATTTGCATTTGTTCAGAAATAAATTTTAAATTACATGTAATTCAGTTGTTATTTATTTAAATCCTCTTCTTTTACAGATCCTCAATAACATATAAGTTTTATTTGGAATATTGTTCATTGCTATTTAGAGGACCTCATGCTGGTCCAGTGGTTAGAGGTTCGGACTTGAAAACTGGGTATCCAGAGAAGTGGCGGTTAAATCTGCCCTCAAGTGGGTTGAGGGTCATTGGAAAAGAAATTATCGCTTTCATCAAAAAATTTGTAGTTGTACTTAACTTAGTGACAGATGGTCACGTTATCTTGCCTTTAATTTTTTTTACTACTCTACATCTTTTGTAATTTCTGAGGAAATTTCTTCTCCAGATTATATTTCTGAAGTAGAAAAATGGAAAAATATTTTTAAAACTACTAAAAATGTCAGGAGTGTTACCGTCAATTATCAGCTCAATTTAACAAAAATAAGCATTTTTGTTTACAAAAAACATTTTATTTTTGTTATTGATATAAATTAAAAGTGTACATCCTAAAGAACAATATCCGCACATTTTTGTTTTCAATAAAAATAGATTATACAGACAGCAAAAAAAAATTATACTGTCCACATGGTCTTACGAAAACATCAGAAGTGTTACTGTTCTTTCTGACCTTGAGATCCAAGAAACTGACTCCAAAAGCATAGGGGAACTTCCTTCAAAAGTATTGCATCGTCTTCTGATTGTTAAACCAGTTACTTCCAGTTTCTTGAGGAGAGAAGTTAATTGGCTTCGAAAATAATAGTAAGTATTTTTATTCAATGTCAGGAGTGTTATCGCTATAAAATGTCTTTGACTCAATTTTTATTACACCGACAAATAACAATTATAATCATAAGGTATAGTTGACTGTGATGTATATAGGAGATGTAGATAATTAGGGTAGGCAGTCAAAGATATTCAGCTGATCAAAATAAAATGTTTATTTTATTTTAATTCTTAAAGCCAACGTTTCGACTTGCAATGCAAGTCTTCATCAGGGGTTCAGGTAAAGGTAAACAAACAAACTCAAACAAACAACAATCAAAACAAACAAACAAAGGTTTGTTTGTTTACCTTTACCAGAAGCCCTGATGAAGACTTGCATTGCAAGTCGAAACGTTGGCTTTAAGAATTAAAATAAAATAAACATTTTATTTTGATCAGCTGAATATCTTTGGCTGCCTACCCTAATTATCTACATCTCCAATAACAATTATATTCTCAAAGAGCCTACTTTGGTTTGTTCAGTTTTTTATTGGTAAAAAAGTACCTAAAGGTTCTTCAGCATAGAAAAATGAGGTGAATGTCAGGAGCATTACTGGTCAGGAGTGTTACCTCAGGGACGTCACTCTACATTGAGATGAAGATTTTTATTTTAAATACAGAAACTTTTTTCTTATTAGTGAAACAAGACCGCATTTTTGAAAATGCTAACTAAATTGTAGAAAAGTTGGTAACATTCCTAACTAAAAGTTATATTTTACCAACCTTAGAAATAATTTAATTATTAACCCAATAACCAATTCTAAGCAAAATTAGGTGTCACATGATATAATTTGATTGCAGTCCAGAAAAAATTTAAACAAAATTATAGTCTTTAAGAAATTATTTAATTTTACATAACACCCATAACATAAAAATAAATTCTGTTGACATAAGATAATTATAAATTATAGAAATAGAATTTTAGAATAAATTATAAAAATAAATTATAGTTTAAAAAACTAAAGAAACACACTTTAATAGCCAACCGAACGAAACGAGGAAAATAATTTTTATTACATGAAAGTTTGTGTTATGGCGATAGAAAGCCAGATAATTAACTATGATTAATTATTTTGAGTTATTGACTTAAATTTAATTACAAAATAATTACTCCTGATAGGTTTCGTCCTATATCCCTGACATGTTGTACATCTAAAATTATGGAAAGGATGGTTAATGAAAGATTGACCGACACCCTAAAAAAAAAACGTGTAATCGCTGACGAACAATGTGGATTTGTAAAAAAACCGTTCGGCTGTAGATCATTTAATCAAACTAGACACCCTCATCCATGACACTATTAAAGCAAAAGAACATTTAATAGCTATATTCTTCGATATAGAAAAAGCCTACGACAGGGTATGGAGAAGACTTATAATAGCAAGACTTTTGGATTGGGGATTGAAAGGAAGAATGATCAGATATATTGAAAAGTTTTTAGATGGAAGAGTTTTTCAAGTTAAAATTGGAGATACGCTATCCAAAACGTTTAATCAAGAAAACGGAATTCCTCAGGGGTCTGTATTGAGTGTTACTATGTTTCTAATAGCAATCAATGATATTATAAAGTCGGTTGAAGAGCCAGCAACTAGCATGCTATTTGCCGACGATTTCACAATTTTAATAAAAAGCAAATCCACTAAATTTATACAATGGAAAGCACAAAATATCTTAAATAGACTAGAACTGTGGGCTTCTACCACGGGCTTTACTTTCTCTACCTCCAAGACTAAATGTATCCATTTCTGCAGGAAAAGAATGTGCTCTGAAAATCCAACACTGGTTTTTAATGGAAATAACTTAACATTTGTAGAAAATATACGATTTCTCGGGATGTGGGTAGACAAACGCTTGAGGTGGACTGTCCATTTACAAAGGCTAAGAACGGATTGCCTAAAACTATTAAACATTCTTAAAGTTGTATCAGGAATGAGTTGGGGAGCCGATAGAAAAACACTCCTAATTCTCTATCGAACTCTAATTAGAAGCAAGATAGACTATGGTAGTATAGTATATAATTCCGCTTCAGAAACAACTCTCAAAATAATCGATACAATCCATAACACAGCAATCAGAATATGCACTGGTGCGTTCAGATCTTCACCAGTTGAAAGCCTATATGTAGAATGCGGAGAACCGAGCCTAACTTTAAGAAGATCCTACCTTACACTATCTTACTACTCAACTCTGATTTCCAAACCAGATCATCCAAATCATAACATTTTTCATAACCTTAATAGTAACCTAGGAAACAATCTGGTGGGCATTGCAAGTAGAACCCAAAATCTCCTCCAACTTTTAGACATAAAACCGAATACAGTACTAACCATAGATGATCCATTGTTTTTTCGATGGGACAATACTTACATCAAGGTTGACACATCCCTCAAGGAGAAGATTGAAGACGACAACCCCATCATTAAAAAGAGACTTTTTGCAGAATTAAGGCAAAAGTATCCAAACCACGAAACAATTTTTACTGATGCATCGAAAACTGATGGAGAAGTCGGTTGTGCAGTGGTTTTTAACAATAGCGTACTAAAATTTAACCTACCGTCACTAAATAGTGTTTTTACAGGAGAACTATTTGCAATCTACCAAGGTCTTCTATTAATACAATCTACAAATACAAAACATGCTCTTTTGGTAACAGACTCTCTAAGTTCAATATTGGCAATAGCTGAAGACAATTCTGAAAATGCCCTAATACGCAAGATTAATAACTGCCTGTGGGAGATGCACGAGTCGATGGGTGGAGGGACTGTGCTAATGTGGGTACCCTCACATTGTGGCATCTCCGGAAATGAGGCTGCAGACAGTGCAGCAAATCTTGCGAGACTGAACCAAACAGGAACCATTATTACAGACATAACAACAACTTCTGACTTAAAAACATCCTGTAGAAAAAAATTGCTCAATCACTGGAAAACAAAATGGAACCAAATATGCAGCAAACTTCAAGAAATTAAACAAGACACACGACCCTGGACAACATCTCGTAGAAAATCAAGAATAGAGGAAATAATCTTGACGAGACTAAGAATAGGACATTCAGCTTTCACCCACGGTTACCTGATGAAAAGCCTAGAACCACCGATTTGTACAACATGCATGACAACACTGACAGTGAAACACATTGTAACAACATGTACACTATACTCTGACGCCAGAACAAAGTACAATATACCCTCAGAAATAGATAAAGCACTGGAAGACACAGAGGAAAAAAATCAAAAAAATTTTTGAATTTCTAAAATTTTGTAAACTGTTCGACAAAATCTAATATGTATATTGAGCCGCTAATGACTCATGTGAGTAGATGCGGAATGTAATAAAAATAAATAAATAAAATTACTCATAATGGATTATCTGGCTTTCTATCGCCCTAACACAAGCTTTCATGTCATAAAAATTATTTTATTTATTTCTTCTTTTAGTTCAGTTTGCTATTAAAGCGTGTTTCTTTAGTTTTTTAGACTATAATTTTAAATAAAGATGTAATGAAGAAGAAAAAAATTAATAAAAATTAAATAGCAGTTATTTGAAACATCTGAATACATTCCATGTTTATAAAGTAAATAACAGTTAAAAGAAGGAAATAACAATTAATAAGAACATTTTTTTTTTGTTTCAAAAATTTAAAAACATTTCTGTTAACAGAACAGATTTTCAAATTCAAATACAATAAATCAGTCAAAGAGATAAAAATAACTATTAAAAAAAACAAAACAAAAAAAAACTGTTTAATAAAAGAAAATAACAGCTAAAAAGAAGTAAATAACAGTTAAAAATAACAGGTTCCATAAACAGTAAGTCCTTCAGAAAAGCAACCAATCATATGAGTTGCTTCAAAATATAAAAATTTGATAGTCTAGAAAATAGACTATGGTGGCCTATGGTAAATTATATCCCGTGGTTATAAGGTACTGCGAGTGTCAAAATTTTCTCAAAAACACTCATCAGAGGATCTTCCAGACAGTCTCATGCCAATTATGATCCAAATTTTGTTTTATTATTCTACATCTAAAAAAATCAATATATATTTTCTTCTATATAATACATATTTTCAATACATGTTCTATTAACTTTCTATGGAATCTAGGAGCTGGGAAAATAATAAAACATGTTGAAAATCTTATTTTAAATCTCACATTTGAAAAATGATAAACATGTGTTTCTTTCATCAAAACATTTATATTTTTAGATATTAAAAAATCATTGTTTTTGGGGAAAAACAAATTTTAAATAATTAAAGTAAACTTTTCATACACATAGATTTTTTTCATAAAAAAATTATGTCAGATTTTGGTTTAACACACCAAAAGACACTTATGTTTAAATTATCATTGAAATAAGTTGTTTTTTTTCTTAGCTCCTAGGGCCCCTTGGAAGAAAAGGTCAATGCCTCCCTTATTCTCCACCAGCTGTACCAATTTTTTTCTTCTGATTTAGGAGGCAGAAATTAAAATGCTTGTAGCATATGTTAATTAAATGTTACAATAGAAACTGATATAATATCGGTGGTTGTCGTGAAGAAGTCGATAGCTTCAATTACCTTAAAAAGGTAATTAGTGTTGTGAAAAAATGATCAAGTTGTAGTTCTTAATAAGGCCTTTAAGTATTCATTTTGGCACAAATGGAGTTTCCAGAGTAGGTAATACGATTTTGAAAAACGGTCAAAAATATTTCTACTGAAAAGTGCACAATTTTGACTTATCTTCTTCACCACAACAGCCAAGGATATACAATACAAATTCTTAAACTTTACGATAAAAACAAGATTTTGACTGCCAGCAAGGGACCACCTTTCGTAGGCAGCACAGGTAAGATACAACTATCGGCTGCGTACAAATTTCATTTATTTCATTGGCACATTTCTTCTTCGATGAATGGCCACAAGGTAGAGTTACCTCAACATATTCATCGCACTTTCCACAATCTTCGTAGCACTTTTTCTTACACTTGTGAAGATTTTGTTTACAGAATCTGTAAAATAAAAATTGCCATATCAGTAATTATTCTTTAAAAATCCCTTGGTGTATGTTTCTGGACTTATGAGTATGTTAAAAAATACTAAGTCCAGATCACGAGGATCCCGTATTAGAACAGGTTGATCTGAATCAACAGGTTCCTCACCCTTTATGTTCTTTGGGTTGCTGAACGCTAATTTGAAGTTTTTGGACAAAGATTTTGCACAAAATTTTGGTCTTTTGGCACTTCTAAACGAGTGGAAACGAGACGGTAGTAAGTTAGGAGAACAGTGGATTCGAGTGGGTATGTAGCTTGTCATGGAATATCTGGTTTGGGCCAATTAAACAACATATGGGACATATTATATCCACCATGATATACATAATTTTTAAAATACTTGCCAAAGCTAACATATCACAGTGATCTCACTGATCACTATGTTTCTACTTTAGGTTGCAGGGAAAGTAAAATAATAATTTCATAATTATTAGCTGATAAAAAAACAATAATAAAACTTATTGAAACAGACTCTCAAACTACAAAAACAAGCAGAAAAAATAGGTCTTAAAATTTCCTTCGAAAATACCAAAATAATAACAAACATAAGAAACCCACCAAAACATCTTAAAGTGGGCGAACAAAAAATAAAAAGACTTGCAATGCAAGTTGAAACGTTGGCTTTAACAATTAAAATAAAATAACAATTTTATTTTGATCTGCTGAGTATCTATGGCTGCCTACCTTAACTATCTACATCTCCAAAAAATAAAAATAGTCAAGGAGTTCAAATATCTTGGAGAATGGATCAGCTGGAATAGCCTAGAGAAAAAAGCAATGGAATCTAGAAGATATAAAGTTGAACTGGCTTTCAAACTCACCAAAAACACCTACAACAAAAAGTCCCTCTCATGGAATGCAAAAATAAAGACATTATAGCCAGAAGAACTGTATGCATCTGAAACACTGTCCATTACCAACCATGGCCCAATTGAACGGCTAGAGATCAAAGAAAGGAAAATATTAAGAAAAGTTCTCGGCCACAAATTTCAAATCAATTAATCCACACGAGAAATGAAACGCTTTACCAAAAAATTAAAAAACTTTCAGACAAAATGGACACATCCTCAGAATGAAACCAAATAGACTAACTCAAAAAAATGTTTGACTTCTTCCGCAACAAAAAGACCAAACCAAATTGGTTCAAGGAAACAGAAAAGGACTTAATCGAACTCCATATAACAGAAAATATGCCCATGGAAAAAAGTGCAAAAAAAATAACTAAGGACAAAAAGAGAGGTTCCAATTCAAAATCAAACCAAAACGAACAATCCAAATCTCTGAAGAGGAGAGGAAAGCAAGATCAGAAAGAATGAAGCAATACTGGGCTGAAAGAAAAGCACAAATTAATTTTATTATAAAACTGCCTTTTATTGAATAATATTACAATCTACCACACTAAATGGCCATAAATAATACGGATGGTAATGAATCCAGTCATAGGATATGTACAATAAAAATAGAGAAATAAAAATCACCTCTGACTATACAATGTATAAAATGAAATTAAATATATTATTTTTCTATTTATTTAATGGATATTTACAACCGTATAGAATAAATACATTAAGTAAATACGAGGAAATGTGATTATAATAACTTTAATGTCATTAAAAAAACCTGTACCACTTACAACCCTTGAAGGGTCTCGAGATCAGTACTTAAGTAGGCTGTACTGTTTCTAAGCCAACGGTTGTGAAAGGAGGTGATTTGGCTAGAATTCATGCTCAACCGCCAGGTTTTTTCCCCAATTAATGGTTCCCACTTTTTAAGAGGCTGGGTGGGCCCCAGGAGGGTCTCCTGACCTCGAATTCGATCCACTGCTGAAATGACAGAATATAAATTTTCTGCCTTCAGTCGGACTCAAGCTCAGGCACAGAAGCATGGTAGTCAAGCGCCTTACCCACTGAGCTACCGTGCCTCCGCGTGTGTAGTTTTCGAGATATAGTACACAAAAAACATAACATGTAAGAAGTGGAGGAGGAAATCTTTCCATTCCTGTTGAAGACTGTACCCAGGTAGATATATTCCTCGGTCATCTCTATTGTTTCTCCTCCACATCGGATCTCAATATTTTCTTCATCTCTTCCAAGATGCATAACTTTACTCTTACCTGCATTGAGTGTCATTCCTTTTCTTTCCAGTTCAGCCTCCCACTCTATGACTGCTTGCTGTAGACTTTCTTCCGAATCTGCTATGAGAACAATGTCATCTGCGTACACCATAGCTTGAGCAAGGATTGTCCTCATATTCCATTTCCCAACTAATGTTCTTGCTGTCCTTTGCTTGAAAATTTGTATTACCTTGTCCATGACGATAATAAATAGTAGAGGGCTGAGACTATCTCCCTGCTTTATTCCCTTACCCATTTCAAAGGCTTCGGATTCTCTTCCGTTTATTCTTATAATGCCTTTTGTGTTGTCTTAAGTGGATTTTAAAGCATCTATAAGTGCAGTTGGGACATTTTTAGCAGCTAGAGCTGTCCATATCTCATGTCTCAGCACCGAGTCAAATGCTGCCTTTATATCCAGGAAAGCCAGAAATACACTTTTCCCCCTTTCCCATGACTTTTCAATTATGGTCCTGAGAGAGAATATGTGGTCTTGTGCTTGGCGGTGTGGTCTGAAGGCTGCTTGTTCCTCTTCAAGATTTTCCTCTACAAACCCTCTCAGCTTTTGTTCAAGGATGGATGTATAAAGCTTGTAGGCCACCTGGGATAGATAAGATATATAGGCCGGTAATTCCTACAGTCACTTGAGCTTCCTTTTTTGTGTATAGGAATGAGGATGTTATATTCTCAGTCCTTCGGCATCAGGTTTTGAGAAAAAACTGTTTGAAAGAGGCCTTGTAGATGGTTCTGGCCCATACCATAACTCTGGAGCAATACCATCGCTACCTGCTGCTCTGCCTATCTTTAGTCTTTCCACAGCCCTTTCCATGTCCTCTTCCCAGATTACATCATTGTAATCCTCCTCTGGTGGTTGACCTTCTGCGACTGTTCCCTCCTCAGTATTGGAAAACACTTCTGTATAATGGCACTTCCATATATGAATAATTTCCTTATCTTTCGTAATAAGAAATCCTCTTTCATCCTTCGATGAAAAGCTTCGAACCTTGATTTATAAAAATTAAAAGGTCTGACTGCTGCAAGTTGTTCACCACACTAAGCTTTTTAGTTAGGTTTGCTATAAAAGCATGTTTTTCTAGTTTTTTGACACTATAATTTCTTAAAAAAACTTATTTTTTAATTGCTGTGTATCTGTATGACTGCATACCCCAACTATCTACTTCTCCTAATACTTAAGTCAACTATACCTCATCACTATAATTTCTTTTTTATTCAGTGATTCCCTAAATATTATTCTAGTTTTCATTATATACTCCATATTGTTTTATTATTTATTCCAATTCATAATTTAATACACTGACACTGAATCCTAACTCTGCCCCTGTTCCCACCTTATAATTGTTCCCGATAAGCCGACATTTCACAAGCTCGGCACTCTTCTGGTCCATATTACGCAGAGTTTGTGTGACAATACTGAACATGGAAACCAATATATTTTTCTGAATGGCAGCACAGATATAGAAGCTATTGATTTCACACATCCGACACTTTTCTTAGTTAAATTATGAGTTCCAATTGTTGCTAAATACAAGAATATGACAAACTAAGGTACCATTCCACAAGCACGTCTCCACGAAACCTATCTGACCAGCACTACACCGACCAGTTCAATCCTAATGCTTCGCTTCGAGTTTACATTTATCGATAGTTCATTCCTACATGTAAACATTCATTACTACAGTTTCGACTTGGATTGTGTTGTTTAGTTTGTTATATTGATATTTAGTCTTCTTAAATGTTAATAGGTGAAACAGAAGTTAAGAAAATCAGTTTTATAAAGGATTTAGTCTTTTATAAATTCATGTTTTCTTATTTCCTCTTCTCTAATGTGTACAAGTGTTACAAAAGTTAACAAGATTAGTTTCTACATGGATTTGGTGTTTTATATATTTAAATTTGTAGTATCAATTTAAGTGAGAAAATTTCAGTATATTTTGTGAATTGAAAAGTGAGACAGATTGAATTACTAATTCAATAAAACACATCAAACTAAAAATAAATATGAGAAAGTATATCACAAGTTTCATATTTTCTGATTTCCACTTCCCTTGATATAGCAGAAATTAACATCATACCTTTCAACAAGGATTCTGTATATTTATAATTTGTTATTTACACTTCCCTGACATCAGAAAGTTTATGACGAGTTAACATTACTGGTGGTTTAGCATTATATTAATTCTGATTTAATATAATATTAATTCAACATTGATTTAGTGTCTTATGTTTTGATATTTTCTTATTTCCCATTTTAACATCAGAAGGTAAACTGAAGTTAACATTGCTTTGAACAGGGATTTAGATTTTCTAGAGCCTTTAGATTTTTTAGAACCTTTCACCTCGATAAGTAGCGACTAAAACACTAAAATCATGGAGTTATAGTACTATGGAGAGGCCATTACCGTATATTGTTCCATGACCAAAACACTAACCGGCCACGCCTACTATGCCCAACTGGCAACTTGCATTCCATTGGGCTAGGGAAATTGTTAATTCTTGCAAACAAGGGTTCATAATAAATAAAATAAGTAAATCACTAAAGTAAATAAATCACTAAAATAAAATAACAGCAGTATAAAGCCTAGGAAGCCAACATTTCAACAGATAAGAGGTTAATATACTGATAATATGGTTCACACCAAAATGGCTGCCTGCCCTGGCTATTGAGAGGTAAGCCCCTTCCACTAGTCTACAACTCCATGACTAAAATGAATCAGAACAAAGTTAGAATCAATAAAAGGTATTCTGAACGCGTTTAGAGGTTGGAGACGTGCTTGCGGAATGATACCCAAACTAAATATTAATTACTATAATTAAATAATTTCTAATAATAAATAAACAAGAGTACCTTAAACAAGGTTTACTACAAATCAAGGTGGCATGTTTTTCCTTCAATGGATGACAGTTGAGGTAACAAATGTGGCCACAGTCAAGAGGAAGGTTACATTGCAAATGGCAGCCTCCCCTTGCTGACAGGTTGAAATCTTCTTTCTTCGATACTACTGTTTTTGTTTTATGTGTTTCACATTGCAGATTGATGCTATTTCCTAAAAAAATATTATTTCAAGTTAATTTACTTAAGATTGCAGTTTATTATTCTTATATTTTAATGAAGTACACTAAGGAAATTTTCTAATTGTTTAACAGATAATAGATTATCAGGAAAAAAAATCAACTTTAAATAGAACAAGGAAAAAATTGCCAATAAACTGCTTCATCGCTTTATCATCTTAAATTAAAAAAACAATCATTTACAGAATACATTCAAAATAAATCTTAAAATATAAAATCTATAAATAAATAAAATTATCTTATAAAAACAAAATTAATAAATGAAATAATTACACAAATTATATTTAGGATTCTGGGACCGCGAAAAAGATAAGACGGCTACATACTTCAACATAATCGAGTAGTCTAAACTTAAGACAAACTTTGCATTGGACATTAGGAAAAGGCAGTTGAAATTTTATGAACCCATCAGAAGATTACCAGAAAATAGACTAACTCGGAAAATAGTCAAGTAGCACATTTAACTCAGACACCCCAACATGGATCTAAAGAAATTGGAAAACACAAACACTGATAAAATTTTAACCTAAATGGTCAGAAGATTGAAAAAGAGCATTTAAAGAAAAATCACAGGGGCCCAAGTCTGGTAGATGTTGTGACTGAGGCAAAATTAAGATTTTAACCAAAAAATCATGGAAAAGCAACAATGTGAGCAGTTGCATTTTTGTGATGCAAAATCCATGAAATATTTTTCCACAAATCAGGGCATTTTCTATATATTATTTCAAGGTAATATTTCTGGTTTACCGTACGACTTTCTAGCAAGAACTCAAGATGTAACAATGAAGTGCTGGGGCGTCCAGGGCTGCCATTAACATTAACATCCTCTAAGCTTTCTTTAAAGACCTTGTAAGACTTATACATATTTTTATTGCTCAAATAAGACTTGCAGAATGCCCTAGTCAACATTTCAAGAGTGGATGAGCATTCAATTTTATTTGACATGAAAAATGTAATATAGATTCGCTAAGGAAATCAAATATCTAATGTATCTGTCAAAAACAAACTAAAACATGCAAAGTTTCTTATATTTTCAACATATCGCACATGTAATTCTAAAGTGACACAACTCAAAGACCAATATTAGAAAAATATAAAATTCTCACAGTCTTGTATGAAACATCGATTGATTTGAAGAAAAAAAATTTTTTTTTTTTATTGTATACAATTTTTTTTTTTTAAATAGTTTATAAACAGACATTATAGCCCGTGGTTCCTAGTTCCAAAAAAAATACGATAGGTCCTGTCTTATTAGTTTTCATGACGCAATAAAAAGAGGTAATACTAAATAGACAGACCAAGCAGCAGCTACTAGAATTGCGTCTCAGAATTAAAGGCGGAGCCCACACATCTCATAACAGTCAAGATCTAATTAAACATAGTTGGAGAATTTTTAGAAGCGCATCCATCCTACACGGATTTTGACCAATCTGGGCCCTATTGCCGTCACGAGTGGTCTCTTTATAAACTTACATAATTATGGCACCTAAAAGAAAATGTGTTGTATTAACTGTATCCGAAAACTGTCCATTGTAGAACATCTTAGGAAAGGCGAATCGGGGAAAAAAAATTGGTGGATGAGTTCTGGAACATCCACGATTTTCGACATGTTTGAAACTTTGTTATAACATAAATATAATTTTATAAACAGCCACATTTTTTATTATTCAATACAATGCACAGTTAAAATATTAAATTTCTTATTTCAATACCCTAATTCAATATTAAATCTGATTATCCCGATTTTTGGGTATCCTGATCAATTTCGGCCCCAATTAATCCAGATAATCGGAGTTTTACTGTACTAAATCTTGCTGGAGAATGATTAAAGGGGTGAGGTTTCGTGTGTGCTTCAGTTAAACCCCACTCCTTGCTAAGACTGAATAGTTAGCTGTTTGGCATCGGACCCTAAATTGCTTACATTGCATTTTCTTGGACATACCCCGTCCTTAAGGTGTACGTTCCACCAATGTAACGATTTTTTATCTGTCAGTCAGGTATGTACCAAAGCTTGCAGAACATTGTCATCATGGAAAGAAGTCCTGCCACCATTCTCTTAGTCTTCAAGGATAAACTCTCTCTCTTGAAATTAGGAGCTTTTAATATTTGAAGAAGAAAAGGTGACAAAAGTCAGACTTAAAGTGAAAAAGGTTCAGCATAAAATTTCAGATATGTGGCTTTTCCAGGAAACAATTTAGCCGAAGGTAATCCAAAAGCTTTTGTTTGAATAGAAAGTTATCAGATTGTTATTTAGGAATAGGTTTAGAATTGGAGTAAAGGTTTGAAAAAGGTGATTGTAACCTATTACAATTGCTTTCATCTTTTCCACATTCAGCTTCAACTTGTTCTCTACAGCCAACTAACTTAAACCTTAAAACGGAACATCCGTCTTTCAGACAAATATAGTTTGTAAATAATGAACTAAATCTTGCTGGAGAATTATTGAAGGGCTGAGGTGAGGTGAGTTAAATCCCACTCTTTGTTGAGACCGAATGGTTTGCAGTTTGATATCGGACCCTAAGCAGCTAAGACTGCATTTTCTTGGACATACCCCGTCTGTATGGCGCATGTTCCTCTAGTGTAACGGTTTTGTATCCATCTGTGTGATGAGTGTTCCTACAAACGTACAATTTCCTATCTCTCATTTATTTTGTGACTGTCTCTGAAACCTGATTTCCCAATTTGTTTATATAATTTGATTAATTAATTTATTTATTTTATTAATCTATTTTTATTTATTTAATATTTTATTGAGTCTTTATCCACTACTCACAAATTTGCTATTGCAGGTTACCCCTTTTTGTTTGTCATTTAATCTTTTAAAATGCCGCACAAATTTATACTGATGTAAATGATTTATTTTGAACATAATTTTCGAACTTGGATGAAAATGATAGCATGAACCATCCTGTTCTTTCAGTCTACTGCATCCTTTACTTTCCTTCTTTTGTGCTTTAGACCTATCTACCATTTATTTTATTATATTATATTATTTTACTTGTTACTTAAAGATAGTATGTAATTATGATCTGCATTTAATTAAAAGAATAAATAATTTTACATACAATTAATAAGATACTATCATCGATTAATTAATTACCTATTAACAATATATTATTTAGTAATTAACAAAACAAGGCAAGCAGAGTAAATAAATGGCTTAAAATATGAGTTAACAGAAAACACATAAATTTCTATATCCGTCTTCGAGACGGACGTTTCTCATAACATAAAGATAAAACATGTTCCGTGTGAAGGGTTAAACTCCTCTTCAAACCATTCTTTTGTAGTAAAGTTAATAATAGTATCAGAAAAAAATTAATACTTAACTCAATGCTAAGTATTTTACACACACTCGGCAACCCTTTCTCAAGTGAATAAAAGTAGCACATTACACACTAGTCAAATGAATAACTATTATTACAGCTGACTTCTTTAATTTAATTACCATGGTTTATCATAAAACATAAAATTCATTTCAATTACCTATCGCATTTTTCTTTTTAAGAACTCTACGTACAGAAGGCCATAAACTATTGTTGTCTGACGTGAGAGTTTTCATGTTACCGATTATATACAGACCACACTTAGCCCTTGATAACGCTACTACTATTCTGTTATTGTTCGATAAAAATCCAATGCCATCCGAATGACTCCTTACCAAGGAGAGGAGTATTACTGTGTTTTCACGACCTGAATAAATGTCAATCGTGAATATTCCTACATCCTTCAGCAGAGGATGATAGTTCTTAGCAGCCTGAAAAATAATAATGATAAAATTAAATTATAGGCAAATTTAAAATGAGTGGATACATTTCAAGAAATTTTCACTTCAGGCATGATGGTATAGAAGGATTTATTCAATTAGGATTGATGAATTATTTGATACTTCTATTGAGATTATTTTATTAGAAAACTAGTTTCGAATGCTAAACATTCATCTTCAATCACATTAACATAACACAAAGTAAAATCATAACTGGCCGAGAGGTTTTAAAAATAAAACAACATAGATAAAAGTGAATACAAATTTGTATGAGAACAAGTTCAAATAAAAATAGAATAAAATAAAAAACTGTAAATAGAAAAAAGAGAAAGAAAAAATAAATAGAGAATATAGGAGTTAATATTATAAACAAAATTGCAAAGAAAAAAAACAACAGACAAATTAAATTAAAAAGAAAAAGATCGAAAATCAAAAATTATCCTTACAAAAATTAAAACATTATCATAAAAAAACTTTAAATTTATGATTAGGATTAATGAATTAATTGCCACTTCTAATGGGATTATTTTATTAGAATACTAGTTTCGAATGCTGAACATTCATCTTCAGTTCTAAAACATACAAAATTTTCAACACATCCGTACTATATGTTTTATATGTTAAACAGAACATATAAGAGCATACACTAATAAGACCCAAAACTCTAATTTCCAATGAAAATAACCAAAAATTTAATAAAGACTCGGGAATAAAAATACTACTACATCAAGTAGAAAATAGCCTAAAATTAAATATTTGTGAATCACTAGAAATAATAAAATCATTTAAAACCGACCCAGATTTTTGTTTAAATGATCAGATAAACATATCCAATAGTCCCATTTTAAATTTGTTTCCGATAGGAATGGAAAAATCCATTGAGTCATATGGGAAATCCCTTCAGTTATCTCTTAGACCTCCTGAGGTGAGTACTGATGTTTGATTTCTTGACTTACATTTTTGAAAATTTTAGTGTATATAATCCATGTAACATAGTACTGATGTGTTAAAAATGTTGTATGTTTTAGAACTGAAGATGAATGTTTAGCATTCGAAACTAGTTTTCTAATAAAATAATTCCAATAGAAGTGGCAATTAATTCATCAATCCTAACTGTATTGATCCTTCCATACTATCATGGTGTACCTCAAGTGAATATCAATATGTAATAAATAATTAGCTATAACAAAACTATCAACATCAGCCGTACAGATCGGTTCCAAGCAACTGACATTTGAAAGTAACACATCCCTATTTAAAACCAAATTTTAGTTGACTTGGGAATTTTTATTTTATATTTTTAGTGAGGAAAAATCTAATGCAAATTTGGAAGATAATTGTACAGAAGAGTTAATGGAGTTAGCTTTTTTTGTAATCTAAGGAAGCTAAATTACTGAACAGGACAGAATAACAAACCACCAGATTATCAAGATGGCACTGTAGATACTAGCAGTCGAAAATAAGGTTACGATATAATTCATCTGTGAGTAGCCAAGTTAAGACGATTGATTACTAAGTATCAGATCAAGACAATTTATAAGTCCTAAATGTTTAAATTAGTCATCTGTTCGAGAAGGTATAAACATTTTATGAAGGAATACACAAGTTTCACTAAAAATAAATAAATAATACTAACTCACCGATGTCATATATTTAAGTTGTTCTGAGTAAGGGACTAGGATGGTTATCTCTTCAGGCGAGTATCCTTGAAATAGGAGGTAACTGGCCAGGCATAATAGAAAATCTCCTTCATGATTGTTAGAAAAAGAATCCTAAAAAATCAGAAAGAAAATATATAATATTGACTAGTCCTCCTAAAAATAAATAAACTTCATTATCATATACAACTTTATGATACTTTTTTATTTTTTTAAGAATTAAGATAGTTGTCACAGGAGGTAAAACCTGGGCATTTCATTTTAACTCAGAGACAAAAACTTATCGTGGGAGTGGTGGCATTTCCCTAATCCGAAACTGAAAAAATCCCTGTGAAATGGAGTACTATTGGTCAACTTTATACCTGCTGGGACCACAATAAGCATTGACCAGTGCAGTCGCATAAACTTGGTGTAATGTGGACAGGAGTGCCAAGTTTGTGAAATACAGGCTTATCGAGAATAATGACCAAAATAATAACTAAGACTTAATAGACATAGTTTCTTTTTATTTCTCATATATATGCTATATAGTACCCACCTATATTCATGACCTCCTTACCCTGCACTCCTCCATCCACCTCTTAAATACAAGAACCCAACCCATCAACCTGTATACTCCTACACATCGAACTGCATCCTTCGAAAAATCCTTTATTATCCGTGCTTCCTCTTTGTGGAATTCATTGCCCATATCAATACGAAAAAGCACCACTCTTACTTCCTTTAAACATCATTTATTTCTTTACCTCCTGGAACTTTATTCTTCCGAGCAAATGTAAAACATGAATATTTATCTTATATACATTATAAAAGTACAAATAAGATGTATCCTTTTACAATATTTCTTCATTTATTTTGTAACTCATAATTTAATTATTAATCATTTTTATTATTATTTATTCTAATTAATTATCATAGCCAGACGATTGTTCTATATATTGTGCTCGTTTGTTATTCTTAGGGGACAAATTGTGAAAGTTCATTTTTCTTCTTCTTCTTCTTCTATGCTATGTGCCTTTACAATGTCATAACACTGAAATACCGGTACATAAATTTGGCTTGATGAAGAAAATACATGATTTACTTTCGTCCAAAAAAAGTTCATAAGACTAGATTTCTTCTCACACTGAACTCGGAGTAGGAAGAGTATATCCATAGGTAAAGCTCCTTGCTGTTCAAAAAGTCGAAGGGTGCTTTAAAACCTTCACTGTAGCTCATTGTTGGTTCTTCCTCATGGTTATCAGGGTCTTCACTTACAGTCATTCTTTTCACGATTTTTTTTTTCATTATAATGATGTTATCATCATTTGAAAGGTGTTCATTAACATCTTGGTTCTGAACTTATAGTCCAGTCAATGAAGGCCTGAAATAAGGTGTAGAGTTGGTTTTCCGTAATCCAAGGTTTTTCTTCGGAAGCATGTTCAGGGTAGTTAGCAAGTAAACATACTAAAAGTCCAGAAGGTTTTGGGCCTGGGATATATACATATCTCGAAAACGGTGAATCATATGCAAAATATGACTATTTACAAAATTAAAGTTAATTAAATTGTCAACAACTTTTATTCTATACACATTTTTCATATTCTGGACTATTTCCCAGATATACGCTTGGCAAATGTGAAGGACATTTAGTATGTTTTACCAAGAAAAGTTAAAATTTATGTAACTTTTGACAGGTTGCAGATAAATTGGCATATATATGTGTATTTTAAAGGAAATTTAATTTTATGCAATATTACGAGGGTAAGTCAATAATTATCCGCAATATAGCTATATTTTTGTTTATGTTGGCAGTACTGTTCTTTTGTGTTGATGGCGCATGCTTTGTTTATTCGTTGTTATGTTTATGTTCGTATCAAGCTGGTAGGTTAGTTTTGTTATCGCTGTCGTGCTGTTAATAATGGCCGCTCCACTTTCTATTTGCACCAAAGAAGAGCAACGTTCAGTGATCCGTTTTTTGTGGTCGGAAGGTGTATCAGGGGCCGAAATTCATCGAAGACTTTTGGTACAGTACGGGAACAATTGTTTGCCACAACGGAGTGTGGGATTGAAAAATTCAAAAATGGTTGCACAAGTGTTACGCAAAATGAAGGAGCTGGACGACCAGTTACCGCCATAAACGAGGAAAACATTGAGCGTTCACGTGAAATGATTCTCTCAGACAGACGGATAACTGTTGACGACGTGGCAAATCGTCTGCAAATTAGCCACGGTTCTGCCTACGAAATCATTTACAGCAGACTTGGGTTTCATAAAGTTTGTGCAAGATGGGTTCCAA